>VDFB02047230.1:529557085-529626369 GCA_007258455.2 Sequoia sempervirens
TCCAATAGAAATGGGATTTGTGGATGGAGATGAAGGATGTGGATGTAGTATGGATGGGTTAGTGTTGGTAGGATGTTGGAAGTTTTTCAAAGGTGTGTGCCTTGGTTGATCTTGATGATGGATATGAGGTGATGGATAGAGAGGATAATGGTATTTTGGAAAAGGAGTGATAGGTGGTGGAATGTAGGGACCCAAGATGGATTGAGGGGATGAGGGATTTTGTTTTGGGACATAGGGACCTAAAATATATGGAAGGAATGAGGCTTTGGGATTTGGAACATAAGGGCCCATGATAGTTTTGGAGGATGAGGAACATGGATATTTGTCTTTAGATGAATGGATTTTATATTTAGGATTGGTGGAATAAGCACCAATGTCTAGAGATTTGTATCCAAGGCCATGATATTTTATATTTTCTTTTATATTAAGGGGTTCTAAGATGCTTTGCTCATGGAGGCCTATCCCTTTTCCTTCGTAATGCATGGCTTGACAAATATTTTTACCAATGGGATACTTCTTATTTTGGAAACAAGATGTGAGTCCATTTTGAAAGGATTGTGACATGGAAGGAATGATCTAGGCTCTTGGAGTAGACCAGTGTGGATGAAAGTAGAGGAACCCAATTGATAAGTAGGGGGTTCATGCATAGCTTGGATAGGGGTGATGGGATATTGTGGGTGATTAGGATCATGAGATGGGGATGAATGGATTCTTTGATCTTGACTTGGGGTAGGATCATGGGATGGGGTAGATGGTATAGTGTGCTCTTGGTTATGAGATGGAGGGTGATCATGACATAAAGTGGTAGGGGTGTTTTGATCATGAGAGGGGATAGGATCATTAGATGGGGTGGAGGATGTACTTTGATCTTGATTTAGAGAGGGGTCATGAAATGGAGTGGAAGGGGTATTTAGATCTTGAGATGGAAAAGTATCATTAGATGGGATGGGAGGGATATGTTGTTATTTACTGGAAATGGAAGAATGAGATGGAAGGGGATAATATGATGGAGGAGAAGGGGTTCCTTGATATTTGTATGGAGTGGAATCCATGTTAGCATGCTTTGGATTAGGATATCGACATAGGTTATTTGATGTGGATGGTGTGATGGGGGAGGAAGGTTGGATAAATTGTATAGGTGGAGTAATAGGAGGTTCATGAGATTTAGAGGATTGGAATTTATGTTGATGTGTAGATGATGAAGGTGGATGCATGCCATGGGAATATTGCATGATTTTTTTTTGCATGGGAAGTTAAGTATCTTGGAAAATAGTCCTCAGAGGAAGTTATTAGGAGGTACATGAGGTGAATTTGATTGGTAAGATTGCAGTGATGTGGATTGTAAGTATGTGAGGGATGAACAAGTGGTGGAATTTTCCATGGATGGTAAATGGATGATGAGAATGAAAAGGATGTGGAGATGGGGATTTGGGATAGGGAGTTTTGGCTAAAGGCTTGGTCTCCTTTGTCAAAAGAAGGGGAATGGTAAGAAAGAGGGGATGGGTTGGGATTCGATGAAGGTGGGGAGGGTGGAAGTTTAGCACCAATGCCAAGGAGATAACTAAGCATGGAATCCTTATCATTATTAAAGTAGTATATGAGGAGATGATTAGTGATGGGATCCCATGAGGATGATATGGGTGATGAGGGTTTGGGTGGTGTTTGAGGGGGACATTGGATGGGTGATTGGTTGAAGCTTGGAGAATTTTGTCTAATAATCATGGATTCAAGGTGATCCACAATATTCTCATATCATAATAGGGATTAGGATATGGGTTTATGATATTAGATTAGGTTAGAGTGGATGAATGTGGATTAGGATAGATTAGGTTGGATGAAGGGTAGATTGGATGATTAGACATGGTGAAGAGAAGATTTGAGACCTATTTTGGAAATTATGATGATGGATTAGGAATGGATGGGGGATTAGAAGAATAAGATATGAGGATGAAGATGAAGGATGGCATGAGACTTGGGATTAAATTTTGAGACCTTAAGATGATTTGATTTGATTAGGGTTGATTCTCTATACTTAGGATAGGCTAATGTTCCTAAGAAAGAGTTAATTGGATTTGATTTATACTTAAGATAAGCAAAGTTGTTAATTAGGGATTGCTTGGATATGATAACTATACTTAAGATAGGATAATGTTGTTAAGAAAGTTTGATTAAAGATGAAATCAAGTTAAGGTCTTGATTTTTATTGGGATATTGGATTAAGGATAAGATCCTTAGATGAATAATTTGGATGATGATGAAAGGATATGATGTATGAAATAAATTAAGTCCTTAACCAAATTTTGATGTTCAAGTGATGATTTTTTTAAGAAGATAAATGGATAATGGTTGCTTGAATTTTGATGAGGATAGATGGATTACTTTGGGATTTGGTTGGAATGGGATTAGGTTAGAAAGGGGTATTGGATTAATATTGTGATGATGATGAAGGATGAATATTAAGTATGATAATGAAGGATGGATTAAGGATGATGGTGGATAGAGGATATTAGGATCAATATTAATGATGAGATTGGATAGGGATTATGGAGGATGATTAAGATAATGATCTTAGGACCTCAAATGAATTAGGGAAATTAGGCTTAGAGTCCTAAATGAAGGATTAGGGATGGATAAGGGGATGATTAGGATAAGTTTGATGACTAGAATGATTATAGAGGATTATGATGGGATGGTTAGGATAAGGTGATCAAGAAGAAGTGGGAATAGGATGAAAATGGATGTTTAGGATAATAAGGGATGGTTATGATGATATGGGGGTTGATTAGGATTAGAAGTGGTGATTAGGATGTAAATAGTGGATTAGGATGGTATTATTAGGATTAGGTGATTATGATGAAAAGGAATGATTAGGATGGAAAATATGGTATGATTAGGATGTGGAGGGATGATGAGGATAGGAAGAATTGGATGAGGTGAAGTTTTTTCTTACTTGACTAGGAGACAGATTGAAAGCACACAAACAAACAAGGTGGCCAAGTTTCATGGATTTTTGTAGTGTATGTTCAATCCTTAGCCCCTTGGTTGATTAGTTTTTCATGGGTATTTCACAAGAAGACACTTCAAGCACTTGCATAAGCCTAAATTATTCAAGTGGGATTATAGATTAATGTGGGCTTACCACCCAAGCAAGCATTCTTGGGTTAATACTCCTTGATACTTGGGTGGTTCACTGTAGAACCCTTTCTTGCGAGAGAGGATAGCTAGAGATCCAATGGTACAAGGTTATCAACAAATGCCACAGGCTCACTATTTCTCTCTCCTTGGGAACTATTGAAGTTCATGACAAGGATTTCTATCTCAATCTAAGGGAGTACATGGTGAGTAACTTCAAGGTACAATCCACATTCCTTGCACCACACTAAGCGATGGACAAAAGGTCTTAATCTAGGATACACAAGGTTGCTAGGGATTCCTCTATATACCTCAAGGTTACATGAGGCCCAAATCTATAGATGAAAGGAAACAATGTCAAATAGCTAGGAGGAGAGGGTAACCCACTCTCCACCTTCACTTCTCCAAGGTATAAAGTTCTTGGAGGCTTGGCTCGATTGAAAAAATTCCACTTCCAAGAGAGCTGGCTTTCTCACCTCCCACTTTTTATACTCTACCAAAACACGAGAGTTGGTGTCATCCCCTAGGGTGATGAAATCCATAGGTAGGCCCCCTAAAAGGAATTATCCAAGTGTTTTTGACCCCCAAGATCACACAAAGCACAAGGGGATAACATACACACCTTGGGTTCCTTGGGATGAAAAGAAAAAGAAAAAGATTAAGTGATGTTTCTAATACTCAAGATCACACTAGGTGTGAGAGGAGAGAATAGACACCTCTCACTCAAAGACATGTCAAACAAAATTTCATTAACCTTAAGAAATGAAATGTGCCTAGATTAGTGGAAAAAAGAAAGCCTTGGACAAACAAATCTGCAAGAAAATGTTAGTAGTTTGATGATTTTTCCTTTGACAATTAGTTTCAAGTTACAAAACAAGTGGTTAGATGATAATATGATAAAAGAAAAATATTTTTAGCATGAGGGTAAGCATATATATGTGATGATTTGTGCCTTAGATGAGCATTAGAAACCTGCAACATGCATTAGTATCTAAAAACAAAGATTAGATGCAAATAACAGCTGAAAGAAGACCTAAATATACAATCTGAAACACACATGCTATTTTATAGATAAAGATGTGTTTCTATTAAAAAAAATGTGCCATTTTGTGAACAAAGGGTTAGTTTTGCAAAATGGGCCAAAAAATTGATGTTTTTTAGATACCCAGTGGAGAAAACAACCTAAAAATGCATCTAATGACTTAAAAATGAAATTTTTAATGCTACAAACACCTAATAAACCCCAAAATATGTCCCCTAAAATAGAGGTGCAACAATTTTGCACAAAGGTGCCATAATTTTGCACTTAGGCACCATTTTGTAGAAAGTGCCAAAAAATGACTCCCAAAGGTCAAAAAATGAATTTTTGGGGCAACCCAAATGGGGAAATGGATAGATGAACATATGGGGGATCTAAAAACATGAATATTTGGCCAAGATATTCCCCCAAATGAAATTAAAAATGAGCTAAAAATGAAGAAGAAACTAGGTGACCTAGAAAGCTTGTATGAAAACCTAGTCTCACAAATCTTGAAAAAAACTTATTTTAAGCATGTAAATGATGGATGAACCTAAAATAAAAGTGTTAGGACAATGAAGACCTATAAAACAAGATTTTAGAAGCCAAATAAACCCAATATCTAGGTCAAAATCATGAAAACAACACCAGAAAATGAAAGCGCAGTTATAGGTTACACAGGTGCTACAACTTTGAACTTAGGCACTACAAGTCTGCACTTATGCACCACAAGTATGCACTTAGGTTCCAAAAGTATTCACTTAAGTGCCACTTTGCATTATTTTCTTGAAAATGACACTTGGAACTTCAAAACACACAAAAAATTGGTGAAACATTAGAAAAATGGGAAGGAAGCTACCAAACATGCCAAAATGAAGATGGGAAAGATGAGTATGAAGGTAAATGGTAGAAATAGATGAAAATTTGTAAGAAATACAAAATAATACATTATACCTTCATTGATCCTTCCTCTTCATGGATTGATCTCACAAGATGCACCCTTGTCTTGTAGATTTTCTCCAATGATTGAAGGGGTGTGGTTGCTCACAATTTTAGCATGATGATGGTAGGATAAAGATGTATTTGATGGAGATTTGAGTAGCATAAGGTTGGGATGAATGTGTTTTGAAAGAATGGGAGCCAAGGCCTCATTATATAGAAATTTGGTGAGAGGAATCAAGGGCTAGGATTGAATGGATAATGGAGGGTTAACATTGATTGGGAAGGTGAGGTTCAGGTCAAGGATGTGTATTGATTAGCCTTGTGACAAGTGTCACAAGATAGAGGGGGTGAAATGGGGAGGTGTTCTCACACATGTGTGAGAACACTTTGGGAAGAGGCATTAAAATTTGTGTAAGAGATAGGGTGGCTCATAGGGTGGCTCGTGTAAGAGGTTAGTGGGGGTAGGTGAGATGTAAGAATTTAAAATTAGGAAATAATGATAATGATTATTAGGGATGAGGGTTAGATCAATTAATCAAGGATTAATTGATTAATGAAGATGGGTTGGGTTAATAAACCAAGGTTTTATTAACTTAGGTGGAGTTAAAAGTTAGTGAATGGGATAATGATGATTAGGATGGGGATAAGGTTAATTAATCAAGGATTAATTAACTTAAGAAAGGTTAGGGGATTTAGAGGAATAAGGGAAAAGGTTAGCTTTAATTAAATATTAAATATGGATTTAATTAAAGGTGATGGAATGTAAGGGTAATGGGGAAATTAATTAAATAAATAATAAATATTTATTGAATCAATTATTAGGATAAGGGAAGTAGATCAAATTAAATAAATAACAAGTATTTATTTTATTAAGTAATATTTTGGGTGACTACAGATTTAATTTGGTACTCAAATTATAGTCTCAATTATTTGTTGATAATATTGTGTATGATCAGAATTTTTATATATTTTAGGTGGAAATATAGTGGTATATTATGAATTGGTATCAATTATTTATTTATAATGTTGTGTATGATATAATAATTTGTGTTCTTGAATTTAGGTATTATATTTTTTATGTATTTTAGGTGGGAATATAGAGGTATATTGTGAATGCAGTATTTTAGATATCATTTTATCAAAAAGATTGATTTATTTTTTAATTTTACAATCTCTTAGTTTTTGTTTTCAGTGTTATTCAGACCTAAGAGATCATTTCTTTCTTTGTAATGAGGAGGATTAGTTCACCTAATGCTAAGATATCTATATGTATTATTAAATCATAGATGTTCATTATTGTTTCCTTCACACAAGCATATTCAATGAATATGGAGGCTAGAAGCTGTATTACAAACTAAAGCTATCATCTAGGACATACACGAAATTATATTATAAATAAACAAAATTAATTTCACCCAAAGTAAAAATTCTCTAGGTCCTCTCCAAACAATCTTTATCGCCCATGCAAGTGTTGTAACTCAATCAAAATGCCTCATTATAGTTCATGTTCCTAGCTAGTGTAACTCAAAATGAGGTACCTTAGTGTAGTTCATGTGCCTTAGTGTAGTTTTCTAAATGAGAATAATGCATAATCTCCATATTCTAAACAAGAATAATGTAGAATTGCATGCAATACATGACTCCTGCCAATCATTTCCCCAAAAAAAATTTCAATTTTTTTCTAGTTTGTACTCGCATGAGTAACTATTTAGTCACTTTTATTTGTGTGACTAAATAGTTTTATACCCAATGACCAAATTAATCATTTATTTACTCATTTATAGTTGTGTTACAAAACATTAGTAAAATTTAGTCATTTTTAGTTGTTGTGACTAAAATTTTTAGTCACCTAGTCATTTATTTGCCAAATTCTACTAGTGAACATTTTTTTCTTCTGTGAAATGAAAGAACTATATTATATACTTCCATGTGTTTTGTGGGACCCTTCATAGCATAGGGTTTTAAAAATATTTTAAAACACATGATATAAAATGGTACCTTTGATATCCTAGGAGATGGGGCTAGTAGAAACATGAGATAAAGGACTTTATGTTACAACACAAAGGGTAGGGTAAGAAGAGCATGCAATCAACACAATGTTATAACAAAGGTGCAATGATGTTACCAAGGTTTAGGGTTTTTATAGAAAATTCCTAAAAATACACACTAAAACCCCTATTAAACAACTCACTTAACACCACTAAAATCAGATAAAACCGAAGGAACTAGATTTTTACAAGTATTATTAGTATCATAATATTCCAAATCAACAAAAATTAAGGAAAATTTTTATTCCACATTAAAATTCATCCAAAATAAATCTAAAATTCAAAATTTCTAAAAAAAAATACATAGTAGAAATATTTGTTTTCCAATTTCACCATTAAAGAATACTTGAGAATTTAAAGTTGAAATTTTAATTTTCTACAAATACCTTTTAGTTCACAATAAAAAGGTAAATAGGGATAATTTCCCCCTACATTAAAATTCATCACAAGTTTCTTCCAAATCCAAATTTCTAAAATTATTTATAGAGTAAAATCCATAGAAAACCTAAATCCACCATTGAAGAAAAGCTTGAAATTTTAAATTTTAAATTTCTAATTTCTAAAATTACTCTTTCTTGTTGGAAAAGGTGCCCTGGTTTTACTGGCTTGATCGACTTCTTGTAGTAGTGTTATGTTTAAATCCTTCATCGGCCTGATACTTAAATCTTGGTGGGAACTTGAATTGTTGCCTAAGTTGCATGGTTCCAAGTTTTTTGAACCTATCGCGGGGTTCTAAAATTTTATAACCTCCCAACTTAGCGATATTGAGGTTCTCTTTGTTGTTAACATGCCATGGGTTTTGAGAATTTCATAATCTATGATAGAGGTTATGAAGTTCAATTTTCTAATGACTTAGTGATGTTGTGTAGGCATTAGTTTTTCAATGGTGATGTGTTGTCATATTGGTAGTGGTGACCACTGTAATATGAAATTTCCTTGACATAGCAATGCATTTAATCAATGATGGTGGTTGAAAAAATCTAACAGTGCTCACTAACCTCGCACACCTTGTGGTGGGTCTCGATAGACTCTTGTAGGGTGTGCAGGATTTTCCCAGTAGTGATGATGTGATGTCATGTTTGACAGTTGATCACTGGTTGTGATAATATTAATATGTCAGTGCCCGCTAACCCTATGCCCCTAGTGGTGGGTCTAAAAGACTCTTGCGGGGTGTGTAGGATTAGCTTCATTAGTTTGACTTCCTTATATCAGTGGTACACAAATTGGTGTCCCCCCGATATGGTGATGGTTGACTCGGGAAGTTGTGAAGAGTGTCTTGGTGGGACCCAATTGATACTGAGGTGGAAAGTGTTGGTTGGTTGCTAACTATTGGTAGTTGGTTGATGTTTGACTTGGAAACTAAATGGACATTGAGGCCAATGTAGTTTTTGTGAGTTTGTGTACAGTTGGAACATTTGGTTTCCTGGAACTGAAACGACCATGGTTGGATGACAATTATATATTGTAACACTCTACAATGAGTGTGGGTTCTATTCATGAAGTAATGTTCTACATTGTATACATACAAGAATTGTAATAGTGTGAGAGAACAAAAATGTATTTGTAATATCTATATGAGGTTGATCAGGGAATTGTAATGCTATTGTGAATTAACACCTAGGAGTGGAGTCTGTAACTTTGAATGTAAACATTATTTATTGTAATACAAAGTGACTTTACTTGGTGTGTGGGTTTTTCTCCTGTAATGGTTTTCCCACGTGAATTTGGTGTTAAATTTTGTGTGTTAAATTGTTTGTTATGTTGTTGTGCACCTTAATGACTATAACTTGATTTAAATGAAATATTTTGCACTTCTTTCCCAAGAATTTTGTATTTGGAAGGCATTTGTGCACTATAGTTTCCTAACAAGTGGTATTAGAGACTAGAAAATTGTGTTTTCCTTCTGGGTAGGGCTGGTTTTTTGTGCTAATTATGTTTAATGGGAGTGTTGTAGAGAAAACTAATTATCTTGATTACAGATTGAGATGGAAAGCACATCAAGTAGAATAGAAATTGAAAATTTTAATGGAAAAAATTTTGAGTTGTGGAAACTCAAAATGGAAGACCTATTGGTGGATAAAGATCTTTAGATTTCTATTATGGGAAAAAAACCATTAGTTATGAAGCAATAATATTGGGAACTTGCATATAGAAAAGACAAAGGGATGATAAGAATTTGTCTGGTTAATTCTATTCTCCTGAATTTCTAGGAGGAGAAGACAACATATTCTTTATGGAAGGAAATTTGTGGTATTTATCAGGGAAAGTTTCTAGTGAGTAAGTTATTCCTAAGGAAGAAGTTATACTCCTTGAAGATGGAAGAAGGAGCATCCATAGCAAACCATCTGAATTCATTTAATATGATTTTTGCTCAGTTGGCCTATGTGGGTGTGAAGATAGAGGAGGAAGATCATTGTATTCTTTTGTTATGTTCCTTACTTGACACATGGGATCATCTGGTGATGGCTATTAAAACTACGACATCCACTTTCATGATAGAAGATGTGGTTGCTTCACTATTGTTAGAAGAGATGCAAAGGAAATATTCTGAGATGGCCAAGGAGTCCCTTGTTGTTCAACGTAGATCAAAGGAGAGAGGAAAGAAGAAATACAAGAAGTCTAAATCAAAATTTGAAGGGAGATCAAAGTCTCCTAGAAAGAAGTCCAAGGTGAAATTATAGAATTGTGGGTAGACTGGTCATATCTAGAAGGATTGTAAAGAGGAGAAAAAGAAAAAGAAGAATAACTCTTCAAATAAGGATTCTTCTCAGAGTGACTCATATATTTTCATTGCAACCTTGGAAAATCACACATCATATGATGTATGGCTTATTGACTTGGGTGCATCTTTCCACATGACATCTCATAGAGATTGGTTCATGAAGTATGAAAAGTACGTTGGTGGAAAGATGTGTCTGGAAAGTGTTTCATCTCTTGAAATTGTTGGCCATGGATGAGTCATAATTAATTTCCTGATGGAAGAATAAAAGGAATTGATGGTGTAATGCACATACCAGGTTTGGCTCGTAATCTACTTTCTGGTAGCAAGCTGAATGATGTTGGGGTACAAGTTTCATTCTCGAGCAGTGGTTGTAAGATGAATAGAGGCTCGATGGTGTTGGATAGGGGTGTACATATTGGTGCTCTGTACAAGCTAGATGCACATGCTATTCAATACAACTATGTCTTTGCAAAGTCAAGCAAGGCTACTCATAAAGAAAAGGAGAATGAAGTTCCTATGGGTGTAAACTCTTTAGAGGTGAAGCTCCTAGCAGAGAAAACCATGTTATGGCACCATAAACTTGGTCACATAGGAGAAAAAAGATTAAAAGCCTTGAAAAATAAAAACCTAGTAGAAGGGCTTGATGATTGTAACCTTGAGTTTGATTTTTATGAACATTGCATTTATGGAAAGCAACACCATGTTTCATTTTACTCTAGTCCTCATAGATCTTTTGGAATATTGGAATATGTTCACTCTGATGTATTTGGTCTAGTAAATGTTCTTTCATTATCAAAGTCTAAATATTACGTTTCTTTTATTGATGATTATTCAAAAAATGTATTTTTGTATTTTATACAAAGTAAATCATAAGTGTTCAATCAGTATAAAGAGTTTAAAAACTTGGTAGAAAATCATACTAGAAGAAAAATTAATTGCTTGAGGATGGATAATGGTGATGAGTTTTTTTCTATAGATTTTGAAAGGTATTGCAAATACCATGGGATTAAAAGGTATAAAACTGTGCCTTATACTCTACAATAGAATGGAGTTATTGAAAGGTAGAATAGGACATTGATGGAAAGAGAAAGAAATATGTTGAGAAGTGTTAGTCTAGAGAAGAAGTTATGGGCTTAGGTTGTGGCTGTAACATGTTACTTGGTTAATCATTCACCTAGTTTGGCTCTTGTTGACAAAAAACCTATGGAAGCATGGTCTAGTAAGAAGTCCTCTCAGAGACATTCATGTTTTTGGATGTGAAGCATATATTTATGTGCTGAATGAGAAAATATTTAAGTTGGAATTTTTTTTGTTAAATATATCTTCATCGGCTACGACATTGGTGTGAAAGGATACAAGCTTTGGAATCTTGTTACTGAGAATGTTGTTTGCAACAAAAGTGTAATCTTTTGGGAGCTGAAACCTTCTATAGTTGATCAATAGTTAGAGACAAAAGAAAAAGAAAAGAAAAATGATGTAGTTGAAATTCCTCAAACTCTAGATAAAGAGGAACTACAAATTCAAAGTATACCTAAAAATGAGGAGAGCTCTAGCAGCTCTAGGAGTTCTAAATAGGAGGAAGAACCAAAACCTCAACCTTAATTTGTGAGGAGGTCTATATGTGAAAATTGACAACATGATAGGTATGGGTTTTCTATGTTGGATTTGACTTGTGCCTATGCTTTGATTACTAGCATTGATGAGCCTAGAACTGTAAAGGAGGCTATTAAAATGTCTAATTTAGATTCTTGGTTGGAAGCCATGAATGAGGAAATGACATCATTGAAAAAGAATGAAACTTAGGATTTAGTACCTTTTCTTGAATGTCAAAATCCTATTGAATGTAAATGGGTATTTAAGAAGAAAATTGGTCTAGATGGCAGGGAGAAGTATAAAGTTAGGTTGGTCATTAAAGGTTGTTCCTAGGTGGAGGGAATTGATTATGGAGAAATATTTTTTTCCTATAGCTAAGCTGACATCTATCATATTTATATTGTCACTTGCAACTACATATGACTTACAGGTTGAGAAGAAGGATATGAAGCCAATGTTTCTTCATGAAGATCTGGAAGAAGAAATTTATATGTCCTAACCTAAGCACTTTGTTGAGAAAGGTAAAGAAAGTCTAGTTTGTAAGTTAAAGAAATATTTGTATGGTTTAAAGCAATCACCTAGAATGTGGTACCAAAAGTTTGATACTTTTGTGTTGTCATTAGGATTTGTGAGATCAAAGTTAGATCATTGTGTGTACTAAAAAATTGAAAATGAAAATTTACTTATTATTTCCCTATATGTGGATGATATGTTATTCTTTGGGTATAGTAAGGGTATGATTTTTGTTTTAAAATATCAGTTGTTAGCACAATTTGAAATGAAATATTTAGGTGCAACAAGGTATATTGTGGGTATGGAAATCAGAAGGGATAGGGGAAGTAGAAAGCTTTGGCTTAGCCGAAGCAAGTATATTAATTTTGTCCTTGAGAGATTTAGTATGATATATTGCAAGAAGTTAGTTGTTCTAGTGTTGCAAGGAATGAAGCTATCTATTGAAGATTGTCCAAAGTATCCTATTGAGATGGAGGACATGACCAGGGTGCCTTATGCAAGTGCAATTGGTAGTTTAATGTACACAATGGTTTTTATCAAGGCTTACATTTCCCAAGAAGTGGGAGTACTTAGTTGGTTTATGGATAATCCAGGAAGGCCACATTGGGTTGTTGTGAAGAAATTTTTTTAGATATTTGAAGTGTAATTCATATATGCTTTGTGTTATCATGGAAACTCAATTGGATCAAAGAGATATCTTATCATTTGTGGGTATGTGGATTTTGATTGGGAAGGGAAAATTGACAACAGAAGGTCCACCAGTGGATACATCTTCATGTTATTTGGTGGTGCAGTTAGTTAGATGAGAAAGAAAAAAGATTCGGTCACTTTATCTACTACTAAGGTGGAGTATATGGTAACAACACATTCTTGCAAAGAATCCATTTTTCTTAGACGTTTGTGTTCTGATGTTGGGTTTAATGCAGGGTAGATTACTATTTGCTGTGATAGTCAGAGTGCTATTTGTTTGGAAAAAAATTCACTTTCCATGCCAAGACAAAGCATATCAATGTTCAATATCATTCCATTCGTGATATGGTGGAATATGGAAAGGTTAATCTTGAAAAGGTGGATACTCTAGAGAATGTTGTTCATGCATTGACAAAGCCTATGAGCATAGACAAGTATAGGTGGTGTGCTAGTTCAATAGGCCTTGGTGGCTATGAATTTCAATAACTTGGAGTTTGGAAGAAGCAAGTAAGTCCTTCGTCAAGTGGGAGCATGTCGGAAAAGGTGCCTTAGATTTACTAGCTTCATCGACTTCCCATAGCAATAATATGTTTAAATCCTTCATCAGCTTGATATTTAAATCTTGCCTAGAACTTGAATTGTTTCCTAAGTCACATGGTTCCAAGTTTTCCAAACCTAAGTTGCAGGGTTCTAAAATTTTATAACCTCTCGACTTAGCAATATTGAGGTTGTGCTTGTTGTCAACATGTCGTAGGTTTTGTGAATTTCATAACCTAAAATAGAGGTTCTGAAGTTTTCTTTTCTAGTGACTTAGTGATGTTGTGCAGGCATTGGTTTTTCAATGGTGATGTGTTGTCATGTCGACAATGGGGAATATTGTGTTATGAAATTTCCATGACACAATAATGTATTTAATTGATGGTGGTGATTGAAATAATCTAACGATGCCCACTAACCATGTGCTCCAAATGGTGGGTCCTGATAGACTGCTACAGGGTGTGCGAGATTTGGATAGTGGTGATGATGTGACTTCATGTTGGTAGTGGATCATTATTTGTGATGAAATTAATTTGATGGTGCTCACTAACCCAACACCCCTTATGGTTGGTTCCAATAGACTCTTGTGGAGTGTACGAGATTAGCTTCATTGGTGTGACTTCCTTATATCTATGGGAGACAAATTGGTGTCCCCCTGATATGACGATGGTTGACTTAGTAAGTTGTGAAGAGCATCTTGGTGGGACTTGATTGATGTTGAGGTGGAAAGCGTTGGTTGGTTGTTGACTATTGGTAGTTGGTTGATGGCTAACTTGGCAATTGAATGGACATCGAAGCTGGTGTAGTTTGTGATGGTTTGTGTACAATTGGAATGGTTGGTTTCTTGGAGCTTAAGTGGCTATGGCTAGATGACAATTATATATTGTAACACTCTGCAATGAGTGTGGGTTCGATTCATGAACTAATGTTCTACATTGTATGCTTATGAGCATTTCAACAATGTGAGAGAACAAAACTGTATTCAAAATTTCTATATGAGGTTGATCAGGGAATTGTAATGATGTTGTGAATTAACACCTAAGAGTGGAATCTATAACCCTATATGTAAACATTATTTACTGTAATACAAAGTGACTTTACTTGGTGTGTGGGTTTTTCTATTGTAAGGTTTTTCCCTCGTAAATTTGGTGTTCAGTTTTCTATGTTAAATTGTTTGTTCTATTGTTGCGCATCTTAATGACTGTAACTTGATTTAAATGAAATATTTTGTACTTATTTCTTGAGAATTTTTTATTTGGATGGCATTTCCATACTATGATTTCCTTACATTTATCTCTAAATATTCCCAACAACATACTTTTAAGTTCAAATTTACATTTCAATGATTTTAGAAAAAATTGCCATAAATCAGTATAAAAAATTTAAATATACTTCTATTTGCTTAAAATTGGATCAATGAGGTATTTCCTATGCTCCCTTAAACATGATCATGGCATCCAAATTGAAAAGAATAAAGAAAAGGAGGAGAAAATAAAGAATTACCTAAAACTTTTACACAAAAAAATGATGAAACACAAATTTTCCAATCTGAGGAGAAGAAATCTACACACACCCAATCATAATCCCATTCCTATTTTAATGCTTCAAATATCATGCAATTCCACCCATAATTTTTCTCTGATTCCAAAATCCATTTCTTTCAAAAAAACAAGGAATATCTAAAATGACATTTCAATAAATTAAACACACAAAACTAATTCCTTTCCAATATTTTAATCAAATGATTAAATTGAATATCTATACATTCCCAACCCAATGAGTTTTTTTGCAAAATAAATAAATAAATAACTTAACTTCATTTTTATTCTATTTTTTCCTCTTTCTCAAAACATGGAAATGTTTCAATAACCAACATAAGAAATAATTTGTGCCACACATAGATGTGGTAGATAGTTTTCTTTGGGTGCCAATCTACACTACCTTCTTCAACTTATTGGGGGTTGCTGACTTTTTTTCAAAAGAAAGAAGAGATGAATGCATTTGGAGCAAAAATTCTTCAAGGAATGTCTCTTTTAAGTCAGTCTACGAGGTCTTGGTTAAGCCCTTGATCTAGAAGGATGATTTCTATTGAAACATAGTTTGGATTAAAAATATAATTCTAAAAGTGAATTGTTTTTGGTGGCTATTGTACATGGTAAGATTCTTAACTTGGATAATTTAAAAATAGATTCTCATTTGGACAATAAATGCTATCTATGTAATGATGTTGAGGAGCCTATCATGCATATGCTATTTCTTTGTTCCTATTCAAGGGAAGTTTGGTATTTCTTCCTTAAGAACCTGATGACTAAATGGGTTTTCCCTCCTGATATTAAGATGTTTGTGGATTTTTGGAATGTGTGCCCTTTTTCTCACAATATTATTGTGGAACTATGGAAAAAAGTTCATCCCTTTATTGCTTGGGAAGTTTGGAAGGAGTGAAATAATATAATCTTCATAGACTACTAGGAACAACATAGATTTAAGTATGGCTATCATACATTAGATTCAAGAAAATACAAATGATGGGAACTACACCCCTTCCAAATGATTTCCATCATATAAGAAAAGAAAATAATCCCACCACTAGGGAGTCAGTAACATAAAAGATTCCTTCTTCATGAGAAATAATGCCCAGAGCAATGGTTTCCCTTGGCTGTTACAATAGAAAAAGAATCAAGCCTTAGAATGTAGTCACCTTCAAGACAGATGCATCTCCTCCAAATGATGGTGGTGGTTCTAGTAGAACCTCGTGTAGACATATGTTTCTTACCCATGGAGTTAGTTAGGACACATGGAAATATGGTGGGGCTTGTGGTTTGGTCTTTCCTTCCCCTCAATGAAATACCCATGGAGAAGACACCTGGAGAAGTATTTGTTGCTAGCGTTGACTATGGGATCTGCCAAAACGTGAACATGGATAAATACTACATGGCATGTAGGTGGAGATCTTTTGAGAAGTGAAGGGAATCATGCCTCAAATTCCCATGCTACTAACATGTGGAAGCATGTCTAGGAATTCCAAAAAAAAAAGGAGGGAATCCTTGTAAGGAGCACTCGATGGACACATGGAAGTATTCGGGAGAAGCTTATCAAAAAGAGGCCCTATTATGTTCAAATGTATGGGGTATGGAATAGACTTAGCAAAATACAAACAACCCAGAGGGAGCTTGAGGAAATTTATATCCATAGCTTTTGGAAACTACCAAGGGTGTTTCAACTACAAAACAAGGAACCCAATAATTTCTGGTTTGCAAGCCAAAGCCTTATCCATTGGGTAATGTAATCAAAGCTTGGAGAGAATGGTCTATAGAGGTACTAAGTCAACCTTAGATGGCATCGATATGTTTCACAGATTCTCTTGTGCTTCATGCTGATCGATCACTTCTTTGTATGGAAGCATCATGGATATACCGGCCCTAGACTCAAGTTGGAAGAGTAGCAACACTATTTGATGAGTGATGCCCTTAGTATCCTCTATAGTAGGGGGTTGACTAAAGCTCTTAAGAGTAGGTATGTCATGTTGCTTCTCTTTCATCTTTGTTGCAATCTGCTTTACTATAGCCACTGAGTCATTGGAAATAAATTGGGAGTGTAGGCCCATCTGATTTAGCTGGGAGAATTTCTCCCACATGCTATTCATAGTTCAGCCTAGTGTGGCAGTGCACTCACTAGCATGAAGTATGGCTGCATGGTAGTGGATGAACTACTTTTTTGTTTTGGCAGCTGACTTCTAGTCCTCAATCCCTGTGCTCACTAAATTCTCATCTGGAAATGTGTATATCTTATCAATTTTTTTCTTAGGAACCTTTTCCATGATGAATTGTGGGAATCACTCAATCATTTCGTGAACCTCCCTACCTAAACTTGTTTCCCCTGCCATGAACTAGAGTGTCGGATAAAGAGTCAGGAAGAAGGCGTTGACCTTTTCCTAGTATGAGATATATAGTCACTGAGCTACTTGAAGGAGGTCAATTTGGGCAACAAGGGGTTGGGGAGTATTCTTAGAAAAGGAAATTTCCACATTCTTTGAACCAACATCTTGTGTTAGTTCTACAATCCTTTTGTCTATAGTGGAGAGTTGTTCCTACAAGGTTCTCAAATTGGCAAGCCGTCTTTCTTCAGCCTAGCTTATGCTTGCTGATTCACTTTTGAGGAAAGCTTCACCTCTTGGATTTCCTTCTCAAATTGAGCCTGTTGGCCCTAGAAATACATTTCCTTTTGCTGCATTATTTTCTCTAATTGAGTAAGTTGATGCTAAAAATGCTTATTCTTTTGTTACATCTCCTCTTTTGCCCAAATCAACTAGTCCTGTAATTCTTGGTTTTTATGTTATAGCTTGATGATTATGTTGGAATCTTGGGATTGGAACTTTGCAAGTTCCTCCCAGAGTTTGGCCTGCTCTTTCTACACTTGTTGTGATAAGCGCACAATTTTTGTATCCCTCACCTTTTCCTTTTCCAGTAGGACTTCAATTCTCTCCTTAACAATTTTCAGCTCTTCTTCCTTCTTCTTTAGCTAGTGACTGGACTTAAGGAAGTTAGTGGTCACCACTCACTGTGTCTCCTCCATGAGCTCAACTTTATCTTGCTGTCAGGCTATGCTTAGATAAAGTCCCATAGCATAGATGTTGTAATCATCAAGCTACATCTCTCCATGTGGTTTGATGATGGTTGCATGGATGGTTGCAAAATGCAATGATTGTGGGCCTAATTGTAAAGTGTCTACACCTTTGGCTCAACCGAACTTTTAGCATCCTTGGTCTTTTGCTTCAAGATCCTAATAGCCTGTGCTTGTTTTTTTTATTACCCTTTGACAAAAAAAAATTGGCAACCTAATGAGTTCCCCGTGAAGGGTGCATCAGGAGGAAGACCAAAAGGGAACAAGAGGGTAGTGGTTCTAGTTATTTCTTCCTTGGAAGAGAGATAGTTAGTAGGGAGAATGAGGGAATATGCCAAGTCTCAGTCTATGAACCAATTAGAGGACTCATTAGGTGTGGTGGTGTTAGTGAAGTCATGGAAGATTCCATCTATTGAGCAAGTTGGGTTGGAGCTGACATGATAGATGCAACATGTGAAGTGAGTGGATGCAAACTAGGCTCTCGTGAAAGGTGAAATAATCCATGGAGGAGTAAAAGAAAATGGTCTCACTTGGGAGAACTAGGAGAAACCTCCTACAACTATTGCAGTAGTAGTAGAGAAGGAAAGTTTGACACTAGAAATGATAGGTGATGCAGAAACAACAGACAAAACTAGAGACTAAGAATAAAGAAGAGGTAGAGAGATAGATACCTAGGTTGTGGAGGTCTTTAGTCCTTGTCTCAATGCAGGCTCTTAGGAACCTTCCCTAGGAGTTGTATTTATGCATTTCCTTTTGGTTGGTGTGGAATTTTCCACCTCTATGACCTCCGATGGTTGTCAATTGGAAACAATGGATTTTTTCATGACCCATGTGCATGTTTATGAGGATCCTGAATGTGATATATTCACCTAGAGCTTCAGAGTAGTTGTGCTAGGTTGCATAGCTGCTTGTTTAGATTGTGAGGAGGTCTAGACATGAAAAGTGACAACTTGATAGTTATGGGTTTTCTATGTTGGATTCAAACTATTCCTATGCTTTGATTACTAGCATTGATGAGCCTAGAACTGTAAAGGAGGCTATTAAAATTTCTAATTCAAATTCTTGGTTGGAAGCCATGAATGAGGAAATGACATCATTGAAAAAGAATGAAACCTAGGATTTGGTACCTTTTCCTGAAGGTCAAAATCCTATTGGATGTAAATGGGTACCTAAGAAGAAAATTGGTCTAGATGGCAATGTGGAGAAGTATAAAGCTAGATTGGTCATGAAAGGTTATTCCCAGGTGGAGGGAATTGATTATGGAGAAATATTTTTTCCTATAGCTAAGTTGACATCTATTAGATTTATATTCACTTGCAGCTACATATGACTTAGAGGTTGAGCAGATGGATATGAAGACAATGTTTCTTCATGAAGATCTGGAAGAAGAAATTTATATGTCCTAGCCTGAGCACTTTGTTGAAAAAGGTAAAGAAAGTCTAGTTTTCAAGTTAAAGAAATCTTTGTATGGTTTAAAGCAATCACCTAGAATGTGGTACCAAAAGTTTGATACTTTTGTGTTGTCATTAAGATTTGTGAGATCAAATTCAGATCATTGTGTGTACTAAAAAAACTAAAAATGATCATTTATTTATTATTTCCCTATATGTGGACAATATATTATTCTTTGGGTATAGTAAAGGTATGATTTTTGTTTTAAAATATCAGATCTTAGCATGGTTTGAAATGAAAGATTTAAGTGCAACAAGGTATATTCTAGGTATGGAAATATGAAGGGATAAGGGAAGTAGACATCTTTGGCTTAGCCAAAGCAAGTATATTAATTTTGTCCTCGAGAGATTTAGTATGATAGATTGCAAGCAGTTAGTTGTTCCAGTGTTGTAGGGAACAAAGCTATCTATTGAAGATTGTCCAAAGTGTCCTATTGAGATGGAGGACATGACTAGTGTGCCTTATGCAAGTGCAATTGGCAGTTTAATGCACACAATGGTTTGTATCAGGCTAGACATTTCCCAAGAAGTGGGAGTACTTAGTTGGTTTATGGATAATCTAGTAAGGCCACATTGGGTTGTTGTGAAGATATTTTTTTAGATATTTGAAGGGTACTTCAGAGTATGCTTTGTGTTATCATGGAAACCTGGTTGGATCAAAGAGAAATCTTAGAATTTGTGGGTATGTAGATTTTCATTGGGCAAGGAACATTGACAATAGAAGGTCCACTAGTGGATACATCATGTTATTTGGTGGTGCAATTAGTTGGATGAGAAAGTGAAAAGTTGTGGTCACTTTATCTAATACTAAGGTGAAGTATATGGTAACAAAACATGCTTGCAAAGTATCAATTTTTCTTAGATGTTTGTGTTCTGATGTTAGGTTTAATGCAAGGAAGATTACTATTTGTTGTGACAATCAGAGTGCTTTTTTTTTGCAAAAAATTCCACTTTCCATGCCAAGACAAAGCATATTGATGTTCAATATCATTTCATTTGTGATATGGTGGAAGATGGAAAGGTTAATCTTGAAAAGGTGGATACTCTAGAGAATGTCATTGATGCATTGAAAAAGTCTATGAGCATAGACAAGGATAGGTGGTGTTCTAGTTTGATAGGAATTGGGGCCTATGAATTTCAATAACTTGGTGTTTGGAAGAAGCAAGTCCTTCATCAAGTGGGAGCATGTTGGAAAGGTGCCTCAAATTTACTAGCTTGATTGACTTCTTGTAGCAGTGATATGTTTAAATCCTTCATCATCCTGATATTTAAATCTTGGCTGGAACTTGAATTGTTTCCTAAGTTGCACGGTTCCAAGTTTTCCAATCCTGAGTTGCAAGGTTCTAAAATTTTATAACCTCTTGACTTAGTGATATTAAGGTTGTGCTTGTTGTCAACATCTCATGGGTTTTGTGAAATTTTTAACCTACAATAGAGGTTTGTAAGTTTGGTTTTCTAGCAACTTAGCAATGTTGTGTGGGCATTGGTTTTTCAATGGTGACATGTTGTCATGTCGATAGTGGGGAAAACTGTGTTATGAAATTTCCCTTACACGACAATGTATTTAATCAATGGTTTTGATTGAATAATCTAATGATGCCCAATAATGTTGTGCCCCTTATGGTGGGTCCTAATAGAATCCTACGGGGTGTGGGAGATTTGGATAGTGGTGATGATGTGACTTCATGTTGACAGCTGATCATTATTTGTGAGGAAATTAATTTGATGGTGCTCGCTAACCCAACACCCCTTGTGGTGGGTCCCAATAGACTCTTGTGGGGTGTATGAGATTAGCTTCATTGGTGTGACTTCCTTATATTGGTGGGAGATTAATTGGTGTCCCCTTGATATGGTGATGGCTGACTTAGTAAATTGTGAAGAGCATTTTTGTGGGACTCGATTGATGTTGAGGTGGAAAGAATTGGTTGCTTATTGACTATTGGCAGTTGGTTGATGGATAACTTCGCAATTGAATGGACATTGAAGCCGGTGCAATTTGTGTAGAGTTGGAATGGTTGGTTTCTTAGAACTTAAGTAACCATGGTTGGATGATGATTATATATTGTAACACTCTGCAATGAGTGTGGGTTTGATTCATGAAGTAATGTTCTACATTGTATGCTTACGAGCATTTCAATAATGTGAGAGAACAAAATTATGTTCAAAATTTGTATATGAGGTTGATCAAGGAATCATAATGTTTTTGTGAATTAACACCTAAGAGTGGAGTATGTAACCCCGTATGTAAAAAATATTTACTATAATATAATGTGACTTTACTTGGTGTGTGGGTTTTTCTACTATAAGGGTTTTCCCACGTAAATCTGGAGTTCAATTTTGTGTATGTTAAATTGTCTATTCTTTTGTTGTGCATCTTAATGATTGTAACTTGATTTAAATGAAATATTTTGCACTTATTTCTTGAGAATTTTTTATTTGGAAGGCATTTCCATACTATTATTTCCTTAAATTTTTCTCTAAATATGCCCATCAACACACTTTTAAGTTCAAACTTACATTTCATTGATTTTAGAAAAAATTGCCATAAATTAGTTAACAAAAATTGAAAAAAATTAAATATACTTATATTTGCTTAAAATTGAATCTGAGGTATTTCCTATGCTCCCTTAAACATGATCGTTGCATCCAAATTGAAAATAATAAAGAAAAGGAGGAGAAAATAAAGAATTACCTCAAACTTTGACACACAAAAATGATGAAAACACAAATTTTCCAATCTGAGGAGAAGAAATATACACACATCCAATCATAATCCCATTCCTATTTTTATGCTTCAAATCTCATGCAATTCCAACCATAATTTTTCTCCCATTCCAAAATCCATTTCTTTCAAAAAAATAATGAATGTCTAAAACAACCTTTCTTTTTTCTTTTATTATATTGTTTCCTTTTCATATTTTCCTATTATCTTAATTTCTTAATTTCTAATTTTTAAAAATTTAACATTTCAATAAATTAAACACACAAAACTAATTCCTTTTCAATATTTTAATCAAATGATTAAATTGAATATCTACACATTCCCAACCCAAGGAGTTTTTTGCAAAATAAATAAATAAATAACTTAACTTCATTTTTATTCTATTTTTCCCCTTTCTCAAAACATGGAAATGTTTCAATAACCAACATAAGAATAATTTGTGCCACACATAGAGGTGGTAGATAGTTTTCTAAACGAAAGAAGAGATGAATGGATTTGGAGCAAAAATTCTTCAAGGAACATCTCTATTACGCTAGTCTACGAGGTCTTGGTTAAGCCCTTGATCTAGAAGGATGATTTCTTTTGGAACATAGTTTGGATTAAAAATATAATTCTAAAAGTGATTTTTTTTTGGTGGGCTATTGTACATGGTAAGATTCTTACCTTGGATAACTTAAAGAAAAAGAGATTTTCATTTGCACAATAAATGTTACCTATGTAATGATGTTGAAGCATGTATATGCTATTTCTTTGTTCCTATTCAAGGGAAGTTTGGTATTTCTTCCTTAAGAACTTGGTGGATGAATGGATTTTCCTTCCTAATATTAAGATGTTTGTGGATTGTTTGAATGTGTGCCCTTTTTCTCACAATATTATTGTGGAACGATGGCAGCAAGTTCGTCCCTTTATTATTTGGGGAGTTTGGAGGGAGTGAAATAATAGAATCTTCATAGACTGCTAGGAACAATGTAGATTTAAGTATGGCTATCACACATTAGATTCAAGAAAATATAAATGATGGGAACTATGCCCTTCCAAATGATTTCTGTAATATAAAGAATTACAAGTTAAAAATTTATCTAGGGTCTTACTCAATATTTAACAATTTTCAATTGGAGGAAACAAATTATTGGAAATTACACAACTTGGTCATCTCTAACAGTGGATTGCATTAAATTCAATTTCAAATATTGCTCAAAGGGTAATCCTAGGCTAGTTGTGGTCAAGGATTTATTATATAGCACTTGGGAAACTTTATTGAAGGTTATGGTATATTTAGGAATAGGTACAAATAATATGGTTGAAGCTAGAGCAGTGTGGGGTGACATTACTCATCTCAAGGAAAAAGGTTTTGTTAAGGTAATAATATAAGGTGACTCCAAATTAATAATTGATAATTTCAAAGGAATTTTTGATGTACCTTAGGATCTAAAAGATGTATTGGATGACTGCAAGATAAATCTTAACACCTTCCAACATTATAAAATTGACCATGTGTATAGAGAGGGTAACATGGATGCTAACGCTATGGAAAATGAAAGTCTAAGTAAGAATAGGTGGAAATATTGAGATTTTCAAAATTTTCCAAATCACATAAAGGGAATAATAAAAAAGAAAATGTGGACTTAATTAATGATTTTAAATGGAATGATGATAGCCAGATCCATCCACTATTCCTAAATGATTACTAATCTAGTAAAGCCAAATGTTTTAATGATCATCTTGATTTTGATGATCTAGGGTACATTAATGAATGGGGAAATGGATTTCCCTAAGGTATACTTGAGAAATAATTGTTTTTTGAAGAAGTATAATAAAACTTGGAAAAATTTCTCATGGTATTTCCCAAGAATGATTTTAAAAAGGTGGCAATTTAAAAGAAATATCATTATGACACCTCCCACCCAAAGTCTTTTCCACCTCAAATTAAATTGAAATGAAATTTTTGTAAGAGCCTTAGCTTGAAAATTTCTACAAAGGAGATGCTTATTAATTATGAAATGGAAATTTTTGAGGGTCATCATTCTTAATAAGGGTAGAAGAGGAAAACATGAGATCTTCTCTTGTGAACATATTGAATCCATGATTATTATAATTCTAGATTGCTAGTTTATTCTCAATAAGGGTAGAAGAGACAAACACAAGATCTTCTCTTGTGACTGGAATGAATCCATGATTATTATCATTCTAGATTATTGGTTTATCTTTAAGGCCCCCCAAATTCAAACTTCTAGTGTAACCATAAATGTAGAAGACTTCACTCTGCCAGTGATTTTAGTGTCAGATGGAATTGGTTGTGCAAACAACTACCCACTACTAAAAGAGGAGTGTTTGATCATAGAGAATATTATGGGGGTACCTAAGAATAGGACTAAATTGAGAAATTGTGACTCTCAAATAAAATACGGTGTTGTGGGGACTACCCGCTATAAAGTATGGAGAATGGAGCCAATCCTCCTCTACGTTAGGGCCTCATTAGGGCCACTCACAAGTATGTCAGAATTTCCAATACTCCATAGAAGTACCTTACCCTTAAACTCCTTGAAAATACTCAAACCCCTAAGTCTTCCATCTGTATTAAGTTTCTTGAAAGTAAACCCCACTCCCCACAAAAAGAAACTAAGTGAAAAAAGAATAAGCCCTCCCCCATTCTAAAGGAATAACCCTCATGGGAAGAACTTCATAAAATTACCCTTGAGAAATGAAACCCCTCTCCCATCTCCTCAGGCTTAATTAAATGCAGAAAGGTAGAAATTAAAGAACCAAGTAGAAAAAGTCCAACAATTATTATTTCAAATGATAAAGACATTAGTACTAAAACTGGTTTAGCTCCCTTGGTGGTTGAAGATTGAATTACTTGGATATTTCTACTTCAAAAGAGGCCGAGGTGATTAAGAAATGCATAATTTTTTTTGCTGAAAAGGAGATGGTTTTTTTTGAAGAGGGAGATAAAAAAGGAAAATAAGCAGTAGCAAGGAAAAATGAGGATTATTTGGAGGAAGAATATATCCTAGAGAGTTTTGGAGACACATAAATATTGAAGGAGGATGATTCTATAGAGTTGTATGAGAAGGATGAGGGTGGTTGTGGTTAGGATGAGGGAATAAATGATCAAGAAGAGGACCTTGGTGAAGGTGATGGGATTTGTGGAAAAGATGAGAATAAGGTGATAGAGTTTGAGAGTCCTACAAAATTTGAATGTTTAGATACCCCAAATTTTAGGATTAGTACTAAGAAGAACATGAAGTTGAAGGAGAAAATTAATATGCATACTACCTTGGAAGCTCTAGCTATGAGGATGGACCAAATAGAAAAATAGATGGAGGTTGCTAATAACTCGAAGAGGATGCAAATTGTCAAAATTGTGATCAAGAGTATATATAAAGTCATGGATGAATTTATGAGAAGAGTGGTCTTGGGTACAATCCTGGGATAGGGAATATTTTGAAAACAAAAAAGTCAAAAAGGAAAAAATAATGATGCAAAAAGGGCTGAGGTGATGGATCTCAAGGAAAGCATGGAGGATATGGTGGATGTGTTGGAAGTTTGGAAGTTAGTCATTATTGATGTAGTCTAGAAACATGAGCATGAAGTGTACATACATAGGTTGATTTGGCTGACCCAATATTGTCATTGATGCCAAAATTGTGGGGAACAATTTTTGGTGTCATTTGTACAATACTAACTATACCAAAAAGTTGATCTATCAAGAATTTGGAAAAGTGTTCTATGCTAACAATGTTTTCATTTAGTGTGTAGATTTTTGGGTCTTCACTTCACTACAAGAAGAGGTATAAATTTTTTATTTTAACCATATCATTAGGAATGAATTATATAGTTATATTTCAGATCTCATGAATTTTTATGAAACATAATGGAAGATATCAATGCCAAAGTTCAACTTTGTATATCACTGTTATCTCTCTATTTAATGTATTAGTGTGGGAGATTTTGCATTTCCTTGAGAATAATTTTTTGGTACTATGGCTCCAAAGTTAGTCTCACTGATGTTAGTGAATCTAGAAAGATCGAATCTAGAAGTTTCATGTATTGGGAAGCATGTGTATGGTTGGAAGTTTTGTGTTTAAGTCCAATTCTTGGCCGACCTAATACATGATAAGTGTTGAGAAGATTAAATATTCATTTTGGATGTTTTTTGGTTCTATTTTAGATCCATGTTGACCTAAATTAAGGATTGCACATTTTCTTAGGTGTAATAGGATTGTGAATCATGTGTGGTGCCAAAAAAAGCTATTTTGGATTTTTTTTGTTTACAGCTAATTAGGCCAACCTAATTAATGTGTGAATGTATTTGGGTATATATGAGATATTTTAGAGTTAAATAGATATAGATGAGTGAGCATAAATGAAATATCATATGCAAGTGGTATCATATGATGTGAACATATGAATTTAGTGGTAAGAGTTTAGATCAAAGAAAAGTTATTGAGTGATTTCCAAATAGATCAGAAATAATTCATATTAAGAGATTCAAAGGAACTAAAATACAACACAAGAGAGGTGCACTTTTCATTATCTCACACATTGGAAGTGAGCCACCATTTTTTTATTGTATTTAACTTTGGTTGTGAGCCTTTCAAGGACAATGTGTCCTAGCAGCGAGCCCCTATAATATACTGTATTCGAATTTAATATATTGTGAGCTAATCCTCACCATGATTTTTCCCTTATTGGGTTTTCCACATAAAAATATTGGTGTTCATGTGTTTTGTGACTTTATGGATGATTCATGCTTTCATTGTTTATTTCAATTAATATATTTTGGTGATTGAATAAGTTGTGTTCAAAATTTTAATAAAATACTAATTCACCCCCCTTAGTATTTTGAATGTTCAACAATTGGTGTCAGAGCTTGGTTCCTTCAGACAATCCTAACAACTTGAGGAAGATTTTGGAAGTTTGAACACATGACAGACAAGAAGTGTCTTGTTCCTCTGGAAGAAATTTTTGAAATTGAATATGTAGAAGATGACTGCATACATGAAAAAGAAGAACTCAAGGAGACTCTTGAAGATCTTGATAGAGTTGAAATTGAGAAAAAAATCTTGAAGGAAAGCTTGGGAAAAGAAAATGAATGCATTAAAAAACCAAGAGAACAAATCAAGAATTTTAGAGAAAGACATAGGGAAGTCAATGTACAATTGAAGAAAGAAAATGGAGATATCATTAGATTGAAAGTGAAAGTAGAAGAAAAATTAAGAATTGAGGAATGCCTGAATGAATTAATACAAAGCAATATTGAAGAATTCTCTAAACTTGAACAAGAGTGGTAAATATCTGATATGATTTAAAAAAGGAAAGAATACATGAGGAGAAATACAAAATAAGTACTAAAATGCTTGATGAATTTATTGCAATATAGAGACCCTCTAAAGATAAAGGTGGTTTGGGATTTGAAGAAGGACAAATTTTAAAGGAAAATTAGACACCTACTAAGGTTGACAATCAAAAGAAAATTGAAGGCAATAGGAGATAATTTAAAAATCAAAGAAGCAATGCCAGAAGACCTTCTATTAGACAAATAAATGATCAAAGGTACCCATATTTCAATGGTTTTTTTTTCATGTTATAAATATGGATATAAAGAAATAGAATGTAGGAGTGGAATGAATCATAATACTAGATTCTTCTCTGGACAATATTTTTCATGCAAGAAATTTGGACATAGAAGTACTAAGTACAATAGTTAGATGATTTATAGATATATTACTCGGAGAATGTTTTAATCTTTTAATGGGTACTATTATTCATGCAATAAATTTGAACATAAGGCTAACTAGTGTAGATCAAGAATGAATAGAATTTAGTTTGGTAAGAAAAATGTTGTATGCTACTTTTACAACAAACCCAAACATATTTCAAGATTTTGTAGAAGCAAAAATAGAAGGCAATCTAAACTAGTAAAGAGGAATGAATTTGTAAATAAAATTGATCCTACCAAGGTGAAGAAGGAAATGGAAAGGACATGGAGAAAGAAAGAGGAATATAAAAATGGAGATGAATTGGGTGCTTCAAATACATCTATACCTACCTCTAGTACATATATTTCTTCTGAAAACTAAGCCCATATTAAGGATTAGGGGGAGAAAAAAATTAAAAATTCTAATACCCGCCTGAAATATAAGGTGTCAAGACTTGGCATGAAGACATATCTTGGAAGAGGAATTTCTAAAGCTATAGAAGGATGTTGCAGAAATAAATATTGTGATGCGAAAGTTTTCCAAGCTTCAAATTTGAGGCTTCAAAGTTTGAAAACTTTTTCTAAAGCATTTATTTCTCACACATTTATTGATACAGGCCAAATCATGGAGTTAAAAACACATTTGAGAAGAAAAATTCAGTTTGTGTCAAGGAAACGTAAATTGAAGAAGAGGAAGTGGATTCGAGGCATGTTCCAGAAGAAAAATATTAAAACCTTAATCTTCACCAAAGCATGTTCAAGAGGTATTCTTCTTACACAATTTTTCTTTGGAATTTTCATTTTAAAATGTAATAGAAGGTTCGAAGGTAGTAAATTTATCAAAAAGACCAAAAATTAAATTGAAGAGGCATTCTTGGAAATTATATTGAAAGACTCGGTGGGTGCATTTTCTAGCAGTCCCTTTAGAGTTTCAACTACTAAGGATATCTATGAATGCATACATGGGAAAATAGAAGAAATTTCCTCTATTGGATTGAGTATTTTATGGACATATGAATTGGAAGAAAATTATAATACCATTAAATTGAAATGCAAAACCCTTGTTGAAGAAAAATTGGATGTATAGTGGATGTTTCCACTATTTGAATTTGACAAGAAGTACATTAGAATTGTATTGAGTAGGATTCATAACGAATCTAACTGGATTGACAGTGCACACTCAATAACTAGGGAAGCAATAAGGGATGTGACTAGTTTGTGGTCCTTTAGATAAATTCCAAGGTGGAAGTCTATCAATGACCAAGAATTAATTAAAAAGACTAGTGCAACACTTTAGGGAAAATAACTCACCTTGACCACATTTGGAAATTTGGCTATCTAGTATGCCACAATGCTTTTTGGACATAAAATTTGCTACCTAATAATGTCTATATAGTCTCTACTACTGTTACTCACATTGCAGTTAACATGATTGAGAATGGTGTTGATTATGATATTTGTGAGTTACTTTGAAAGCACTTGATGAAAAATTTGAAAAAAATAAAAATGAACAAAAAGCATACATTCATATGCTCTTGCAACATTATTTGGAATGTTTCACATGAGGATGAATAAGATAATAAGAATACCTAAGAGTGTGGTGGAAAGATACTCTAGAGACATCAATTTTGTTGTCTCTACTGATTTTTGTTACATGGAAGAAATTAAGCCTAGAATTGCTTGGATTTCTAAGTTGTATTATGATATGAATGAGGTGGAAGTTGTTTATTATGTAAAAGTGCTTCTAGGAATCCCAAAGGACCATACCAGATTAGGCTTAGAGGATAGATCTATAACTAAAGTCTCCAATAGATCAAGAAGAGTAGATAAGAAAAGAAAAAGTGTTGCTATCCCTTCAGTTGAGATTAAACAAGAGGTTGTAGAAAAAGAAGGAAGATTACAAATTGATGTGACCCAACATGAACATGAAAGTGAAAGTACACAAGACTTGGATGAAGCAATAAAAGCTTTATAGGATGTAATCCTTGGTGTAAGCATTAATAAATCAGTGTCTACTATAGAAAATATCAGAAGTATGATTGATTCATTGAAATCATACATCTCTAGACTAAAAGAACAAACTAGAAATAAGTCAGAAGCAAGGAATACAAAGAAGAATCTAGAAGATGTCAAAAAGAAATGTGTAGATGCATGTCATAGAGTCTTGAAGGAATTCAAGGATGCTCAATCTTGTGAAGAAGAAGCATAGGAATTAATATCATACTGTCTAAAGTGGTCAAATTGGAAACAAAATACAAAGAATGAAATGAGTCAGAATGAAATTTGAATAAACACTCAAGTAGATGTTTATAATCTTGAAAATGATAGGAACAATTATAAATAGTCTTACATCATGAAATGGCAACATAATTTCTTTACCTTACAAAATCAAAGGATAGAGACAATCAAGTAGTATGTGGCACTAAGAGACTTAGTAAAGATAAGGCACATTCCTACATCTAGTGCCCTTGCCCTTGCTAATAATCTATTAGAAAAAAATCTCAACCCTAGCACTATGGTAGAAGGAATAGAGTCTCTAACAAATCTTGAACTACTATAAAAGACTCTTGTACATGCAAAAATTTCTGGGGAAGAAGAAAAATCTACTTGGAGGGATACTCTAAAGAAACTCAATGGATTCACATCTTTAGGTTGATATATCCTACCTTATGATCAAATTAGTTTTATTTTATTTTGAAGAAGATGCATACATATAAATATTGTGGGGAAGTATACTAGGCCCCTAGTTGACCTTTTCCATTGATGTCAAAAGGGGAGAGATAATGCGAGAGATAATGGGAAGAAAAACATTTTTGTTAAATACACTTTGATGATTAGAAAACCCTTTAGGAAATTCAAGGTTAATTATGAAAGGGGGAGCTAAGGCTAGGAAGAAATAAGGTTTGATTCATGACATGGAAAATGTTTTTGATATGCATGTTTCCATCAATGGAAAAGGATGAGATTGTTCAAATTTTGAATGTCTATCATTGTTGATGCAATCTGGTAACATGAGCATGAAGTGTACATACATAGGTTGATTTGGTTGAGCCAGTGTTGTCATTAATGTCAAAAATTTTGGGGAAGAATTTTTGGTGTCATTTGTACAATAGTAACTATAGCGAAAAGTTGATCTATCAAGAATTTGGTTAAGTGTTCTTTAATGAAGATGCTTTTGTTTAGTGTGTCAGTTTTTGGGTCCACACTTCACTACAAGAAGAGGTATAACTTTTCACTTTTAACCATATCATTATGACTATCTTATACAAATATATTCAATATCTCATGAATATTTGTGAAGTGTACTAGAAGATATCAATGACAGAGTTCAACTTTGTATATCACTATCATCTCTTTGTTTAGTGTATTAGTGTGGGAGATTCTGAATTTCCTTGAGAAGAATGTTTTGGTACTATGGATCTAGAGTTAGTCTCACTAATGTCAAAAAACTGTAAAATTGAAAAAAGATCAAATATGGAAGTTGTGTGTATTGGGAGGCATTTGTATGATTAGAATTTTTGTGATTAGGTGCAATTCCTCACTAACCTAATACATGATATGTGTTGACAGGATTAAATATATATTATGGATGTTAGTTGAATATATTTTAGATACATACTAACCTAAATTAAGGATTTCACATTTTCTTAGGTGTGAAAATGATTTGAATCATGTGTGGTATAGATAAAAGCTATTTTGGATATTTTTTGTTTACATCTAATTAGGCCAACCTAATTGATATGTGTTAATGTCTTTGGGTATATATATGAGATATTTTGGAGTTGAAGAGTTAGAGATGATTGAGCATAAATTAAGTATTAGGTACTAGTGGTATCATATGATGTGAACATGTGAATTTAGTGGTAAGAGTTCAAAATCAAAGTTGAGTTATTGAGCATCTACTAAGAAGAGAAGTACTTCATATTTAGAGCTTCAAAGGAACTAAAATACAATATAAGAGAGGCACACTTTGCTTTAGTTCAAACTTTGGTAGTGAACCATCATTTTTCTATTGTAAATAACTCTAGCTATGAGCCTTTCAAACACTATGTGTCATACAAGTGAGCCCCTATAATATACTATATCCGGATATAATATATTGTGAGCTAATCCTCACCGTGGTTTTTTCCTTTTTGGGTTTTCCACATAAAAATAATAATATTCATGTGTTTTGTGACTTTTTGGATGATTCATTCTTTCATTATTTATTTCAATTAAATATTTTTTGGTGATTGAATAAGCTATGCTCAAAATTTTAATAGAATAGTGATTCACCCCCCTTTCTCAGTATTCTGACTATTCAATAGGATGAACTCTAGGATAATTGGAACCTCATTGATGAATATTAATTTTTATTTTTTGTTTAGAGAATTGTGGTTTTGATGAATGGTACATTTTTCTCTATATGTTTAAACTTTATATTTTGATATGGTTATCATCTCTACTTATGGCTCTTAAGACTGAATCTCTACTAACTGACTCTATGAGTTTTGATGGCATTTGAATTTTGGCTTGCAATGTTGTTCCTATTTTGTTGTTGTATATCTATATTTGGTTGGTTGTTTGTTTTGAATAAGTTGTTGGGTTAGGGTTTTGATACTTTACATGGTTGTTCCCTAGTGACTATTCCTTGGGCTTGGTTGTTCTTGATTAGTTTTTGTTTTCTCTAGTGAGCTTTGCTATTTTGTTGTAAGAGATCAAGGCCCTAACCCTACTTTATCAAAACATAAGAAATGATTTAAATTTATAATATTTCATTTGTGAAAAATACAAGATTTAAACAAATAATTAAATAAGACATTTACTTGTAACTCACAACATATTCAAAATCTAGAATTGCCTCTATTTCAAATCTGAGTTCACATAAGGTAAAAAATGATACATACCATACTCAATTTAGGTATGATTGGGGAATGAAATAGGGAGGATTAATGTGAAATATTTGAAATAACCACCATTGGGTAAATAGCTCAGCCCTATGTAGCCAAGTGGAGAACTAAGCCTTTACCTCTAACCACTCACACACATCAAGGGTGTCTACTCAATTTATATATGGCCAAATAATAGTATACTTACCCAATGGGGTACAATAGAATAAAACATAAGGGTAACATCCATAAAATAATTTATATAAATCATTAAAAATACACATCCATAATTATGTTTAGATTTAATCACTATAAAAGTAATACACACCCATATGAACTGAAGCATACTAGTAAGCTAAGCATAGAAACATAAAAAATTTCAACAATCAACATGTTAAGGAACCTCATCTCAAAACACACAATTCAAAGCAAGAATAAAATCCACAAAAGAATTGCAAGGAAAATGGTGAAGCTAAAACACTAATATCACATCTAAATATTGCAGATGGGAGGGGAATTAAAGATATTGTAGAGTGCATTAGGGACTATGTGTAACCAATTCCTTGAATTTCTTCATTAACTAGAGGATATGTAGGTTCAAGGATTCCTTGTTCATGAATGCCCAATCCTTTCCCTTTGTAATGCATGTTTTGATTCATGTGAAAGGGACCAAGAAATATATTTTGGAAATAATCAAGATGAGTATAATCAACATCTTGATCATCCTTACATAGCCATTAATTGATATATCCTTCAATATTTTATTCTTCTAGAGTCCCTAGTGATAGATAGATAGTTGATCCATTTTTTTGGATGATTGTAAATTTAAAGATACTTACTAGGTGGGTCAACAATAGGAGTGTGAAGGAGGCATCATGCCCATAAAAATATTCATTCAAGGTATACTCTCCATAACCTTTTTCATTGATCTTGACCTTGAGATCAATGGAGTTGGGTGTAGTAAATGAAGTGGATGAATATAAAAAGTGTAGGGTTGAAGTAGCATGGTGATAGTGTTATGTTTAGAGGAACAACATTGGTAGTTGGGAAATAGTGGTAATGATCATATGTGGGTTCTAATAGCAACAATACTCAAATGAATGTGAATTGGAATATATGGTGACTTCAATGACATTATAAGTAATTTTTTGGCTTGATGATATGTATATTGCATAAATTTTATGGCATGCAACCATGGATAACCAAGGATAAGGTTGTATGGGAGGTCCAAATAAATGACATGACATGTACATTGTAATATTGGACCCACTTGAATAGGAAAATAAATTATAACTTTTGAATATCTTTCTATATTTTCATTAGATTTTATAGTGATAACTTGTGGATTTAGATCTAATGGAACATATCCCAGTTTTTTAATGAATTTTAGTGTACACAATTTCAAAGAAAAACCATTATCAAACAAGACTTACTTGAACTTATGTCTAGATATGAATAATTTTATGTGGAGGGATTTGTTATGGGTTGCATCCAAGGGTGGAATATTATTTTGACTAAAGGAAATTTTCTATGTAGTGTAAAGATTAACCATGAGCACTTGGAATTGGATGGAATCAATATTGTTTGGGACTTGTGATTCTTGCAATTATTTATCTATGGATAGGGTATGTTCTATGAAGCTCTAGGATGGATACTGATGCAAGAGATTTCCCAAGATGATGTAAGAGACTTACTAAATTCCTTGAGAGGATGTATTGGATTGTCTCAAAATGGCGACTCTACCATGTGTAGTCGTGATAGTGTTGGGGCATTTTTCTTTGATTTTGATCATAAAAAATGTGAATATACATGAGTGATACACCCAAAAACATTGTCATGATTGAAAGTCACCGTATTCTAGCTGATATTTTTAGTATCATTCCCTTTGTTATTATGGGGATTGGGAGTAGAGGTGGAAGGACCTTGAGAATTCTTAGGAAAATACTCTTGGTATATTCTTAATTGATCATTTGGTGGTGTGGACTTTGCTCCCTCTATTTTAATGTCACCTTAATAAATGAGGTCTTGGATATAGTTATTAAGCTTCATTCATTTGTTTGAGGAATGAACCTTGACCCTATCATAGTCACAATATTCATTATCTATATACCAAGAAGGTTTTGGCTTGGATTCATCAAATGGTTGTCATGAGAAATGTAATGAGATTAGCTTGAACACGCTTATGAAACACAACATATAAAGAGTCCACAAGTGTAGTAAACTTAAATTTTGGATTGGTTTGGGTACTTGGTTTAGGTTTTACTTGGGCGATAGAAATGGGGTTTGTGTCACAAGTTTTAGTGGCATTTTTTTTGCATTAGTTGTGCTTTCTACTTGGACATTTTTGGCATGAATGAATCCATCACCTAAAACATTTTTATTATTTTCCTAAAATTGTGGTTTGTCATTGGATTTGTTATTATTTTAATTGTAATATTGAATAGAACTTTGGCTATGAGGGATTTCTCAATGGTATCCCCTTTCTTGATTATCTCGTCAAAAATTGAAGTACAATGAATTTTCAAGTGAAAGGAAATTTATTGTTTTAATTTTTGGAAAAAGATATTGACCAATTGTTTCTTAGGCATAGACCAAGGAAGATGACTTGCAAGACCACTCTATATTTTCAAATATGCTACAAATATTTCCCTATTAATTTTTTCGTAGTTATAAAGGTCTAGGTTGGTTACCTCATATTTGAAATTGTAAGAAAAGTGTGCAACATTTTTTCTAATAAGTTAGTGAAGGTGAAGACATAGCCATGAGGGAGGTTAATAAACCACTCCATGTCTTGTACACACAAACTAAAAGGGAGAATATTGAGGCAATAACTATCACTATATGCCACTTCCTAACATGCAATGAAAAAATATTTCACATGGTCTTGGGGGTAACACTTTCCAATATATTTATCAAATTTTGGAATTTTAAAATGTTTTAGGAACAAGGCCATTGAAATATTTTAATAAAATGAATAAACAAAAAATAATTAAAATTTGAATTTCCTTTTGGTGGTTCCTATTTGTAGGTTCTTAAGAGCTAACTTCATTTCCTCCCATTCTTGATTAATGATTGGTGATAGTGGGTGAAACACTTGAAGAGCACGAGGATGCATAACATATTATCCATGAGGATAAGGAATATGAAAATATGGAGTGGTTGGTGGGTTGAAGGAAAATGATAGGAAGATGATTGAGGCTGGGTAGTGTGATATGGAGGATATGTGGGATATTTGAAGAATATAGGATGAATCAGTTTTTGGGATGTAAGAATATTGAGTGATGTAGGGAGGAGGTGCTTAAGGGATATGAGATGTGAACAATTGGGGAATATAACAAGAAGATGCTTGTGAAATGTAAGATAAAGAGAATTGAGGGATATATGTGGACTAGGATGGATTTGTATGTCTGAAAGGTGAATTAAGGACATACAAAGAAGCCAAGAGATGTTGGTGATGAAGGGTACTCCCCTTACAATCCAAAACTCGCAAAAAAATAGAAAATGGCACAAAAAAAATGCAAGAAGGAAAGAAAATATTTTCTATTATCACTGAAATGAAAATGAAATTACAACATTATATTTTCCATCACATGGGCTTTCTGATTACATAAATCTACAAATCGGAGCCACCATCTACTCCACTCTAGCCTCCTCTTTGTAGTCCCCCTTTACATCCTTTATTTGGAAGGTGTAACTTCCCTAGAATATTTTGGAAAGTTTCACCACCCTAGAATCTCCTTGAAAGTGTAACTGCTCTAGAATCTTCTAGAAAGTGTAACTTCCTTAGAAAGATATTTTGAAATTTTATTAATTTTGGTATTACAACTTCGCAAGGTCTTAACTTTTGATCCAGCCATTGGATTTTTTATTATAATACCTTTTAGAAAGGTATTGAGAAATCTTGTGCCAAAAAGTAGGGCCTAAAGGCCAACTACTTTAGTTTTCCACCAATTTTTAGGCCCATCTAGAGCCTCTAAGTGCCTCAAAATTGACCATGAAGATTTTACTAGGATTTTCAAAAATTAAAATTTTAATATCTCTCAAATGAAAAATGGTATTGAAGTGATTTCTTTGCCATTGGCTTCAATTTACCATTCTGGAGGTTTGTGTAAGATTTCATGTCCAACTATGCATAAATGCAAACTTACTAAGATAGTAACCCTACCAAATTTATCCCTTATTAAAAAGAAAAAAAAAAATTTGCGCAATGCAAGACTAATCTTACACCCTAGATTCTCTTGCATTAGTTGGGATGAAGAATTTTGTGGTGGATAACAGTATGGGATAGAAGACATAATGGTGGATGAAATTGGTGTTGAGATTATGAGGTAATTATTGATGAACATGGACTATACTTCAAGGTTTGGAAGGTTTATTGAGTGATGTCTATGAAGGGGGAACCAGAGCATATCCAAAAACCATAATGGGTGTGGTATGTATAGGATTGAATTTGCACCCTTCACCTAAATTCCTCTTTCACATACCCTTTCCTTAGAAAATAAAATCTAAAGGCAGAATTTCACATCACTCAACTACCCTCCTCCCACTTGGCATCTATCTCTTATGTCGGTGAGGAAATATTTGTCAAAGACATGCATGTGGTGCATAGACATGCACATGACACACTTAAGTTCTTGACAGATTCCTATGTCTGAAGCTGGAAAAGGCATTACACTTTTGATTGGGTTCAATTTGCAATGTCCCTCTTTGACCAACCAAACCTAAAAATGGTATATTCTTCCCTCTTCTCCTTCAAATTCATCCATTCTTCATTCAATCCATCTTTTTTTCACATTCTCAAGCATTCTCTAAGCAATCCAACTTCATTCTTAGCATTCACTTCACTCTCAACAACACTTCAACACTCCATTGCAACAACAAGACTCCATCAACTCCTCAAAACAAGTTTGAAATAAGCTAGAGTAGCATGGTCTTGGAGTTTTGTGGGACATCCTTTCATTAGAGTCGAGGTTGTGGTGACCTTGTCAAGTTTTCTTTCTCCTCCATTAGCTAGTGAGCGTTTAGGTGGAGGTGGTAACATTTCTATTCTCTCCTTTGTGATTTATTTGAGTAGCACTTTACTATTTTGTAGTGTTTATTAAATCTTCTACTTTCTTTACTTCTTTATCACATATTTCTCTCATTGCTATTTGGTTGTGTGTGGAGGTGGAAACACCAAAAATGGGGTTTGACTGAGGCAAACCGTTTTACAGCCCCAAAATTTTTCCACTCTTTCTTGTGTGTAGGTGGACATGCATTTGGAGCTAGCTAGAAAACTGGCACCTTGGTGAGATCATTTTCATTACCTTATTCTTTATCTATTTACTTTATCAATTCCATTTTTACTTTCATTCTTTATTGTTCTATTTTTCTCATTCCAGAATAGCTAACTAGGTCATTAGTTTGGGTTTTGGTAGTTTATATTGTACTTTCTATCCTCTAGCCATATAGATGTTAGCATGTTGCACTGTCATCCCTGAATTACGCTACCATCCTTAGACAGAGAGTTGTTTGAGGTGCAGTATTGACTCCAAAAACTAGCTCACCTAGCCTAAACTTGGATTTCAGATCTAAAGAGTGATTGAAGTACTTTATAGTCCTCATCATTCTTGACCTCTATTTGAAGCACCACTTTAGAGTGAGGTAAGTTAAAGCAGCCCTCCACTCTCAACTCTCCATGACCTAGAGCCTTGACGTGGTTGGTCCCCCTCTCTTACATTTTTGGTGAACTTAACATGAACCATTTTGGTTTCATATTGTACTACTAAAAGCTCCTTTCCTCATGTTCAAAGAGTGTTGTAGGTGTGATCGTTGTGGTGCTTTTCATCTAGCAACCCAACCTACAACCCCTAGTAGGCATAGTTGTAAGGTTCTATAAGTGTTTCATAATGAAAACTTTATTGGGTCATTGTCCTATTATATAATCTTTGGGGGGATTTTTGAGAGTATCATTCAATGCACACTATGGCCTCTCTTTTGCATCAACCTATCCCCTCTATGCAACTTGTGAGCAATGGTATAGGTATACTCTTCACTTCATAGGATCTACCGATGGGATTTAATAGGGAACCACCTCCTCTCTACATCCCTATGCGAATCAAACAGAACATTATGGCAGGTGTTCTTGTTGATCCAACATCTCAAGTGAATATCATAACTAAGGAGATCATACTAATTAAATTTTTGCATAAAGACAAGTATGATGCACTTGTGAGCACCATCCACACACACAACAGACTTTCCATACCTCCTCTTGGTAGTATTGTTTTATCAATTCTCATTGGACTTAAATCTATAAATCTTTTGTTCAATATAATATTGGGGTCTAAACTCTTCAAATTGAAACTGGGTATCCCTTGGTTAGTAGCTATGAATGCATTTTCCTTGATCATGCATAAGTGCTTAAAATTAATGCATGAGGGTTGCATACATGTGATCCACAATTCTAGCTATAGACCATCGGTTGAATGTGGTAGTTATTGCTTAGATTACTTTTGGCATGAACCTATTGGTCCTCTTTTTCCTATAAAGGACATCTCATGCCAAACTTATCAAAATTACAAGAAAGGGAACTTAACACCAAGAGTGAGATACCCTCCATCACCTTATGATGTTTCACATAGGGCTTGCTTAAAAGCTGATAGTGATACCGCTAAGGCACGTAGAAGGGAAGAAGATAAATGATCCTAAGATCCTTTTTCTTCCTCTTCCATTGTTTAGCTTGACACTCCCTCTCACCCCACCATGGCACCATTTGATTCTATTTCACATTTGTGAGAGAATCCTATGGTGTCTACTTGGTGAAATCCTAAATATCTCACATTCAAGCTTCCTATTATATTCACGGAGCCTAGGCCCATTCTATATGGTAGAAAGAAAGGTCCCCATGGGAAATCCTTTATGTCTTGGTCTCTATGGCCTCCTATTGCTCTTGCTCCAAAATTAGACAATGAGAAGAGGCTAGCTATCGAGGCACTAGAGCTGACTTCCCCCATTGTTTCTCAACCTGCATTTCCTACTCCTATTCAGGAGCTTGTCCCTCCACTAGAAAAAAATATGATGGAAACTCCCATGGATGACCAGAAGTATTATTTTCCTTTGTAACCTCTTGTATCTAGCTCTAAGAGTCATAGAAACCACCTTGTGCATGAGCAAAAGCATCAATGAAAGGCTCTCACGGCTAAGCAGGCTTCCTTGTAGAGGAAGGAAGAGGATATGACCACCCCTACTTCAAGGCCTCCTATTGCATCCTCCTCACTCCTCCCCTCTACTTCCATTCAACAAAGCCCCATATTTCTTATGACTCCTATTGTGATTGCACCTAACCAAAAAGGTGTCGGTTTTCATCTCTCCTTCAATTTAGCCAACCTTGTTGATGTCCCTTTTGGACGTTCCACCTTTTTTGAAACCCATGGATATGCCAAATACTTCAGTGGTGTCTACTGTGGTTTTTTCCTCCTCCTCTTCCTCCATGCCTCTTGCCTCATTTGTGGGGAGTTCTCATCCCTCAATAAAGTAGAAGATGGAGGATATCCCTTCCAATGATGGATGGCATAAGAGGATCCTACCTTCTCCAAAGGGTGGTCCTACGTTGGCTTGTTCCATCTTAGTGATAGAACCAGCCCTAGCTTCCCTTGAGTTTATCACTACTCTCAAGTCACTCAGTGAGTCTAGCAATTGATTTCAGGCACAACTCTCTCCATCTATTGAGGTGTGACATGGAACTCATGTTAAGTGCATGTTAAACTCTCTAGATGAAGTTATGACCTTGTTAATGATCTTCACAAAATCATTAGCCATATCTCCACAAAATCCAAGTGGAGGAGACCATGTAGGCCCTTCTTCCTTAGCCCTTATTGCAAGAGGATCAGAAGATCCTTCCCTTAATATTCCACCACTATAGGCTTGCCCTCCTTCCCCTTATGATGATCTATAATGGGAAGCAGATGACCTCTTGGTCAATGAGTGTTAGGGAGAGGCCTCTTCTTTATCTTTAGATTAGAAGTGTGTGTGTTGTGATGTGTTCCCTTGTACTCATGCTATGTGTTCTTGGATGACCCTTGTTACCTTCATTGGTGCTTGGATACATGAGTGGTTTTTGTGTCATAAGCCTTCTTCTATTTGTATCATCATTCTTCCATGTTTGTGCTTGATTTTCAAACAATTGTGGATGATGCAAAGTGTTGGGGGCATTTAGACTTCCCTTCCATGACCTAATTTTTTATTTTTACTTTTTCTTCTCGTGCATTCTTCACATGGTCTAATATAGTAGGGAGTTAATGAAAGTTCATTTATATACTATTATTATTATTCTTATTTATTTATGAGCTATTCTAACCCTGAAATATCAGATCACCCTTGTGCCATTTTTTATGTTTATTTCTCCTTTTCTCTTTTTTTTATATTTTTCTCTTCTTTGCTTGAGTTTTCCCTTTCATGTGTGACAACTCCATTTTTGTGGCACCACAGTTTTTTATAAAATGTATTTGCTTCCAATGAATCTTTTCTCAAAAGTCCTCATGAACATTTCTTTTTCAAAATGGAATTCACAACTAGAACCTCTGATGGAACATGTTTCCTTCATCATAGGTGTTGGAACTATAAAATTTTGGATAAATTCACATGTTTTCCATAACCCTAAGTTTCCATATGAGTCCTCATCATAAGCACATGGTTTGTTTTCATATCATTCTACTCACATTTTGTCTATATTTTCCCCATAAAATCATCTATGTCTAAGTATTGCATGTTCTTGTTCCTATCAGCATGAGTTCATTATGGTCTCCCCGACCCATTGAGTATTTCTTCTTGTAAAATGTCTATTTTGCCTATCAGCAAGATGTTTATGATGTCATGGCAATTGGATTTTACTTACTGGCTATTATCGACAAGACTTTCACATGGTTTGGACAATTGAGGATGACTCAAATCAGCGGGAGTTATACCATTAGAATGAGGTCTTCTCAAATTCAATATGTCTCCCTAACCAACAACAGAAAAGGCATATCAATGAAGGAAATCATCTTCAAGGTAATGTCATAGCGAGTCTTTCTTGTCTTACCGACTTGTGCACAAATGTTCACTTCGACCAAACAGGTTTTTTTCAGTGTGAGGTTATAACAAGATCTTATTGTCTCATCAACTGGAAGTGGAAGAATTGATATATCAGCAAAAGGTCTTAGCTTTGGAGTAGAGTCTGAGCAAACTCGTTGGGTCTTGCCAACAAAGTCCAATGAGTGGCTTTCGATGAGAGGTTGGTAGTGTCTCAGCAAAATGAAGGTGTCAGTTTAGGGTGTTTTGATATGACATAACATAATCTACGAGAGGTCTCCCCAATAGTAGGAAGTTACAATGACATACATGGGACAAATAGACACATCGACAAGAAAAAACTTATGTCATGGCGACCAATATGTATCATGTGGACTTTCGGTAAAAGAAGGGGAATTCTTTATAGTGCCTCCCCGATGGTCGAAGGTTATACTAAAGCACATGAGATGAGGGGACTTTGTCAGCATGAAAAATGAATAGTCATAGCAACACAAAAGAGATAAAAGGGGTTTCGATGAAACATAATGTGGTCTACAAGAGGTCTCCCTGACATCACAGAGCTATGGAAAAAACTAGTAAGATAAAAGGATGCTACTCGGTAAGAAAATACTCGTGTCTTAGTGATTGGTAAATACATTAAGGAAATACATATCGATAACACATTTTGTAATTTGTGAGATGTATCACTGACTCTAATGGGTTACTGCAAAACATAGAGAACTAAGGGGTGACTGACAGTGTTATAATTGCCTTCGACATGCTTACAAGCTTGTTTTGGCAACTATTTTAGTAATGATTAACAAAAACTTTGTCACTATAGCTAACATGTGAATGCTAAATATAGTTGTAGGCCGACATGAAATAAGTCCAAATTCTATGATTGGCCAACATGGATTTGGAAGTGATGTGATTCCTGATGCTGGTGTATAAATATGTATTCCTGATTGTAAATGAGAGATTAGATTTTAGAATAGAAGCAGTAGGTAGTTTAGGAATGGATACAGTAGAATAAATTTCTCATATCAAAGACTATGATGCATGTTTACAAATGGTGATTTCAATGAAATTCAATTGGTGTGGCAGTTTATCTCTGGTGTTAGTTGTCTGTTGAGTTTATTGAAAAGTATTGCTAAGCTATCTCCAAGTTGATTCTTTCTGGTTGTTTAAATTGATATAAGAAGTTTATTTTTAGTTTATCAGTGCACATTTGTTGTATCTATGTGATTAATTAACTGGTTCTCTCAAGGAGAGATTAAATCCTTTTGGTTGATCACAGTAATCAGGGAGATTCATATGGATTATTAAAGTAGAGCTTAGTAGTCATAATCTTGCATGTTTATACAAGTTATAAACAAAATATATGCTAGCAATTTGAGTTTCTGCCAGAATAAGTTGCCCACTTCTGTGTCATTCAACTCCGCATACCCAACAAGGCACTGGTCTCTGCAATTTCATCATTTGGATTCATTCAGTTTCTTTACATCTATTAATTGAACACTTTAGGATTTAGATTAGAAGATCACTATTGCTATTTCTACCAAGTTTGATTTCATTGGTTCACTTCCACCTACCATTGTGGACAAATCATTGCAAGAAGGATAATCATAATTCAAGTCTTCTTCACTCAGATAGGTACACCCACCTAGGTTTAGAAGCACCTAAAGAGTAGAAGGTTGAAAGCTTTTGACCTTGTCTATTACCCTAAAGCATATCAAGAGATTGGCAGCCTCTTGAGGCATTCAGCCTGCATTTTTTAGAGCTAACAATAGGTTCACAAAGAAAGAACTTGAGAACTTTCCTTCAAGGTGGGAGTATTCCTTACTTCCCCTCACAAGGGGGAACTTTCTTCGTTTTTAATTTCTTGATGAAGTTCACATCTTTCGAAAGGATTCTTTGATGATGAATCGATTTGAGAAAAAAATTTCTCTCTTTGTACTTTCAAACAACACATCCCATGGGTGGACCCTCTTCTTACGTCAGGTTCCCAAGGGACCCCTTTTAAAACCTTCTAATTTTCTAACAGTCTGCGTGAGTGTTCGCTTTGTTTTGGACATGTTTTATCTACTAGTAAACATGTTTGCTTTGCAGGTGCACGTATTAAGCTTCTTTCCAATTTGACTCTATGGAGTCTCCTCTTTTGGGTTTTTTCCATGAAAGAGATCTTGGAGGACACCTCCTTTTAGGTCTATAGGCCTGTAAGGCACTTTCATCTGGGTTTCCTTCATGTGAGAGATCTTGGGGGTTACCTTCTTGTAGGTTTGTGGGCCTATAAGGTACATACTTCATGAAGCTTCCTTCATGTGAGAGATCTTGGGGGCTACCTCCTTGTAGGTCTGTGGGCCTATGAGATGCTTTCATCATTTGGGATTTATCCATCACTGGTTTAAGGGCCTTCAGTGTACCATGTGCAGGTTCATTGTTCTGGAAGGCTATGGAGTTTTTGGTTCTAGCCTACACTTTCAAGTTCACTAGGTCATGATCTACTTCCTTAATGGTTCAAGTATACATTTCTAACCCTACTAACTCTTCAATCTACTTTACCAAATAATTCATCAGTACTTGTGCTCGCTAAAGTGGGGGTAAAATATGATGGAACCTACAAAATTTTTATGTTTCATCTCAAATCCTTGTTACATTTGAATATTGGGTTGATACCTAAGGGCTTAGGGTTCTACTTGTCATCATTGTTGAAGGGTTATTGTATTGGCTTGGAATCCTTCGTTAAGAACCCCCTAGATTTGAAAGCTTGAAACACTCTATTTTGTTGTTGACTTCCTATTGCAAATTGTTGGTCACATTAAAAAATCTTATGCCATTCACAATCATAGGGTAACTGGTCCCCCATGCCTAGTTATGAGTTTCTTATTTTTATAAGGTTAATTAAAGAGCCTTTTTGGCCTCTACATTTCATTTTATGACTTAGAAGTTTTGATCCCTTTCTCTTGTATCATCCTAGAGGGTCCCCTTTGTTAGAACAACTTATGAGAACATGCTTAAAAGTTTTATTTAAAGTTTTGTCAGCCATTTCTTTTTATTGCTTATCAAAAATTACTTCTATAGAGCATGTTTGGAATTGGCAACAAGAAATGAGTGGTATTTATTTGGTTTCACTCATCACAAATAGCTATTAGAGCTCTTGATATCAATAGACAATGAGTGATGCTCTTTGCTTCTCCTTGTATCATTGAAGATTCACTTATTGCTAATGACTTTTGAGCTTTCAATATTGTAACAACGATAAGCTATGGCCTCTAGTCTTATGTTCTTCTCTTCATTTTTCATCGAGGATGGGTTTTGAATGATAAGTTCTACATTTGTGATACATGGTACAAGTATTCAATGTCATTGCAGGGATCTCTCATCACTAATTGCTTGCAAACTATATGAGGAGAATTAGCAATGAGCGATGGCTTAGTGATTTTTTATTTTATTTTATCGCTCATCATGGATTCACTCCAAAGATTAAGTTAAAAAAATGATGAGCAATGGAGTTATTTGTTCAAGTTTCTTTCACTAATTTGAAAAGATCTTATGTATGATGTCTTTTATATCATTGATTCTCATGCAAGTGGACATTTCTTAAATTGGCTTCCTCGTTATATCTCCCATCACTAATAAGACCCAAAGTGTGAAGTTAAATTAGCAATGTGTGATGGGAAGATGAGTGTGATTAAGGATGGGCCATAGATTCAATGTCTAAGATTTCATCACATGGATACTTGTGTGACTAATGGGGCTAATAAAGGATGAGATGAATCACCAATCGGTAACAGCTATTACTGGAAAAGCCAATGTGGTAGAATCTCGAGGAAATGGTATAAAGAAAAAAATAAGTAGTAAGATGAGTGGAGAACTATTGATGTGGCTTTAAAACATGATGATCTAACAGACTAAGGTTTATCGTGATAATACTCGCATTGTTGATTACACCCTAGAATTTGGGGGAGGCCCACAATGAGCGATGAGGTGCATAAGGAACTATTCTCTTCAACATTCAAGTTTTATGTACTTCACCAATATTAATGAAGGAACATAGATTGAGTTGGCGATGCATGTTAATTCTCAAATTGCATATGATTAATCAATATTAAGGGAAAATGTTCCAACATTTGAGGTGGCATCATTGTTTTCTAGGAAAAAGTTGCTAAAGGCCAAAACATGATGCTCATGATCACCATGGACAAAGTTTTAAATCCTCTAAGACCAACATCCCAAATTCAAAGCTGAGCTACTAAGTTATCAACTCACTCACGTGAGGAGTTCTTGAATCATTAATTTGTGCATGCTCTGAATTGTCTATTTAATGTAGATTGCTTGCTATTCATTTTCACCATCTTTCAATTCAGCAGTGAATGTGAGGCATGGGTTAGTGAAGAAGTGTGAGGGTGTTAATTCTCCCTGGGTTGAAAGGTGAATGTTCTTTTCCTAGGTGAGTTATTCTTCAATCGAGCTCTCTATCATTTGGCATGCTCTAGTCCATTTAGGAATTCCTTTTTCTAGGACTAGTTGTGATTGTCTAGACTTCTAGGTGTGTTTCCCTACAACTTTGAATCAAAAGCTTTTAAATTGTCAATTTCTGCTCATTTTAGACTAGCTAGTTTCCATCTTTTGTTTTGTGAGATGGGAAATACTAGTATGCCTATTTAGTGAGTTAGGAGGTCTAGTCGGCTTAATGTGTTTTAGTATCGTGAGGATATGTCTATAGCTAAGCAAGAAAAACATGCAGACTTTGAGGTTTCAAAGGGTAAGAGGAGGTCTCAAGGTCACAAGAAGAAGGTAATTGTCCAAAGTTCTTACAACTTAACAAACAAGACTGCTTCAAAAGAATTGGTCATGTTTAAGGGCAAGGAGCTAGCTAATCCTGCAGAGAAGGATAGGAGAAAAGAAAAGAGTCATAGGGCCTACCTGGGAAAACATAATTCTACCATTGTGTTCTCTGATAGTCCTTTAAATGTTGAAGGTGACACTAACTCGAGATATGACCAATATATTCTCTCTACTGCCATAGGAGAGCTCTAATGAAGATGTGGTAATGGTTCCTCCAATTTCATCATGAACAAGGAGTGGTCAAGCATTCTCTGATGGTGATGATTCATAATAGAGTTCTCTCCTTGTTTTTTTTTTGATGAAACCATGGTCTTTGCATATGGGGTGTTCTTTTCAATATGCTTGTGGTTTTGGTCTTTTACTCTTCCATGCTGATGTGGAATTCCTCTAGCTAATATGATACAAAATCTTTTTGTTCAATGTGGACATGGTGGTAATGACTAACAATACCATGTACATGTGTTTTATCTTTTGTATTCCCATATTCTTAAATGATTACATAAAACCACCTGGGGAGTTTCTCAAAAATTAGTTGAAATTAGGTTTTGAAATGAAGTGTAATGAAATTGTAACTTAGCTAGATGCCTATTGCTCCTCTGTTTATAAAGGGGATTTCATGGCTAAAGAAAGAGAGTTCAAAAAAATTTGAGTCTAAGAAAGGTCTAGGTGAAATCTATGCTCAGAGAGTAGTAGAATATAAATATATAAGTTAGTGAATATATCAGAAGCTAGTCTAGGGCATAAGTCATACTGTATGATGCTATTAAAAATAGTTTTAGAAAGCAATATCAGTAATGAAAAAATATTAGCTCTAAAATATGTGCTCTCCTCTGTATTTTGTTGCAAATCATGCATGAAATTGTTAATTATAATTTCATTTGTATTTTGTCATTTGCATTGAATGAATGGGTTTGTTTGTGCTTCAATTCAATGAGTTCATTTAATGCTAAAATAAGGCTATTAGTTTGTGAGAAAAAGGATATAGGATTTGGTAGTTGGAAGCAATGTTTTAAAATGCAGAGAGTTGGATGCCATGAAGTACCATGCTAATAGTCCCCTTATCACTAATGTTAAATTATAGTTGTATTACTAATTTATTGCAAAATATGACTCCATTGTTCCCTCAAATTATTCACTAGTCTTTCTATTAGTTTATCTCGTGGTTGACTAAGCTAGTGATGAACTTGGCTAGAGATTTAGAATGGCAATGAATTCACATCATACTTAAAATTATACCATACAAACCTTTAGTACTATCATATTCCTTGAAATAAACACCAATTTCATAAGAGGTCTACAAAGCCTTAGATGAATTTGGTTTATTTGCACTTCATGAGGAATACACTTGTGTATGGAAATGCTCTTGATCAAGTATGGATATTATGAGCATGAGTAGGATTACCCTCTTGGGTCTCATAGAGCCCAAAGAGAAGAAGTGGGGTTATAAATGCTTCACTTAGGTGTTGGGAAATCGTCAACCTTGCTACTAATTGAGTTCTGGCTGATTCATAGGTAAGGAATGAGATTAAGTTTGGTTCTAAAAAAGTAACCAACAAAAATGGCAACTCTATTGGGGAGTTATTTGAGAAAATATCTGCAGTAGATCATTTTTTCTTGATAGAGTCATGGAGGTTCTTAACACAAAATTCTCACTGAAAGTGGGTGGTGACTCTGAAGAACTCTATACAAGTGAAAATATTGAAAGAGAAGGTATATTAAAGTGAAATCAACTAGTGGAAGTGACTTCATATGGTCGAAGTTTGATCCTCTACAATGGAGGTGGAAAATCTATGCAAAGAACTTGATAAAGTGTGATATCTGCGAGTATATCTAGGTATTTTTCCCTGTTTTGACTTGAAAGAAGAAATAATTTTGTATAAAATCTATTTTAGAAATATGGAAGAAATACTTTATTCCTAATTAAGTGAGGGAAAGTACTAAGGAATGGAATAGCAATGATGATTTTGTATACATCTGAGTTGAAATTTGTAATATCTAAATGGAATGGAAGAAGTGTTCTTATTTATGTAATTTTCCTTTTTAAATGTGTTAAGGCATAAAATAAATTTGAGTTGGGCATTTTTATAATCATGAGGAGTTAGTTTCTCATTTACCATAGGGTTAATATTTGAAGAATGAATAAGGATACAATAGAAATGTACCATTCCCCTATATTTTCTGGTAAAACATCAAATACAAGTATGTTGGGCATGCAATTCCCAAAATACCCTCAAAGAAAGTTATCTATTGAGAGATATAAGTCTTTAAGCTTTGGAGGTATCATAGGTTTTCCTAACAAGATTTTTGATGATAGTAGGAAACATTTATGAAAACTTATAGGGAAAAAATTGATTCAGCTTCCAAACACTTAAATGCATTCATAAATTTAATGGCTGATTTCAAAATAAATCATGAGGATGTTGTCATGAAGTTATTTGCTCCGTCATTAAAATAGGATGCCTAAGACCGGTACTCATATCTGCCAGAATGTTCTGTAGTTTCAAGGGATGCTTTTATGATAACATTTATAGAAAAAATTGGTGAAAGGATTAGTCCAAATGACATAAAAAGAAGATTTAGGGAAATCCAACGAGATGAAGAAGAGTTAGTTCCTTATTTTAATCTTAGATTCATGAAAGTAGTAAATGATATTTCTGAGTATTTGAGACCTAGTGATGTAGAGTGTTTAATTACATATCTAGGTGCTTTTGACAATAAGATGAGTTATTTGATAAGGGATAAGGAATGTACAACATTGCAACACGCATATTATATTGCTATGGACATTGAAAATAATATTAAATACTCAATGATTAAGGGGTATATGGCTACAAGTGTTTGTTCTTTGGATACACATTATAAAGATGAAATAAATAAGGAAGAAAATGATGATCAATATGATGACATATATGATGTCTCATCTTGTTTTTTTCTCACAACATGTTGATCATGAGAAAAGTTAGGATAGTTTTCAATAGTTTTTAGATAATAATGATCAATAATTGTTATTTCTAAGATTATATATCATGAAGAGGTATAAAGAGGAATCACTATACTAATTATTAGCAAGGTTTTTGGATTCCTTGTTAGAAATACCTAAAAGGTTACAAATTGAGGATTTAGTTTGCATTGACTTATTTTGTGACATCTATGAGCCAAGGCTTAGTACCCTACCTAAGGAATTAAAGCCTCAATATTCTGATCAAATAATTGATTGGATCATAATAGATGAGGAAGAAAATCATGACTGTGAACAAAAAATGAGGTTTCAAAATGGAAAGAATGCTAACCATAGTAACAAAGACCAGGAGGTTACTCAAAGGATGGATAAGGATTTGTCTAAAGGTGAATGTATGCATAATAGTATGAATGATGATGTTTTCATACTTGCAAATATTGTTGGTGTATTATTAAAAGGTGATAACCAGGGTAACAAAGTTGAAAATTTTAATTACTATCATAAGGAATACAAACCTCTATGTGAGGAAAACTTGAAAGCACCTTTATTACTCAGGGAATTTGACTATGCCAATACTCGTGAAATTCTACCTTTACTAGTAGATAAACATATTGCATGTGATAGACTCTTGGAAAGTACTCTAGCTACTTTAGAATCAAAAGATCTTGATGATATGATTGGTGTTAAATTTGAAGAAAATAATGTTTATATTCAAACTCTGGAGCTTGATCTTAATGATGGGATGGGTATTGACAGTTAGCAGGGTTGGGTTTTTGAATGTTTACATGAAGCAAAAGTAGGATGTGTAGATCTTGAGACAAAGATAGACATGGTTGTTCTTGACCAAATTTTTGTTGAGGAAGGAAATGAAAAAGTATATTTAGAAGAACATAAGCTATGTGTGTGAACCCTTTTCCTAGCACCTGCAAAACAACATGAGTAAAAAAGTTAAATAAGGAATTGCAAGCTAAAACAAGGATTCCCCATGAAATCCATTTAAAATATTCAAATTAGGAAAGAAAATAACCAAGAACATAAGGAAAATGACAAAAAAAAAGATTAAATCCTAATTAGAAAAGAAAACACATGATCCCATGGGGGAATTGGTGTCAATTTGATGTGAAAATTGGCCCTTTCCCAATCCCTAGGATACAAGCTTGATATGTTGGAGATGATGGATCCACTTTGATGGTGTTGAAGAATGCTCCAAGGTAAAATATGCAAAAACCTAACTATGACTCAATGATAATGGATGAATTTCAAGAGATATTTGAGCATGGTAACTTTTCCTGGATTGTGGATGATAAAACAAGGATGTGAGCGCTCTATTTATAGAATGCCAAGATGGATGAATGTTCATATTTGAGCAATGTAGGAATAACATTGATCCAATGGCATGATGCCACTTGTCATTCTATGAATGGGTGAAGGGTGTGCAAGATTTGGGGTTTGTGCCAATAAATGCATAAATTTGAATTTCAAATTTGTTGAAATGACATGTAAGAGGGAAGGGAAAATACAATAAATGCCACTTGGCTCAAGGAAAAGGATATGTAAGATGAATTTATTGCCTTGTTGGATGTACATGTTGAATTGGAATTTTTGAATTCAAATTGAGAGAATATTCCAAAAGATGCCATGTGAGGAAAAGAGAGATTTAATAAATGAATTAAATCTATTTTCATGTGCAACTTGCATTATCTAGAGGATGAGACATGAGATGAGATTAAATTAATTAAGGGTTAATTAATTTAATGAGAGGGGTTAGATGATGTGACTTATTTGATTCCAATTTATGGATTTATTTAAATCAAATAAGAGATGAATATGATAAAGGACTAATTAAATAAAGATTTTGATTTATTTAATTAAAGGAGATGGTGTTAAATTAAATCAAATAATGTTTTAATCTATTTAATTTAATAGATAGACTTTAGGGATTTAATCAAATACATTGATTATTTAATTAAATAGGGATAATTATATCAGATAGATTGATTTAATTAACAAGAGAAATTGACTTAATTAGATAAAGTGATTTATTCAATTAAGAGAAGAATATTAATGAATTTACTCAAATAAGGAGACTTGATTAAATGATTAGACCAAGGAATGATTAAGGAAGAAACAGTGTTAGTAGTCGAGATCAAATGCACAATGTCAATCGGTATATTTTACGTGTCCACACTATGTTCAAATTTTCATCATGAATCAATAGACCTATCATTTGAAAATGCAATTAAATACCCCAATTTTGATCATATCAATTCTAAGCTAGTTGATCCATCTTTTGAAAAAAAATGTATCTAGTTGAAAGATGATGACTAGAAAGAAGAATCAAATTGTGCTATTGATCCTAAAATAGAAATTATTTCTAATGTCTAAAATGATATAAATGATGCCTTTTATAAGAAATATTTTTCTTTAAGTAATTGTGAAAGTTCCCTAGATTATGAGAAATTAATTTTTCAAGAAAATGAAGCATTGGGAAGCATAATTGATTTATATTGTACTAATGAATATGAACACCAGCTTGAAAAATAACCTATATATCAGAGTTTCTTGTTTATTGCACAAGATGGGTATGGTATTGATCCTAATGAATATGATATTAGTCAAATGGACTACGAATGATTCACTTTCCTAGACTAATTAAGTGAGCATTTGGTGAAATATAATGATAAGTTGAGTTAGGTGGAGTGCTACACTAATCATATATTCTAGTTAAGACCTAATTAAAATGCACAAAGGGACATGAATGAGAGAAATAATTGAAATATCATAAAATTTTCTATAATGATTGAATACAATAGCCACAACATGATCAGCTGGTGGATTCTTCATGATAATGCTTTTAGCTTGGGCATGGTGCAAACGGTGGAAAAAAAGGTTTTTGATAGAGGTAAACAATAGTTTTAAGATTGGTCTAGCCCTATAACTTATGTAAATACTATACATATGTTGTTTAGTTTGGTTTTGGTTCTCTTTCTTTGTCCTTGTTTTTGTGTCCTCTATTCTTGGTCTGCTTCACTTGAGATTCTAGACTCTCCCTCTATTATGGAGAAATAGACGTCCCCAACTAGAGCCACTAATGGAACCTACAAAATTTTTATGCTCCATCTCAAATCCTTGTTACATTTGAATATTGGGCTAATAACTAAGGGCTTAGGGTTTTGCTTGTCATCACTACTGAAGGGTTATTATATTGGCTTGGAATTCTTCTTTAAGAAACCCTTGGCTCTAAATGCTTGAAATGTTATGTTTTTTTGTTGACTTCCTATTGCTGATTACTGGTTATATTAAAACATCTTATGCCATTCACGATCATAGGGTAACCAGTCCCCCATGCCTAGGTTTGGGTTTCTTATTTTTATAAGGTTAAGTAAAGAGAATTTTTGGCCTTTACATCCTTTGCATTTTTTGACTTAGAAGTTTTGAGCTCTTTCTCTCATATCATCCTAGAGGGTCCCCTTTGTTAGAACAACTTATGAGAATGTGTTTAAAATTTTTCACTTAAAGTTTCATTGGCCATTTCTTATTATCACTCATCACAGATTACTTCTAGAGTGCATGTTTCAAATTGGTGACAAAAAATGAGTGGTATTTCTTTAGTTTCACTCATCGTGGATAGCTTTTAGAGCTCTTGATATCAATACACAATGAGCAATGCTCTTTGCTGCTCCTTGTATCATTGAAAATTCACTTATCGCTAATGACTTTTGAGCTTTAAGTATTGTAATAGTGATAAGGAGTGCCCTCTAGACTTATGTTCTTTTCTTCATCACTCATCATAGATGGGTTTTGAATGATCAGTTCTACATTAGCGATAAATGATACAAGTATTCAATGTCATCGTTGGGATCTCTCATCACTAATTACTTGCAAACTATATGAGGAGAATTAATGATAAGTGATGGATTGCTGCTTTTGTATTGTCTTTTATCGCTCATTGTGGATTCCCTCCAAAGCATAAGTTTCAAAACAATGATGAGCGATGGAGTTATCTATTCAAGTTTCTTTTGCTAATTTATATAGATTTTATGTGTGATGTCTTTTGTATCATTGATTCTCATGAAGGTGTACGTGTCTTAACCTGGCTTCTTCATTGTATCTCCCATCACTAATAAGACCCAAATGTGAAGTTAAATTATTGATGTATGATGGGAAGATAAGCATGATCGAGAATGGCCCATAGATCCAATGGCTAATATTTCATCACATTGACATGTGCACCATTCATTGGGATGATAAAGGATGATATGCATCAATGATAGGTAATGGCTATTGCAACAAAAGGCAATGTGCTAGAATCATGAGGACATTGTATAAAGAAAAAAAGAAAGTAGCAAGATGAGTGGAGAACCATTGATGTGGCTTTAAAATAGGATGATCTAATGAACTAAGGTTCATCATGATAATACTCTCATCGCTAATTGCACCCTAGAATTTTGGGGAGGCCCACAATGAGCGATGAGGTGTATAAGGAACTATTCTCTTCAAAATGTCACTTTTATGTACTTCACTGATATTAATGGAGGAACACAGATTGAGTTGGAAATGCATGCTAATTGTCAGATCACATATGATTAATCAAGCTTAAGGGAAAATGTGGCAACATTTGAGGTGGCATCATTGTTTCCTAGGAACAAGTTGTTAAAGGTCAAAACATGATGCTCATTATTGCCATGGATGAAATTTTAAATCCTCTCAGATTGATGGCCTAGATTCAAAGATGAATTTCTAAGTTATCAACTCAATTGCAAAAGTTCTTGAATCATTAATTTATGCATGCTCCATATTGTCTATTTAATGTAGATTGATTGTTCATTTTCACCATCTTTCAAGTCTACAGTGAATGTGAGGTGTGGGTTAGTGAAGAAGTGTGTGGGTTTTAATTCTCCCTGAGTTGAAAGGTGAATGTTCTTGTCTTGGGTGAGTTAGTCTTCAATTGAGCTCTCTTTTGTTCATGCTCTAGTCCATTTAGGAATTCCTTTTTCTAGGACTAGTTGTGATTGTCTAGGTTTGTAGGTGTGTTTCCCTATAACTTTGAATCAAAAGCTTTAAAATTGTCAATTTTTGATCATTTTAGACTAGCTAGTTTCCACCTTTTGTTTTGTGAGATGGGAAAGACTAGTGTGCGAATTCATCTAGTTAGGAGGTGTAGCTGGCTTAATGTGTTTGTGTATTATGAGGATATGTCTGTACCTGAGCAAGAAAACTAGGCAAATTTTGAGGTTTCAAAGGGTAAGAGGAGGTATCGAGGTCACACGAAGAGGATAATTGTCTAGAGTGCCTACAACTTAAGAAACAAGACTGCTTCAAAATAATTGGTCATGTTTAAGGGAAAGGAGCTAGCTAAGCCTGTAGAGAAGGATAGGAGAAAAGAAAAGAGTCATAGGGCCTACCTAGGAAAATGTAATTCTCCCATTGCGCTCTCTGATAGTCCTTTAGATGTTGAAGGTGACACTAACTTGAGATATGACCAGTATTTTCTCTCTCTACCACCAGATGAGAGCTCTGATGAAGATGTGGTGATGGTTCCTCCAATTTCATCATGAACAAGGAGTGGTCGAGCATTCTCTGATGGTGATGAATTAGAATAGAGTTTTCTCTTTGTTCTTTTTTTTTATGAAACCATGGTCTTTGCATAGGAGGTGTTCTTTTCAATATGCTTTTAGTTTTGGTCTTTTACTCTTCCATGCTGATGTGGAATTCCTCTAGCTAATATGATACAAAATATTTTTGTTCAATGTCGACATGGCTGTAATGAATAACGGTACCCTGTGCATGTGTTTTATCTTTTTTCTTCCCCTAGTATTTCTGTTAGGGGAACCTAGATAGAGATTTAGAATGGGAATGAATTCACAACATACTTAAAATTACACTGTACAAACCTTCAATAATAGCGTATTCCCTTAAATAAATAGAAATTTCATAAGAGGTCTACCAATCCTTAGATGATGTTTGTTTATTTGCACTTCCTAGGGAATACATGTGTGTATGGAAATGCTCTTGATAAAGTATGGATATTATGAGCATGAGTAGGATTACCCTCTTGGGTCTTAGAGATCCAAAAGAGAAGAAGTGGGGTTTTAAATGCTTCACTTAGCTATTGGCCAATCCTCAACCTTGCTAATAATTGAGTTCTGGCAGATTCATAGGTAAGGAATGAGATTGAGTTTGGTTCTAAAAGAATAACCAACAAAATGTATAGGAGCGAATTTTCACCCCTTTTGCAAATTCCCCTTTCAGATAACTTGACCTTAGAAAATTGAATATGAAGGTGAAATTCCACATCACCCAAATACCCTCCTCCTACTTGGCATCTATCTCTTGTGTCGATGATAAAATATTTTTTATGGATGCATGCACAATACACATACCTCCATGTAGTACACTTACATCCTTGATAGATTCATGTGTCTGAATCTAGTAGAGGCATTAGAATTTTGATTGGGGCCAATTTGTAACATCCCTCTTTGACCAACCGACCCTACAAATGGTAGATTCTACCCTTTTCTCCTTCAAATTCATTTATTCTTCATTCAATCCATATTTGTTGCACATTCTCAAGCATTCTCTAAGCAATCCACCTTCATTCTCAACATTCACTTCACTCTCAACAACACTTCAACACTCAATTGTGGACACAATACTCCATCAACTCCATAAAGGAAGTCTAAAGCAAGCCATATCAGTGTGGGCTTGGAGTCTTGTGATACCTCGCTTCATCACAGTCGAGGATGTGGTGACCTTGCCAAGTTTGCTTTCTCCTCCATTGGCTAGTGAGCTTTTGGGTGGAGGTGGTAACATTTCGCTCCTCTCCTTTGTGATTTGGTTGAGTATCACTTTATTATTTTGTAGTTTTCATTGTATCTTCTACTTTCTTTACTTCTTTATCACATATTTCTCTCTCATTGCTATTTTGCTATCCATGGAGGTGGAAACACCAAAATGGGGGTCTGATTGAGGGAGAACCCTATACAACCATAGCAATTTTGCCTCTTTCTTGTGTGTAGTTCAATGTACATTTGGAGCTAACTGGATAACTAGTGCCTTGGTTAGATCATTTTCATTACTTTAGTCTTCATTTATTTACTTTATCACATTCATTTTTACTTTTTGTACTTTATTATTATTTTTCTCATTCCAGAATAGCTAGCTAGGCTATTAGGTTAGTTTCTAGTAGTTTATATTGTACTTTTATCCTCTGGCCATATAAATACTAGCATGCCCTAGAGACCTAAACTATGTTGCCATCCTTGGATAGAGAGCTATCTGAGGTGCAGTACTAACTTTGAAAACTAGCTCGCCTAAGCTAAACTTGGATATTGAGTCTAAGGGGAAATTGAGGTACTTTATGGTCCTCATCATTCTCAACCTCTATCTAAAACACCCCTTTAGACTGAGGTAAGCTAGGACAGCCCTCCACCCTCAGCTCTCCATGACCTGGAGCCTTGACATGGTTGGTTCCCCTCTCTTATAGGTAGATATATTGGGAATGTAATTATGTGGTTATGGTAGTTAGACAAATATGCTATTCCCAAGGATCAAATTATCTACAATTGAAGGTTTTTTCCCCCATGGATTATCAAACAGAAATTTCTTAGATGGCTATGTAACAATACAACCTAGCTTGGACATATTGAGGTCATGAGGAAGATTTACAACTCAATTGACTAGGTCTTCCAAGATGGATTCTTTTCTGTAGTCAATTTCTTGTTTGACCAAGTCTCTAATTTTAGGGTTTCTTATGAATTCCTAAAATAAGGGTGAATATTTGGGTTTTGACACCATTTTAGGCTCTACGAGGTTTTCTAGTTGGTTTGATGAATTAGATGTATCACTTGCTAGGTTAGGCTGATGAGGATTACAAAAACTAGAATTCATGTAGACTAAGATGAGTGTTGCTCCATTTATATTTTAGATTGAAAATGAGTAACATGCATGAAAGAGAATTACATGGATACAATGAGATAGATAAAACATTTTATGGGATTCCTCTTAAGTTCAAGGATGTGGCTAAATTTATGGGATGATTGTTGGATGGATGGTTGATAGCATCCTCTTGATTGTGATCAAGATCCTATGTCAAAGTTTGATTAAATTTATTTCCTACTTGAGATAGGCTAAGTTCTCTAGAAAGAGGGGATATAAATGAAAACCATACCTCTAGCTCAAGGTAAAATAGTTTGAATGAGTGATCACTAACTTGGGTAAGTTCCCAAAAAATAATTGCAATAGATTTTTTTTTAAGATTTAGGATCTCAATTGAGTGTTCGAGGCTTGGTATATGATAATAAGTGATCTATGTGTTAATTATATGTGTTTTATTGATTCCTTGTTCTAAGTGGATGATGTTTTAATTGATTTGACGGTGATTGATATAATGAAAATGGTTGGTTTCAATTGGATATGGTGAAAAAAAAAATCATTTTTCATAATTTAGGATATAGGATGGCACTATCTATTGTACGAAACTAAGGATTTTTTCTCTAATATTTTTATGGTGAATGCATCCTATTACACAAAAGAAAAATTCAATTGACATGTCATGTATTCACTTTTATGAGGTTTGAAATTGATTTTCTTAAGCACAAAGTGTATTTCCTTGAGTGGCAATAGATTCACTAAATCAAATATAGGCATAAATTTATTTGATAGTATGATTGAAGGTTGAAATCAAGGAAAATGAATTTTCTTACTAATATGATGGATTCATTTAAGGGGATTTAAATTTCATGAAATGATAGATTGCATACAGTAAACTGACTTTGATCAAGGCATATTCAATTATAAATAGAGTATATTTTCCTAAGGCTTAACAAATTCACTAGTAAATGTGTCATATTCACCTAATGATAAACATATGGACTAGACCAAGAATTTATACAATAGTATATTTTCCTATTGACATGGAAAATTGGAATAGAGGAGAGTGGATTCACCTAATAATAGTTTCAATTTTCCTAATTGGTTGCCCTTTGGTCTTAATATTTTATTTCCCCCATAGGATGTTATTTTTCCCTAAGCCTTGGTCAACCCTGTGCTTCATTGTTTTAAAACAACTTATGGCTATCATTTATCATCCACCTAGTGATGTCCCCCTCGTTATTTCAATAAATGTTTTATTTTGTAGAGGGTAATTTGTGTGACCATTGATTGACTATTGTTTGATCTAAGTCATTCCCTACCATCCCATGATGACCCCACCACAATGCTTTAGTTGATTACAATATCAAGGGTGGGCGCCATGGGTCCCATCTAATGAAGCCAAAGGGGATGAGTTTATGTGACAATTGATGAATCATCATTTGATCTCAACGGTTTTGTGCCATGGCATGATCAAAAATCACAAGGTCTTTATTGATCCCGATATCACATGCGACTGCCATGTGTCTCATTTGGTAAAGTCGAAGGAATAAGGTAAATACCTTGGTAAATTAATCAGGCTTTAATATGTTATGCAACAGGTTAATAAAGTGTTCTTCAGATGCACGTGTTTCAAATCTATGGATATGTTATAATCTCAGCAGGAAAGCTACTAGATGCTTAATGATAAAGCCGACGATTGTTTTGAAGGAACATGATCACCGATGATTAGGATCTACGGTTGCCCGCCATCACATGCTTAGAAGTTGCAAGGTCTTTATTGATTGCAATATCGCAGGTGACTGCCATGTGGATTTCCTTGGAAATGTATGGTATGGTGGGCCCCTTATTGCCATGTTGGGAATTATTTCAGCTTTTTTTGAAAGGCAGTTGTTCAATGATTTGATCAAACTAATAGATCAATGACTAATATTTAAATTAGCATCAAATACGATTGGAGTCATTCATGCAACACACAAGTAAGCTTTAATGGCAGATGAGACACTTGTTGGCATGATTTGATTGAAATAGAAACAATTCTCCTACTTTTATTGTATCACAAAGCATTCAAGTATTTTTTTAAGCAATCTCAGAGTCAAAAGTGAAGTTGTGAGTTTCTACAGTGAAGAATTGGGATTTCTGCAAACACAAAAGCTGTGAGTTAATTTCTGTGTTGCATGGTTATTCTGCACTTGAATTTGAATTTTTTTTTACTATATGCTTGTTATTGGGCTTGTTGATAAAATTTTTAGGAAAGTAGGTTGATTGAATTGTAGGGAATTGCATAGTTTTATTCTATAATTTCCTTTCCTAGTTAGTCCTAATTATTTGAAGTGTGAAATTGTAAGTAAGCCCTAGTTTATCCAAGATGGCACCTCCAAAGCAACACTCTAGCCAAATTGATTATTTGAGTAGGAACCTATATGAAGATTGCTTGGATTAATTTCCATTTTCAACAAATGATAGGAATAAGGGGTTGGTTCTAATGCGAGGAAAAATCCTAGGGGAGGGATTGGTATATAATTGTTCAAATATAGTTGATGCTAGGGTTTCTCATACAATTTTAGAGATGTTTAGATTGTGGTATGGACAAAGGAATTTTTCTCACCCCTTCTCAAATAGATGGATGTATGATATGGGGAAGTTGGTTATGCCAAATTTTTTCCCTAATATAGATTTTCTTAGGGTCGTGGCTGCAAGATATGACCCTATCATGTGGGTAATCAGGGACAATGATGGAAGGGTTCTATTGAGCATTAACAAAGAAGAGGTCCAATTTTTTTTTTATTTGAGTGAGTTGGGTGTATACTTGGTTCCTATCAATCTTGAGAAAATGAAGTAGGAATATGGAAAACTAAAGTCTCTTTTTAGAGCTAAGTTGCTTCCACCTCATCTAGCTAGGGCAGGGGGTTCAAGATTTCATATTAGCCCTAGTAACCAAGAACCATTTAGAGTAAATTTCTTTGAAAATAATTTCTTGTCCACTTTTTATTCATTATGCTAGATTTTAAGGTTCAATCCTAGCATGGTGATGCCCATTTCCTACATGTTCATGGGGGTGCAAATACAACACTCCAATTTATTTGTAACATATGATTTTTCCTCCTTCTTGGCTAAAAGGATACATGAAGGGTTGTCAAAGTTGCAATGGAATGATATAGGCACTCAATTGTTTTGGTATTCTATGTTGATGCATATGTTCTTGTGCAAAAATGTTGACCTCTTTTATGAGATGGAATTAAGGAAATTTGTTGATGGAGAAAGATTTCCTGTACATATATGGACTACAAACTTATCATGTAATAAAGAAGGAACCAATTACGTGCAATTTGATAATTGCTTTGCTTCTAGATTGAGAGCTAGACTGATGGTGAATGTACCTAGGATCCCTAAGGAATTGCATGATTTCCTTAGACCGAAGGGGAGGAGGCCAGAATTAAGTCTACCATAACTAGGGTGACATTATTCCATACCTAGTCAACACTATTTTGAGGGTATACTATTTTCAAGGAACGCCCCATATACTTCCCTACAATGTGCCACCAAGAGTGGAATTTGTAGAGGTTATGTGGCAAATAGGTTGTATCCATGAGGATAACCTCACTAGGATGGGTAAGGGAACCTTTTTCCTAGATTATACAATGGTATCTAATTTTGTATTTTCAAAGGGAGGATGGGTACACTTTGGAAAATTCTTGGATGATTACCACTTAAGGTGTCATCCAAAGAGGCAACATGATTCTGAGGGCTTCTTTTCCCTTTTCAGATAGAGAATAAAGGGTGGAAATTTTGTGCATGAGTTCAACTTTCCTGAGGACCTAATTAGAAATGAATTTGATCTAAATAGGTAGGAGTTGAACAAGGAGAAATAGATAGCTTATGATAAGCTATTAGATATTGTGCACAAAATGGATCCAAAGTATGATCCATTGTTGGAGTTCAGTCCACATCATAAGAAAATTGATTTTTTGATGGAGAACTTCAAAGACATTATGGGCACCTTGAGGACCAAGAAGATAAACTTGGAATTGAGTCTGGGTGTGTAGGGACAAGGTGCCAAGCCAATGGAAATAAGGCCAACATACCAACCTACAGAAAGGTGGCCCATTTATAAGAGGAAAAAGGATGATACCAATGATGAAGAAGAAGTGGAAAAAAAGGTAAACAAATAATGAAATTGCCTACACAACTAGATCCAAAGCTCAAAACACCTGGGGCAATTAAGATTATTGATTTGGAATCATCACCAAAGGATAGTCCTTCATCACCACCATCTGAACCAAGCCATAAGAGGAAAATGACTGATTAGCCACTAGAGGATGTGATGGATGAGATTGTTGCTACTGATCAAGATATGCAGATTGGTATGCCTTCCCCTCCTTGGTTAGCTGAATTTGTTTTATTGGATTTGGATATGAAAGGAAAATGTGTACAAGATGCAAGAATGGAGGCATGTAATGATTTTCTTGATGATTATGCATTTATAAAAAACTCCTATCTTCTTGAAATTGGTATGGCGGATGAAATTTGAGGAATATCAAGATAAATGTAAAAAGAGGAGAAAGTTGAGACCTGACAGGTCAGACCAGGAGAATGATGAGGAAGTGAAAGTTGAATTAATGGAAGGATTCAAGAAAATTACTCCTAAAGAAGGAAGAAAACTGATGACTTAGACTGGTGTATTGATTCTACCTCAATGGGACATTACAGATGTTATAAAATGTAATGCTATTTTAAAGTCTAACAATCCCTTGCAAGACTTTGAAGAAGAGGTCAAGGAAGCACTACAAGACTTTTCCTTTAGTGAAGAGTATGAGACTTTGAAAATTTGGGCATTGGCCCCAAAAGGGAGAAAGCCAAATGTTACAAATATTAACCCAAATTTCAAAGGAGAGTTAATAATAAAAAGAGCTTCAGAGACCTCAACCATTGAGGCCACTAATCTAATTGTGAATGTGGCCAAATTGGCCCAAAAGACTGTTGAAAGAGAAGAGGCTAAAAAGAAGATCTTGATGGAGAAGTATAACCTTTTTATTGAGGAATATAGCAAAATGCAGTAAAAGAATGTTGAGTTGTAGACCAAGGTAGATAGGTTAAGGTATAAATAGATTGGGGAGACATCAAATGCTCCATAAATAAGTTCATTATTTTCCACATCAGGGTCAATGCCTCTTGCTTCTCCAATTGTTTCTACAGTAGGGTCTCCTAGTTAGAATCCTTTCCTCACCACTCCTTTAGAACAAATTGATGAAGAAACAGAGTGCTCTGTCAATCCTACAAAGAAGCATCTCATGTAGAAAATTGAAGAATTACAGGCATCATTAAAGGTAAGTGAGGAGGGATCTCTTCCAAAGCAAAATGAGATTGTCATTGTTTTCTTGAGGCACTTAAATGAAAGTGTTGATAATATATTATCATCTATACATTCTTTATATTCTTTATTATTTGATGCAATAAACAATGTGGATAGGGACAAGGAGGTAGTGATACCACTAATTCAAAATTAGATCCTTAAGGTTAGTGATTTGGGTATAATGTATACAACGTCAAGGTTTGATACAAATAATAGGCCCCAATCATTAAAGCCTGCTCATGTGTTAGTAAAATAATTGCAAGGTTTTTAGACCTTACTAGATGACTTGAGTAGGAGGATCAAGGAATTGGTGAAGAATTTTGATGATTGGGATAACACATTGTTACCTGATATAATTGATGAGCAGGGGAATATTAGGTCACTCCAATAGTGGAAAGATCAGGGAAATGGGGTCATCAATGACTAAATTAAATTAATTTGTGATGACTTATATTATAATTTGTTGGTGAGCTATATGGATAAAATCATTAGCACCAGCTCATTTTTGGAATCTTTTGAAAGAGATACAAATTAGGTAGCCGTTAAATATACACCTTATAATGATAAGGTAAATGAGGTAATTAATTTTTACTAGCCAACTGGTGAAGAATATCAGAAATAGGTAACTAAATATTTAACTAAGGAAGAATAAAAGAAGTGGGTTGCTAACGGTTGGCAAATAAGCTATTGCAGTTACAACAGTTTCTAGTTTTTCTTTGGTGGTAGTCTTGGCACGAGATTCTTATGGCTTTTGTTGTTGCATCAACTTTTCTTAGCTAGCATGATGAACAAGAATTTTCTCTAGGGTGATTTCTATTGTAATGATTTTTGGAATGTCACTAGGTATTCCAATTGGCTGGTGACATGTGTACTTTTTGGCCCGATGCTTGTTCGCTCCTTCATTTTCTATAAGAAGGATTTCAAGGCTAGAAGTATGGGTTAGCAAGTTAGATAATTTTGGGTCGAATCTAGGTGAAGTTGCAGAGAAAATTGTAAAGTTCAATAGTTTTAGAAAATGCAATTTAGGTTCTGAGTCATTCTATAATAGGTTTTGAATTCATGGGGATTTAATGTTGTATAATAGTACTAGCATTTGTGTTGAAATTATAAATTCAAACTCATGTCTCTCCAATGTACATGCATAATGGAATTTTGAATAAGATAACTAATGGTTGTTTCAATCATCTCACTATTGTGGTGTGTATGATCCTTATTTTAGCTTTAATTCAAAAGATTAATTAAAATGCTTCAATGGGATTACAGGTGGATATGTTCTGTATAATGATTTGATAATTAGTATTGGGTTAAAATACATATTGATGAGATTGAAATACAATGTTATTAGGGATCATATATGTATGTGTTAAATCTATCATAAACCCTTGAATACTTATGAATTTCACTCCCACAATGGATATATGGCACTGATCTAAGTTGTATGATACAATATTTGTTCTTCTTTACCTAGAGCTTGCTAAAAATTGCAAATCAATGACCTATTTTATCTTGGGATTGTGTTGTAGCTATCTCATGCTGCAAATGGCTAATAATATCGATGAATAGCCAATTCTATTTGATATTATCCTATTATATTGATCTATTAAATGAGATTATCTATTATTGTTAATGTTATTTATGATATTGGTGCAGAGGTTGTAAACACATTAAGGGATCACCCTCTCGGGTCTTGCAGAGACTGAAGTGTAGGAGGCTTTTTCAAATTCCTCATCAATTGGTCCAAGTTCTTTGTTCTGCCCTTGATTGGGATTGTAAATTACATAGGTAGATTAGAAGACCAACCAGGTTACATTGTAAAACAAAACCAACACTTCCCTCTACCCTTAACCTGAAACCCTAAACCCTTAAGCCTTAAACCTTAAACCCTTCAACCATCCACCTTCTACACTTAACCCCCCTCCCTCTCTCTCTTCCACTCCATCCCTTTCTCTCTCTCAAGTCTCTCCATTCTACCCCCTCTCCCTCTCTTAGGTCTTTCTCAACCCTTAACCCTCCCTTCCTTTATATCTCTCTCTCAAGTATCTCCCTCCTAGAACCACTCCCTCTCTCAGGTCTCTCTCACTCACTCACTCACTCACTTTATCTCAAGTCTCTCCCTCTCCTACCCCTTCTAAAATATTTATCTTTGACGCCGACGGACCGAATCCTGACGGACCTTCGACTTTCTTTATCTGATTTCGACGACGGATGATCTTCGACCTGAATCCTGAATCCGGAACTTTGACGGACCGGATCGACGCGAGCCTGACGATCGACGACGACCGACTTTGTTCCTGATGATTTCGACGCGACGATGATTTCGATCGACCGGAAAGCCGAACTGAACGATCGACGACGGACCTTTCGATCTTTCGACGATGACCGAATTTTGACGATTTCGATCTCGAGGACCAATCCAACCTGAATCCCGGAACCTTTGACCTTTTATGACTTTTGACGAAACTTCTTTCCGACGATTTCGACGATTTACCGATTGACCTTTGTTCTTTTCCTTTCCGGATTTCTTTGCCGACGATTTATCGGACGTGATCTTTCGACGGACCTGAATCCGGACGACGAATTTTCGACGGACGATCTCATTTTGATCTGACTTCTTTGCGGACGATTTATCGACTTCGATCCGGACCTGAATCCCGAACTATCGACGGACTTTGTTTCGATTTATTTAATTTATTTATCTTTGTCTTCGCTTTACGGATTTTTATCTTCGACGGACCTGAATCCTGAACGATCGACCTGACGGATCTTTCGAAATATGACTTTTGTGGACGCGGAGATCTGACCTTTCGCGGATGACGATTTCGATCTTTCGGACCTGAACTTGAACTTTTGATTTCGACGGACTTTATTTTGATCTTTTCGACTTCTTTGATTGATCCTTTCGACGATCTTTATCGAGGACCTCGAATCCCGGACCCCGGAACTTTGACTTTCGAAGTTCTTTACGACGATTTTGATTTTCGACCGGACCTGAACTGAATCCCGGACCCGGAACTGAATCCCGGAACTTTCGATTTCGATTTCCGATTTCGATTAAACGACTTTCCGATGACTTTTCGATGACGAGATTTCCTGACGGAAACCTTTCGACGGATTTCGACGGACGGATCTTCGACTTTCGACGAACTTTTTGATCTTCGACGCATCGAGGACCTGAACCCGGACCTGACCGAATCGAACTCGATTGTTCCTTTACCTTTCGGTTTCGAGCGATCTTCATTTACCTTTGAGAAATCTCTTTCATTTTCGAACGAACGAACTGGAATCCCCGGACCTGACCTGAATCCTGACCCGGAGACTTGATTCGCCGATTTCTTTTGAAACGCGATTTTCGATTGATTTCGTGATGATGGATTTCGATTTCCGGACTTCTGACATTTGACATTTTGATGATTTCATGCCTTTTCGATGATGATTGATCTCTGGATGATCTCTTTATCGAGGACCCTGAACGACCTGAATTTGACGGATGATTTTGTTCTTTTCCTGACGCTTTTCTGTTTTTTCGACGGACTTCTGACCGGAATCCTGACCTGAATCTGAATTTGATTTGATTTTTCGATTTGATTTTCGATTGACGGGATTTTGATTTCGGACTGGACCTGGACGGATTTTTGATTTTTTCCGATTTTTCTTGAGGAGATTTTTTTCTGGATTTTTCGGATTTTTCGAGATTTTATTTTTGATTTTTCGATGGACTTGAACGACTCTGATCTCCCTCTCTTAGGTCTCTCTCCCACACTCACTCCCTCTATCTCTCTTCCCTCTACCTTTAACCCTAAACCATTAACCCTTAAACTATAAACCATTCAACCCTCTACCCTCTATCTCTCTCCCGCTCCCCTCCTCCCTCCCTCTCTCTCTAAAGTATATTAGTCCTAACCCCCTCTCCCTCTCTCAATTCTCTCTCTCTCACACTCTTATCTCCCTCTCCTCTACCCTAAACCCTCTACCCTCTATCTCTCTCCCATTCCCTCCCTCTATCACTGAATCCCTCTACTTGATGTTTGTTTTTACTATAACTAGGTTGGTCTTCTAATTTACCTATGGAATTTCCAATTCCAATTAAGGGTAGCTTGAAGGACTTGGACCAATTGACAAGGATTTTAAAGACCTACACTTTTGGCTCTACAAGACCCAGGAGGGTGATCCCTTAATGTGTTTACAACCTCTACACCATTATTGTAAACAACATTAACAACAACAAATAATCTCATTTAATAGCTCAACATAATAGCATAATACTAAATAGAATTGGATTTTCATCAGTAATATCAACTATTTGAAGCATGAGATAACTACAACACATTACACAATGTAAAATAGTCATTGATTTGAAATTTGTACCAAGTGCTAGGTAAAGACAAAAAAAATACTAAACCATACAAATTAGTACAACTTACATCAATGCCATATATCCATTGAGGGAGTCAAATTCATAAACATCTAAGGTTTTATGATAGATTTAACATATAACATATAAGATCCTTGAGAACATTGCTTTACAATTTCATCAACATGTATTCTAACCCAATACTACTTATCAAATTCTTATACAGAACATATCCACCTACAATCCCTATTTAAGATGTTTTGAATGCTTTGTGATACCAAAAGTAGAATAATAGTTGCTTTATTTTGATCAAACCATGGTAGTAGATGTCATGGCTACCATTAAAGCTTACTTTCCTATTGCATGAATGGATCTAATTGCATTTGTTGCAGATTCAAATATTAGTTGTTGATCCTTCACCTTGGTGATATCATCATATGACTACCTTCAAAGAAAACTGACATAGTCTCCATCATGGTAAAAAGGGGCCCACCATACTACTCATTTCCAGGGAGATCCATGTGGCACCCGTCCATGATATCGTAATCAATAAAGACCTCGCAACTTTTGAGCACGTGATGGCTGGCAACCATGGATCTCAACCATCAACAATCTTGTTCATTCAACACAGTTGGTAGCCTTGTTATTCACTATTGATCACCTTTCTACTGAGATTATAACATCTCCATTGATTTAAAACAAGTGCATCTTATAACTACTTTAGTAACCCATGGAATTATGTATTAAAGATGCATCAAAGTATTTATGATTCCTTCAGCTTCATCGAATGAGACATGTTACACTCACCTGATATATTGTGATCAACAATGATAGTGTGGTGGGGTCATCGTAGGATGGCGAGGAATGATTGAGATCACACAATGATTAATCTATGACCATGAGAACTTGTCTCTCTGCAAAATAAAAAAAATTATTAGGGGAGAGGCCCCCATAGTCGTGCAGGGTCCAATAGTCACACACTCAATCATGATGATAATACCTAGTCTTACCACATATTTATACTATATATTGTAAATAAACAATCCAAACGTAAATAAAGAAAAAACCAAATGCTGATAAAAAATGGACCCATACTTGAACACATGAGAACCTCTAAATCTTATATGAAAAAAACATAAATACATTCATGAATAAGTGAAATAAGTATTTTTTGTTTCAAATAAAATGTCATAACTCTCCACTATAAGTATATCATTTAAAAAATAAAATGCTCATTTAATAAAATAAGACACTCATTTAAACAAGTATTGTTATCATAGTGAAAAAATATTGTTTTTATGTGTACAACAATTGGGGTAGCAATGTACAAGCCTTGGATAATTTTATATTAATATTTTGTCCTATCACAAATATAAAAGGTGAGCACAATAAATAACATGTATTTTCCCATTAAATGTGAAGGATTTTCAAAAAAAATTAGTGTTCAACTATTGGTCCATTTTTGTTCAATATAAGTTGTATTTTAAATAATTATGTGTTTTTATAACAACAAATAGATTTTTTGTGTTCAACTATTAGTCCATATGTGTTGAATATAAAAGGTAGAGATATCAAATATTTATGGTTATCAATAAGTATTTGGTCCACTTAGGTTGTATATTAATTTTAATTTAAATAAAAATATCATATTCTACAAGCAACAAATGATATTTTTTTGTTCAACTATTTGGGGTTCCATGATTAAGTTTTGGTCGAACCTTTAAAAAGTCTAATTTTAGACACTTCTCAAAAGATCTACCAATATGGTGACTTGCATGATGAGTTGTGCCTCCAAACCTTAGTTATAGATAAATAAGAGACTAGTCTACATTTCAAAAAAAATGAAGGTTCTACGATAGTCCAATCAATTGCTACATGCTGAGATAGTTATCCTACATGACTACTAGGCCCTCTCCCCTAAAGCAATATAGGGACATCACTAGGTCAATGACAAACAATGACATGAGTTTTTTTAACGAGGGAACACTGGACCAACAAAAGACTTAGGAAAAAATAAAGTCAGGCAAAGAAAATAAAATGATAAAACAAAAGGGGCCCCAGCCTAGACGAAGCGATGGGGCTTAAGCCATTTTGAAACCATCCCAAAAAGTAATGACCAAATAGATCCCATCCAAGGTGTAAGATGAACACTAGGGTTTTACATGAAGATGAAGGTAAAACCCCAACCTTAGGATTTTCCCAAACACCATAGATGACTAGAGACACAAGGCATGATAAAATAGAACACAAAGAGAAAAACTTTGAAGTTCCATCACTACCCATAACCCTAAACCCTAAACCATTAACCCTAAAC
>VDFB02047230.1:529626640-529685404 GCA_007258455.2 Sequoia sempervirens
CTCCCTCTCTCTCTCTCTCAAGTCTCTCCCTCCTACCCCCTCAACCAAATACCCTTAAACCTTCTATCCTCTACCCTCAAAACTCTTCCCCTCTCCCTTCCCCCTCCTAATTCTCTCTCTCTCTCTACCTTTCCCCTTCTTCCCCTCTTTCCCTCTCCCTTACCCATCCTAATTTTTTCTCTATATATATCTCTCTCCATTTCCTCCCTTTATCTCTCATTTTCCCTCTCCCTTTCCCCCTCTCTCTCTCTCTCTCTCTCCCTTCCCCCTCCTAATTCTCTCTCTCTCTCTCTCTCTCTCTCTCTCTCTCTCTCTCTCTCTCTGTCCCTTTCTATCTATCTCTCTCTCTCCCTTTCCATCTCTCTCCCTCTCTCTCTCTTTTTCCCACCTTCCAACTCCTAATTACTCTTGGGTATATGTGTGCAAAAATTGGATATCTAATTTATAGCACCAAAATGTTACATTTTAAAATGTTTTTCAAATTAGATATTAGACATGAATTGGATATCCAAAACAAATGGGATTTATTATTTGAATCAGATATCTAATTTGTAGTACTTTGGCTTGGGCATTGCTATGGAGAAATGTACTGACACCCAACCCAAAAAAAAAGTCAACTCGAGATTTTCACATTTTTTGGCAAGTTCAAAACACTACTTTTTCATGTTGCCACTTTTTTGCACATCATGATCTTGCACATACCTAGGTCTAAATCAGGTAGTTGTTTTTGCTAAGGTGGATCACTCCTTTCTTCAAAGGCCATACACTTATGATTGGGTCAAGTGTTATTTTCTTTAGAAAAATCCTATTTCCTTTTTGATAGGTTAATTATGATTTTTTTTTTAATTTATTCAAGGGGTAAACGCTTTTGACCGGAGCTATGAACCGGAAACAACCATTCAACAATACCACCCCAATGGGGTTTGAACCTCAATGGCAAGAACAACAATACCACCTATAAACCATCACACCATGCCAATACCGGCATAGGTTAATTATGATTTGATTAGATGGGTTATGAAGCATTTATTTCAAACAAATATCTTTATGAAAGAAGTATATTAGCATGAAATTTAATATGATTTGTATTCCAATGTAAAAACTACAAAGAATGGAAACAAATCTTTCAACACATAAAGTGGGTATGTGTAGGATCATGATGGGCCAAAAAAGTGGCAATATTATGAGTATTTGTAGGGTATGCGGCTGATGACATTTTTTTACCCAAAATTGATGAAACGAAAAGGGATTTTAGAGGATATTTTCAAATTTACACCAATATAAATTATGCTTTAATTTGAATTTAATAAATATTTATTATTCATTTTCTATTAGAATTATGACTAAAGTCTTGATCGAAGGCTAATTGAAAAACATCTATAACTTTCAAACGGTATCATAGTTTTTGAATCCAAAACATGCATCACATTCTATGCTTCACATACTATAGGATTAAAAAAAGAAAAATTAAATTTCATGAAGTTTTGACCAAGTTAAGGTGGTCAGACATACGAGTTTTTATATGTTTTAAAAGTTGTAATAATAAATTCACAATTAATTATTTACTTGGAAAAAAATTATGAAAAAATATGCATCACATCTGGACATGATTCCTCTACTTATATATAAAATTTTATAAAAAATATTATCATTTTATTATGGTTAGGGTGGTCGGACAAACACCTACTTCTATTTTTTTCTCTAAAATTTAAGTACTACTACATTGAAATTTCAAATTTTCATCAAATAGATTTTATTTATTTTAAATAAACCTAGTAGTTTAGAAACTACATTCAATTTTCTATAGATTCTATTCTTACATATTTTTGAAATAATATAGATAACTTACTCAAATTTTTATGTCAAGCTGCCTAACACTGATTTTTTTGAATTTTTTGCCACTTAAGGGCATATTTTTTCCATGATGATCCTACACATACCCAAGTATTATGCAATAGTCAATTAAAATTAAAAATCTTACTCTATATTAGTTAGGATACACAACTAAGAAAATGATCTAAAGTGACTTATTTATCCTAGAGGAACTAAGTATTTATTATACAAAGAAAACCAACAAACCCACAAATACCCCTATTTTGAAGGAGTTTAGTTTTCTCCCCTTCCTGATCTTGCTAATATTTCTATTTATTTTAAAGAGATGAAGGGTCATAACACAAAATTATTCAACCTAGTAAATAGCTTGGTTAATGAAACTTGACAAAAACAACAAAACAATTGATACATTTGGCATTTCATGTTGAATGAAGAATGGTGACAATAATCTACTTATAGTTTAATAAAACTCTATTTTTATAAGGATTGACATTAGAAAGATAAGTGTTACTTATAGTTTAATAAAACACTATTATAGTTTTACCAACATATACTATTGTATGATTTCATGGATTCTTAGTTAATATATGGGGAGATAGAGATAAATGGGGAGAGAAAGAGAGAGAGATAGAGATATATGGGAAGAGAAAGACAGATGGAGATATATGGTAAGAGAAAGGAAGAGAGGTGGAGATAGAGATTCGATGGATAGGGGGGATAGGGAGAGAGATATGGTGAGAGATGGAAAGGGGGAGATAGAGATGGGGAGGGAGAGAAAGGGATATAGGTAGAAAGAGATAGAGGAGTGAGAGGGAGATAAAAAGAGAAATAGAAATAGAGATATAGAGTAGGAGAGATGGAAGGAGAGATGGAGTGAATGAGAGAAAGGGGAAGAGGGAGAGATAGCTCAATAGATAGAGGGGGGAAGAGGGAGAGACATAGATAGTGGGAGATATAGAGATATAGAGAGCGACAGGGAGAGATATATCAATCACCCTCCCTATATCTTTATCTATTCATCCTTATATCTTTATCTCTCTACCTCTTTCTATCTCTTTGTCTCCCTTTATATTTGTATGTTTGTCATTATCTCCCTCTCTCTCTATATATTCTTCCCTATATTTATCTTTGTCTCTTTAAGTGTGCAATGGGTACATTGTGTAGAAGTTGAGAAAGCCAACTTCAAAGACCCTGAAGATTACCTGCATGCAAATAACTTATCACAGAAAGGAAGAGATGGAGATAAAAAATCAAGGGTGCTCTACAAGCTTCAAGAGAGATTGCATTGACTGAATTGAAATAATTACCAAGATCAATCCTTAAAGGAGATCAGGCAAAACCTAAAAGGAACCCTAATAGGTAGACATTTATTAATTAATATAATTATTAAATGTCACAATATGAAAACTAAAGTGAAATCTTAAGAGAGGAATAAAGGTAACTTAATTAACATAATTAAGTTAAAACCTTTACTCTAACACACCCCTTAAGATGAGCAAAAGTGTAGCTACAAACATGTGCAAGAAAGCAAAGGTAACTTCAATGCATGAAAGTAAACAAGGGTCCCGACAACTAGGCCTAATTAGGTACCTAAATACAACCAAATCTCTGTAAAGTGGAGAAATAGAGAAAACCTCATGGGAAAAACTCTACTCCAAAAAGAGATGAAAGACATGAAGAACATCATTGAAACAAAAGAAGTTGCAAACAATTGTCAAAAGAGGACTGCTATGGTGATGAAGAACCTCCTCTGAAGATAGGATGATCAGAATCAAGAAGACAACAATCTACATGAGTGCCCCCAATGACACTACTCGAATCAAATGGAAAACAAAGGAAAACACCTGGTACGAAGATACATATGGAACAAGTACCAAAGGTATGAAAAACACTGATCAACTGAGGATGGAAGATTCCTTCCAAGGAAAACCAAGGAAGAATTAGCATGAATAGTATAATACCTCCCCATAATGTTGACTGAGAGAGCCTAATAGATCCACTAAAATGTTGTGTAACAGCCTGTAGTGCATGAAGGAGAAGAAACAACATCTAAAAGTGCAAAAGAAAGCACCTACAACTCAAAAAGTGGTGTGCAAAATGAAGCACACATGCATGAAACTGGAATAATATGGATTCACTATTGTTGTAGAGGGAAACTCACTAGACAAAGGTGTGATGGAAAAAACAAAGGAACTACACAACCCCCCCATGGCACTTTATAATATAGTGAAAGTACAAAATATGGCACAACCTTATGTGCAAAATACCCAAAATACATGTACAATAGTGTGGCACTTTATCTCAGTGCATTTACATAGAAAATATTGCTTACAAATGATGCTCAAAATTCTCAAAAAGGACAAAAAATTGGAAATATATGAAGAACAGCCAAAAACGAAGCACCCCATGCAAACAAGAAGTTCTCAAGAGTGAATATGTCCAAGTAATTCACTAGAGTGTGAAAACATAGAAAAATGAATAAAATATATCTAGAGCGAAATTTAGAAAAATTGTATGGATGGAACTAAAGAGCTTTTAAATACGGTTTCAACACCGCCAAGATTGTGAAAAATAGAGAAATTGGTCAAAAGTTATGAGCTCGAGACTAAAAAAAGTTCCTTTGACTTCAACTGGCTATAGAATGCACAATAGAAAAATGAAGGGATGAGACCCACACCAATAGAAAGTACATAGAATCAGCTTTCCAATGATATCTCATTTTCCAAACAATGATATCATATGCCCATGTTACGGCCTTTGGAAGAAAACAACAACAAAGGGGGAAAAAAACACATTGTGGCTTAAATTTGATGGCCATACGGTCGTCGTAGAAAAACTCTAGGCTTAAATTTGACTGCCAAATGGTTGTCAATGCACATGTACAATTGGGCTTATTTTTGGGAAAAAAAATTGTTTTTTTGTTAAAAAAATAATTAAAAAATTACAATGATAATTTTTTTTATATACATTTTTTTGTTTTCTTAAAATGCGGTTGGGACGGGGCAGAGCCCACACCCCTCCCACCATTGTCAGATGGTGGTACTAAGGCCACCACTGGTGGCTTGAAGCCACTAGACTGTGGTCTTCAAAGCCACCACTGGTGGAAAGTACTACCAGCAAGCACGTGGGGCCTGAGGCCCTACGACCGCAGGGTGGCAAGTACCCTCGGGTACTGCTTAGAATTTTTTCAATATAAAATTTGTTTAAAAAATAAAAAACCTGCATTGCCCAATACAAAGGGCTTTTAAAAAATAAAAAAATTAAATGATTTTTTTTCAAAAATATTTTATTGTAGGAAAAACAAATTGATGATTATTTTTTTGAATACCTCGATCCACATGTAGATAGTTGTATGGGGCTGTATGGGAAAAAAAATTGTCTCAAAAATCAACTAAACCAAATATAGGCAAGTTTATAGTCAATCTTTAGGTTTTTGGCCACTTTGGACACAATGGTGAGGTCCGTTCAGGCTAAAAAAGCTTCAAAAATGCAAGTACCCTTTAGATCTTAGAAAAAAGGCACCGACAGAAACCCTTGCAGATCTAAGCCCATGAGTCCAAAAAAGATTTGATAAAAATGTATGCCCTAGATCAAAAAGGAAAACCCCAAACCCTCGAAGCTCCAAAAATCCTTCAGAAGTTGAACAAGAAGCAGTAGGTCTGGTGCTTTGATACCATGTAGAAGTTGAGAAAGCCAACTTAAAAGACCCCGAAGATCACCTGCATGCAAATAACCTATCACAAAAAGGAAGAGATGGAGACAAAAAAGAAAAGGTGCTTTGCAAGCTTCAAGAGATATTGCATTGACTAAATTGAAATAATTACAAAGATCAATCCTTAAAAGGAGATCATGCAAAACCTAAAAGGAACCCTAATAGGTAGACATTTAATAATTAATATAATTATTAAATGTCACAATATGCAAACTAAAGTGAAATCTTAAGAGAGGAATAAAGATAACTTAATTAACATAATTAAGTTAAAACCTTTACTCTAACACAATGAAGAGGTCTTAAAGGAGAATAATCATATCTTTAATCAAATGGCATGCTACCTTGAGCATAACTCCCCAAGGACACATGCCATCCTTGGATTGTTGACATGAAACAACCAAGCAAAATTTATTTTCTCTCTCATATTAATATATATTATATTAATTATATTTTGTATTATATAAAAACATACTTATTATTAATTATTAATTATAATAATTTTATACCTAATTAATAAATTTGTTAAAGAATATAATATATAATTATAATAAGTTGAATAATTATATTATTTTTTAATGTAAAATATAGCTAATATATACTTAACTATATTGTAGAATATTAAAACCTAGCTAAATGGCACCAAAATTTTCAATTTAATTAACATACTGTAAAACCTAATGAAACTAGGTTGTAGCTCGTCAAATTGGAGAAGTGAAAGGTCAATACCAACACCGAGGAAGAGTTTGGAGTAATGAAAACAAGGTCAATTCCAGCGCTAAGGGAGAGTTTGGAGTTAAAACAAGGTCAATACCGACGCCGACGAAGAGTTTGGAGGAGTGAAAACAAGGTCAATATCAGCGTCAAGAAAGAGTTTGGAGGAGTGAAAACAAGGTCAATACTAGCACCGAGGATGAGGTTGAGGGCACTGAGGGAAAATCAACAACCAAGGGTCAATGAGTACTGTAAGTTTGGCACCCCCATTCTCTTTAACCTTAAATTTTCATGCCTAGTTTCCAAAGATCTTCTCGTACATTGGCACCCCCATTCTCATAAAATCGTATAAGACCAAAAAAAAAAAAGCTTAGTATTTCACATTTTTATCGACCAGCCTTAGGTCTTGGCAAAACTCCCATAATCTACCCACATCTTGGTTAATGTCTAGGATTTCATCACACATAGCCTTCATCACGAGTCTGAAGCAATTGTAGATTTAGCCCAAGTATATGCTAGGCTAAGGTAGATCTAATGAATGGAAATAGATGTGTACAATTCTTCTTTAATACCTCCACCACAAACATATGCAAGGTGTTGGTTGTTTTTCCAATAAGTAGGTTGATCTTCTAATCTACCTATGGAATTTTGAATTCCAATAAAAGGCAGCTCAAAGGACTTGGATGAACTAATGAGGATTTGAAAACCTCCTACACTTTGGACTCTACAAGACCTGGGAGGGTGATCCCTTAATGCATTTACAACCTCTACACCATCATCATAAACAACATTAACAACAACAAATAATATAATTTAATAGCTCAACATAATAGGATAATATCGAATAGAATTGGTTTTTTATCAATAATATCAACTATTTGGAGCATGAGATAACTACAACAAAATTTCATAATATAAGATAGTCATTGATTTGCAATTTGTAGCAAGCTCTAGGTAAAGGCCAACAAATATTGAACCATACAAATACGTACAACTTAGATCAGTGTCATTTATCCATTGGAGGAGTCAAATTTATAAGCATCTAAGGGTTTATGACATATTTAACACATAACATATAAGATCCTTGATAACATTGCTTTACAATCTCATCAATATGTATTCTAACCCAATACTACTTATCAAATCCTTATACATAACATATCCACCTACAATCCCATGCAAGAATTTTAATTAATTCTTTGAATTAAAGATAAAACAAGAATCATACACACCACAACAGTGAGATGAAGGAAACAAACCTTGATCATTTTATTCAAAATTCATACATGCTTGTACAATGAAGAGACATGAGTTTGAATTAATCATATCAATTCAAATGCCAGTACTGTCATAAAACATTAAATCCCTATGAATTCAAAACCTACTACAAAATGACTCAAAACCTACTACAGAATGACTCAAAACCTAAATTGCATTTGTAATCAAGGGAAAAATTAGATTTGTTAGATGGTTAGATCAATAACACTAAAATCCATTGAAAATAACGAAGCACAAAGGAAAAATGATGAAAACAAAAGGAACGATATTACCATAAGTCTTCCTCTTCCATGCTTCACCTTCATTACACCTCCTAGCTTGCAGTAAATAGAGATGCCCTCAGATTCGTGTATGAGCAACTATGACAAATGACAAGACTAAAGCAAGTTTTGAAGGATTTACTCAAAATCTAGATGCCTATGACTATTGTCAATGCCTATGTCTAAAGCCAATATTGAAATGCTAAAATTGCCTATGACCATGAACATGTGAAAGTAAATAAATGCCTATAGTAATTACACAAAATGTCAGCATGTGTCTGTGTTCCGAAAAGTGAGAAGAAGATGACATTTTATAGAAAATGCCATTTTTGAATGGACGGATGAGATAAATTAATGGCGAGAACCTAAAATGAGCAATCCAGATTAATCATGAGAATCCCCAATTAGGGTTAGGGCAAAATCCTTAATCGAATGGTCAGAATAAAATCAGATCGATGGCGGAGAATAAATGAGACAATTAATTAAAGAAATAAAGATTTTTGAAAAATCAAGAAGATAAGATTGCCTGATTTGCCAGATTCAAAAAATCAAAGAGATAAGATTTGGACTGAAGATAAGATTTGGAAAATCAAGAATCTGATTGCTTGATTTTTAGAAGATTAATTACTAATTTGAATTAAATTAATTCAAATTATGGATTTTGAGAGATAATAAATAATCTTTTTCAGATTATTTATCAAAAAGGACTGACAGTCAAGATTGAGATGACATTTTAAATAATTTAATTTATTTAAAATAAGAGGAATATCAAATTGCAATTAAATAATTAAATTTAATTATTTAATCTAGGAGATAAGACCAATTAATTAAATAAATTAATCAATTTATTTAATTAAGATAATTAGTGACGTATTAAATAAATAAATGAAATTCATTTATTTAATAATCAATAAGAATTAAATGTAGAAGGGGGAATTAAATAAATTAAGAAATTTATTTAATTAAAGAAAGACTTAGACAATTAATGACGTATTTAATAAATAAATATAATTTATTTATTTAATAGTCATGAAGAATAACTGACATGAATTAATTAAATAATTATAAATTATTTAATCAATAGTTGAATGCGGACCAAGGACATAATTAAATGTCACAATTATGCTAGGACGAAAGTGGTAAAAATGAAGCTTGTAGGCCTAGGTCATTTTTAGGTGTCTACAACATTTTCCCTAAAACCATCAAACTTTACAATTTTCTCTACAACTTCATCTAGACTTGACCAAAAATATCTAACTTGCTAACTTGTACTTCTGGCCTTGAAATCCTTCTTATAGAAAAATAAGGAGTAAACAAGCATTGGGCCAAAAAGCACATGTATCACCAGCCAATTGGACCGCCTTGTGATATTCCAAAAATTTGTTACAATAGAAATCTCCCCATAGAATCTTCTTGTCCATCATGCCTATCGAGAATGGTTGATACAATGACAAAAAAATTCAAGAATTTCGTGTCTAGACTATCACCAAAAAACAAAACTAGAATTTGTTGTAACTGCAATAGCTGATTTGTCAACCGTTAGCAGCCTACTCCTTTTCATTCTTCCTTTGTTAAATATACATTTACCCATTTCTGGTACTCTTCATCAGTTGGCTAATCAAAATTGATCACCTCATTCACCTTGACACTATAAGGTTTGTACTTAACTGCAACCTAATTTGCTTCTTTTTCAAAAGACTCCAAGAATGAGTTGGTGCTTATGATTTTGTCCATACAACTCACCAATAAATCATAATCTTAGTTACCCTATTTTTGAGGGTTTTGTAGTCCAAACATGATCTAAAGGGGATCTTACGCTTTATGTGATTACTCTAGCTTGTGTAAGAGGCCCCATGGATACTGTTGTAATTGTAGGATGCATGAATAGGGCGTAGGATGAGAAATAAAGAAGGTATAGCTGTTGTCCTCAATAGTTTTGAGAAGAAAAGCATGTGAAATGAGAGGTTCAAGCCTAGGTTTCAACAAAATATGTATGGGAGATATGATTTTATGATTTTTTATCCATGTGCAGACCTAATGGGTTGTTTTGAACATTGAATATAAATGATATACATACACACACACACACACATATATATATATATATATATGTATGTATGTATGTATGTATGTATATGTATTTTTAAATGTAAATGTAAATGTAAATGCAATTACTGGATGCTCTCCTAGAACAATAAATGCAACATATCATTAAAGAAATCTATATCTATGTATATAAATTTGTATTTCTAAGTGTAAGTGTAAATGCAAAGAGCATATGGTTTTGTAGTGTTATAGATACAACATATCCATAAATTAATGTAATTGAAATTCTAAAGTCTTAACAGATATAATATGAAATCGATCAAACTATTAAACTATATGAGAAATAAATGAAAACAATAAATGAATATGTATGTGTATTTGTAAATGTAAGTGTAAAATAAATAAGAATAATGAAAATTATAAAAGAATACAAGGAAAGGTCTCCTCCCTTCTTGGTAGTGATAACCTCCACACACAGCCCTTAAAAATTATGAATAGAGAAATATAATCTAAGAACTCAAAGTTGATTCTCTCCTACCTTATGCAATTAGTCATTTTATCCTTACAAACATTTATAGTGATTACTATAGGCACATAGACCAATTCTTTATAATAAAAGAATTTGATCATACTTTTCCAATGATGGCATTATGAGAAAACCTTAGGTTAAATGAATAGTTCCTAGCTAATTTCTTTAAATCATGTCTAATTGTATAAGAGAAGACCACTGCTATGTGTACCTAGATACCATGGAGAAAGACTCTTTGGGCTCTTTCATCAATCATTCTACCTTAAAACATACCAAAAGTATCCTAGCAATTAGATAGAGGAAGATTTAAGATGACTTAAGAAAAATTACTGCCAAAACATAAATTTATGATGACTTAACCAGGCCTAGTACACACTCCCTCCCTGTTAACCACTCATACATATAGAAATTAAATGTAAATTTGCTACTCTTTTTAGTCATGTAGGTGTCCAATAAACCACTTGGTGGTGTTTCCCTTCAAGTTTATTTACTTGAATGAAGAACAAAAGTCCTTTGATTACAATTAGAGAATACATTTGAGGCCTTGGTTGTGTAACTAGTGGACCATAGTCACATTTAACACTTGTTACAAAGTTTGGGAGTTAAAACGTTAAGTAGATTTGATTTGTGATGGACACATTTGGACAGTAGTAACAATAACTTGTAATCTATCAAGACTTGATTACCTTATAACCTGTGAAATTCTGGCAATGAAATGATAGAATAATCATAATGTCACCTTAGGATCATATCACCATGAAAGAACTTCATCCAACATCCTTATGAGTTTAGGTACCACCAAATAGGTATTTTTCAGATCTGTCTTCCTCGAGCGATGGAAATTTAGGAAGAGAAGAGGAATGTGAGACATGTAGTATGTCTAAAAGAGGGAGATCAACTAGAGGTCAAAAGATTAGAAAATTTTTTTGTAAATGCATGGAATTTTTTCTTGCTAAAGAGGGGTCATGTTCTTATGATGATGAGAGCATAGGTGATGTCAAGGTGCCCTTGAGGTACAAACATCTACAAAAAAAATGGGTACCCAAGGAACTTCCTCCAATAAACACTAATTTTTGTGTCAACGAGAGGATATATCACATAGCACTATCATCACTACATGGTTTGGGCCTATTTTGCATGGATGGCATAAAGATTCGTTATGAAAAAGTTACTAAATTGATGGAGTATGTTAGACCCTATTATAGTTACAAACATTGGATACAATTGGTTCCATATACACGAAGTATGCATAGGTATGCACTATCAGCAAATTATATATAGCTGAAAGATAAGGATCAAAATAAAGGAGTGGATATGTACATTGACAGAAGGCCAAAAGCATCAGGGAATATTGTAGGGTTTATAAATAGTACATGACTTAGGTCAACAAATAAGCAACCCAATTGCATATTTGAGATGTGTGAGGGAAATTGTGTATTCGTATGTGCGATAAAATCAATAACTATAGGGGAAGAGTTGATAATCGATTACAATTTTAATTGCTTAGTTACAAATAGAGTTACTATGGGGGAGGTACATACTATGTACCATTTTACCCAACCTCCAATTAATGACTCCAATATACCATTTTATTCTTATGTTTTTTTTCATAATTTTATTGGTTTCATTTCAGTAATGGTTTTTTATATTTAATTTTTTTCATAGTGGAACATTGATCATACAGAGAAGGCTCTAGCCTAGAGCACATATCGTTATATATCTTCAGGCACTTCTACCTGACAGGTTTACCTCATTGTAATTGTACAAATTAGATATAAGAAATTTTTTTATTATTATGTTGTTTTGATAAGTTTATTGGGTTAATTTTGATAATTTTTTTAATCTTCTTGTTGTAGTTGACTGATCAAGGAAAGGCACCAAAAGTAGGCGAGAGCATCCATACGGAGGTGTAGTCAATATTATGTGATGATGGCATCGCTTATTCAACAAACCCTCTCGATATGATAAGGAAGACCCACAAAGAATGCAATGAAGAAATTCTTAAGTTGTTATTCATAGTGCCTCAAATAAATGAGATAAGAGAGAGAGTTAAAATATTGACTGAGAGATAACAAAACTTTCAAGTAAGCTATTATGAGGGATTTAATTATAACATAAGTTCATTGATGGTTTTATATTATGTACTCTTTTATGTCATGAACTAAAATATGTGTTGTTTGTACAAGATTTTTTGCATCCTCATGATACTCATGGCCATGATCAGGGTAATGCAAGTGCTACCTGAGGAGTAGGGGTTGGTACAAGTGTCCATCCTAATCTTCCTATGCATACATCACATCATCTAACCCCATTATCTGTGCCTATATTTTCATCTGAAATGTTAGCAACACATACCATGCAAGCATCCATTAGTGCACTCTCTAGCAACGAACACATGCCAGAACATGCATTAGGACATGCACTTGGGGATGTAGAGGCCACTAGTACTAGTGATATTTTAGCAACATTTCTTGGATCTTCCCATATTACTAGTACATAAACATTATTGGTCACATTTGTGGTGACTGAGGATTTTGTTCCCATAAAGATAGAGAAGGTCCTAGGTACTTTAAAATGTTTTAATTATTATTATATATAATCAAATTGAAATTTACTTATTGATTTCTCTTTTAAGACTATTGATCCCATGATCATTTTGTAGAAAATGATATTTTTTTATAAACATCTAAGTGATATTACATTGGAGATCTTCGGTCCCACCATACGTACGTGGTGGAATGCCCAAAATAAAGATTTAAAAGATGATCCCATTAACCATTTAGTTGTGCTCTTCGGTGATAAAACATTCAATCGAACCAAGGTCCTTAAGAAAGTTGGTACCTATCTAAATTATGTGAAGGACCAATATAGGTCATGTTTAGGGAAGAAAAAAAAGTATGAGCATTCCCCCATGATTCCAGAGAGGAAGTGGAATGACCTGGTGTCAGATGGAAAGGAGAAGGCTGAAAAGAAAAAAGGAAAGACACCATTGGGCCAAGGAAGGTATGTGATACTATCAACAATGTAATTATATACCGATTACTCTTTCTTTTTACATAATCCAATGTATTTCAAAATTTTCATAGGCTATCTAACACATCGAAGGAAATAAAGGAAAGACTAGAAAAACACGAGCAACACAAACTTGGCTCTGGTGGTTATATGAAATTACCCACACGAATTGTAAGTATCAATAAATGAAATATTGTATCTAAATAATTAATTGAAAACAATTTTGGTTTTATCACAGCATAGAAGCAAAATTCATGATATTATGCAAAAATTTAGGGCTCTGAATTCAATAAAGTTCCCACAAAATATGACCTAAAGATTGCATTCCAGCAAGGCTATAGAGATGTGGCAGAATGCCTAAGAGTCTTGACTGGGAAAATACAATCTTCCACTATATCCGACACACAGGTAAATAAAATCAATAAAGTTTATTTAAAATTGAATACTTGTGCAGTCTATTCAATATTAATTTCCACCATAAATTAATTACATGCCTATTTGTTTTAAACATTCAAGCAATGATAATACTGCACATGACATTGGAATGCAGCCTGGTGAGGGTGGAGCACAGCTTGCAGATGGTGGTCATGGTGTGCATCCCGGTATTTTAGAGCATGTAGAGCATGATCAGGCTAGAGAAGATCAGGAACATGATGTGGCCTCATCACGTAAAGAGGACCACTTTAAAGTTCTTTTAAACATATTTAATTGCAATTGGTGTATTAATTAATGTAACATTTTGTGTTTCAACTTTAGAGCATGTAGAGCATGATCAACGTGTTGAGCATTATTAGGCTAGAGAAGATCAGGAACATGATGTGGACCCATCAAGTAAAGAGGACCACTCTCATGTTCTTTTAAACATATTTAATTTCAATTGTTGTATTAATTAATGTAACCTTTCATGTTTCAATTGCATATCAAGATTTAGAGGGTGTTCAACATGTTGAACATGAGTCTATAATAGAAGTTTAGGAACATGATGTGGACCCATCAGGTAAAGAGAACCACTCTAATTTTCTTTTAATTAATGAAATACTTGTAACAATAATAATAAAATATATCAATTTAACATTTATTTGTTATTGTAGCAGACCCCCCCTTGCAGCGGCATCCACATCATGAGAAGATGACTAGGCATACATTAAGATCATGAGTAGAGGGTAGAACAACTAAAGAGGGGATAGATGATTTAGAAAAATATACTCCACCTCATATTTTTTAGCTTTAAAAAAGAAACAAAAAAAAGTAATTGTAATCATATCATGACAACCATATTTTGATAATATGTAAAAACTGAAAGAATGAATATTATATGTTAATGAATGAATGTGAATATGTTAATGAATGAATGTTATATGTTAATGAATGAATGTTATATGTTATTAATGGATGAATGAATGATTAATGTTATATGATTAGGTATGGGGAATTGAGAGTGATGTGAAGGGGGGGAAGGGACCAAATAAGCTTCCACCGTCACGTGGTTGGCCCTATTAAGTAGAGAATATTAAACTATTCTTGAAACAAAGAGAAGCTCAATAAGGTAATGCACTTTTCAATATAAGAAATGTATCATTTGAATCATCAAACCAATATGCAAAGATGAAAGAAAGTGCTAACTTTTCACTATGGTGGCAGAAAAATGATTCTTTATACCCTGAATCCATGATCTGCATCATAATTTGAAGTTGTTTCCATTCCAATGTTCTGATTTTAGTTTGTTTGTATGGCTTTGTATGAATACCACATTGTGTTGTGTGTGGATTTGGTTTCAAAGCTCTATTTCTTCTATTTTTAGTGGTGAGATAACTCTAAAATTTGACTTTTGTGCATAACAGGTTAGTGGAAAAATTGATAGCTTTGAAGGGTTTAGAGGCTCGATTGAGATAGATACATGGATATTTGGATCTTGTTGTTGATGAGAGGCTTCCACTTAACTATGAAATTTTATACCATCTATAGGTATGCAAAAGTTTCTCTACTTGCATTCATTCTTGATCATAAATGTTGTAAATGATATTAATGCTTCAAACTTAAGATTTGTTTTATTTTTATAATGATCAAAATGTTATACTTTGCTATAAATTCAAGCATTCTCTTGCCCCCTACCCTTTTCTCTCTCCCCCCTCCTTTTAAGAATTTTCTTTGTTACAAAAGATTCACATTTCTGTCTCATTTACACAAATTTATCTAAAGCAATAGGAGTCAATAAAGATATGTAAAAGATGATGGATTATGTCTAAATAAATTTTTTACATCTTATAGCTAATTAAATCCTTAATATTTGAATAGTTTAGAGCTCGAATAATGCTTGTATATGCATGTGTAGCAATAAGGGAGCCTATGTGAAGATTGAAATTTAAAACATCACTTTGGTATTTTTCCTTAGGCAGTGAAATGATATTTTGAGTAATATAAACCTACACACACATTGATATTTTTCAACATTGCATTGAGGAAATTTGTTTCTCTTAAACCTACCCTTTGCTAGACATGGAGGTATATAATATGGGTTTCTAGGTTTATTCTGTAAGTAGTTAATTTCATAGATGAAGAATAAAATCTTCTTAATGTCCTGTGTCAGGTGTGAAAGCATATGAATTACTTGCTGAAGGCACCATTTTTTATTCATCTAAAAACTGGTTTGTTCCTTTTTTTTTATGTTTCTTGAATGTGTTCTTTTAGGCTCTACAGATGTAGCTCGGCTCTTTCCTTTGCACTTTTCATCTATATTGATGATTACAATAGATTTTCCTCATAATTTTTCATGTAAATCTATTTGTAATCTTATTTTCTACTAATCAATTTGTAAACCAGTCACATATTAAGGGCCATTTCACTAACTTGTAGTCATCCATTACTTCATATGTTGTAGGTTGTGTCTATGTGCCAATAAATCCTAATGATTGTGAGAACTTTAATCCTTCAAGTGTACACAATCTTTCTTAAGTAAAAGTATTACCTTATTTTATAGTACTTTAAATGGTTAATTGAAGATGCTTCTTTAGATGGGTAGTATAATGATAAAACTGAGGTCCATTGAACACAAATTATGAACATAATTTACTAGACTATGAATAGTGTTACAATTATAATTATGTCTCCTTTACCTACCTCTGCATTAATGAAAAAGATAGAAGATATTGGAAGTTCATTACATGTCTCATGTATGTGCTAGTATTTTAATTTTGTTTAAGTTGTTCAAGAGCTTGATCAGGTCAAGAATATGTTCTACAAGCTTTGTTCTCTTGACATTGCTCAACATTTTCCCTACACACATTTTCTCTTCAATACAGACTTTTCTTAACTCCTTCCCTTTTAGCACTTGGTTGTTCTCAAGTGTAATTATTTTTCTATGCATCTTGTAGTCTGTATGTATTATTAGTCATCTCTTATGAAGCATGGATACCATTTCATGGAATTGTTGTTGTAATTAGACAATTGCCATTGTGAGAATAATCATTTAATTTGTATGGAAGTAAGTCTTTTTTAGATTATTTGACTTGGTATTATAAACTTGTCCTTGAAGGATTCTCTCAGGGGGAACACCATAACTGTGATGATAGGTATAGTTGTACAACACCACAAATCATTTGACATTATCAATATATTACTTATAGAATACTTTGTGCAAGTAAAATGGAATGTGCAATGACAATTCAAATCTGAATATAAGTACATTATACACAAGAAGATGGTATCTATTCTATGATTTAAAGAACCCTAAAATAAGAAAATTAATAGGTTCCATTTTTTTAATTGCTCTTAGACACTTGTTTAATCAACGAGACCCTCAAAATGTCTTGTTGATAACAAGTAGTGTTCAAAACTCCTAAAGAGGTTAGATCGGTGTGACATTGGATCTGTCTTGCCAATGGAAGTCATTGGCAAGACATGGACTATTGAAGTGAGTTTTCTATCCTATGCCCATGATTGATCTCTCACTGATGGGTTGGCTTTGGTGGTTATTTCCAAGAGTCTCTGCGATGGTACATTTCAATGAATATTTTTTTTAAAAAAAATTGCATTGTTTCATTGGAATTTCAATGAAAACCATTGACAAATCACTAAAAAGGTCCAACGAAGTCGCTATAGTTGTGACAAAGGCTTCCTTGTAACTCCTTGCACATTTCATTGCAATTTTGACAAAGGCCATCGAAAAATCATTGAAAAGGTTCGACGAAGTTGCTATAGCTGCGACAAAGGCTTCGTTGTAACTCCTTGCCCATTTCATCAAAATTGCGATGAACTTCTGGTGTTGTTTCGACACTTTGGAAGAGCCATTGCAATTGCATTTTGGTTGTAATTATTTGGTGGATACATGAATTTTTCATTGATATTCTGACAAACATCCAAGTCATTTTATGATGCCGACAATCGAGGAATCTATGCTGTTATTTCAATGAAAAAATAGCGACGAAATTTTGTTCGTCAATTCATTGATTTTTTGACAAATGTTTTTCGAATGACTAACAAATGTTCATTAGAAAATGGAGTCAAATTCAGTAGTGCAAATAAATTAATGAAAAAATTGATCAATCAAACAACCAAATTAACAACCAAATTGATCAATCAAACAACTAAAAAAATTTTAGTCATCGATTCAGTCATGTTATAAATGATTTGCAATAAACTACTACTGGTCATGTGACCATGTTCAATCGTTTATAGGCAATTTTTAGTAGTTTTTTAATTGTTTATTGCTATTTTTTTACTAGTGGTTAAAATTTTCCTCTCACAATTCTATGAAATGATCTTTTAAAGCCCTTATGTGAGTTTTGTGTAAGGGCAACCAATCATATCTTATAATTCCTTTTTTGTGCAATATTTTAAAGTTCCCTATGAAGTCCCCTTTTATCATGCTTTGGGGCCCCCTTTTTTCCTAGTAGCCTTAAGTTTTTTTTAAGGCATGTGAATTTCAAAGCCTTTTCATCGTGGGACCCTTTATTTCAAAAATATTACTCCTAGTGAACTTGAAAAATGATTTTATTTCATGTAAAAGGTATTCATATAACCATTTCATGCAAGATATAACCTTCACAAAGCAAATTGTTCTAGCTTTCCTTTCACAGTATTCTTGAAATCATGAAATGTGCCATTTCTTGGTTCAATTTAAGTATCTCATGAAGGAATGCATTGTTGTGGAAGCCTTAAAACTATTATATCTTGTTTTGTGTGTCACCAAAATTGTGACACATGTCATAAAGTTGTTCAAAGAAAATGGGTTTCCTTTTCGCAAAAGGGATTTTAAATCCCTACAATCATCATCTATTTTCAACAACCTATGATCTATTTCAAAATTAGGATGCCTACTACTAGTCAACCATTTGAGTATGTGTGAACATTGATGGCAGATTTGATCCACAACTGCCTTTTTTGTATGAATTGGAATGATTATACATTTCCAATTCATTCAAAGAATATAGAAAATATTGCAAATAATTTTCATTATGAATTTATAAACAAGCTAGGGGTTTCTCTATCATTTCTAGGGTTCATGGAAGTCTTCACACAAGTAATTTTAAGCTTTCTCTCTAGAAATTGATTTCAAAAACATTGTCTTCAGGTCTAGGGAAGTTTTTTATGGTTTGAGAAGCTATAAATTATTTTTTTCAAAGAAAAATATTTATGATTTCTTTTCAAAACCCTAAAACTCTAGTTTAGAAACCCATGTGCTCAATTTATTAAGTCATGGCTAGAACCTAAAGAGGAGTTAAATGGGGGTTAGATAATGAGATTATGGCTTATCCACCAAGATCTACAAAATGACCTAGGGTTGGTCAAGGGTCTAGGATTTTTTAAAATATAATTATAGATAAAAATGATTATTTCCAAGATGTCATAATTCCCATCCAAGGTTATGCCCTATTCAAATATTATTTCAAGAAATACTTTGAAGATAGACTAATTTCAAACATATGGAGGATGGGATTGGGAAAATTTGTAAGCCCTAAATTTTTTATCAATATTGACCTAATCAAATCCATGGCTAGAGCATACAATCCTAGCACTAGGGTCATAGTCAAGAACAAAGGTGTTACTTTATTGCATCTAGAAAATAATTTATATGTGAATTATTTGGTTTGGAGATGAATTCTCAATTTCACATTGACCTAGGATCATTAACAAGAGAATATCAAAGGTTGAGAGACAATTATGGAGTAAAATGGCTACCCAGTTTTAGGCCTAGAGGGTTGAGTAGAGAAATTTAGAGGTTTACTAGGGGAGACCTTGAACCATTCAATTATGATATTTTTAAAGATTTTTTTCAATAAAATCTATTTTTCTTCATGTCAATTATTGGCGATTGATTAAAAAACTCAAATTATAGTGAATTTGATGGTTTTGGATATTGATGTCCAAAGTAGAGATGTAAATAAACCGTATGATTCTACAAGGTATGTTGTAGAGGAGATTCATAGGGCCTTAAGTCCCCTTAACAAGGATTCTAACATTTTCCACTTTAAGTGGTATTCCCTATTGTGTCATAGTATTTATTTATGTTGGGAGATAGATTTAGGATCCGAAATTGAAGATATCTAACCTTCAATGAGTATGGAGTTATGCTCACAATTCAAGAATGGGTATATATTTAAGACAACAATTGTGAGATTGCTAATTATTGCATTTTTGAGTAATATTTTTTCATAACATTCCTCAGGAATTTGGGGTTTTCTATTTGTTAGGTTCTATCAAAGGAGATAAGGATTTTTTGAGGTTGAATAAATTCTAACTAGAGTTAGGGTTTGACCACAACTGGGGTTATTGGTTCTTTAATTTAGACTCCCTATCATTAGGGTTTATGGATCCCTAGTGGCTCCTCATACTTGACCTAAATCAGTCCTTGATAGAATTATATATATATAAATAATTTACCAATTGAATGAGGCTGATAAGACTCATTTCATAAATTACAATAAACATGCAATTCTTCCTTCCACCCTTATTTTCTCAAAATTTATGGTAACATATAAAGAAGGGTTGGGATTGATTCTTTACTAGTTGGTACCATACAAGATGAAATTTGATAAGGTTAGAAAATCATGATCCTGATCATTTCAGCTATGATATTAAGACATGATATAAATTATCTACATTCATTCATGAGTTTGATCATATTGAGGATCTAATAAAAAAATTCCCTTCTACTTCAAAGGCCACATAGATTAGGGAGCAATGGGTTAAAATTCAAATGGCTAAAGAAAGAAGGAAGGTGTTGGATCCTTCATATAAAGGATGATACATCATATCTAGGATCCAATCCTAAGATTAATGACAATCCTAGAAATAATTCTACAAATAGAAGATCCTAGTCCCTCTTCATCTCATGCAATAGAGCCACAAATTCTAGAAATTGTCACTCCTATGCAATAGGTGGATCCCTTACCATATCTTTGGTTTGTTATCTAATTATTCTTGATGAGTTCCCAAAAGACTCAAACTTTTTTTAGGTCATGTATCCTCCTATAATAGTTGTGGCCGAAAGGCCATCCATAGATAGGATGTTGATCATCTTTGGCATAGGTGATCAAATGATGGATTATGTAAGAGGACTTGCATGCTTTGAATAATTTATAGAATATGAAAAAATCATCACCACAAGGGAATTTACAGACTTAATTTTGAAGAGAAAGGGTGAAGAATTGCATCAAACTCTAGATGACCAAATTTTGACTAAGGAAAAGAGAAATGAGGTCATTGTACTCAGTTTTGGGACATGGTGAACAAAGAAATGGTAGATATGAGGGTATGTGTAGGATCATCATAGAAAAAATAGGCCCTTAAGTGTCCAAAAATTTAGAAAAATCAGAGTTAGGCAACTTGACGTAAAAATTTGAATAAGTTATTTTTATTATTTCATAAATATGTAAGAATAGAATTTGTACCAAATTTAATGTAGTTTGTAAACTACTAGGTTTATTATTTTATAAAAAAAATTATTTGGTGAAAATTTGAAATTTCAATGTAGTAGTACTTAAATTTCAGGGAAAAAATAAGTAGGTATCTGTCTAACCACCCTAACCATAATAAAATAATAATATTTTTTAATAAGATTTTAGATATAAGTAGAGGACTCATGTATGGATGTGATGCATATTTTTTTGTAATTATTTTCCAAGTAAATACTTAATTATGAATTTTTTATTACAACTTTTAAAAAATATAGAAACTCGTATGTCTGACCACCTTAACTTGGTCAAAACTTCATGAAATTCATTTTTTCCTTTTTTAATCTTGTATTATACGAAGCATAGAATCTGATGCATGTTTTGGATTCAAAAATGTGTTACCATTTGAAAGCTATAGATGTTTTTCAATAAACCTATCAATCAGGAGTTTAGTTGTAATTCAAATAAAAATTTAATAATTTAATTATTTATTAAATTCAAAGTAAAGAATAATTTATATTGGTGGAAAGTTGAGAATCTCCTTCAGAAACCCTTTTTGTTTCATCAATTTTAGGTTAAAAAAATTCGTTAGCCACATGAGCCATCATATCACTTACATATTGCCACTTTTTGGCCCATCATGATCCTACACATGCCCATGATACTTGAGAAAGGTAGTGAATTGGTCAAGAAGTGTGGTTGTTTATTGTTATTAGGTTGGGATATATCATCTACAATTATATTTGATATAATCAAAAGGAAATAGAGAAACAACCCAATTTTAGCATTTGAAGAACAAGAATATGCTCTATCCTTTGACTTAGGCTTCAACCTAAGGCATGAAACCCTAGCTATTTGGTCAATCCTTCCAAAAATCCAAGCCAAAGGTCATTAAGGATACTAATGAATTGATTGGTAATTTATTTTTTAAAGAAATGATTGACAAAAATTCTTTGCAAGCTACCACATTGACTATGAATACAAATCTATTCATACAGGTTGAACTAAGGAAGCTAGAGGAAAATCTAGACAAATTTAATAACCAAAATTTGAATTTGTAGGAAAAATTGAATGTGGTTACTATATTATTACATCCTATTTAGTCAAAAGTAATTTAAAATATGGATTAGGAAAATATAGCTCTGGGTGTTGAGGTCAAACAAGTGAAAAGAGAGCTAAATTGTAGGAAAGAAAAATAAGAGAAGATAAAGAAAGATTATAGGGAAAAACTCTGAAATGATTGACAATATTTTTGGGCCATAGGTTTTCATGTATCTTAAGGCTTCTGGAGGAGACATGGAATGACTATGACAAGGTCAAAATGACCTATATTTCCCATATTGTGGTGAAAAATAGGCTAGATAGGATATTTTTGACATTTGGAGTCCTAAGAATCATACAATTAAAAAGATGGTGTTAATGGCTAACTTTGACATGTATGGTCTAGGAGAACTAGAAATCATATCTAAGGCCTTAGAATATGTTGAATATTATGTGGTTATACATCGAAGTTTCTAGATGGGTTAAGCCACAATAGTGGTTTACAAATTTTTTGAGGAAGGAAATTTGAATTTTTTTTGTTTTCACAATGACAAGGGGTTCAGTCGAACTCTATGGTTCAGCTAAACTAGTTTAAGTGTTTGATTGAACCAATAATCATATGAATAAAAAAATAATATTTAATAGGGTTCACTTGAATGGATGTTCGAGCGAACCCATTGAAATAGGGCATACAAAATAAAAACAATCTGTCATTGTCATTCTACGTATTCTCTATTGGAGCTCTGTATGCGGCGAAAGCAAACCCAAACATGAATGTAGTAAATGGACATGGGAAAAACATGCATCAACCTAACCTCCATAGCTCACTCACAAGTAGGTTAAATTTAAATTTCGTAGATTTCAAAACACATTTGTTTGAAAATTTTTGAAACCCTAAATGCAAAATGTTTCAAATTTGTAGATTTCAAACTACATTTCTTTGTTTGAAATTTCATTTGCTTGAAAGTTTCTAAATCCTTTACAAAAAAACACTATTTCTATCATTCTTTGATGAATGTTCATACCCTATTCCAAAGCTCCAATTTTTGCATTGGTAGAGAATGTTGAAAAAATGGTGTTGCATTGTTTGAAATATTTTAGAAACTCATTTCAAAACTCTCTCAAAAAATTAACATACCTTGTCTATGCCTCCACGTTTTGCATACATTTCTACCAAGGCACCTCCAATTGCATTTGCTTTAATGTTTCTAAAGCCTTACCCAAACATAAAATAGATTTATTTGAGGCATTAGATCAAACCGTTCATGCTAATTTTTTTTGGTTATAGTTGTTATTAAAATTATTGTTGATAACCATATATCTTTATAATTTTGTATCGGATGGATTATTTTGTTCAACCCACAATAATGAATCATTGGTAAATAAAAATTTGAACCATAATAGTGACTATTTCCCTCATCGAGGTTGATAAGTTATGCTAATGATTGTGGTATGAAAGTATAAACAAGAATATGATCCCTAATTGGTAAGATTTATTAATGCACAACCTCTCTAATGAGTATAATTTTTTGAGGGATTTGAAACAATTAATCTAGAACCATTGATTAGAACTAAACATATTATATTACACTCTACCAAAACTTCAATTGGAACTTAGGTAATCTAGACTATTTATAAAAATGGGGGATTATAGTTATTCCCCTACAAGTTTTTATATTGGTAAACTATGAAATTATAAAATGGTAAAAGGTATGAAGTGGTAATCAATTAGAATTAAAATGCAAACATTGGTGAAGTTTTATCTAATTATCTTTTATATATAGGACCTTTAGAAAAACGGGCCTCATTCATGGTGGATATGACACCAACAAAGAAAGCTAGGGAGAATGGTGATAATGATGTGAAAATGTCATACCTAGAGCTATGAAGTAGAATTAATATATTTTATATCTTAAAATCTTAATATAATTAGGTGCTTCTTACTATTTTTTATCAACTTAGTTTATAAATGATACCATTCTAAAATTATAACTTAGGGTGCATACAATGGAAACTTGGATAAAATTCTTCATATTTTTCCTTTGAGTCTTAAGACATTACTCCAAAAATGGTTAGTTATAAATGTATGAATTGAAGAATAAATTTAGAGGAAAGAAACTTGATTGTTTGAATGAAATGTATAATAAAATAGTTCTAATAGGATTAGAAGGAATGGAGGTATTATTAAATTTTCCATTTTACAACTCAAAAGAGAATAAAGAAAATGGTGTGCCTTGTTCGTTGTTAATTTAAATTATTTAGTAAAAGTGAATGAGAACCATTCAAATGAAAATAAACCTCCATTACAAAGTCTTAGGATGTCTTTCCTAGAATGAACTCCTCATGTTTCCTCCTAAATGGGTGTTTTATTTTTTAATAGACTTCATGCATGAATTATCCCCTATATCTAGAGATCCCTATCAAACAAACACTTCATATTTGCATGAATTAAAGGATTTCCTAAATGAAATTTTAAAGAAAGGATTTATATGTTCTAGTGTCTTGTCATGGGATACTCCAACTATTTTTATGAAAAAGAAAGATTTAAGACATTTTTCCAAGTTGCCTTGATTATGTACATGTTCAATAAATAAACAATTAACATTAATATCCACCATTGAAAATAAATAAATTATTTTACTAATTGAGAGGGGTGGCCATATTTTAAAAAATAGGTCTAATATTCAATTACAATTAACAAAGAATAAAAGAGCAATACATTCATAAAAATACATTTATAATTTGGTATAGGACATCAAAATCATATGTTTGAGGCAATGCATATAAGACACCCATATACAAAATAGTACAAAAGAAAGAGAAAAAATGTAAAGAACACTTGTAACCTATACTTGCTCAAGCATTAAAATTCTGAAATTAAACATAAAGAATAATGTGATTTATAAATTAAATACATGTGAGGCTATTATATAATATCAAAAAAGACTATTTTAAAGTTTAAATTTATATTTTAATTTTTGGGTAAATACTTTTGGTTTAATTTATGAATTGGAAATAGAAATCTTGAAAGGGCCCCACCCTTTTACAAAGGCCAATAAAGAGACAAAAAATGATCAATCATATTGGCATGGAACAACAACAAGAAAAATATAGTTGTAAGTTAGAAAAATAACATCCAATTAGAAATCTTCCACCAATAGTGGCAATGTATCTAATAAAGAGGGTCGTTTTCCCAAAAACATTAGTAGATCTATCATTGAACACAACTTGAATCCAAAATTCTTCAAGGAACTATATCTTATTGTCAACCATATCCTTTTCCATGAATGAATGTAGTTCCTTTGTAATGGAGTTTCCATCTTTAGTTTCATAACTTGAGACCAAAGGGTTCCTATAATCTTCTAAACTTGAACCTTCTTCATATTTTTAAATTATTAGAAAGAATACCAAGAGGTGAATGTTACAATTCAAGAAAATGGTAGAGGCAATGTACTCCAACAAATCCATTTGAAACATGATTCTTGTCTCTACCAATCTCCTCTAAATTTCTCTTTACAAGACCTTCTAAATTAGTCATGTCTACAAGAGGACCAACCACCCCTCGATTATGCTCATAGGGAGCCTCAACCAAATCCTAAGGCAAACAAGGCTTCATCTCATCCTTATGCATTTTATTCAACCTTGCCTTCCTCTAAAATTCTTACACCTATAAAATACATAGCTATGATCTACACATGAAAACATGGTGAAAACACAAGAAAATCCTATAGCATGACATGTTGAACCCAAATAACCAAATTCAAAAATAATTTAATCTATAAGTATAAATAGTTTGATGGTAGAAACTTTATACATATAAAAATATGATAAATGTGTGATTATTTTTCTTTCCAATCTATAAATTTTTGATGTGCTTGGCTATCTAATTGAGATGATTCACTCATAATGTAACATGATAAAAATTTAGTATGTATGAAAGAAATTTTTTTGAGACATCAAGCTACCATTCTACATAAATCTCATGGAAATAAGAATATTATTTTATTTTAACTAAATAAATTGTGTGTACTCTATCTTGAAAATTACTAATTAATTTTGAATTATATACTTATAATTTAAAATAAGAGCATCCTTTGTAACATTGAATAGATAGGTTAATTAATGAAATAAACTATGCTTTTATATTAAGAAAAAATTACAAATATATGAAACACATACATTGAGAAATTGACTAAGACATCTCTGTATGAGAATTAAGACATGCCCGAATAATAATTTATATACCTTATTTGAATAATTAAAATTAGAAATTAATACTTGGCTCATATTGTATAATCACACTAGAAACCAACAATGGAATATTGAGAGTCTCAAATAAGAATTCCACCTTATAGATAACATTCATACTAGAAGCCAACAACTAAAGACCAAATTTCATAAATAAAGTCCATGTGTTATATATCATGCCTTTGAGGGGTCCACAAGTACCATGAGCCTTTTGAAATCGTTCTCCATCTAAATGCATCCATTCCAAGACCATTGGGAGGTGGGTATCCCAAGTTCCTTAATTTCTCATAGGAATTTAATCAAGAGTAGGACATTGTGACTTTGGCATGTAAATTTAAATCTAAACGCGCATCCAAAAAATACAAATTCAATAACTAAATTTAATTCAAAAATTGGCCCACCATCTATGGCCTTCTATAAACTTTTCAAAGATGTCATTCCCATAAATGATAAATTCAAAGTTAAGTTATGACTTCACCAAAATGACATGAAATTATCTTTCTAATCTATGTCATATTTGCATAAATCCCTCAAAGAAATTTTTAACTAATTTTAAACACTCAAATAAATATATATATATGAATATATACTTCATTTATAAATTTTTGGAATATATCTTGATCCATCACAATTAAATTCTTAGACATCATGCATAATATTTTTTATGTATTCACAAATCCATATAGGGTCTCATAAAACTTGAGTAGGTGAATACCAATATGCATATCTAATGGTGGGGTAAATGGAGGGGGTTTAGGAGTAAGTTCATATATATCTATTACTTATTTTGCAATCCAATATATTGGTTGGAGAGGTTGCATTTGAATAGGGGTGAAGATAAGGTCTATTAAAATATGACTCACCATCTTCTATAGTCTTAGGATTTTGGAGTTTATCAAAATATCCTTTGTCGATATCAACCAATCTTTGCTTCAACTTTCAAATCATCCATGCAATCCTCCCTGAAATATTCAATATGTAAAACATAATATTGATCTAATTAAATTAAATAAATCAAACATTTATCTAATTTAATCTAACATCACCCCTTTTGGTTAAATAAATCAAAATATTTATTTAACTAAGTCTTAATCATTTTCATCTCTTTTTTATTTATTTTAATCCTAAAATCTAGGTCAAAATGGTCAAATTAGCTAAATATCCTTTAAATTAATCATATCCTGATTAATTTAATCCTAATCCATCGAATCCTCTAGATTTTGCAACTTGCACATGAAAATCAATTTAATTGTTTTATAAAACATCTATTTTCATTCAAAAAAGGCATCAAAGATGGAATATTCCTCAAATTTGAAATCTCCACCCAAAAGGACTTGTTCCTTTCAGCAAAACATTTAAAATCTCTTGCATGTCCTTTTCTTGAGCCATGTGCATTTGCTTCACCTTTCAACTGATCCTTCAAGCCATATTTTGAATTTGAATCTCCCCCCTCTTTTCACATTCTTTAAAATGTGCTCATTCCTCAACCATTCACATGACGACATGTGGCTTCTTCTCATTTTTTGAAGTTTAGTCCCACATTTATCCCTTTTTCCTCTTCTCTAATCAATCTCATCTATAAATGAAGAGATCATCCTTCATTTGATCAATCCAAAATTTGAGTAAACTTATTATACTCAAATAAATCTTCAAGCATTTGCAAGATTCATCCATCCATAGCTAGGTTATGCAGGTTTTTCATCATGGAGCACATTTGAATCTTCACAAAGTGGATCACCATCACCATTCATCATCAAAGCTTGCAAAGGAGTTGGGAAAGGGCCAATGTCCACATCAAATTGGCACCAATTCCCCCATAAGATCAAGAGTTTGCATAGTCTCAATAGCATTTAGCTTATTTTCATCTTCTTTCATTGTGTTCTTGATTTATTTCTATTTTGAATATGGTTAAATGGATTTTATGGGGAACCTCTATTCTAACTTGCATTTGATCTTATTAATGTGTTCATTTGTTGTGTCCTTTCAGGTATTAGGATCTAGATTCACACATTAATGTGTGAACCCCAACCTTGGTACCAACAAAACACAACCAATAAACACATTAAGTTAGAGATAGAAAATGAAAGGAAGAACACAATGAAACTTGAAGCATATCAAAATATATTCTAAAGCAAGAAAACTCCTAATCTCTTGAGGGAATTGGTGCCAATTTGATGTGAAAATTGGCCCTTTCCCAACTCCAATGATGCAAACTTGATGAATGTTGATGAAGGATAAGGGTTGATCCACTTTGTGAAGATTCAAATGTGCTCCATGGTGAAAAACCTACATAACCTAGCTATGTATGGATGAATCTTGCAAATGCTTAAAGATGTATTTGAGTATAGTAAGTTTACTCAAATTGTGGATGGATCAAATGAAGGATGATCTCTTCATTTATAGATGAGATTGATTAGAGAAGAGGAAAAATGGATGAATGTGGGATTAAACTTCAACAAATGAGAAGAAGCCACATGTCATCATGTGAATGGTTGAGGAATGAGCACATTTTGAAGAATGTGCAAAGAGGGGGGAGATTCAAATTCAAAATATGGCTTGAAGGATGAGTTGAAAGGTGAAGCAAATGCACATGGCTCAAGAAAATGACATGTAAGATATTTTAAATGCTTTGTTGGAAGGGACAAGTCCTTTTGGGGTGAGATTTCAAATTTGAGGAATATTCCCACTTGGATGCCTTTTTTTGAATGAAAATAGATGATCTATAAAACAATTAGATTGATTTTCATGTGCAAGTTGAAAAATCTAGAGGATTTGAGTGATTAGGATTAAATTAATCGGGATTTGATTAATTTAAGGGGAGATTTAGCTAATTTGACCATTTTGACTTAGATTTTAGGATTGAAATAAATCAAAAAGAGATGAAAATGATTAAGACTTAGTGAAATAATATTTTGATTTATTTAACCAAAAGGGGTGATGCTAGATTAAATTAGATAAATGGTTGATTTATTTAATTTAATTAGATGAACTTTAGAAATTTAATCAAATAATATGGATTATTTAATTAAATAAAGATAGGAAGATGAAATGACCTAGCTAATTACATAGAGACGATGATTTAATTAAATTGAGGGATTTATTTAATTAAAAGGGGAATTATGATGACTTTAATCAAATAAGACTATTTGATTAAATGGTTAGATAGAGGGATAATTCAGGATGAGGTGATGTTAGTAGATCAAAATCGAGTGTGTGATATCAATTTGTATATTTTTTATGTTTACAGAAATTATTTAAAACTATGATATATGTTGAATATTTTTTTTAATGGTATGAACATATTATTGATGAGTAGATGAATTATTACAACTGTTTTAGATTTGTATTCCCTTTATCTAGATATATTATTTACCAAGGTCTCATTGCTCTTTTAGGTGTATTGTATATATATATAACATAGAAAATGTAGATCATGTTCCACCTGAGCCAGATTCTTTGTTTGCAAATACCACTAATGAGATTAAAAAATTGAGACTCATTAGCATAGGGTGCAAACCCAGGGATATATTCTAAACCATGTATGTCAATATTACATAGTTTAGAAAAACTAAGAGATGAACTTGAGAGGACTAGTGCATATTCCCTAGATAGAGTAGTTGTTGTTCTTTCCTGCATGCAGGAAGAAGTACATGGTTATGTTCCCCTTGAACAAATATAGGATAGTGTGACCAAAGAAATGATAAAAACACTTTTTTTCCTTTTTATCAAAATATGTGTAAGGTTAGGGGATACCAGATCATTAGATTTGTCAATCGTGCTATGGCTGAATTGATCTACCCACGATTTATCACAACACATTGTCAATACCCAAACAATGACTAGATTCCATTATATTTTGTTCAACAGTTGTATGTTGAGGTCCATTTGGGCCTCAAAGTTAACTACCTAGACATTCCACCATATGTTGGTCAAGGGTGTGGTAGGATTGCTGATAGGCCCACCTATTGTCAAGTAAATAGACCAACCCAAATGTTTAGGGCATTGGTTGGCAAGAGGTCTCTTGCTCTCACCCCAGCTCTAGCCCCCATAGTAGATGAAGTTTTCATTGCTTCTCAAAAGGAAGTAATTGACACTATAGCTGACATTGTGGCTGCCACCACTAGGATATCTAATGATCATGTAGGTCAAAATTTGATATCCAGACATTCCTGATCCATGCCATTTTTAGCACAGTGGACCACCATGGATCCTTTTATAGTGGTTGACATCCCTACTCCTACATAGCTTGATGCACTTACAAGAGATATGGCATGCAAGACTCTGCATTGTTTGGCTGAGGACCTATTGGAGGCATATTCCCACATTGTATCAGATAATGGGATTAGTATAGAGTATGTCAAAGATCATTTGGAAAATGGATTTCATTCAACTCCAGGATCTCATCACTCTCAGTTGAGCACTAGTGTGCATCAGGATCCACTTACAGTTCATTTGGCAGTTGCACAGACTATGGATTTTACTAATATGTTGATTAGTTTTGGTTCATCATCGTCAATGCCACCTCACCTTCATAGTCCTCTACATTCATCATTTTTGGCATGACATGAGATAGATCGGATGGATGTAGATGTTGACTTGTCGCTTGACTATTTGGTTGATATGTTGGAGGTGACCATTTTAGAGGACTTAGGTCATCCGATATCAGATGATGTGCATGTATGTGTACATGTGCATGTTTCAATTCTTTTTTAATTATTTTGAATTTTTTGTTTTAGCTAGATATTCATGTAAGTTGATATATATGTATATATATTGTTACAGGTGGACATACATCATGTCACTCCTAGCCTTGGTCCAGATGATGTGCATGATTGGCCTGACTTAGATGTGGATGAATTTGCTATCAATGGACATGTGAGCTTTAAATTTTCATATATACACATGTATATATCTACATGAAATATTTATGTATGCATAGATCTAGATAGATATTTAAAAATACAAGTTCATTTAAAAATAAATTTCATAATATTTATTTAATATAAATTATATGTATTTAACATATTTTATACACAATTTTATTTGTAGGGCTCAACACATCTATCAGAGCAAGACCATTCTCATTCAGATGGTTGTTTGACCAAGAGTCGACATTCATATTAGGCTCTGCACACTAGATTTATGATCTTTACTACAAGTATTTTCTTATATGATGATCTTTAGTATTTGAGATTTTATAATCTCTTACATTTTCTTATTTTTTGATCTTTAGTATTTGACATTTGATGATTTTTAATTTACATTAATTTTCTTATATGATATGTACATACATTTTCTTCTATGATATATACATACATTTTCCATTTTGCTTATAACATGTGTTATTTTATATATTGAATCTCTTTACATGTATGTATATGTGTTTGCTTATGGTTACATGTTTACACATGATGTATGTATGCATTTTCTTTAAAAATTAAATATATACATACATGTTTGTTTATTTGATGATCTCTTACAACTTACATTTCCTTATATTCAATATACATTTGATCTCTAGTAGAATTTTAGGAAATCAATGCCACTTTATAATTAAGTCATTCATGTTGATCACAATAATTTATTTTTTTTTAAATGACTTAAGCAACATGAACCATTGAGTTGAGACCAAAATATAATCTTTTTGACAAGTAACTTGAAATTTAATTCAAATATAATTAAGAAAATTCAATTCAAATTATACCTCTATTATACATTTTTGACAAGTAACTTGAAATTCAATTCAAATATAATTAAGTAAATTCAATTCAAATCATACCTTTATTATACATTTTTGACAAGTAACTTGAAATTCAATTCAAATATAATTAAGAAAATTCAATTCAAATTATACCTATATTATACATTTTTGACACTTTAACAAAATTCTAAAATTACTAGATATGTTGTGCATGTACCTATGCATTAAATAACAACAAACTCCACAGTAAAATAACTTGTTTGTTTACTACTTTGATTCATTCAAACTAGGATCTAGTTATTCCATGTATACTAGAATAATTATTTTCCCATCACATATGGATATAAATAGAAGCTTATTTTTCATTATTCTAGATATCAAATTGCAAAATTAATTCTCATTTATATCACTTGGAGTACAGATTTTGGAGAAGTTTTTGCACATTTATCAAGGAGGCAAATATTGGAGAGACAATTTTTCTTTTTTATCAATCAAGGAAAATTTTGGAGGAGAATTTAACTAAATTGGTAGAGGATTTGTTTACAGTCATCTTTAATTTGAAGAAGAAAATGGGACAACAAAGAAAAAAATGTGTCTCAATGAAAATTGTCAAAAGAAGAAGAAAAAAAGAGGCATGAACAAAACTTGGAAAATTATCATAGAAAGAAACAAGGTACATGCTTGTTTCTTCTCTCTCTCTCTCTCTCTCTCAAGTGTGTGTTTAGGAATTTTATTAACACCTCAATTTTTTTTCTTATAAATATATTTCCAATAGTCATCTTGCATAGACATTTCCTAAATTCTTTATCATCTACTTCCAATTTATTTTGTTCCATAGAATTATTAAGTTCAAGAATATTTGATTGTATTTGTTTCAACTCCACTTAGATAACCCATAGTATCTCATTGTCTTTGCTTGCATGTAAATTCAAACAATAAGCAGGAATTTCTCAAGTTGGAGTCGAGCCAAATCTAGATATTGGATCAAACAAATCCACTGAAGAACCCATGGACCTTGAAGTTAGGGAAGAGACCCAAGTTCAAACAATGCTTGTTAGAGAGGGGTCAAGATCACTTCCTTCTACTAGTATGGATGAGCATATAAAACTAGTAGAAATTTCTCTCACTTATAGCATCATGTCTTATCACTTTGTTTTCTTGCATACATAAACTTCACTTATATAACATCATCTCTCACATTTGTTTGCAAAATATTTTGTGACATGTAGGAAGGGCTCAACAACTAGGAAGGTCTCAAGGAAAATATAAACATTGGATCAAATTAATCCACTCAAGAACACATGGTCCTTGAAGATAGGGAGGAGGCACAAGTTCAAACAATGCATGTTGGAGAGGGGTTGGGATCACTTCCTCCAAATGGTATGGATGAGCATATAAAACTAGCTGAAAAGGTGAGGAAACAATTTTCTTATAGAAATTTAGATCATTTACTTGAAATGGATATGGAGAAACTGAAATGTTATGCCAACTAGCCTTATAATAAGAGAAAGAGGTCAATGACTAAATCTTTAAATGGAATAATAAGTCATCATTTCAATCATCTTGATACAGTTGAAAAAACCCAATTGTTATCATGTTTACTTCTTCGTGATGAGATCAAAGATTCATTAGAATTGTTGGGTGTACATTTGACATCAAATAAGAAGAAACACATGGGATTATAAAAGGATATTGTTCAAAATGTTAAAAATGGTTTAGATTCCATTGGAAAAAGATCTCGATTAGTGGATAAGGCCACTACAAGAAGGGTGATGTTGGCATCTATTGTACATCAAGATATACCAAGAAAAAGAAAAATGTTTGTACTTTCAACTGAAATTGGTTATAGTAGAACCACATTAATAAAATATGAGAAAAAGAGAAAAAAAAATGGATGAGAGTTTAGAAGGAAATTGGGCAATATGTGTAGAGCTCCCCATTCTAACAATATTGAAGATATTTTTGGGAACTTGGTCTTAGGTTTTTAGCATGATTAGACTTGTACATCATCAAATACTAGAGATGTTATGAGACACAAGATTGGACCTAGTATTTATAAAATTAATATCAAACATTGGCTATACATAACACAATTTCAGATGTATATGAACTTTTGTAATGCATATCCTCATATAAAGATTGGGAAAACAATGTTTCAAAGGTTAAAGCCATATTATGTGAAGATAAACAAGATTTTTGATACTTGTTCTTGTCATTATCATATTGAATTTGATCTCTACTCTCAAGTGTTTCAAAAGATGAGGGAAGAAAGATGTGGGTTTCAAAATGCACATCCTAAACAGACAAGTTTTTTCATAAGTCTATATTATGTGATCATGAAAATGGACCTCAAATAAACTGAATAAAAGGAATTTGTGAGACATGTGGAAATTTGGCTAAATTTCCTTCAAGAATTGAGGATGCTGACCTAACAAAGATAGTAAATTACAAGAGGTAAGTATTATTTTTAGTGAGTTTATTTGTTTCAATTTGATTAGATTATTATTTGGATTCTCTGTAATGTAATGTTTCATTGATTTTGTGGTTTATCACTTATTCGCATATTTTACTCACACGGGTACAAGTATGTAAAGTTGCAAACAAATTTTGGGAAAGAATCCACAAGGTTGAACTATGTAGAAGAGGAGATTCCCATTGGAAAATTTATGGAAGATTTTCAAAAATTGATACGACCATACATACAACATTTCTTTTTTTCTAAGTGGCAAGCACAACAATTTCAAACATTGAGAGATACTTTCCCATGTGGAACAGTTCTATGAGTAGTTGAATTTGCAGAAAATTACTCCTTCGTACATCAAAAGGAGATTTATTCAAAGTATTACTTTTCAAAGCAAATCACTATTATGGTTCATGTGTGTTATTGAAATGCACAATCAGAATTGGATGGTGTGGAGAGTACAAATGAAGAACAAGCCATTAAGAAAGAATATCACTTTTATATTAGTGATGATAAAGAGCATGACACACTTTTTGTCCAACATTGCTTTACAATATTTTTTGAGAATTTAAGAAGCACGGGTGTAAAATTTGAAAATAATTATGTATGGTCAGATGGATGCACGACACAATTCAAATCTTCACAACCATTCTATGCACTTTGTAGATATCATAAAATATACAAAATACCACATGATTGGAAATGGTGAGCATGATGGAGTAGGAGCTTGCATCAAACAAGCCTTAAGAAAGAATCAAATGAGTTATCCAGAAGATCATCTAGACAATGCACATGATGTTGTTGAATGGTGCAAGAAATACTTTGCATCAAATGTGGTCAACACATCTTCAAGAACAAACTGACACATTCCACATAGAGTGTTTTGGGAGATATCAGGTATATATAAATTACATTAAATCAAAAATTTGAATTTATTTAAATTTAAAATTTATATATATATATATATACATATTTGTTCACATAAGTTTTGTGTTGTACATGTATCTAGGTGTGGATAGAAGATTGATGCATGGATGTAAGAGGGTAGAAAAAATAAGATCTTTTCATTGTGTTAGGAGTTCAAATAGTCACCATAGATGGACATTAAACACAAAGGATTACTCTTTTTTTGCACTGAGTGCATTGAGGAAAACTTTGATTATGCATGCAACAATCAAGAACTTGGATATGTTGGTAAATAGGATATGGTGCCACTAGTTGTTTCAGAAACATATGATGAAAACGAGGAAGAAAGATTTGAAGACATTCCTTTGATTTCAATTTATTATGACCATATTTCATGATTGGTTAGAAAAGGTACATGTGTAATTTTTCAATAATTTAAATATTATATATATCTAGTTAATGATCTTTAGAGACATTTCTAATTTTTTTAGAATATTTTTGTGTAAATTTGGTGTACAGGAGGGGTTTTTGTAGTCATAGCAGAGCTTGGAAACATTGAAGGTGTTAGCTATTATTTATTGCATTGCATAGAAGAGAGGAATAAGCTAACACAACTTGAAAAGAGTGATGGAATGTCATTTCCCACAAGTGAGTTTGAATTTAAAATTTTATAATTGTATTCACATGTGCACATTACATTATAAACATTAAATATAAATTGTACAATCCTTGAGCACAAAAATTTTGTACATGTTCATATGTCTTACCTTAGGTTCATGTTTACCATACAGGTTTTGTTGTAGTGCAAGGGAAATATCTAAAACAAGTCAAAGTTGTTCAACATGGGATTCATTTTTTTGACTATCAACCTGATAACAAGGTATATCAATATAGTCACTTAATAATTGCTACCACCCTACATCTTCATATAGTTCCACATGCATGTGGCCGAAGAAAATGGAGACTAGATAGTGATGATCATCAAAAAATTCTACATGTTATTGAAGAGCCGGTTGAACCAAAATCTTTGACTTAGATTATATCCATGGTTTTCAAGTTCACTTGTAACCCTATACATGTTCAAATGAGAACTTAAAGTAACTTGTACATAGTTGTAAATAATTTTGTGTAAATTACAATCATATGTACATATTTGTTCCATGGAAAATTCTTAAGTTCAAGAATCTTTGATAGCTTCATCTCTCACTTTTTTTGGTTGCATGTAAACCCATATATATGCTTTCAATCCTTATTTGAAACCTAGTGAAGTTTTTTAAAATCATTTTTCCTAGATTACAATTATATACAACTTATATTTGTTTCATGAAATTCTTAAGTTCAAGAATCTTACATACAATTATATACAACTTATATAAAAAAAATTCCATTGAATTTTTCCATGAGAAATTATATAAATTTTAAAATTAAGTATTATCCAATTATAAAATTATTGTACACATATATAAAACATAAATCAATGCAAATAAAAAAAAACCTTAGAACCCTTAAACCCTTAACCCTATAACCCTAAACCCTTGCACCCGATACCATCTATCTTTCTCCCAATCCCCCCCTCTCTCTGTTGAAAGTCTCCCCCTCCTACCCACTCTCCCTATCTCCTCTACCCTTAACCCTTAAACCCAACCCTTCATCTCTCTCCCACTCCCCCCCTCTCTCTCAAGTCTCTCCCTCCTACCCATTCTCCCTCTCTCCTCTACCCTTAACCCTTAAACCCTAAGCCCTTGTACCCCCTCACCCTTTATCTCTCCAACTCCCCTCTCAAGTCTATCCCCCACTCTCCCTCTTCCACTCTACCCTCAACCATTAGACCACAACCTCTATCTCCCTCCCCTCTCTCTCAAGTATCTCCCTCCTATCCCCTCTCCCTCTCTCCCCTCTACCCTTAACCCTTAAACCCTAAACCCTTGTACACCCCCACCCTTTATCTCTCTCCCAATCCGCCCCTCTCTCTCAATTCTCTCCCTCCTACCCCCTCTCCCTCTCTCTCCTCTACTCTTAACCCTTAAACCCTACCTCTATCTCTCTCCCACTCCCCTCTCTCTCTCTAGTCTCTCCTTCTACCCACTCTCCTCTCCTACCCTTAACCCTTAAACCCTAAACCCTTGTAAATTTCTACCCTTTATCTCTCTCCCCCTCTCTCTCACTATATCCTCATACCCTCTCTCCCCTCTACCCTTAACCCTTAAACCCCACCCTTTATCTCTCTCCCACTCCCCCCTCTATCTCTCTCAAGTCTCTCCCTCCTACCCACTCTCCCTCTCTCCTCTACCCTTAACCCTTAAACCGTAAACCATTGTACCCCCACCTTATCTCTCCCACCCCCTCTCAATTCCCATCCCCACCCCTTCCTCTCCCTCTACCCTAACCTCAAACCCCACCCCTATCTCTCTCCCACTCACCCCTCTCTCCCAAAGTCCTCCTCCCACCCACTCTCCTCTCCTCTCTACCCTTAACCCTAAACCCTACCCCTTATCTCTCCCACTCTCTTTCTCTCTCAAGCCTCTTCCTCCCACCCTGTCCCTATCTCCTTACCTTAACCCTTAAACCTAAACCCTGGCACCCCTACCCTTTATCTCCACCCACTCCCCCCCTCTCCCCACCCTTAACCCTTAAACCCTACCCTTTATCTCTCCCCCACTCTCCCCCTCACTGCTCTACCCCCTACCCTTAAGTATATTATATATTATAATTTAAAAAAATATAATTTACATTTATATTAATATTAAATATTATAAAATACAATGGGAAAAAGAAAGAAATATATATTTAATAGAAGGGGTTTGACCGAACATGTTTATCATGTTCGACTGAACCCCGTTTAAATCCGGTTTTTTATTATATGTAAAACGTGTTATGTTGAAATCCTATTCGACTGAACATTCAAATTTTATTTGACCAAATAATAGTTCAACCGAATCTCCCTATTTTCACCTCCACCCTCTCAGGCACCAAAATTGCTCATAATTTTGCACTTCGAAGCTCGATTTGAGAATGAAAATGGAGGAGATTTCAAAAACCCATATGGTATCAAGTTGCCCTCAAAACAGGCTATCCAACAAATATAATTTTAATATGTTTTTATTTTATTATCTTTTTTAAAATATAGGTTTTTCACCAAAAATGAAACTCTTTGTTCTGCACATGTGGAAAAATAGAAGATTATCAAAAAAAAATTGAAAAATACAAGTGCACAAAATATTGGATTCCTTGATCCAACAAAAAAAAGAATTTCAATACATACAGTAAAATTTATCCATTATACAGTCGTGTTATGTCTTAATTCTAATTGGTTTGACTTTCAAACTTGATTAAAGAAAAAATATTCAATAAAAAATTATCTAACCAAGTGGAAGTACTAGATATCAGAGTTCCAAATCTAAATTCAAAAGAATTATAATTTTATCCTTCATGGAAAAAAAGTTATGCATTATATGGTGTGTCACTTTTTAAAAATGTTGTTTTCTGAAGAAAAAAAAGTTTTCATGGGAAATGGAAAAAAGAGTGCAATCTGATTCCAAAATTTTTGAAAAAAAAAATTTATAATCTACAGAAAAAATATGATGAGACTCTAGTTTGCATCATCTTCAAATTCCTCATGGTTTAACTGCTATAGGTGCTTGAATGTGAAGATTTAGTTTAAAAAAAAATCATTGTCCAATTTGGCAAAAAATTGTAAACCACTATTGTGGGATCACCCAGCTATTTATGGGGAACTTTCTATAATATTCTTTTGACCTTAGATATAGGTTGATGCCTAACATTATGATTGAAGAAGGGGAACTAAAGGAATACAAAGTGTGGAGAACTAAGTTTAGCAATATTTTACCTCCCATCATAGAATCCATTTTGTTTGATGGAATTTTGAATAAAGATAAAATGAATTATGTGAGCTAGATAAGTTTTTAAGATTTGAAATAGGCTTAGGAAATTTTATTAAAGAAATAAATAATTGGACTAAAGGAGGATATTCAAATCATATAATTCACATCAGAGTTATTTTGGTACATCCTTAGCCATCAGAGGAGCTTCTTGTTGCATGGATGAAGAAGTAAAACTAATCAAGTGCATGATAATCACCCTTTTGTTTCATCATGGGTATTAAAAATATCCTCTTGAACTATCTCCAACTATTTTGTCCACTATAAATGGGAATTTTTATCTTTTGCTAGTTGGTTGTGTATTTTTTTTCTAATCTTAGGATTGGATAGTCAAATGAAAATGTGAAATTTGTCTATGGCATGAATCTTGTTGCTCCCTTGTCTTTATAAAAGGGAATTTAGGGCCATTTTTGTGAGGATATTGGAATTTTGTAAGCATAGTATTTGTAGTTTAGTTTGTATTAGTTCAGTCTAGGTCTTCATAGCAAGAAAAGTTGATGTAATTGCTAATTGTGTATAATAGCAATAGCTTTGTATATGAATATTTTCATGATAATTTCACAATCAATTGTCTCCTCATTTGTATACTTATTTATCAATTATGAATATGAATTGATCAAGGATCACTTTTATTCATCATTGCAATCTTTTTTGCAATTGAACACATTTCTTTTATAGCTTCTATTGAAGTAATGGATTAAATTGTTGTATAAGGAATATTGAGATTTTTGAATGTATATAGGGATTAGTAGGAATAATTTATTGTAAATTCTAAGAATATTGGTGCAAGGCATCGATATTAAGCTTTTACAAAACTAGGTTAAAGTGTGTATTTTAGAGTTCTTTACCTAGGTTTAAGGCACCAGTATGAATGTAAGTTTTGGAATTTATTTGACAATATTATATGCATGTTATCAAGTCCAGAATGCATAGAACACCAAGAATCTATCCCATAAAGTATGATTTATTTATAATTGTTGGTCATATAAATATAGCATATCTATTTAAAGCAATATCCTACATAAATTGTATGGAAATTCTATTGGATATTGCATAGGACCACTGTCCTAGGTTTTGTAGAGCCTAAAGTGTTGACGAGAAAATTGATAAATCCTTTCTCTTAGTTATTGGCCAACCCCATAGAACAATTGAGCACAGGAATTTGATACTCTTTTAGATAGTTCTAGGAATCAATTGGAATTACTCAAAAACTAATCTAATAGAGACCATATTTGTTTTATTCCAAAAATCTAATATTTTTGCATTATTTTCTTTTCCACACTCATTGGAGCATGTGATTAGTCTAAGATAAAGATATTATAGAGGGTTAAGGGAGTGGTTCCCAATGTATCCCCATCCCAAAATGTTTTGTATGATTGATCAAGAGTGGGGTGTCTTTTAATCAAGTGAAAACTAATGAAGCATGGGTAATTAATTAATAAATATAATGGATGCACATTTCATTCCATGAGTGCTCATATAGAGTAAGGATGTTTGGGAAGACATTTCATCTCGAGGAGATTTGGTCTTGTAAGACCAAGTATCATTGCCTATATGAGAGGAGTAATAGGTTCCACATGATGTCGTACTAGTGAGAACTATGATGACACTCCCTAACTAGCTTTATAGTATCTTATCTTAATGTCTAGTATGTTTGTGTTGCCATTGGTGAGTTTTCCCAATGATTATCTTTGTGTTATTCCATTGGTGATTTTTCCCAATGGCAATCCTTTATGTTATACCATTGGTGATCATGCCTAATAAGGATATAGTATTTTCTCCATTGATGATCATGAACAATGTGTGTTATGTGCTACATGTCATTAGTTTTTGGGCCCAATTTAAGAACTTGTATTTGATCCATCTTATGATGTTGGTTGTGTTAATTTATATGATATGCATAATGAGTGTATACTCCTCATATAACATGTGTGGAAGTCCTCTCCCAATTTTTTTTTGTGTGTGTGGGCTTATGGCCCATGTCGGGAGGATTTGTGTTTTTAGGACCATATTTTAGCTCTCCTTTTATAATAAGAGCTTTCTAAACTTGGATACCCTTTTCGACTAGGTCTATGAAAGTTGTGCAACAATGTACTTGCAATCCATATTTTAAGGGGCCTAGAAGTGTTTGAACAAATATGTCAACCTTTTCCTTTTCAGGTATGTCTATGTGACAACAACTAGACAGACTTATCCATTTTTGAAAGAATGGAATGAATGTTTCACCAACATCCTCTTGTGTGAGATTGCATAGGCTAGTTATAGAGGTGTACATATCAATGGTGTACGAGTAATTTTTATGAATTTGTGTTTAAGTTCATCCCATGTTTGGATATCCTTTTCAGTGGAGAACCATTCAAGGGTAGGACCTGCAAGACTTTTAGAGAAGAGCCTCATGAACTATGTTGGTTCATAAGTAACATCCATACAGTTGGTTGTGAATTCTCAGACATGTTTGATAGGGTTTGTCTTTCCTTTGTATTTGGTAAAATTTGGTGACACATATCCTAGAGAAAATGGTGGCATGTATAAGTTCATGTCAAAGGGATATATGGATAAATCATATGACATTTCTAATTTATTGTTGGATATTTGTATGTTTTCTATGGTCTTCTCTAGACTTATCATCTTTTCTTGCAAGGCATCGATTATAGGGTCATTTGTGGCCCCATACATTGGATTGATTGGTACCCCATGGGTCCCCATTTTTTGTGAGTGGATGTTGGTGTGTTGTTGAGGGATGCATTGTTGTGGCATGTATGATGTTTTTTGGTTTGTGTGTTGTTGTTATTGAAAGTTTGGATTCGAGACATGTTGGTTGGTAAGAACGTGGGATGAATATGTTAGAATGTGTCCCCCAACCATTTGGGTCGATATTTGGGAAATATGGTGACCATGAATATTTTGATGTGTGAATGATTCCATAGGTTGTGTGTTTTGATTACCTTAAGTCCAAATTGTTTGGATTGTACAAGGGGAATTTTCATATTTTGTCCTTGGGAGGTGATGGCATTAAGACGTGTTGGCATGTTAACATTTTTTTGTGGTATTTCAATAAAGATACGTCATTTACTTCCTCCCAAAATATCATGTGAGGTACCAATGGGAGGATTTGATGAGGATGCACTCATGGTACTAGATGTAGTTATCAATAGAGGATTTGTAAGGCTTGATGGTGCCCCGATGGCATTTACCGAGGTGGTAAATAGAGGATTGGAATAACTTTCCCACATTGCCGAGGACCCAAAGGTGGCTCCAACCGATTGTGATGATATTGTGGATATTGTGGGTCGTGTGACAGACTATGTTACTCCAATGGATGTAGCGTTGATTGAATTGGAATTGTTTGGAATGTTGGAGGTAGCACTTGTTATACCTTGCATAACCACCCCATTTCATTCTGAAACAAAATGGGTCCCCCCTTCTCTTTTTGGTTTCTTTTCCTCTATTATTTGCTTTGACCTTTGGAATCCTTTTTTTTTCCACCTAATTTTTTCTTTTGTTCTATTTAATGTTGGTTCTGTCTCATCTTGAGTTGGTTTTCTTCTTACTAAGAATTCAATGAAATAATCATAAGCAATAGTGGATTTTATTATAATATATTTTATTTTCTTCTAAGGACTAAGGGAGACCTTGTTTTGCAGGATTAGATTGTGCACATGATGATATTTCTCAAGGAGCTCAGTTGGAAAGCATCTCTGATGGGGTAGGGTTGGATGGAACACTCACTGTCCCATGCTCTGGGTCCTTCTCAAGAACTCCTAGGTGACTCTCCCACCTTAACCTTTAGGTCCTATCTCAGGTATAGGTGCCCCTAGTCCTACTGGCCAACCCCACTATCACCATTCTTTCATTCCACCAAGCCAATATTGGTGCCTTGCCACTATCTCACCTTTGACCCTTACTCTTCCCTAAAGGCCAATTACCCTCAACATTCAATTAGGTACTTTCAAGGGTGTAAGGATGTTCTAAAAGCTTCATAGAAACCTATTTAGGTTTCTTGTTCAGTCACTAGACTCCAAATCTCCATCGCTTCCACCAAACCATCTCCTAGGGTTAGAAAAGGCTACAAGCCCTAGAGCCCCAATTAGGCCTTCTAACCCGAGAAAGATGGAGAATGTGCCCAAATTTTCCAAATGACCCTGAATCTTGTCTTGGAATTTGTGATACCCTTGTCCACACCTTGAATATTTTTGGGGTTTGGAGCCTCCACTACCTGTACACTGCTCCAACCCTTAACTCGACAAATTAGGGCTTGATTTAAGCCAGTTTCTGACCTCTTTGGGATCAAAAAGTATGTTTTCCACCTCTCAGTCTATGTTAAGCCTCCTTGTTACCAAGCCTCTGCAAGGCTATCCACATCCTCTCCACACTATGGTTCACCAGGAGATTGGTACCCCTGCAACCTTAGTGCTCTGCACTCTTTAACTGTCCTAACTGGGCACTGTCAAGCTCGCCTAGGAACAACTCTTTGCCATTGATTCTTGACTCCTAAGGACTCCTACCTCTACATTATGTACAATCATGGAGCTTAGCCACATTCCCAACAAGCTTGTACTTCAGGTACAGTAGAAATGTAAACTAAAACCCCATTTTCCATAGTATACCAGTCAAAACTGCAACTTAAAGAAGAACAAAGAATTTACAAGAACACTTGAAAACAAGTAACCAACAAACTACTGTACCAAAAAATGCTTCAAAAAAAAAATCACTACATTCTAATCTATCCAAAATGCCAAGATCAATCCATGTACCTACAGATTCAAAACCAAGAACAAAAATAGAAAATGCACACTCAACAATCATTGTTTTCTTGTTTTCAAGCTAATTACAAAACTCCAGTAATTCCAACCTCTACTCCAAATTGAATTCCACCTTATAAAGGTTCATAAAATGGTTACTTCATCTCTTGGTCAAATATATCCACCACATTAGGCCAAAATTGCATAAATGCAACATTTTGGGCTTTATTTCTAACACCTAGTGAAACCTAATGGAAACAAGTTGTGAAACTCATCCAATCTACCTTGAAATACTAAACAACATTCCTTCTAACATATTCTAACACCTATAACACAAAAAAAGATGGTCAGCATGACCTTAAAGTATTAAAATCTCAAAATTTCATGCTAAGCTTCCAAATTTTCCTAGTGTCACCTAATGCTTCCTAGGTGCTCCTGCACCATTCTCCCCCTCTCAGCCCAAATACTAGGGAATGGAAAGAGAGACCAATAATAGGTCAATACCAAACTTCTTATACTAATCTTCTTGTACCCATGTGGCTTCTGATTCATGCTTGTTCTTCCACTTGATAAGGTTCTCCATGTACACCTTGTGCCTTGTAGACTTTTGTACTCTTGACTCCAAGATCTTCTCTGCCTAAGGCTTTTCTTGATGAGGTAAGGGTGTATTGTTGATGTCCTTGAAGATTTCCTTACTGTTCTATTGCACATCATTGACTGATCCCTTATACTTGATCAAGTCAGCTATATTGAAAATTGGTGTGATTTCTAGATCGGTAGGTAACTCCACCTTGTATGCATTCTTGCCATACTTGGCTAAGACCTTGCATAGACCCACTCTCTTCATCTGCAACTTGGTTGAAATTCCCTTTTGCAATCTTGACTTGTTAAGGTGGACCATGCAATAGTCTCCTACTTGAAATTGCCTCTTGGGTGCATCCCATACACAACTTCAAAAAGACTCTTCCCTGTGGTCTGGTTCACACTATCATTGTATGCATACTCAGCTTGTGAGATAACCATATCCCATGTCTATCCATACTCCTTAGTTAGGCATCTTAGGAGATTACCTAGCACCCTATTAACCACCTCTATTTGACCATTAGTCTGAGGATGGTAAGCTGATCTAAAAGACAGGTTGGTGCCCAATCTACTCCATAGAGTTTTCCAAAAGTGACTCATGAACTTCACATCTCTGTCTGAAACAATGCTCAAAGGTAGTCCATGGATTTACCACTTCCTTGAAGAAAAGATGAGCTATGTAGCTAGCATCATGAGTAGTTTTGCAGGGAATAAAATGACTCATCTTACTAAATCTGTCCACTACTACATAGACACTGTCAAAACCAGTCTTGGTCTTAGGAAGGCCTATCACAAAATCCATGCTCACACACTCCCATGGTCTGTTAGGAATGGGTAGGGGTTTATATAGACCAGCATTACTAGCTCCACCCTTAGCTTTCATACACACAACACATTGTTCCACATACTTTCTAACATCTCTTGCCAACTTAGGTCAATAATAGAATCTTTGCTCTAGTTCTAAAGTCTTGTTGATGCCAAAATGTCCACTAAGACTGCCATTATTCTTTTCCTGAATCATATTTTCCCTCATTGACCCTCTTGGAACACATAACTCATTTCCCTTAAACAATAATCCACTTTTCAATGTATACTCTGAGTATTGGCTATGGAAATGGTTCTCAAAGTTAGAACATACCTTTTAGACCTCTGAAAAGTCTTCATCTTCCCCATAGAGATCCTTGAAACTCTCTATGCCAATGCTCTTAATCTGTATCTCTTACACTGTCAACAACCTCCTACTTAGTGCATCTACCACCTTGTTTAGCTGTCCTTTCCTATGCTTGATGGTGAAGGTAAAAGCTTGGATGTATTCCATCCATTTCAAATGCCTATTACTCAACTTCTCCTGAGTGTTGATATAGCTAAGTGCTTGATTGTCAAGAAAGACTACAAACTCCTTGGGTAGAAGGTAATGCCTCAATTTCCTAAGTGACTGAACCAAAGCATAAAGTTCTAAGTCATAGGTTGAATACTTCTTCTTAGCTTCATTGAGCTTCTCACTAAAGAAGGCTATAGGCCTACCCTCTTAACTTAGCACTCCTCCTACTGCCACTCCACTTGCATCACATTCAACAGTGAACAACTTGTCAAAGCTAGGTAACAAGAGAATAGGTTGAGTTGCCACTTCTTGTTTCAGTTTCTCAAACCCTTTCTCAACCTCTTGATTCCACTTAAACTTATTTTTTAAACCTCCTTTGATTGTGTCTAGGACTGGTGCACATATGCCACTAAAGTTCCTTATGAATTTTCTATAAAATTGAGCCAATCCATGAAAACTTCTTACCTCTATCCCTATGGTTGGTGTAGGCTAGTTTAGGATGGCTTCCACCTTGCTTGGATCCATCTTCAATGATCCTTTGGACACTACAAAACCCAAATAGACAAGATCTTGCTTAAAGAACTCACACTTCTCTAGATTGATTGCCAATTTCTCCTCTTGCAACCTTCTAAGAACCAACTCAACATGTTTTAAATGCTCTTCTGCTATCTTGTTAAATATGAGGATTTCATCAAGATACACTACCAAAAATATCTTTGTAAAGTCTTTAAGCACTTCATTCATAAGCCTCATGACTGTGCTAGGGGCATTGGGGAGAACAAACGGCATCACTCTCCATTCATATAACTCATCATTTTTCTTAAATGTTGTCTTCCACTCATCACCATCCTTAATTCTGATCTGATGGTATCCACTCTTGAGATCCAACTTGGTGAAGTACTGAGCTCCTCCAAGATAATCCATCAAGTCTTCAATCCTTGGGATAGGGAATCTATATCTGATTGTAATCCTGTTTATAGCTCTAGAGTCAGTGCAAAGTATCCACTTACCACCTTTCTTGGTTGCTAAGACCACTGGTACTACACATGGGTTGATGCTCTTTTGAATCAATCCTTGATCCAATAACTCTTGCACTTGCCTAGCTACCTCTAGATTCTGATCTGGTGTAAGTTTGTATGCTACTTTGTTAGGCAATGAGGCTCCAGGTATGAAGTCAATTTGATGACTTATGGCTCTCTTTGGTGGTAGAGTTGCAGGTGTACCATCACTTACAATGTCCTTGAACTGATCCAACAACTTTAGGACTACTTTGGGTATGATTGTATTTTTAGCCTTGTATTCTTCTTTAGGTTGTAGCACAACCACATATCCTTCACTCCCTTGATGTAGGTTGTTAAGGAACTCCTTCCCACTACTCAACATGATGCTTGATTTCCTTGACTATCCCTCTTCTTCTTCTAACAGTGACTACAACTTGAAAGTCTTCCCATCCTTCTTGAATGAGATGATGTTCTCTTTTCCATCATATATGGCACCTCTATCATATTTCCATGGTTTTCCCAATAGTAGATGGCATACATCCATGGTTAACACATCACAAACTAACTTGTCCTTATACCCTCCAATGGAAAACTCCACCGTTACTTTCTCATTCACTAAAACACTTTTCCCTTTATTTACCCATGTGACCTTGTAGGGGTTAGTGTGGGGTACCTTCTCCAATTTCAGTTTCATTGTTTCCTCCTCTAAGATGATATTGTCTATTGAACCTGAATCTACTATGACCTTGCATACTTTACCAAGTATCTTGCACCTTGCCCTAAACAAAGCTCTCCTCTGTTTTGGTTCTTCCTTGATCGGTTGTTTGATCAAAACTCTACTAAACATCAGATTCTCTCCTACCTCAGATTAAATGTGACTGACCTCAGATGACTTAGGACTCATGTTGTCCTCTTGTGCATAAGCCACTCTCTTCTCATTTCTTGATGAAGATGCCTTCTTCGAGCACCTATAAGCAGGATGACCTACTTGTCCACAATGGTAACACTTCATATTAGCAAAGTATGATTTTCTCCTACCTGCTTCTCTTCATCTGTTTGAACCTCCTTGAGGTCCTCTACCTCTATTATATCCTCCTCTAGAAGATGTTTCTCCTCCATGCTCCATGAGTTTAGACTCTCCTTGGTTTCTTTGGTCATTGCCTCTACCTTGGTAGCCACCTCACTATCCTCTTTGATCCCTTTGATCTCTGCCTTTGCCTCTGCCCTTAGAAGCCTGGTCTTGCTTCCTCTTGTTTCTCTCCTCAATCTTGATAGCTAATTGGTAACATTGATGTACTATCTTAGGACTTAAAAGCGCCATCTCCTCTTGGATGTTCCACTTCAAGCCATTAAGATACCTAGCCACCTTGAGACTTTCATCTTCTGAAACATTAGACCTCATACAAAGTTTTTGGAACTCCTCTGTGTAGGTATTCACATCTTGTTCTTTCTACCTTAAGCTTTGTCTCTTCTTGTGTAACTGAATCTCATAGTCATCTGGCATGTATGCTTCTTTTACTTTGGCAACCATTCCCTTCCAAGTAGAGATAGGCTACTTACCTTCTTTTTCCCTCTCTGTCTGAATGAATTTCCACCATTTCAAGGCTGATCCTCTCAATCTTGATTTAGCCACCTTCACCTTTTGTGCTTCTGTGACTCCATCACATTCAAAATGGTTTTCCATTCCCTCTATCTAGTCCATGACTAGATCAGCTTCCATTTTCCCACTAAACAGTGGTATACCTTCAAGTGCCTTTCCACTCAAAGCCTTCAATGCCTTCAAGAAAGGCTCCTCTTGTAGAACAAGGTCAGGTTCAGGGGTCTTGTCTTCCTCTGCAACCTCTTCTTTCTTGGGTTCTCTTCCTTCCAGTTACACATTACTCAATTCGTGTTCAAGTTGTTCAATTCTTTCCCTAAATAACCTATTGTCTTCCTCCTGTCCTTCCACCATCTTGACCAATTCTGCATTTGTCACCATGATGGAAGAATCACTAGACTCAACCTTAGACATACAAGATTCTATCCCAAATCTTTTACTGCTCTGATACCAATTTGATGGGGTAGGGTTGGATGGAACACTCACTCTCCCATGCTCTAGGTCCTTGTTCTCAAGAACTCCTAGGTGACTCTCCCACCTTAACCTTTAGGTCCTATATCAGGTATAAGTGCCCCTGGTCCTACCGGCCAACCCCACTATCACCATTATTTCATTCCCCCAAGCCAATCTTGGTGCCTTTCCACTATCTCACCTTTGACCCTTACTCTTCCTGAAAGGCCAATTACCCTCAACATTCAATTAGGTACTTGTAGGGGTGTAAGTATGTTGTAAAAGCTTCATAGCAACCTATTTAGGGTTCTTGTTTAGTCACTAGACTCCAAATCTCCATCACTTCAACCAAACCCTCTCCTAAGGTTAGAAAAGGCTACAAGCCCTAGAGCCCCAATTAGGCCTCCTAACCCAAGAAAGATGGAGAATGTGCCCAAAGTTTCCAAATGACCTCGAATCTTGTCTTGGAATTTGTGATACCCTTTCCCACTACCTGTATGCTACTCCAACCCTTAACTCAACAAATTAGGGCTTGACTTAAGCCAATTTCTAACCTATTTGGGATCAAACAGTATGTTTTCCACTGCTTGGTTTGTGTTAAGCCTCCTTCTTGTTACCAATCCTCTACAAGCCTATCCACATCCTCTCCACACTATGGTTCACTAGGAGATTGGCACCCCTGCAACCTTAGTGCTCTGTACTCTTTAACTGTCCTAACCAAGCACTGTCAAGCTCACCTAGGAATAGCTCTTTTCCATTGATTCTTGACTCCTAAGGATTCCTACCTCTACATTATGTATAATCATGGAGCTTATCCACATTCCCAACAAGCTCATACTTTAGGTACAGTGGAAATGTAAACTAAAACCCCATTTTCCACAATTTTCCAGTCAAAAATGCAACTTAAAGAAGAACAAAGAATTTACAAGAACACTTTAAAATGAGTAACCAACAAACTACTATACCAAACAATGCTTCAAAAACAAATTCACTACATTCTAATCTATCCAAAATTCCAAGATCAATCCATGTACCTACAGATTCAGAACCAAGAACAAAAATAGAAAATGCACACTCAACAATCACTATTTTCTTGTTTTCAAGCTAATTACAAAACTCCAATGATTACAACCTCTACTCCAAATCGAAGTCCACCTTATAAAGGTTCATAAAATGGTTACTTCATCTCTTGGTCGGATATATCCACCACATTAGGCCAAAATTGCATAAATGCAACATTTTGGGCTTTATTTCTAAAACCTAGTGAAACCTAATGGAAACAAGTTGTGAAACTCATCCAATCTACCTTGAACTACTGAAAAACATTCCTTCTAACATATTCTAACACCTCTAACACAAAACAAGATGGTCAACATGATCTTAAAGTATTAAAATTTCAAAATTTCATGCTAAGCTTCCAAATTTGCCTAGTGCCACCTAATGCTTCCTAGGTGCTCCTGCACCAATCTCCCAATCTAGTTTGGCATAAAATTCTTCTAAGAAGAAATTCAGCAAGACCTTGTAGTTGTCTTGCTGACTAGAAGTGCATTCTATTCAAAAAGAGGCTCATCAGTCACCCAAACATCCCTGTCATCGAGAGTCTTTATGTGTCTCATTGACTAGAGGAGCCCTATCCAAAAGATTTTGTGTTTGACATAAGGTCTTTTCGGTCAGGGTAAGTCTTGCCGATATGGCATGATATCAGTGTAATGTCTCACCAATCCGACGGAGTCTAGTTGAAATGAAATGAACTTGGTGAGATGTCTCACTAATAGGGTGAACCCTTGCTGAAAGGGGATGTCATCGGGGAAGGTGGTTTACACTCAGCAAGAAGTCCCGACAACTATGCAAGGTCTCATCGAACGGGGATGGTGCCTTTGGTATGAGGTTGTACCTTTGGGGGGATTCTTCTTGACCATGAAGAATCTCACCAACATGGCAAGAGGTCACTATGAAGTCTCACCGAAAGGGGATTCTCACTTCACTGTAGTGTTTCGAGCTCACTATAAGGTCTTGTGATAAGGCAGAGTCTTGCCGAAATAAGGTATGAGCCCGGATAAATTTGGTACTTGGTGTAATGTCTCGGGGAAAGAAGGAACTCAAGCTGACATGAGGTAATATCGGCATAAGGTCTCGCCGATCCATCAGAGTCTCAACGAAATGAAGATGTTGTCAGAAGAATCTCGCTGAGAGAAAAGTGGCTTCGGCAAGATGTCTCACCGAGAGGGTGGACTCTTGCCGAAGTAAAGCAGCATCAGCAAAATGAGGTGTCTTCGCTAAAAGGCCTTATCGATGGTTGTTGGTCTCGGTGAAAGGAAATGAGATCAGCAAAAGGTCTCGTCAACAAGTGGTGGTCTCCCCGATAAGAAAAGAGGTTTCGGTGAAAGATTTGAGTTCACCAAGATGTCCCACCAACAAGCGATGGTCTTGCCAATGGTTTCAAAGTCAGCATGACTGGGATGTTTGTCATGATGTCTTACCAACCCGATAGGGTCTTGCCGAAGTTAAGTAATGTCAGCTAAGGATTTGGGTTTTACTGTGAGGTCTAGGTGACTACAGAAAGTCTCACCGAAACAAGGTGAGCTCAGGGAGAAAAGAAGACATTGACATGAGGTCTCACCGACAGGGTGGATTCTTTCCCATAAGAGCTCCAAGCAAAAAATTGATGTTCGGCATAAGATCCTGCCAAGGGAGATAACTTCGCCATGAAGTCTCACCAACCCGATGGGGTCTCACTGAAATAAAATGAGCCCGGGGAGAATAAATGAATTCGGCGAAAGGTCCTGCTGATACAACTAGGTCTTGGTGAAAGGGGTATACCTTTGACATAAGTTCTCACTGAAAAATGAAGATCTCCCTAACATAAGATGAGCTTGCTGAAAGATCTTGAACTCGATAGAATGTTCCACTAACTTGAAGAAGTCTTGCTGAAGTAGAAGGGGCTTAAGCTCGAGGAATAAGAAAGAGCTCGAAGAAGCTCTGAGTAAATGGTTAGGGCTTGCTGTGACTTCTGGCTACTAACGATTGTCTTGCTCATAGTTTTTGTGGTATCAATATGACTTTTGCAACTCACTAAAAGGTCTCACTGACTGTCACATGTCACATCGATAGCTACTAGGAGAGACATAATCATATCAGGGAGACACGATTAGTGTCTCACTGACATGCGATGCAATTCGAATAACCTTTGACTACCTGAGAATCTTGTGTGGCTTATATTCCACCAATCAGAAGAAGCTAAAGGAATGGGCTATTGGCCCTTTGAGTGATTGACTATCCCTATGAAGGAGATTGACATAATGCAAATGACATGGACACATTCTAAGATCGAAAGATGATGGATCGGCTTGAGTGATAATCTTTAGATCTAAAGGGAGGCCTGATGCTGATTCCAGGGATGGTCAACATGCAGAAAGTTCTAGAGTGGGAAGGGGGCCAAAGGAAAGAAGAAACCACAAGTCTCGGTGATAGCTATGAGGTATGTTGGAGAGAGGCTGATTGGTATTAATGGAAAAATTCCTTAAGAGCATTCAAAGTAGCTATGCGAGGGACTTTGAAGATGGACATGAAGGCATAGAGTTAATGTTGTAGTTACAAAAGATTTGAGATCCCCCCTGGGACAATCTTTCACCAACATGGACAGCGAGGATGCCATTCAACGTAGCATTAACTTTATTCAAAAGATTTGAGGGCTGACCCTCCTGCAATCAGTAGATATTTTGTAAACCCTAAGACAAGGGACAACACATTCTTTTTGATACACTCTGTATATGTGGCATTATAGCCTCTTTGTAAAGGAGGGATTAGAAGAAGGTAGAAGTTAGAAGGAAAAAAGTAGACAGTTCGATAGATAGATTTTCAAGAGTAGGAATTTTCTAAAGGATAGAGGAGATAGAGCTGCATCATGATTCTTTGTAATGGGAGCTTCTTTTTTCTTCTTAGTTAGTAGTTAGATTCAACAAAAGTCAATAATGTATCTTTTCATTTTCTCTTAGTATAGATGGAAACATTCTAAATACATAGATTTTTTCTATACACTGGTGATTGTGCTAGCTTTGTAAATATTGCTTATTTGTTTCACTAAGAGTAGAAGCAATCAAATTTTAATCTACTTCACATTGTGTTCCAGAATGGTGTTTATCTTGACTTAATCATTTGATTTGAGAAGTTTTCAAGGAATGAGATCTTATTTTTTGGTTTGTTTAAATAGTAACTTGCAATTTGTTGAAATCAACATTGCTAATGAATGAAACTATGTGTCAATCACAAGTACTTTTGTTCTACAGTTTTAGTTAAAAAATTCCTTGAAAGGTAACAAGTATGGTTAAGTTAGAAGAATTATCATTCTTTTTAGTTCCAAAGCTCTAATTTATCTTTTGTTGTTTCTTTAAAAACCCTAGTTAAAGTAGGTTTAAGTTTATTTTTGATCTCAGAACTATCCAGAAGCTCAACACCAGCAGGCCCCTTGAACATTATAGTTCACATCAACCACTGAGTGAAACCAGCATAGTTGAGAACCAACTACAAAGACCTTGGGAGCTAAGATATCCATGTGTTTTCTTTCTCTTTCAGGAGAAATAGAATAGCAATATTTTGTTTAACTGTTGTTGTGCCATCGTACATGCCAAAAGAAGTGGCATTAGAAGGAGGGTCTAGGAGAGCAAGCTGGATAAAGCTGGGTTATCCTCCCCAAAAAGTCCCCACAGAGTTCTTCGATCAATTGAAAACCTGTCACCCTTCATAGAAGTCAATACCCTAACAAGACACAAGGTTCAAAAAATTGGGGCAACCATCATACCACCTCTGTCAGCTCCGCTCACTCCACCAAGATTTTCACTAACACCCCAGCGGCTACCTATTAATCCATCATCAAATCTACTTCAATTATCATCACAGCTAGTTCAAACCATACAACAGTCAGCTCAATCACCACCACCATCGATGGCATTTTTTCATAATAATCCCTCTCCATTGGGGACTATTCCTAGAGGTTTTCATGACATTCCCAAGAATCTTGAGAAATTTTGTCCTAAGTACATTAATGGAAAATCAAGGAGTGTTGAAGAGCACATATAATCTTCTAAGGATGCTTGTACCAGAGCTCAGATAGCTCACCATGATGTATTTTGTAGGTTGTTTCCTTATTCCTTATGGGATATGGAATACAAATGGTACTTGAATCTCCCTTAGTGTTCTATTCTAAGCTAGACAGACCTAGAAAATGCTTTCATCAATTAGTTCAGAGTCTATGTGGCTCCAGCCATTTTGTTCCATCAATTCTCTACTATTAGGAAGGAGCCAGGTGAACCTTTTCCTTTGTTTAATACTAGGTTCCAACAAATGTATAGGAGATTGTAAAACCCCTATCTAGTCACTGAGAATAGTGCCATTCAAGCTTACTTTAGAGTTATAGACCCCTTGCTTGGCTTGTTCCTGTAAAGAACTTATCAACTAGTTGATATTGATTCCCTATCTAAAGTTTACCATTTAGCCATCAAGCTGCAACAACAAATTAGCTCTCAACAAGGAAGTTTGGGAGGAGGTTTTCCTTTAATGGGGTACCAGATGCCTAGTCCAAATCCATTATTCAATACTATCCCAAGAATGTCTCCTTCCCATTATGGACCTATGTCAGAATTGTAGACTCAACCTCCTATCCCATTCTTTGCTAATGGAACTCCTGACTTCTTTCAACAATCATCAGTTCTTCAAAGTCCCCATGGTCATCATAACCAAACTAGAACACCAAATCATGGTGGTCAACCACCTATTACTAAGGTTATTGAAAGTGAAAAGATAATTCAACTCACAAACAAGGTAGAGACCTTAAAGAAGACGTTGTCTCAAGTCACGAATGACATGGCTCAACTTAGATTGAACCCCTCTCAAAACCAAGGTAATTATCCCAATCAGAGCAATAACAACCAAGGTAATTACCAGAATCATAACAATTATAACCAAAGGGGTTATCAAGGCCAAAACTCCTCTAACCAAGGCTATCAGAATCTAAATAGAGGATACAACCAGAGGCCAAATACAAGCTGACGATGGAATACCGAACCAAATAATGGTGGAGTTTCCCACGATTATCAAGCTAGTGAAGACATGCCACATACTGCAAATTTGGCTGACCTTAATTTTATGACTAACTGGTGCAGGCTGCATGATACTACAACTCATTCTGAGGTAAATTTCCCTAAAATGGAGAAATTTTTCAAGATGGCATAGGCAAATGCCTACACATTTCAAGGGAATTCAAACAAATGAGATGACTCAGTAGATACAACAATGACTTATGACCTCTTTGAAGAAGAATCTTCATTCCCAAGGCAAGATGAGAATGAACCAGAGGAAGATATGTATGACGCCCAGGCCTTTCAGACAGAGGGAGGACACTTCCTAAGAAATCAGAATAAGGGTCCATTCACTACATTAGCACCACCTAATCACATGGTGCCTCCAAATCAAAGTGTTGAAAATAACCCTCCTCCACCAAAGGGTCTGCTTGACTCCCATAACAAAGGTAATTCATTTGGTGTTTTCAAAAGCAATACAAGCTATGACATAAAATTTAATATTGTTTCTGAGATGCAGAAATAGAAAACCTCTTTGTCATACTTTGACATCTTAAAGTGGTGCCTTGCTCAATGAGAGATAGTGTTGAAAGCCTTAGAGAAAGCTAATAAATCAAAAGGGAAAAACAAGGTGGTACCTGCTACAGACATGAACGCAGCTTTGTACAGAAATAAGGTAGGTACTCCACCATTTCTCTTGAGTATAAGAATATGTAGGAAGAATCTACATAATTGTTTGTTAGATTCAGTAGCTTCTGGAAATGTTATGCCATTTTCTATATGCAATAAATTGGGGTTGAACCCTATCCAAACAAACAATAAGGTCATCCAACTTGATAAAACAGAGGTTAATATAGTTGGAGAATTAAGAAACCTACATGTGCAAGTAGGGTCAGACCCTAGGATTCAAACTAATATAGATGTTCAAGTGGCAGACATTCCCAAGACTTATGGTATGTTGTTGAGTAGAGATTTGATGAAAGGTATAGGGTGATATCTCTCCCTTGAATTTTCACACATGTGGCTACCATGGAGAGGAATCCCTACACAGATTAGGATTGAAAGTGAGCCTCGCCTCAAGCATGTCATCACTCAATATGATTTCCCTAATGAGGTAGCCTATTTCGAAGCCGAGATAGGGGTTTATAAAAGAGAGGAAATTCTAGCCCTTTTAGTTCTTGATTCTAAGGACATGTCAATACAGGAGTTCCCTGATTCCATGACTAATGAAAATCAATAGGAATTAATCAAGAAGTTACAACAAGATCAACTAGTCTTAGAAGAGGATATCAATTTGAAAATTCTTTAACTCCCTAATTGTTGTAGGGTGCATTACCAAAATCATTCTGAATTGACTTGCCAACCTTGCATCAACATTTTAAATCATGTTTCCCAAATAGAGGAAGCTATTCGTAGTCACCTTGAGACCGTTGTAGATCACTTCTCATTTGAAGTCAAAGATGCATTAATGTTAACTAGGGATAAAAAAATTTCAAAGGAAATTCCTTCACAAATTGAACCTACCCCAAACACATTTCCAAATCAGCATATTGATGAGGAGCAACTCCAAGGTTTGTTCGACACCCCTACACTCACAAGCATACCAAAGCCCAAGGGGTTAACTGAAGGACCAAGTGATTGTTAGAAGGATAGCCATAGATTACATGATATGTCTAAGCAGGAATTGGAAATTACACCCGAAGAACCCATTGAACACCTTTTACTAACATTTGATGCAAAAGATCAAGTAGCCCCACCTATGGCTCATCTAATCCAAGTACCCACAACAACTTCAAAAGGATCAACCCCAACTCATGACCAAATTTGGACCCTTATGTTTGATGGATCCAAGTCCAAAATAGGTTTTGGTGTTGGGATTGAATTAACCAGCCTGAAAGGGAAAACCTTCTTTGCTTCTTATAGGTTGCAGTTTAGGTGCACTAATAACGTAGAAAAATATGAGGCATTAGCTCGGGGGCTGATGTTCACACATAAGAAGGTCACTGCCTTGGTGGTCAAAGGAGATTCAGAAATAGTTATCAAACAAGTGCGTAGCTAATACACCTATCACAATAGAAGGTTGACAACTTATAGAAATCAGCTATGGAACCTGATTGAGGACTTTGATTCTTTTGGGATTAGTTTAATCCCTAGAGAAGAAAATTAGATAGCTAATGTGTTAGCTATTGCAACAAGTAGCCTGGAACCCATACAGGGCTCCAAACTCAAAATATTCTCAATGGAATTGATATCCACCCCAACTATTCCTAACAATGTCAGGAACTTTCAAGTCTTTGACGATGATTGACATATTCTTTCCTTTCTAGCAAGCTCAGATGTTTTTGAAAGATAGATCATTGATGAGTCCAATAGGGACCAAGGAGATTGGAACCCTGAAGAATCTGATACAGAAGGGGTCCTCAATTTAAAAGGCAATAGCATTCCCAAGGGAATGGTGGCCTTGGAAATAATTTTTGATTTAGACCCTAGGACTCGAGAAAAGATATCAGCTGAAGATAAAGGGGGTGAATATGAAATTGTTAACCCAATAGATTCTGGCCCAAAAGAAATGTCTACATAGGAAAATCTTTCCTTGAAGTGATTAGAAAAGATATATTGAGGGCACTGAAGAAGGATATTGCTGCAATAGCCTAGGGATATGAAGACCTAAGGACATTTGATGCTTTTGTGATGACTCATGCTATTCCTTTGAAGCCTGAAGTTAAACCATTTCGATAGAAGCAACGTCCCATCAATGCCTTGATTGAACCATTGATATTTAAAGAAGTTCAGAAATTGCTTTCTACAAGGATAATCTTCAATGTACGCCATTCAAAATGGGTGGATAACTTAGTTCTAGTCCGTAAGAAAAATGAAGAGATTAGACTATGTGTCGACTTCAGAAATTTGAATAGAGCTTCAAAAAAAGATAACTACCCACTTCCTTCTCTAGATGAAGTATTGCAAACTACCAATGGATCTCAGATGATATCATTCTTGGATGGTTATTCTGGATACAATCAGGTAATGGTTAACTATGAAGACAAAATGAACATGGCCTTCACTACAAAGTGGGGAACATTTGCATACATGAAGATTCCATTTGGTCTGATAAACACTGGAGCAACTTTTCAGCATGCCATGGACATAACATTCAAGGATCTAATTAGTAAATGCATTATTTTTTACATGGATGACCTGACAATATTCTCCAAGGATAGACTGAACCATGCTTTAGACTTAGCTAATGTTCTTGAATAATGTAGCTGATATGGCATCTCCCTTAATCCCAAAAAGTGTGTATTCAGAGTTTTTGAAGGGAAACTTTTGGGACACATAATCTTGAAAAGAGGAATATCAATCAATCTAGACCGAGTTGAATCCATCCTCAAAATAACTAGGCTAGGGAGCAAGAAAGAGTTGAGATCTTTCTTTGGAAAGATCAACTTTGTAAGAAAAATTATCACA
>VDFB02047230.1:529685504-529720263 GCA_007258455.2 Sequoia sempervirens
TCCTTGTTTGTGATGAAACGTCTTTGAATCTCGACATTCTTGTCTATTACCCTGTAAAACTTTAGTATTTTCTTTATAATAATCACAGCTTTCCAACTATTCTATTAATGGAATTACTTTACTTATGGCCAAACTTACCCTAGTTAAAAAAATTTCACACTTGAGTTTTGTAACACCCCTCTGTTTTGGCTCTTTTGTTCGGCAATGTTCTTCTTTGTATGTAGTTTATGTTTATGCTTTGACTTTAGAACTTGGTTAATTTTGACCGTTATTTGTTAAACGATGTTAATGTTATATTTTAATGTGATGTTATTTTATTCTGATGTTATCCTTAAGGCATGTTTTGGAGTAACTTAGAAGATATTTGATCTAATGATGTTTTATGTTGTTGATCATATCATTGATGTTAGCATTGTTAGTTCGTAATTGTGTATTGGTGAAGGGGACGAGATTGTATCAATCACTTGTGAGTGCCCTACAATTCTAAGATTTCCTCTTCACGGTGTGTTTGATCATTTTATATATATATGCATGTTCGATGTACTCTTTGTTGCAGGTTGACAAGTACATAATATTGACTCCACCTGGTTCACAGGTTTGAGCGTGTCCATTGACCAATGAAAATTGATTGGGAGATAGTAGCTAGGTTTTCCATGCCAAGTCAACACCCTAGTCATAGCGTGTCATCGAGTTGTTGTCGGGTTGGTTGTTTTAATTTGGTTCATTTCACTTTGAGTATTTATTTAATTGCAAATTATAGAGGTTATTAAATAGCTTGCGTAGTTAAATTGATGTTTAAATGTATTTATTTGCAATGTTGAAACGTCATTTATTTTAATGATTGATTTGATTTAATTAATAAAATTAGATTGAGTTTAGTGATTAATTAGATTAAGGGGGATTTATTAAATGTGATAGTTGTTTTGGCAATTATTGGATATTAAGATTTAATCAAAATATAAATATAAATCATATTTGGATAGTTGGAGATAAATTAAAATAAATAAATACATAAATGAAAATATGTTTTTTTTAATTTCACTTTTGGGAAATTATTGAGAAAGTAAATTATTTGCAAAGAATGTATTCTTTTGTTTTAAAGAATTTTGGAAAATGCATGTGATTGGAATTAGAAAATAGAAATTTGTTTTAAATTTAAAAAATGGAAATATCCTCCAAATTTTGCAATAAATTTAGTGGGTGGGGATATTTTAGGGGTTTGACTAAATTGGGGAAACTCTATTATGGAGGAATAGCTATTTCATTTTGGTTTTTAATTTGAAAAATTGGGGAAGAAAGGAGGAAAGATTTAGCCTTTTTGTTCTTGGAATCTTGAAGAAGCAAGGGGATTTTCTTGGTGGGCTGGAAAGAGATCTAAAAACACCAATTGCATCCTTCTATTTGTGGAGAAAAAACTAGGTTCCTCCATTCTGTTTTTCTTTTTGGAAATGAGTTTTTAAATTTTCATTATGCTGTTGAAAAATCTTTGAACTGTTGTTTGGAACTTCAATTAAAACCCATGAGAATTTGTTTTAAAACTAGCAATAGAAAACTTGGAAGGATTCAAATGAAAAGTTTTAACTTCTATGTTCAATTTGAGGAATACCCAAAAATTTACATCATGATATCGTGTTTAAAAGCCTTCTTAGATTTGTCCTCAAGAAAAATATTTGCTCAACCTGTTTATAAAATAGAATTTATATGTATATATATATATATATAATAAAAATATATGTATAGCATATAAAAGTTTATGCTGTTGTGATGGGAGGGTTTTATTTAAAATTTTAGTTTTTATATCAATCCTCCGTGAAATTTCTGTCAAGATATGGGAGGTTCCTTTGTTCTTTTTAAAAAATAAAATAAAATACAAAAATAAAATAAAATTTTATTTGAGTTTTTATTGTTATAGTGTGGGGGACGGGGATGCTACCCCACAGCCATCCATAGGGGCGACTGTGAAGGCAACGCCACTGCCCCCAACCCCCTGTGCGGCTGCACAATAGCCTTTCCATGAGGGGTTGTGCTGCTTTGGAAGGTTGCCCCCCTTTCCTAGGGGTTGCAGCCAATACTTTAGCTTTTGTTTTTAATTATTAAAATTTAAAATTTAATTTAATTTAATTTAATTTATATTATTTTATATTATATTTTATATAACATATATAATATTTAATATTATATATTATATAAAATATAATATATTCAATGTATTAATTTAAATAATTTTTTTTTATTATATATGTTAATTATGGATTTTTAAATGGGTTGATTTAAAAGTTTTAAAATATTTAAATATATATATATACATGTAATTGTGTATATATTCATCAAGTAGATATATGTGTTTTTATATGAATATTTAATTCATTTAGATATTTAGATGTTTTTTTTTTGAAATGATTATTTTAAGTTAATAGGTGCACAAATTGATATTTTAATTAAATGTTTTGATTTATTTAAAAGTAGACCTGAAATATTCAAATAATTTATTTAGAAGTTGTATTTTAATAGTTAATTGATTTATTTAAAAGTAGATTTTAAATAATCAAATGCTTTTATTTTAAAAGTTGATTTTATAATTAAATGGCTTTATTTAAAATTTTATTTTGAATATCATTTATAATAGAGGAAAATGAAATTAAATGGTTAGATTCTAAATTCCTTACTATTGTCAATGCGAGTTGATTTATTTGAGTATGAACGAATAATGCTAGTTAATTAAATTGATTTCATGTACTATACCAATGTTTGGTTTGGGTTTAGGAAACCCTAATAGTAGTTTATTGAGTTGTCGAAATTGCTTTCTAAACCATGTTTCAGTCATTCTCAATGTTGGGAAAATGGGGTTAATTGTCTTATATGTCTTCCAAAGGAGTCCTCTAGTTAGGGATGTTTTATGTAGTGGTTCGATTTGTGAATCACCTTGGGAAATGTGTAGAGTTGTATTATGTTGTACCCAGTTTCCACGAATGGGGATTTGTGCCTCCTTGGGATTAGGAGAGGGTTTGTGTGGTCTGTGACCCCTTGGAAGGAGTGGACTTGTTTTTCATGTTCCTCCAAGTGTTTGGAGTGGATTTTGTTGTATGTTGCCTCCTTGGATTGGAGAGGTTGTCCTATCTAGTTAACCATTGGATTGTGGTTTTGTACCGTGGTTGTGTTGTTGTTAGGAGAGTGGCTCTTTGTGGGGGTCTAGCACAAAAAGGGGCACCAAGGTAACTCACTTAGTGTTTAATCAAGTGATAACTTAAAAGAAATTAATGGGGCACTTTCACACTAAACAAAGATAATGAATGTCTCTCTCTTGAAGCTTGCGTTTGTTAAGGCTTGAGATGAGATGAGACACATAGTTTTGCATGAGGGTTCGATGGCTGATAGAGGCAAGCCAGGGTAACCCAAGATGGGGGTCCGATAGCCTAGGAAGGTTGAGCTAGGGTAACTCATGGAAATTTATGTATGACACTCTACCTATGTCAGTAGTCAGTCAGTTAGTGTGTGGTATTCAATTGATGTTCATGATCTTGTTCTCTAGAAGCATTGTAATCCTTGTGTTAAGGGATTTGGTGGTTGTTGTTGTTTCAGTTTAGTTTATGTTGTAGCTTATGTCTAGTGGTAGATGGTCTTGTGTTGGATTCCTGGTTACTATCTCCTAGCATGGGGGGTGAGCCTTTGGGTATCACACGGTTGGGTGGAACGTGCACCTTAATCCGTTGGTTTTCTTCTTGTTTGTGTGGAGAGATTTCTAGTTGGAGAGCTCATGGGATCTAGTTTCTTGTCATGATTTATTCAATATGTTGATCTTGTATTTATTACCCCTCACTTGTTATCAAGGTGGAATTTGTAATATGTAATCATGATTATTGGATTTATCTCATTCGAGGAATGAGCGTTGTAATCATCTTGTAAATTAATTGTTATTGGAAATCATGTGGTATTTATGATTCTTAAAGTAATTAATCTTATTTGGAATGTATGTGTTCTTAATGCTTTAAGTAATTAAATGTTTTGGTTAATTCTTGTTTCTTGTTTGGGTTTAAGTAACTCAGTCTCGTAACCTTAGGGGTTGTTGGCAATTGGTTAGTGAACTTGCGTGTTAATTGTTCTTATTTAAAAAAAAAAATAGTTTGTTTGTGTAGTAAATTGCAACTTCCCCTAGGATTGCATGGCAGGGCATTACAAGTTCACTGTGATCAGTTGTATCATGAATTCTACACTCGGTGACTCTTCCAAGAGTGAATAAATTCAAAGGATGCAATTTTTGGTTAAAGATTTTCTAAAGTTTTTCAACTTCCATACTAAAAAGCTAGCTTGCATTCAATTTTCTCTTACAAGATCCTCACAAAACCCAGGACTAAAGTTACAAAGTATAGCCCTCCAATTCAAAATAATAAGGCCTAAAATATCAAAGATGGCCCTCGTTCTAGCGCTAGTTCCAGTTGACAACAATTTTACTCGTAGCAAATAGGGTGAATAAATTCTTCACAGACAAGACCACAAAGAGCCTTTCCTTCTTGAAAGATATTGAACAAAGACAACCTAAAAGGTAACTCTGCTTTAACAAGAAAATATTGTATTTAGTTTAATCCCAAGTCTTTGATAACCAGGTCATGATTGCACTAGCGTCGCTCTCGAGTATTGATGTGATATTTGTTGTTAATCTCAAAGGGACTACTATTTTGAATTAAATATTTTAGGCATTAGATTTTTAATTGAATCATAAATTCAAGCATCATGAAATCAAAATATTTGTAGTAATATTACATGAACCTTACAAATTCTTTGCTATCACTTAAGTAGATTTAGCATTAAGAATTCAACAATTTTATGGAAAAAAAAAATCAATAAAATTTCATCCATTCATTCAAATTTTGGAACATTTTCAGGAATTTAAACATCTACTCTAAAATAAAGCATAAAAAATAGTGAAAATTAAAAATTTCTCCCGATTATTCTCCATGGATGCCCCAAAGAATCAATTAAAATAGAGAAAACCACTTTATACTTCACCAGATTGCTTCATTACTACATATAAAATGGTGCAAGATTTTAAAGAGAGGGGTTTCATTTCTGGTCACTAAGTAGGTCTTGTATGCACCCTTAAATAATGCAACAAACAGTCTTGTTCGGCTAAACTAACAAAACTAGCTACAAAAGATACTAAGATAGGTACCTATCTAATTAGCTATGATATTAATCAATTAGCTATGATATTTCAGGTTCATCGATTTGAACATTCCAAGAATAAGTCACTCTCAGAATAAGTACACTTCTATACTGCATGCTTGAACTCCAGCATCCTGGGATTTCGGTATCTGGCACACCTTTACAACGAACTCTATTTCAGCATGAGCTTTTAAAGTTTATCATTGAACCTAGAAACATCATCAAATTTGTTCACAAATACAATTTTCCTGATTTTCCATACCCAAACTTTGCATCACAATCCATATCTCATGCAATCACAAATTTCATGCATTAAATCTCTTTAAAAGAAAGAAAACATTCATAATATTTGATGTAAATAAAACCATTAGTCAAATGTTAATACAAAAATATTGTAATTAACATGCTTTCTAGCATATCACAAATCCTCAGATATCTACCAGATTACTAGAATCATTAGATAATCTTAAAATCTTAACATTTTGACTTCACATTACAACCCAGTACTCGGTACCCAATATTCAACTTTATCCACTAACTTTTCTGAACCTCAATTATACAAAAAATCCATCATACTAGACCAGATCCTTTCATTCAAACTCGCATTACCTTTCACCTTTTCACATGTTTCCAATATTCGATACCTAGTGCCCGAAACACTTACATTACAAAATAGTTTTATTATGAAATATTTCTCTTTGCTCTTCACTTCCTATGATCTTTCAATTTGCTAGCTCCTGCCATAAGAGTTATTTTCACTTGGGTTCCCAAGTATTTTTAGTCTTGGGGTATGTTGTGAGACCACACAACATTAAACAACATTGGGGTTCCTCATTTTGAGTGTGATGAACTAGAGTTGGCTCAACAAACTTTTATGGAGGCATTATGAAATGATGTTTTACCTCTACATAAATATCTATGGTTATTTTTGTTCATTTTTTGCTTGTAATATTCTCATAGTTAGTGAAAAAGGTAGTTTTCGTGAAGGAATATAAAGGATGCATAGAGCCTTTGAATTATACATGTACTATGCAATGGTATTGAATCATTTATCAAACCATTTTTTCTTCACTATAGGGAAACATTTTCTGGTGGAACAGTTGACTGAGACAACTCTTGTTTTAACTAACCACCTTCTCATGAAATCTCACTCATATTATAATCTTGCTCAATCTTATCATAGTAAAGGTGATTATGAAACCATTGGTTGTTACTAGATAACATCAGTCAAGGAAAGCTAGAGGCCACAAGATTTTGTAGACAGGTTCAATTGAAGCTGGGAGATCTTAAGATTTCTCTCAAATTTTGAAAAGGTTCTAGAGGTCCACCTTAAGAACTATGAGAGCTTAAAAGTTGTAGGCCATATATATGCTTAACAAGGGTAGGCAGAGAAGGATTTGGAAATTAAGAAAGGAAACTCGCATAGATCTACGTGATGCCCATGCATTTATCAATATGGGTGAATTATTAATATCGTCAGACCCGAGTGCAACGTTAGATTCTCTTAAGATATAAAAGTATCTTCTAAAGAAGAGCAAAGAAGAAGTACCCATTCAATTGTTAAAAAACATCGGGGTTCTTCATTTTTAGCATGATGAACTAGAGTTGGCTCAACAAAATTTTATGGAGACATTAGGAAATGGAATTTAGGTTGAATTCATAAATAAAATCCCTAATGCCAATTCTACAATTTTTCCTGTGCTCTTTAAGGATATAAAATTCTTCCATCAACTAGAAGAAGGTGGTGTTTCACTTGAGTTAGCATGGGATAAAGTCACAACACTATTTAATCTTACTAGGTTGTTTGAATAGCTACATGATACTAAAATAGAAAATCTTTTGTATAGGCTAATATCATTCAAGTTTATTTATTATGTGGATGCATATCTATGTCTTTTAGCCATGACATAGGCTTATAATGAGATCAAACTAAGCCTATAATTGATTGAGGATGCACTTAAGGTAGATACAAACTCATCAAATGCTTTATCTATGCTTGGAAAAATGGAACTAAAAATAGATTACTGGCTTAAAGTAAAAGAAACAATTAAAGCTTCACAAAGTGAATCAGATGCAAACAATTCTTATGTTGACATTTCACTTGGAAATTGGAATAATTTTGTATCTTTTCGTAATGAGAGTAGGGATCCAATGGTGGAGGCACAATATCTTGAGAAGGCTAGAGAACTATATTGTAAATTTTTAGCATAGAGGCTAGGAAATATTTATGTTGCAAATGGGTCAGCCATTGTGCTAGCTAAAAGGGGTCAATTTGATATTGCAAAGAAATTTTTACATAGGTACAAGAAGTTGCAATAGGAAACATCTTTATTCAGATGCCTGATGTGTGGGTAAATCTAGCACATGTTTACTTTGCACAAGGGCACTTTGCACTTGTTGTGAAAATGTATCAAATTTTTTTGAGGAAATTCTATTTTGGCACTGACACCCAAATTTTATTATATTTAGCTCCAACACATCATGAAGCAAAATAGTGGAAAGATTGTAAAAGAACATTATTAAGAGCAGAAAATTGTAACTATTGTAAGTTTCCAATCAAAAAGCTATAGATTTTGAGTTTAATGTAATGATGGTTTTGAATTACCTTTGAATTTGTTGTAGAGGGCATCCCCAAATCCAACTTCGTTGTAGAGGGCCTGCCAAATTCAAATTCATTGTAGCGAACTTTGAATTCCTTGCTCTTTCCTACCATTTTAGAAGTCCCCAAGTCCTCTCTGAATCTTTATCGCCCATGCAAGTAGCTTTTATAATTGATCAAAATGCCTCAGTGCTAGGCTAACCTGTAACTAGTGAATGGAGTGAGGAATATTTCTATAATGAATGTGAATAAACACAGATAAGTGCCAATACATCAATGCACATAATACATCATGCCAATAATTGGCTGAAATTAGTTTTTTAAAATTTGTCTAATTTATATTTGGTGACTAACTATTTAGTCATTTTTATTTTTGTGACTAAATAATTTTTTAGTCATTGACCAAATTAGTCATTTATTTACTCATTTATAGCAAAGTTGCAAAAAATTAGTAGAATTTAGTCATTTTTAGTTGTTGCGACTAAAATTTTTAGTCACCTAGTAATTTATTTGCAAAATTCTACTAATTCTACAATGATACTCTTATTGAATGAAAATCACTTTCATAATGCTAGGATGATTCTCCACATGATTTCAAATGAATGAGTGAACATCTTTAAATAAATAAAACATAATCAAATGAATATGCAAATGTGTACTTGTTAGACCTAAATATAGTTTCTAAAATGAATAATAATTTTTAAAATTAAATTTTAAATTTTAAAAGTTCAAGGCTTAGATCTACAATTGTGAAAATGAGCTAGGTTAAGTTTTTACCTACTAATCTAATCTAAAATGACAATATAAAAACTATTGATTAAAATAAAATATTTAAAAATAGTTAATGAAAAGTTGTTGTGAATCCAATTTACAAAAAAAATCATTTATTCACTTGTTATTATATTTGAAACAATGTAGTAGTAAAAGAAGAGGGTAAGAAATGGCTTGAATAGCGACATAAAGAGCCACCACTTGATAAACTTGTTTCTTTTATTTTCTTCTAGCATCTCGACACTTTTCTTCTCGTAATTTTCTAATGGGTAAGTGCACCAAGATGGTGCACAAAAAGGGGTCAAAAGTAGCCACTTTTTTATTTTTTTTAAATCAATTAAACTTGAACTTGAAGGAGTAATTTGAGATTCATGTACTCAAAATTTGAAGATACCAAAATAATGAGACTTGTAGTATTCTGAATCTAGTTTCTAAACTACTAAAGTTTTTTAAAAATAGCTAATATTAAGAGGATCAAGTTATTTGTGCACAAAAAATTGTTCCTAGTTTTTAGAAAAATATAACATATAGTGTCTTGCATGCACCCCTCAATTTTTTTAGTTGCATTTAGTATTTTCAAAAACCCATTGGTAGAAATATAGTTAAGAGTGAGCACTAGAAGTTTTATATTTTTTGTAATTTTTTATTGAGTATTTTTTTATGATTTTTCAAAGTGGGTGCATCCTGAAAATCACATCACCAAGCATGTGTTCCACATAACCTGCACCAAATTAATAAAATATACAAGTAAAAATCCAATGCATAAAGAATGAAGTGTAGAACAATATTTTTTTTTTTCAAATTTCGATAAGTAGGTCAAAATTTATTAAAAAAACTCAATACATATGTCTATGATAACCATGGAAACATTAGTGAAAGAAATTAAAAATAAACATGTTAATGTAGTTCAAATCTAAAAAGAATTATATGGTTACAAAGGTTAGAAGACGTGAAATTAAGGTGGTAATTTTACTAAGATTTAATTTATAATGTGTAAACTTGATGATGAATAATTTCAAAATTGATAATGGTGGAAAAAATCATGTGAAAATTAGGAAAATGAACCATCCAAGCCTAAGTACAAGAAAAAATAGGTACGCTTTTTGTACAAGCCAAAATGCTTATGCATTTTGTGTAAGCCAAAACACACATGTTTTGTGCAAGAAAAAATGAATAAATGTTTTGTGCAAGAAAAAATGTGTATGTGTTTAATAATTTAAGCCAAAAAATGCTTGTGTTATTGATGTGCACTTGAAACAAAGAAAATAAGGAACACTAGGTCTAATGTATAAACCTAGGATTTGAATAGCTTTTTTGGGTGGATGTGTATTTCATTAAGATGGAGATTAACAAGGTGAGTAGATTGACTTTCAACCATGAAAGTGAGCCAATCAAACCTAAATCTTCATCCTATTAAGGATCAAAATGATTTGGAATTTATTTGGAATGATTAACCTAATTAAGCTATATGAACTAATATGAAAAATGCAATAAACAAATGATTAACACATTGAAACAACAACTTGTAGGCTAATTTGGGAAGTGTAGAGGAATGTGTAGCTATCAAAAAAGGTTGGTTCTAGTCACTAGAGGGTGATAGAGTCACCCTAGGGTGTATGGGTTCTTGTATGCCACTTCTTCTCTTCTTTTGTTGTCCTTTGATGATAGATTTGAGCTTCTGATTTTCAGTTACAGAATTGTTGGAACACTGTCAGATAATTTTGTAGGTGAGTTTCTATGAGTAGACAAGATATAGGGATTCAAATGCAACAATTAATTATTTTTATTTAATCTTTCTTCAATCATCATCAACATAATATCTACACATTCACAAAGAGAGGAGATGTGCCATTTAGGGGCTTGATATAGCCAAACCCCATGTAATTGTTTCCACTTCCACAATGGAAATGTCAATGATAAAATGATAATTGATAGGAAAGGAATGATGAAATCATAAAGTGTTACAACTCACCACCCTTTAATGGCTTCCTTGAAGGACTAAATTCATGCACATCATCTCAAGGTCTTGGATCTTGCTTGCTTGATTTTCTTGAATTCTTTGGAGACCTACAAAAGTGTTAGCCTTCACAAAAATGATAACATAAACTCACATAGAATTTGACATGATGTTAGTATCTTGGATTGCTGTAATAAGGCTCTTAAATGCTACTCTTGAATTTCTTGATATTACTCTTGATAATAATTGCTTCAATTATTTTCTAGATAGCTCTTGTTAGATTTCAAATGATGCAATAACTAGGTATTTATAAGAATTTCTCTAATTTCTCAAAAATAAAATCTTGATAGTTGAATTTTGTAATTTGAATTTTGAATGTTAAGATGCCCACTTTGACATATAAAAAATTGGTCCCCAACATAAAATGTAGACCCATACAACCTAGGGCGAATGTTTCCTAGCCATGTTCTCCAAGACATTAAGTGTCGGGGGACAAATAATAGTTAGATGGATTTATTCAATGCTTGAATATTTTTGGAAAGTGGTACAAATGGGCTATTGAATTCATAAATTAGGAAATTAGGGAGCCAATTAGGCTCAATAATTTAGGGAGAGAAAACATAGGGTGAAATTGTCAAGAGTGATAGTTTATGATGATATATTTAGCCAACACTTTAGTAAGAGTATGAACTTATGCCCAAACTCACACTTAAGTAGAAAATATATGTGAAGAGGGGTTTTTTTGTCCAAATGTTGAAGAGATATGATGGATAAGGATCTAGGGAGGTGATCAAGCCCCTAGGATCCAAGATCCCATGGAAAACTGACATAAGCACAAAGTAACATAGATATGTATAATATGCAACAAGAGAACATACACAAACATACATGTCAAAAAAAATGAAGCATAATGATGAAAAAAAATGGAATGAAGGAACATAAAGATGATATAATGAAAAAAAACATGATGTAAACATAGAGAATGGCTTTGTCTCTACACTAGTTCTCATTGGGGGCTAGGGCTTCCTTTGGTGTAGCGGAAAGGAGGTCTTATGTGTCTAAAATTTCTACAAGTTTGTGGTGTCATCCCTTATCAAAGGTCATGTGAGGTGGACATTCATTTTTGAGGCATGCTCGAGGTTTTGAGGTGATGGCTCAATATGGGCTTTCAAGGATTCCACAATAGCATTGTGGTGGAGCCTCCATAATACATTTCAATGGAAGATAAAGCTAGTAAGATGGACAAAAGGATTGCAAAGAGGAAGGAGAATGGAGGGAATAAGGAGGTTTCAGGTGCTAGCACAAAATTTTCAAATATGGGGAAGGATCTTTTGCCCTTGTGCAACTCTAGGGAATCCCCAACAATTGATTTTGAGGAAATCATAATGAACGAAGTGGTGGAAAATGTAAAGTATTTTGAGGAGTAAGGGTTGATTGGAAGATTTAGGGGTTTCTTGACCAGGGCTTGCAGAGTTGCACCATTGGATTTTGGAGACACGACGTCCAATATTAGAGGGAGATGTGCAAATCTACCCAAGTGCGAAAGGATTTTTTGTGGTATTTTTTGACAATGAGAAGGATATGAAGGCAGTGTTGTGTGATTATCAATGGAGTTGGGAGGATAGATATTTGCTAATGCTAAAACCTTGGCATCATGATTTCAACCCCAATACTGAATCTTTTGGGATGGTTTCACTATGGGTAAGGCTCTCGAATGTCTCGTTACATTTCTGGTTTGAATCTTGCTTTGAAGCCATTGCTAACATGCTGAGGAAATTTTTTGGATGTTGATGAGGGCTCCCTTATGCACATATTTTAGTTGAAATGGAAATTTCAAAAGATCTCCCTATAGCTACACTTTTGAAATTTTCAAGTCAGGAATGGAAATAATTACTTTATTATGAAGGGGTATCGTTTCATTGTCAGAGGTACTTTAACATGGGTCATTTAGCCGAGCAATTCTCTCAACATAAGGGGGTCAATCAAGAAACTTGGTGGAAGGAGGCTTCCCCCCATCAATATTCCATGGAAAAAGAAGAGTTGGTTGGTAATGCACTGAAGAAGGGTTCAAATATTATAGCATCTAATGAACCCCCACATAAGAACAAGGGGATAGTGGTGGGTTCTTCTAATAGGAAGGAGAAGGGAAATGTTACAAATGGTGGGTTGGGTGAAAGGGCAGCATGTTTAAGTGTGGCTTCATTTGAAGATAAGTTCCTTTCAAAGGAGGAAATGGGAGCACCAACATGGGAAGGTGATTTGGAGGAGATTTGGCATAAGGTTCAAAGGAAAAAAAGGAAGAAGAAGGATGCAAATTTTAACATGATCCTTTATTCCCATGACAAAAGGAAAATTAGTAAATAGCTTACTAGTGTCAGGTTGTTTTGTTGAGGGTTTATACTGGGTAGTTATGTTGTCTAGGATGTGAAAGCTTTAGGATCTGCAGGGATTGTTAAAGTTGTGTAATTTCTACTAAAATCATTTATTGGTTGCAATTAATAGTTGCATTAATCTTCAGTTTATTAAATAAAATCTTGTAGGCTAGTCCTTCCTTCACTGATAAAAAAAACCATGATGCAAACAAAAAATATATACAACAAACACAAGGTTAGTACTAAAAGATTTGAGTTGATAAGGAAAAGATACCTCAATCTTAAATTGTCTTAAATACCAAACATCATCCATCAAATAAATGCTAGCTCCTATGAGGACTAGCAATTTTTGTTATGTCACATCACTCATAAAACACATGGCTCCACTGTAAAGCAAGGTGTGTTATGCTAGGTGGCCATGTTAGAAAGGGTTGCTCAAGTTCATGACCCAACAAGATCCATTATGTTGAATCCATGAACTATCTTGAAAAAACTTACCTCAAGGGTGCATAAGGCTTAATGCCTCAAGGGACAAAAAAAACTCACCTCAAGGGGTACATAAGGTTTAAAATCTTAGGGGATGAAAAATTCACCTCAGGAGGTGCACAAGGTTTAACATCTCAAGGGATGAACAAAACTCACCTTAGGTGGTGCACAAGGTTTAACATCTCGGGGGGACAAAAAAACTCATGCCAGGGGGTGCACATAGTTTAATGTCTCAGGGGACAAAAAAACTCACCTCAGGGGGCGCATAAACGATGATCAAGTAAGGCCAAAACCTCATGGTGTGTTATAATAACACCACCACAAAAAAATTATTTACAAAAACAATGGAGCTTTTCTCAATACATTAAAGGTCACACTATAGGGAATATCACACATGACATCACCACTAAGAGAGGACAAGTCATGGAAAAATAAATTCACACCCTAGGGAATACTAGCCATAGAATTACCACCAAGGGGAACATCATGCACCAAGAAATTTCACTCTTAGAGGACATCAAGCCCAATATCACCACCAAAGAGAGACACTCACATAGGGGTAAAAGCACAAAGTTGTGTCACATTTTTAGCCAACTTATCAACACAACTGAATTTAATTATTTCTAACTAAAAATCAATTTTGGTCAAGCATATGATCTATTAAAATTCATTTTATCTAATTTAGATACTTCCACAACTTTTTCACCTAAAATTGTTGGCTAAAAATATATGGATCACCACTTTGAGTACAATTTACCAAAAAATTAAAATTATTTGAAAAACTTGAAGTTTCAATAACTCCTACTAATGTAAATAACATTTTTTTTTAAATATTAAAATTACCCTTTTGTAGATCCATAAGTGTAGTTTTCAAAAATATATTTATTTTAATAGTTTAATTATTATTTTTATTTTAATTTTTAATTTTACTAAAAGCGGGTTATCATCATAAAATATTAGGTTGATTATCATGCCAAGGAAAAATACTAAAACTTATTAAAAAAGTATGATTCACTTGATAAAAGAATGTATTTCAAGATAATATAATTATTTTCCATTTTAGATAAATATTTAATATGAAAGTTGACATCCAATAGAAACAAATATTTTTTGATTCACACACATTTTAATACTTATTTAAAAATATATATTAATCAAAATTGGAAAAAAAAAAAATCCATACACTAAAGTTTCAAGTTATAAATACACACAAAAATTTTGAAAGAAAAAAAAAAAAATTACTATACAAAGTTTTATGTCCCATGAAACTTCAATTTTTAGCATTTTATCAGCAACTACTATAGTGTTTAAAATATTAAAAAGTAGTTTAAAATAATTTTTAAATTTTTTTCTAAATACAAACATAAAATATACTAAAATATACATATTCTACTAGTTTACATCATTTCAAAATTTAAACCATATATGCCACTTTTTAGTAATTCAAATTTAAAAGTTGGATCAATGTTGTGTTTTGTTTATAAAGTGTGACACAACTTTGTGCTTTTACCCATAGATCAAGAAGGCCACACTTTGGTTGACATGGTCACACTTCATAGGATATGAAAATAATTAAGAAGGGACCATTTCTTATGTAATCAATGAGAGGGGGACAATCTACCCCCCTTAAAATTTTATTGTACATGCTACACTAACATTTTAAGGAGATAAAGAGGGATCCCTTGCTATAGGGAATACACCTAACATAAGGCTACCTAACCCCTTGGCCCCCAAGTGTAGGGGAAAAGGTGAGCCAAATGGATTATGATATGTCACTCCTTGCAAAATAAAAGATGATTGTATAAAGCTAATTTTATACCCTCATGGATGGTAGTGACTATTGTGTGATACTACAACTACCACATAGCAATGAGAACATAAAATTAATGCTCATTTATCATGCCTTCAATTTGATCCCCATAAGGATCAAATTCTCTCAATTTCCTCTTTAAAGAAAGACATTCATTAGAAAGATGTCTCATTATTCTATGATATGCATAATAAGATGTAGTTTTACTCTTTCCTTTCTTATCTTGTTAGTCAAAAATGTGTGGTAATGTAATGTGTCCTAGTTTGAGAAGTGACTCTAAGTCTCGTTTAGTCTTGGTTATAGGATGTAAGAAAGGTAATTTATTAATAGGAACATGGACTTTATATTTCTTGGTATGTGGGACAAATGATTGATGTAAAGGTGGAGGATCTTGGTATGATATTCCTTTAGTGTCTTTTGATGGTGTTTATTCCAAGAGAGGATGAATTTCATTTTCATTTTTTATGTTACAACCTTGTTTTCTTAAGATTCTAAAGCCTTTTCCATAACTTTGTTCCAAGTTAATTAGTATTTTGTAACTTTATTCTCATTTGATGGAGGGTTGGTTGATGTTCTTTCCTTGTGATTGTTATTGATAGGTATCTCCATGCATCTTGGTTGAGGTATGCCTTGTAATTCAATTTATGGATATAACAAAGTCAACCTATCAAGTGGTGGTATGGCAGGAGATGTTGATTGTTGATATGGGTGATTAGGCCATTGCATTGAAGGGTAAAAGGTTGCATTATTATCAAGGTTATGTAAGAAATTTTGTATTAATTCATGTATTCTCTCTTTGTCTTGACCCAAGATATCAAGAAGGCTTGTATTAGGAGATGAAATATCATGAATGTCATTATCACAATTAGGGTCATTGTCAAACACATAACCTGAAACATAAACCAAGGATTTTAATGACATCCAAACTTTACAAAAAAACTTAGACATGATGATATGAGATTTTACAATAGGTTTTAGGCTAGTTTTCAATAAGCGATTAGAAAATAGACAATAGATCTAGATAGAGGCTCCTTAGAGCATTCTATTATAGGTGTAAGGAAGCTAAGGTACTATAACAATGTCCTACACTAATGTTGAGATGAGGATAATGTAAAAATTTATAGATCATTAGAACATTTATAAAAACTGAAATAGAAAAAAAAACATAAATATCATGCATACCACAACATAGTGATTTACATCCGGGAAAACCTTTTCAGGAGAAAAACCCCACACTCCAAAAGCTTCCCAATATATTATTTGGAAATCACAAATATTTCAATATAGTTGTAGAGTGAGCTTCTCACAGGAGTATCACCAACCAAAGATCCACAAGCAACAAGACCGCTATTAGACTCTCATAATAGACCACAATACACAAGGGTATGTGTAGGATCATTATGGGCCAAAATGTGGCAATATGATGGGTATGTGGCTGATGACTTTTTTTTTACCCAAAATTGATGAAATGAAAGGGGTTTTTAAAGGAGATTCTCAGCTTTCCACCAATATAAATTATGCTTTACTTTGAATTTAATAAGTAATTATTTTTCATTTTCTATTCAGATTACAGCTAAAGTCCTAATTGATAGGCTGATTGAAAAACATCTATAGCTTTCAAATAGTATCACATTTTATTAATAAAAAACATGTCACATTCAATGCTTCACATACTATAGGATTAAAGAAAGAAAAATTGAATTTCATGAAGTTTTGACCAAGTTAAGGTGGTCAAACATACAATTTTTATATTTTTTAAATGTTGTAATAAAAAATTCATAATTAATTATTTACTTGGAAAAAAATTACAAAAAATATGCATCACATTGGGAAATGATTCCTCTACTTATATCTAAAATATTATAAAAAAATATTATCATTTTATTGTGGTTAGGGTGGTTAGACAAACACCTACTTCTTATTTTTCCCCTAAAATTTAAGTACTACTGCATTGCAATTTCAATTTTTCACTAAATAGATTATTTAAAAAAAAAAACCTAGTAGTTTAGAAACTACATTCAATTTTCTATAGATTCTATTCTTACATATTTTTGAAATAATATAGATAACTTATTCAAATTTTTATGTCAGGTTGGCTAACTCTGATTTTTTTGAATTTTTTTCCCACTTAAGCGCTTGTTTTTTCCATGATGATCCTGCACATACCCACAACTATAATACAAAACCCTCATAAAATAGGGTTTCCTTATAGTTAATGTCAAGACAAAAAAATATTGACCATCAAATATAAGACCTAATGATGAATGGTTCAAAGTTACAATAATAAAATATACATAAAATTTGGTGTTTGACATGCAACCCCTAAATCCCCCATCAAGGAGAAGATTCCCCCACATTCCCCCATGCTTAACTATCAACAATACCTTATTTAATTGAAAGGTTGAGACACATTTTCCAAATAATAGGAAGTTGGGTTCTGAACATATAGTAGGACAAAGGTGCCCAAGGGTGTTTGAGTCCTAGACAAGGTGTCTACAATTTTAAAGTTTGATTGTGTAAAGCACTGCTAAAGGATTTTAAGGCTTCTTGCAAATAGTTTGAACAATGGTTTCTTTTCTAGAATTTTCCTAATTTATTCCAATGGAATTGTGTACAACACCCTGAAAATGTTGCTTGCTTTATCAAAAACAATATGTGAACAATAAATGAAAATTTTGAATGTAATTATGTCTTATATTATGCGAACCCTTTTCCTAGTACCTACAAAACAACATGAGTAAACAAGTTAAACAAGGAATTGCAAGCTAAAACAAGAATTCCCCATGAAATCTATTTGCAAACTCAAAAATAGGAAAGAAAACAATGAAGAACAAAATAAAACAAAGAAATAGCTTGAATCCTAATTTAAATGTGCAAACTCATGATCCCAAGGGGGAATTGGTGCCAATTTGATGTGAAAATTGTCCCTTTCCCAATTCCTATGATGAAATTTTGATATTTTGAAGATGATATTGATCCACTTTGTTGATGAAAGATGTGAACTCCAAACCAAATCTACAAAAACCTCACTATGACTCAATGATAATGGATACAATTCAAGAGATATTTGAGCACGGTAACTTTTCTTGGATTATGGATGATGAAATGATGATATGAGCATTCTATTTATAGAATGTCAAGATGGATGAATGCCCAAATTTGAGCAATGTGGGAATAACATTCATCCAATGATATGATGCCACTTGTCAAGCTATGAATGGGTGAAGGATGTGCAAGATTTGGGGTTTGTGCCAATAAATGCCTAATTTGAGATTCAAATTTTGTTGAAATGACATGTAAGAGGGAAGGGAGAATGCAATAAATGCCACTTGGCTCAAGTAAAATGACATGTAATATGAATTTATTGCCTTGTTGGATGTACATGTTGACTTGGAATTTTTGAATTCAAATTGAGAGAATATTCCAAAAGATGCCTTGTGAGGAAAATAGAGATTTAGTAAATGAATTAAATCTTTTTTCATGTGCAAGTTGCATTATCTAGAGGATGGGACATGAGATTAGATTAAATTAATCAAGGGTTAATTAATTTAATGAGAGAGGTCAGATGATGTGACCTATTTGACTCAAATTTATGGATTTATTTAAATCAAATAAGAGAGGAATATGACAAGAGATTAATTAAATAAGTATTTTGATTTATTTAATTAAAAGGGATGGTGTTAGATTAAATTGAATAAGGTTTTAATTTATTGAATTTAATGGATAGACTTTAGAAATTTAATCAAATAAATTGATTATTTAATTAAATAGGGATAATTAGATCAGATGGATTGATTTAATTAACAAGAGAGTGAATTAATTAGACAAAATGATTTATTTAATTAAGGGATGAAAGTTGATGAATTTAATCAGATAGGGGAATTTGATTAAATGGTTAGACCGAGGGATGATTCCGAAAGAAACAATGTTAGTAATCAGGATCAGATGTGCAATGTTAATCAGTATATTTTACATTTCTACATATATAATACACAAATTGACTTATTTTAAGATGCCTAAATATGAGGAGGAGGATTTTGATGCAATTATAAAACAAAACAATGTAATTTTTTCACTTTTTATCACTTTTTGAGCTAAATGAAATATTCGTAAATGAATGCAATTAAGAGTGTCCAAATAGAGTTTTGCAAGCATAGACAAGTTGAAGAAAAAGTGTCATAGAAGTGTGAAAAAATTGTTAGTGAAAGTGTACAAGGAAAAAGGTTCCCAAGGATGATTGATTCCTTGATAGGGGTTCTAAAAATTCAAAAGTTGAATGTTTATTTTACTACCTAAAGGTTCTGCTTCTATGTGCAAATAGATCTACAACTAAGTATTGTTTTAGAATTTTCTTAAATGAAGACAATATGATGCAAATGCAAATTTTAGAGAATGTAAATGGAAACTATGAATCCCATTTTAAATCTAGATCTGATCTAAATGGCTAAAATGAATCCTAATGCAACCTATGATGCAAAATGGTATGTAATTTTTTGAAGTTTTTTTACTTTTATGATGCAAAAGTGAAACCCTAGATGAAAGATGCAACATAATGCAAAAATTAAATCAAGGATGCAATTTAAAAAGGTATGTAATGTTAAGAGGTTAGTTTCACCCAAATGAAAAAAATAAAATAGGAAACCCTAGGTCTAATGTATAAACCTAGGATTCAAATGGTCTTTTTTGGTGGATGTGTATTTTCTATTATTTCATTAAGATCAAGATTAAAAAGGTGAGAAGATTGACTTTCAACCATGAAGGTAAGCCAATCACACATAAAAATCCATCCTATTAAGGATTATAATGATTTGGAATTGATTTGAAATGATTAACCTACTTAAGCTATATTACCTAATATGAAAAATGTAATAAACATATGATTAACAAACTGAAACAACTTGTAGGTAGATCTAGGAAGTGTAGAGGATTGTTTATCTATCACCAAAAGTTGGTTTTTATGACTTTAGGAGGAAAGAGTCACCCTAGAGTGTATGGATCATTGTATGCCACTTCTACTCTACTTTTGAGGTTCTCTAATGATAGATTTGAGCTTCTGATCTCTAGTTGTAGAATTGTTAGAACATTGATAGATAATTTTGTATGTAGGTTTATGTGAGTTGATACGTTGTAGGGATTCAAATGCAATAATGAATTTTTTTTCATTAATCTATCTTCAATCCTATTCAACCTAATATATGCACATTCACGAATAAAAGAGATGTTTTTCCATTTAGGGCTTGCCTTAGTCAAACCTCATGTAAGTGTTTCCACTTCCACAATGGAAATTTTAATGATAAAATAATAATGGATAGGAAAGGAATGGTGAAATCACAAAGTGCTACAATTCACCACCCTTCAATGGCTTCCTTAAAGGACTGTGTCATGCACATCACCTCAAGGTCTTGGATCTTTCTTGATTGATTTTATTGAATTCTTTGGAGACCTACAAAAGCATTAGCCTTTACAAAACAATGATAACATAAACTCACATAGAATTTGACATGATGTTAGGATCTTGGATTGTTGAAATAAGGCTCTAAAATGTTTCTGGGTATGTGCAAGATCATGATGGGCCAAAAAGTGGCAATATGATGGGTATTTGTAGGGTATGTGGCTGACGACTATTTTTCTACCCAAAATTGATGAAATGAAAAGGGTTTTTAAAGGAGATTCTCAACTTTCCACCGATATAAATTATGCTTTATTTTGAATTTAATAAGTAATTATTGTTCATTTTCTATTAAAATTGTGAATAAAGTCCTAATTGATAGGCTGATTGAAAAACATTTATAGCTTTCAAATGGTATCACATTTTTTGAATCCAAAACATCCATCACATTCTATTCTTTGTATACTATAGGATTAAAACAAGAAAAATTGAATTTCATGAAGTTTTGACCAAGTTAAGGTGGTTAGACATATAAGTTTTTATATTTTTTAAAAAGTTGTAATAAAAAATTCATAATTAATTATTTACTTGGAAACAAATTACAAAAAAATATGCATCACATCGGGGCATGAGTACTCTACTTATATCTAAAATATTATCATTTTATTGTGGTTAGGGTGGTCAGACAGACACCTGCTTCTTATTTTTTCCCTGAAATTTAAGTACCACTGTATTGAAATTTCAAATTTTCACCAAATAGATTTTTTTTTTTTTAAACAAACCTTGTATTTTAGAAACTACATTGAATTTTCTACAGATTCTATTCTTACATTTTTTTGAAATAATATAGATAACTTATCCAAATTTTTATGTCAAGTTTCCTAACTCTGATTTTTCTGATTTTTTTGCCACTTAAGGGCCTATTTTTCCATGATGATCCTACACATACCCTTCTCTTGAATTTCTTGATAGAACTCTTGGTAATAATTGTTCTAATGATTTTCTAGATAACTCCTGTTAGATTTCAAATGATGCAATAACTAAGTATTTATAGAAATTTCTCTAATTTATTGAGAATTAAATCGTGTTAGCAAAAATTTGCAATTTGAATTTTGAATATTAAGATGCCCACTCTGACATATCAAAAATTGGTCCCTAGTAGAATATGGGGACCCATACACCCTAGATTGAAAGGGTCTTGGCCCTATTCTCCAAGATATTAAGTGTGTAGGGAAAAATAATAGTTATATGTATTCATTGAATGCTTGCAATTTCTTAGAAAGTGGTACAAATGGGCTATCGAATCCATAATTTAGGAAATTAGGGACCCAATTAGGCTCAATAATATAGGGGGAGAAAAATCGTAGTGTGAAATTTTCAACAATGGAAATTTGTGATGCTACAACATTAAAATCATCATGTTCTTGAACGTAACTATCCATCTCTCTCTCCCTCCACCTTAGTCTCTAACTCTCTCTACATCTCTATTTATTAATATTCCTCTCTTTTTTATTCCATCCCTCCCCCCAAAATATCTACATCCCTCTCTCTCCTTCCAAATCTATGTATCTCTCCATACCTCTCCCTCCTTCCATCCTCCCCTTTGTGCTCTTTTCCCAAATATCTCTCTATCTCCCTCTCTCTCTCACTCCCTATTTCCCTCCTTCCTTTTCTACTCATTTTCTCCCATGTATATCTTTGTGTCCTTGTACCTAACTCTCCCTATCTCTAATTCTCCTTTCTCCCTATCTACATATGTCCATATCTCTCTCCCTATCTCAAATTCTTCTTTCTCCCTATCTACATCTCTACCTTCCTCTCTCCCTAACTCTCTTTTCCTCTATATCTCTCAATATATCTCTATCTAGGTTATAATTTTCTTAGATTTCGAGGAAGAATATGTCTCTTCCATGCTAAAAAATTCATCTTAATAGGAGTGTGTTATAATGCGCACATGTTCCTATGAAGATAAAAATCCTCTTTTTATCTCTCTCCATATTTCTTTCCCAGGTCCCACTCTTTTTTTGTCCCTCCCTCTCTCTCACTCCTACATATATCTCTCTCTAATTTTCTCTTACTTCTATAAATAATTTAGAGTTTAGGGTTTAGGGTTTAGGGCTTAGAGTATATTGTTTAGGGTTGAGGGTATAGGTTTTAGTGTTAATTATTAATGTGAATATTTAGGGTTTAGTGTATAGGTTTCAAGTTGTATCTCCTAGTGTTTAGGGTTTATGGTGTAGGTATTATGGTTGATGATAGAGGTTTGAAGGTCTACCTACCTATTTATATATCATCTCACATATCCCCCCTCTCTACTCTCTTCTACATCTCTTTTGTTCTCTATATTACTTCTCTCTCTCCTAGATATACCTCTCTATCTCAAATTTCTATCTATCCCCCCTTCTTATATCTCCTCTCATCCCTTCTTATATATCTCTCTTTTCTCTATCTCACATATCTTTTTTTCTTTTCCTATCTTCTCTCTAACTCACCTCTCTCTATCTCTTTCCCAAGTATCTCTCTCATTTTTTTCCTTTAATATATGTAAATTATTCATTATTTAAGGTGTAGGGCCTAAATTATATGATATAGTGTATAGGGTTGAGGGTATATTGTTTAGGATTGTCTAGGGATGAGGGTTCATCCAATAGGCTTTGGGGCATAGGGTTGAGAGATATGGTTTATGGTTGATGGTGTATCATAAAGTGTTTAGAGCTAGGTGTATATGGTTGAGGGTTTATTATATAGGCTTTAGGGTTCAAGGTTGAGGGATAGGGTTTAGGGTCAAGAGGGTATATGGTATAGGGTTGAGGGTTGAGGGTATAGGGTATAAGGTTTAGGATTGAGCATACAGGGTTTAGGGTTGATGGTATAGGGTATGTGGTTGAGTATATGGTTTATGGTGGAGAGTATAAGATTGAATTATAAGGTTTAGGTTTGAGTGTATAGCAATCTTGAGAGCTGAAGGTATAAGGGTTATGGTAGAGTGTATAAGTGTTATGACCTAATATTGATTGTAGAGTTTATATTATATGGTGTATGATATAGTGTATATGGTTTAGGGTATATTGTTTAGGAGTGTATAGTGTCATGGGTTCATCCAATAGGCTTTAGGGCCTAGGTTTGAGGGATATGGTTTAGGGTTGAGGGTATATGATATAAGGTATAGAGTTGAGTTTTTATGGTTGAGGGTTGATCCAAGGTTGAAGGATAGGGTTTAGGGTCAAGAGGGTATAGGGTTGAGGATTTATCCTATAGGATTGAAGGCCTAGGGTTGAGGGATAGGGTTTAGCATTGAGGGTATAGGGTACAAGGTTTAGGGTTGAGGGTATAAGGTTTAGGATTGAGGTTATAGGGTATAAGGTTAAGGGTTGATGGTATAGGGTCTAGGGTTGAGGGTATATGATATAGTGTTGTGTATATGTTTTAGGCCTTAGCCTATTGGATTTAGCTCCTAGGGTTGATGGATAAGGTCTAGGGAATTGATGATATAGGGTATATGGTTTTTTTTATGGGTATAGAGTTTAGGGTTGAGTATCACATCTCCCCCTCTCTACTCTCCTCCCCATATCTATTTTTGTCTATCTCACTTCGCTCTCACCCCTGAATCTACCTACCTCTAGATCTAACCTCTACACTCTCTCACTATCTACTAAGATCTCTCTATCTCAGCTTTCTATATATATTCCCTTCCTACCTCTCCCCTCATCCCTCATTATCTACCTCTCCCTCCCTCACTATGTAGATATCTCCTCTCTCTATCTCACCTCTCTTTATCTCTCTCCTAGGTCTCTCTCTCCTCTCTCCCTTAAATATATGTAAAAATTATTCATTATTTATGGTGTAGGCACTATGGTTTATGGGTTTATGGATTAAATTTAATTATGTATGTTTTAGTTTTAAATTATTAATTTTGGGTTTTAGGGTATAACATATAGGGTATAAGGTTTATGTATCAAGGTTTAGGTCATAGGGTGTAGGGTTTATAATTGACGATATAGGGTATAGGGTTTAGGATTAAGAGTATAATATTGAGTGATAAAGTATACGTTTGAGGATATACGAACCTTGAGGATCGAAAGTATAAGGTTTAGGGTAGAGTGTATAGGCTTTATGGCCTAGGGTTAAGTGTAGGGTTTAGAGTTGAGCGTATAATATTGAGTGATAAGGTTTAGGTTTAAGGGCATAGGAACCTTAAGGGTTGAAGGTATAAGGTATAGGGTAGAGTGAATAGGCTTTATGGCCTAGGCCTAAATGTAGGGCTTAGGGTTGAGGGACAGGGTTTAGGGTTGATGATATAGGGTATATAGGGTTTAGGGTATAAAATTTAGGGTTAAGTGTATAGGTGTTCTAGCATTAAATCTATAGGGTTTTGGTAAGTTAGATCCATCATAATCCAAAAATTAAGCAAAATACATATGTGTATTGTTAAGTTAAAAGCAAGTACAAATTTTGTACATCTATATAGATCACCTAAGGGTTGGGGCATCTAGATCAACTAGATTAGGGAGGTTGAGGATATCAATTACTATGGGGCCACTCGAAGGGCATACCAAGACCATCAACAAGAGACAAGGCCAACCATTGCTAGAAAGTGACAAGATATATGCCCTAGGGCACATATCTTTTTATGGTCTATGGAGGAGATGCATTATGATGAGACCCTAAGGTCCATTTGGATGTATTATGTGATGGAACCCTAAGGCCCATTTTTTTATGTATTATTTGATGATATATAGTGAGGCCATGGTAGTTTTTATGTATATATTTTTTTATGGTGCTTTTATGATGATTATGATATCAATGTGCTAATAATGATGTTTGAAAGGTGTATGTGATTTATGAAATATACAAGTGAATTTTAATGTAGATATATATGGTCTTAAATGAATCTAGAATGTATCTAATGAAGAATATATATGTATGTTCTAGATATGAAATGTAATAAACATGAAAGATGATAATCTATGCTAGAGTAATAAATATAAAAATTTAAGATGAAAAGGAAATGATGATAGGATGCTTAGAATAAAAAACATAAACACTTAAGATGAAAATGAAATGATGATAATATGCTTAGAATAACAAATCTAAACATTTAATATAAAAATGTAATGATGATAATATGCTTCAAAAACAAAACAAAAAAACACTTAAGATGAAAATACAATGATGATAAGATGTTTAGACAAACAAATATAAACACTTAATATAAAAATGCAATGATGAGAAGATTCTTAAAATAACAAATCTAAAGACTTAAGATGAAAATACAATGATGAGATGAGTTTGATGGAGATGAAGAACAAGTGACCATCTTAATACATTGAGTGTGGAGATATATAGAAGAAATAGAGAATTAATGTGCACATACAGTCTATAATTAGGAAGGGTATGTGCAGGATCATCATGGAAAAAAATGCCCTTCAGTGGCAATAAAATTCAGAAAAATCAAAGTTAGGCAACTTGACATAAAAATTTGAATAAGTTATCGATATTATTTCAAAAATATGTAAGAATAGAATCTATAGAAAATTGAATGTAGTTTCTAAACTACTACATTTTTTTATTTTTATTTTAAAAGCTATTTGGTGAAAATTTGAAATTTCAATGCAGTAGCACTTAAATTTTAGGGAAAAAATAAGTAGGTGTTTGTCTGACCACCCTAACCACAATAAAGTGATAATATTTTTTAATAAGACTTATATATAAGTAGAGGACTCATGTTTTGATGTGATGGATATTTTTTTTCAAGTAAAGAATTAATTATGAATTTATTATTATAACTTTTAAAAAATATAAAAACTCGTATGTTTGACCACCTTAACTTGGTCAAAACTTCATGAAATTCATTATTTTTTAATACTATAGTTTTCGAAGCATAAAATGTGACACATGCTCGAGATTCAAAAAATGTGATACCATTTGAAAGCTATAGATCTGTTTTTCAATCAGCTTATCAATCAGAACTTTAGTCATAATTCAAATAGAAAATGAATAATAATTATTTATTAAATTTAGGGTAAAGCATAATTTATATTGGTGGAAATATGAGAATCTCCTTTAAAAATCCTTTTTGTTTCATCAATTTTTGGTAAAAAAAGAAAGACGTCAGCCACATACCCTACACATACCCATCATATCACCACTTTTTGGCCCATCATGATCCTACACACCCACAAAGAAAAAATTTATGATGATGAGAAATAAGGGATGGGATGGGATTAGGTGTATTTGGAATGTAATAATTGAACTACAATGAAGAGAGCACTTAACTTGATAATGCATGCAATATTATGTACCATGGTATGGGTATGTGGACCAAGTTGTGACACAAAAAAGGTGCCACTTTTTTTTTACCTGAAATGACCATTTGGCGAGCACAAAATTTGGCACTCACCAAATGGCTTCGATGATTGAGCCTAAGGCCCGATATTTAAAAATTCAAATAATTTGGCGAGCACCAAATTTGGTGTTGGAATCAAGCAACACTAAGAGGGGGGGTGAATCAGTGTTATGCAATTTTTAACTTTATTAATCTAATCATTAAAGTGTTGATAACATTCAACCAAAATAAAAATGTGTTCACATAAGAAAAATAACCACAACACCATAACATAGGGATGTTTTACATGGAAACCCTATTAGGGGAAAAACCACGGTGGAGGTTAATCCACAATATTGTTCTGAGTATATTGAAAATAAAATATTACAAGATGAGAATGCACTTGCATTCAGGCACACTGCCTAGAGCTCACTGCTAAAAAACTAAAAGGCTTACTGCCTTACAAAAGTTTGGAATACTTCCAAAGAGTTTGAACTAATAAAGTAGCATCTACCAATGCTTGATTATAGTTCCGGTTAGACTCAACAATCGAATCCAGGACCTTCTGACTGATTTTGCTCTTCTTCTCTATTATGCTTCAACTCACACCAAAAATCCTTAATGCACAAGTGAAACTATGCATAATCACTCTATTGACCTTCTAACATTCACAACATACATCAACTCACATCGAACACACACCAAAATGATATAATTGATCACTTATATATATATGCCACCAAAAATTCAATTACTACATGTTGGCTTCAACAAAATAAGAAAATATTCACAAACAGTCAGCTCAAATCATCCATAATATTCAATGTGTATCCACAAGAGTCGGCCACAACATAGTGAGGACCCAAAGAAAAATGTTCAAACACAAAAATACTCAAACAATAACTCCTCAAATATCCGTGACACACCATATTCACCAAGTTGACCTCCAAATACTGATGAACATAAAATTAGTTCACTGGACCTTCTAACTTCCACGCAAATTGATACGAGGCACCCAAGATTTACATATAACACATATTATCCATTGAAAAATACTCCCTAAGATCCACAATATAAAATAATAATAGAAAATATGCATATGAATCGAAGAACATGAAGTTACCAGATGCTATGTTCTAACTAAATAGATAACTACTGATCTTTAATTTTTCTGCTAGTATGAGAAAATTGCAATGCATAGATTGACTAGCTGATAGGGGTTGCCATCAATGAAAACACCAAAAAAATGTGCAATGCCTCTTTCCAACAATCTCCCCCTTTGGCATTGATGTAAACACTTAGTGAAAAAAGACTAAGTGTTGGATCACTACCAAAAAATACACTACCACCCAAAACTCCAAAAAAATCTTCATCCATAGCTCAAAACTACAACCCCCCCTTATATGAATATACATTTTTCACTGTTCTATTCTCCCCATTTGAAATCAATGGCAAAGATGGGGAATCCACATACAAAACTCCTATAAACAAACAAAAACTTCAAAATTCATATGTACAAACTTTATTTCAAACAACTTACACAAACTTGAAGATATCTACAAAATTCAATGTCTTTAACAAGTTCAAGCTTGTGTCCCAACACTTCTTGAGACTTTCTAGAATAGTTATGTGACCACAGAGTAAGATTTCACTTCTGCAACTTCAAGGCTCATTGGATCACTAACTGCCATAGCATCACATGGTTTCCATCTTTGGACCAATTAGCCCTCTAAGTTCACCAGTTCTTTCCACAACTCTTTCATTATCATGCTTTAAACTCTTTATTTTGTCAAGTATATAACTTGACCTTCTTGTTCTCAAATAGAAACACTTAAAGGATCAAAAACATAAAAAATAGAAGCTAACTCTTTCTCATGATCCTTAACCTTCTTCTCATTTTCCTCAGTAAGTTTTGACAAAGACAAACACGACTTATAAATCCTTCCACCTTCTAACAATGGACTTTGAACATTTTTCACACAGGTAGCTAATAGAAATTTGTCATTTACTATCAATCCTTTCAACCTACTGATCTTCCTAGCATCAAATTCCTTCTGAACTTTGACCAAAGCGGACTACTCAAGTGACTCAAAATGAGTACTTACTGAACTTATAAGTTTCTTCAACTCACCAGAGGAAGAATTGGATGGATCCTTAACATAAGTAGGCATGATCCTTTCCAAAATTCCAAATGCCAGATTCAATAACTCACTATCGTCAATGTGAGACTTCAAAATTTCTTCCCTAGCCTTAGCTTGTGTAAATGATGTGACTTTCATTTTCTGAATTAGGGACAAGGTAGACAAATGAATAGGAGCATCTCCCAACTCAAGATAAAATTCTTCCTTTTTCTCTTCTAGAAACTTCTTCACTGTCTCTACAATGTCTCTTGTTTCCAAAGAAACTCCCTTGACTTCAACCTTCTTTTCCTCAACTACTATTTCCACAGCCACAAATTTTTTCTTGTCATTTGGAGCTTCAATTTCTTCAATTGATACAATTTTGGGAGCTTCAATCTCCATAGGTTCTTTTTTAGTATGTACATCAGGAGGAATCTAAGTATCCTAAATTGTAACCTCTTCATTTACTAGGCCAGATGAGATATCTTCCACATGCTCTTCTTCAAAAACAACATCAATTATGTTCTTTGATAGAATTTTCTTCAAAATGCTTTCTATTTTTTTTCTACTTCGTCAGTTTTACCCAACATAAGCTTGTTTATTCTTCTTTTGCTTTTGAACTCTCTTTTTGCTTCTTTCATAATTGCTTTAATTTCTTCAACAAACATTACCAGACTTAAATTTTCAAGAACCTGTTTTCTCAATTGCTCTTCTTTAGTTCTAGCATTAACTCTCCTCATCTCCAAAATTTCATACAATTCCTTAGGAAACTGTGCCGTTATCTCAACAATAGTCATATTGAAATTGTTTAGATATTTTATTGTAGCCTCCTCAAGGACTCTTTTACTAACAGTTGTGAGATGGGATCAGAAATCAAATAGCATAGATAAAGTGACAGCCAACATTTTTAAACTATTAACCTCATCCAAACAAGAGAAAACAATGAAAGCATAAGGAAAATAAAACATCAAATCAAAATACTCCCCATGCTTGAACTTGAATCACTTCTCTTTCTCTCCTATTTCTCCTTTTACAAATATTCCCTTAGATTTGTAGTCTAACTTGTACAAATACTTGCAAATTGTAAGTAGAAAGTTGGAGAAGAATAGTTGTTACGGTGAAAATGGAGAAGGAAGGTTACTTTATAGAAAACCTTTCAAATGGACGATTGAGATTAATCTTCTAGAAAGATTCCAAGATCAATGGATGAGAGTGCATGAGAGGGAGGTCATGAATTGGATGGTTGAAATTAAGTCTCAGAAAAGATGCCAAGATCAATGGTCCAGAATTGATGCACCAAAAATATGCCATGCATGGAAAAGCTATGATGTCGATCGCTATGACTTCTGATAGCAATGATAGACATGCAAGACATGTAGGGTATGATAGAAATGAATGTTATGATAGGGGATTATGACAGAGCATCTTTGACCAGGTGGTGCATAAATAATTTATTCAAAAATGGAGAGAATGAAGGAAATGAACAAGTGGAAAATAAATTATTTATTTGGAGAAAATGAAAAAAAGGAGCATTTAATTAAATTTATCAATTTAATTAAATGGAGAGATGAAAATTAGATGTTAAATAATTAATTAGATTAATTATTTAATAGGGGAGGTGGCATGGGATAGTTAAATAATTTTAATAATTATTTAACTATAGAAGAATTAAAGGACCATGAATAGATAAATAATTAATGGTAATTATTTAACTATAGATGAAAGGTGACAAAATAATTAAATAAATAATAATTTGTTTAACTATTGAAGAAGAGGGAGAAATTAGTGACACAATTAATTTATTTAATCGATTACAATATAATAAAGATTAAAAAGTGAATTAATTAAATAATTATTAAAAATCATTTAATTAATAGAGGAATATGATCAAACATAATTGAATAACTAAAATTATTCAATTATCAAAGGACGAGGATGAAGAAAAAAGACACTTGCAGGCTTAGGACATTTTTCATTGTCTACATTTTTCCCCTCTTTGACATAATGCAGTTCATCGCATTGTGTCAAAGAAATTTAATTCTGAAATATGCCCTAGTGAAAGAAGAATGACAAGGAGGGTTGTGTATGCCCCATCGAGAGGACAGGTGAGTTCAAAGAAAATGAGTGTGCTCTCAAAATGGATGATAAGGCTAGAGGATGAAGGATAGAATAAATGTTAGCTTGGAAGGGGATGGATATTAGCATGGAAGAGAAAGGAGGATGAAGATGGAAAGCTAGACAAGAAATGATAAGGGAACCAACTTTCATGCTTACATTTTTATAGTTATCATCATTGGGCAGATTATTGTAATGGCCAACAAACACCATGATATGATGTAGACCAAGGTGTGCAAGGTTGTACCATCACATGAGACAAGCAGCCACAGACAAGGATGATCATGACTCATACTAAGAGAGTGATTTCCCTAGTATTTTTGTCATAATCAAACACAAATAGTAAAGACAGGCAAGACAAATCATGAAACATCATTGCTCCTCTAAATCTTGTTGTCAAGACATCCTCGAGGAACTAGCATCATGATTGCCAAAAGACAAAACAAGCATCATAAAATTAAATGCCAAGTGCTTGCCAAGTGTCTAAATGTCAAAATGTCAAGTTTGTCAAGTTTGTCAAGTGTGGTGGGATGTCAGATGTCTTGGTTTCAAAATGCCAGGGTTGACGATACGAAGATGCCAAATTGGTGTCGATTTCAGGAAGGACACATCTTGAACGATGTTGAGATGTCAGATTCAGAAAGAACACATTCTAAATGACGTTGATGTGAGAGGGATACCAAATTCGGGAAGGACACATCCCAAATGAGGTCAATGTCAAGATGTCGAATTGATGTCAAGTTCAGGAAGGACACATCCTGAACAATGTTGATGTCACGACATCAAATTCGGTAAGGACACATCTTGAATAAAGTTGATGCCAAAATTTCAATTTGATGTCAAGATTTAGGAAGGACACATCCTGAATGATGTTGATGTCAAGATGCCAGATTCAGGAAGGACACATCCTGAATAAAGTCGATGTTAAGAGGAACATACCTCAAAATTTGTGAGAGTCCTCAAAATACTAGATGATTGTGATGACACCTAGGAAGGAAACATCCTAGGAAAATGAATAAGTGATGGGGCTACCCTTCAGAAGGACATATCTGTATAGTAAGCAAGATTTCACCAGTTTGACTAAGTTTGACCGAGTTTGATCAATTTTGATATGCCAAGATGATTGTTGTGTTCAATTGACAGATTGTTGAAGTTCGCTTGGGTAAAGTGTTTGTTCAAATTTTGACAAAGACCATGATAAATTTAAAGGCTATTTCATGTGTGAGAAAATTGTGTAATGAACCCTAATGGACTGACCTAGTGTGGCCTCGAGGGCTCATCGATAGATGGTCTTGCATACATCATACACTTAGAAACCTCGTAGTTCGACACAACCAATGAATTTGTCTTATTGACCAAAGACTGAGTCATGGTTTATTTTGACAAACCTACTAGGACTGACCTAATGTATCGGGGCTCGAAGATGAGCCTTGCCTACGTAGCAAATGCATAGAGACAACGTAGTTCGACAATGAAAAAGACTAATCAAGACTTGAATTGACATGACTATGTTGACTGACATGACTCCCATTTTTGGAATTTTTGTGTTTTCTTCAAGACGTTTTTTTATTTTTAGGTCTTTTTTAAGACATTTTTTCAATTTTTAAGTCTTTTTTTAGGACATTTTTTGATTTTTAGGTCTTTTTTGCATGACATTTTATGATTTTTAGGTCTTTTTGTAGGAGATTTTTGATTTTTAGGTATTTTTTTAGGACATTTTATGATTTTTAGGTCTTTTTTTAGGACATTTTATGATTTCTAGGTCTTTTTTAAGGACATTTTATGATTTTTAGGTCTTTTTTAGGACATTTTATGATTTTTAGGTCTTTTTTCAAGACATTTTATGATTTGAGGTCTTTTCTTAGGACTAATAATACATTTGACTGCAAAATATGATGAAACTGTCTGACGAAATATGTAAAATTTGATGTTCGTCGGGTGCTTGTAAAATTTGATGTGTAATTTCCAATTTTTTGAAAGTTTATCCCTGACGTTCATCAAAATTTTGACAAACCTGGGGTTCGTCGAAATGTCAGCTATTATTTTCATCGAATTTTCGACAAACATGAAAAATTAAAAAAAATCAAATTGTGGCCAACATAAAGAAAAGTGAGTTCGCACCTAATTTATTGTGATAATGTTTTGCTCTACTTGAGACAGTTTGTGGAGAACTAAGGATGATTTTCTTGGGAAAAATAAAAAAAAATTCAAGAAGATATCACCAAGTTGAGGGTAGTCATTGTCTTTTTGCATAATTCGGTTGTGAAGTCAGATTTGTAGTTCCAGGTTTGAAAATCACATTTTAAAGCAACATGTCATCAGATTTCATTTTTAGAGATTAAGGGTTTTGAGAATTTCATGTCCAGATTTTGTTGTGTGGAATCACCATAACATCACAATGGAGGAACAAATTCTTGTGACTATAATTATGTGATCCATAACTGCATTGGTCATGTGGCACGGTTGTGCTATAACAAATATAGGATGCATTCATGTGTGACCCAAGTTTAATGTGGCTATGTTGTGATAGAAATGGAGGCACTCATATAATGTAGTTAATTCAGGTTGTCTCAAGTTTAACATGATAGGATGTAATTATAGCATGATCGAAGAGTAATTACCTCTTGCTGCAATAAAGAGCCTATAACTCTGGTTGATATGCAGAGTGGTTTTGTTATATCAATTATGTAGTGCATTCAAGCACAACCCATGTTTAATGGGCTATTCTAGAGAGTGATCAATATTTTCTAAACCTTATGAATGTTGTTTGACATATATTTTCATAATCTAAAATTCCTTGAGGCTTTTGAAGTATCAATGTATCCTATATAGGGTTTAGAATGATTTCTTTTAATTAAAAAAATAAATAAATGATGTATTTCCCTGTAATTAGATAATGTGGAGATCTCCTAAATCTGCCCCATCACACTATCCTCTTTGGCACTATATTCATTACTCCAGCTACTAAGGTTTTGCATGTGACATCTTTAATATCTTCATGACCGTGGCTTTTAAATAGATCTCAGTCTTTGCTTTAATCCTTTTCATGGTAACCCTTGGGTTCCATAATCCACCTTCAATCTCTTCTAAGAACGTTGTCTTAAGCTAGACTGCATAGTATGCATATAAAGCAAGTCCTTCATACCTGCCATTGTTCCAAACCACCACTCACTGCCTTGCTTAAAATGTTGCCTCCATAAACACAATAGCATGTTTTAAAATCATGGTTGCCAGTGATTGACCATTAAGGTCACCACTTTCATCATGAAGATACAATGGGATTTTTGTCTTCAAACTCAAGGCATTATGGAAGATAACATTGTGAATTTTTTGTTGTGTAATTTTGGGGATTTTCTTGCACATTTCTTTGGCACATTTAACTTCCTTTAAAATTGGGTATTACATCCTCAGCTACAATCTTAAACAACTCATTCACTATCACTTGAATATTCCTTTCATGAGCATCCTTCTATAAAATCAAACTATGCTCTATAGACTGCCTACTTACTATAGGAGACTCATTGTTTCATGGTATTGTAAATCTTAAGATCCTTCAACCTTATTGAAACTACTTCACAGTCCACAAGGTATTATTCACTATTCTCCCATCTTTGATGAGTCTCAAAATGCTGCTCAAACATGCAATCCACTACCT
>VDFB02047230.1:529720363-530078685 GCA_007258455.2 Sequoia sempervirens
CTTTCTTACATCCTATAACCAAGACTAAACGAGACTTAGAGTCACTTCTCAAACTAGGACACATTACATTACCACACATTTTTGACTAACAAGATAAGAAAGGAAAGAGTAAAACTACATCTTATTATGCATATCATAGAATAATGAGACATCTTTCTAATGAATGTCTTTCTTTAAAGAGGAAATTGAGAGAATTTGATCCTTATGGGGATCAAATTGAAGGCATGATAAATGAGCATTAATTTTATGTTCTCATTGCTATGTGGTAGTTGTAGTATCACACAATAGTCACTACCATCCATGAGGGTATAAAATTAGCTTTATACAATCATCTTTTATTTTGCAAGGAGTGACATATCATAATCCATTTGGCTCACCTTTTCCCCTACACTTGGGGGCCAAGGGGTTAGGTAGCCTTATGTTAGGTGTATTCCCTATAGCAAGGGATCCCTCTTTATCTCCTTAAAATGTTAGTGTAGCATGTACAATAAAATTTTAAGGGGGGTAGATTGTCCCCCTCTCATTGATTACATAAGAAATGGTCCCTTCTTAATTATTTTCATATCCTATGAAGTGTGACCATGTCAACCAAAGTGTGGCCTTCTTGATCTATGGGTAAAAGCACAAAGTTGTGTCACACTTTATAAACAAAACACAACATTGATCCAACTTTTAAATTTGAATTACTAAAAAGTGGCATATATGGTTTAAATTTTGAAATGATGTAAACTAGTAGAATATGTATATTTTAGTATATTTTATGTTTGTATTTAGAAAAAAATTTAAAAATTATTTTAAACTACTTTTTAATATTTTAAACACTATAGTAGTTGCTGATAAAATGCTAAAAATTGAAGTTTCATGGGACATAAAACTTTGTATAGTAATTTTTTTTTTTTTCTTTCAAAATTTTTGTGTGTATTTATAACTTGAAACTTTAGTGTATGGATTTTTTTTTTTTCCAATTTTGATTAATATATATTTTTAAATAAGTATTAAAATGTGTGTGAATCAAAAAATATTTGTTTCTATTGGATGTCAACTTTCATATTAAATATTTATCTAAAATGGAAAATAATTATATTATCTTGAAATACATTCTTTTATCAAGTGAATCATACTTTTTTAATAAGTTTTAGTATTTTTCCTTGGCATGATAATCAACCTAATATTTTATGATGATAACCCGCTTTTAGTAAAATTAAAAATTAAAATAAAAATAATAATTAAACTATTAAAATAAATATATTTTTGAAAACTACACTTATGGATCTACAAAAGGGTAATTTTAATATTTAAAAAAAAATGTTATTTACATTAGTAGGAGTTATTGAAACTTCAAGTTTTTCAAATAATTTTAATTTTTTGGTAAATTGTACTCAAAGTGGTGATCCATATATTTTTAGCCAACAATTTTAGGTGAAAAAGTTGTGGAAGTATCTAAATTAGATAAAATGAATTTTAATAGATCATATGCTTGACCAAAATTGATTTTTAGTTAGAAATAATTAAATTCAGTTGTGTTGATAAGTTGGCTAAAAATGTGACACAACTTTGTGCTTTTACCCCTATGTGAGTGTCTCTCTTTGGTGGTGATATTGGGCTTGATGTCCTCTAAGAGTGAAATTTCTTGGTGCATGATGTTCCCCTTGGTGGTAATTCTATGGCTAGTATTCCCTAGGGTGTGAATTTATTTTTCCATGACTTGTCCTCTCTTAGTGGTGATGTCATGTGTGATATTCCCTATAGTGTGACCTTTAATGTATTGAGAAAAGCTCCATTGTTTTTGTAAATAATTTTTTTGTGGTGGTGTTATTATAACACACCATGAGGTTTTGGCCTTACTTGATCATCGTTTATGCGCCCCCTGAGGTGAGTTTTTTTGTCCCCTGAGACATTAAACTATGTGCACCCCCTGGCATGAGTTTTTTTGTCCCCCCGAGATGTTAAACCTTGTGCACCACCTAAGGTGAGTTTTGTTCATCCCTTGAGATGTTAAACCTTGTGCACCTCCTGAGGTGAATTTTTCATCCCCTAAGATTTTAAACCTTATGTACCCCTTGAGGTGAGTTTTTTTTGTCCCTTGAGGCATTAAGCCTTATGCACCCTTGAGGTAAGTTTTTTCAAGATAGTTCATGGATTCAACATAATGGATCTTGTTGGGTCATGAACTTGAGCAACCCTTTCTAACATGGCCACCTAGCATAACACACCTTGCTTTACAGTGGAGCCATGTGTTTTATGAGTGATGTGACATAACAAAAATTGCTAGTCCTCATAGGAGCTAGCATTTATTTGATGGATGATGTTTGGTATTTAAGACAATTTAAGATTGAGGTATCTTTTCCTTATCAACTCAAATCTTTTAGTACTAACCTTGTGTTTGTTGTATATATTTTTTGTTTGCATCATGGTTTTTTTTATCAGTGAAGGAAGGACTAGCCTACAAGATTTTATTTAATAAACTGAAGATTAATGCAACTATTAATTGCAACCAATAAATGATTTTAGTAGAAATTACACAACTTTAACAATCCCTGCAGATCCTAAAGCTTTCACATCCTAGACAACATAACTACCCAGTATAAACCCTCAACAAAACAACCTGACACTAGTAAGCTATTTACTAATTTTCCTTTTGTCATGGGAATAAAGGATCATGTTAAAATTTGCATCCTTCTTCTTCCTTTTTTTCCTTTGAACCTTATGCCAAATCTCCTCCAAATCACCTTCCCATGTTGGTGCTCCCATTTCCTCCTTTGAAAGGAACTTATCTTCAAATGAAGCCACACTTAAACATGCTGCCCTTTCACCCAACCCACCATTTGTAACATTTCCCTTCTCCTTCCTATTAGAAGAACCCACCACTATCCCCTTGTTCTTATGTGGGGGTTCATTAGATGCTATAATATTTGAACCCTTCTTCAGTGCATTACCAACCAACTCTTCTTTTTCCATGGAATATTGATGGGGGGAAGCCTCCTTCCACCAAGTTTCTTGATTGACCCCCTTATGTTGAGAGAATTGCTCGGCTAAATGACCCATGTTAAAGTACCTCTGACAATGAAACGATACCCCTTCATAATAAAGTAATTATTTCCATTCCTGACTTGAAAATTTCAAAAGTGTAGCTATAGGGAGATCTTTTGAAATTTCCATTTCAACTAAAATATGTGCATAAGGGAGCCCTCATCAACATCCAAAAAATTTCCTCAGCATGTTAGCAATGGCTTCAAAGCAAGATTCAAACCAGAAATGTAACGAGACATTCGAGAGCCTTACCCATAGTGAAACCATCCCAAAAGATTCAGTATTGGGGTTGAAATCATGATGCCAAGGTTTTAGCATTAGCAAATATCTATCCTCCCAACTCCATTGATAATCACACAACACTGCCTTCATATCCTTCTCATTGTCAAAAAATACCACAAAAAATCCTTTCGCACTTGGGTAGATTTGCACATCTCCCTCTAATATTGGACGTCGTGTCTCCAAAATCCAATGGTGCAACTCTGCAAGCCCTGGTCAAGAAACCCCTAAATCTTCCAATCAACCCTTACTCCTCAAAATACTTTACATTTTCCACCACTTCGTTCATTATGATTTCCTCAAAATCAATTGTTGGGGATTCCCTAGAGTTGCACAAGGGCAAAAGATCCTTCCCCATATTTGAAAATTTTGTGCTAGCACCTGAAACCTCCTTATTCCCTCCATTCTCCTTCCTCTTTGCAATCCTTTTGTCCATCTTACTAGCTTTATCTTCCATTGAAATGTATTATGGAGGCTCCACCACAATGCTATTGTGGAATCCTTGAAAGCCCATATTGAGCCATCACCTCAAAACCTCGAGCATGCCTCAAAAATGAATGTCCACCTCACATGACCTTTGATAAGGGATGACACCACAAACTTGTAGAAATTTTAGACACATAAGACCTCCTTTCCGCTACACCAAAGGAAGCCCTAGCCCCCAATGAGAACTAGTGTAGAGACAAAGCCATTCTCTATGTTTACATCATGTTTTTTTTCATTATATCATCTTTATGTTCCTTCATTCCATTTTTTTTCATCATTATGCTTCATTTTTTTTGACATGTATGTTTGTGTATGTTCTCTTGTTGCATATTATACATATCTATGTTACTTTGTGCTTATGTCAGTTTTCCATGGGATCTTGGATCCTAGGGGCTTGATCACCTCCCTAGATCCTTATCCATCATATCTCTTCAACATTTGGACAAAAAAACCCCTCTTCACATATATTTTCTACTTAAGTGTGAGTTTGGGCATAAGTTCATACTCTTACTAAAGTGTTGGCTAAATATATCATCATAAACTATCACTCTTGACAATTTCACCCTATGTTTTCTCTCCCTAAATTATTGAGCCTAATTGGCTCCCTAATTTCCTAATTTATGAATTCAATAGCCCATTTGTACCACTTTCCAAAAATATTCAAGCATTGAATAAATCCATCTAACTATTATTTGTCCCCCGACACTTAATGTCTTGGAGAACATGGCTAGGAAACATTCGCCCTAGGTTGTATGGGTCTACATTTTATGTTGGGGACCAATTTTTTATATGTCAAAGTGGGCATCTTAACATTCAAAATTCAAATTACAAAATTCAACTATCAAGATTTTATTTTTGAGAAATTAGAGAAATTCTTATAAATACCTAGTTATTGCATCATTTGAAATCTAACAAGAGCTATCTAGAAAATAATTGAAGCAATTATTATCAAGAGTAATATCAAGAAATTCAAGAGTAGCATTTAAGAGCCTTATTACAGCAATCCAAGATACTAACATCATGTCAAATTCTATGTGAGTTTATGTTATCATTTTTGTGAAGGCTAACACTTTTGTAGGTCTCCAAAGAATTCAAGAAAATCAAGCAAGCAAGATCCAAGACCTTGAGATGATGTGCATGAATTTAGTCCTTCAAGGAAGCCATTAAAGGGTGGTGAGTTGTAACACTTTATGATTTCATCATTCCTTTCCTATCAATTATCATTTTATCATTGACATTTCCATTGTGGAAGTGGAAACAATTACATGGGGTTTGGCTATATCAAGCCCCTAAATGGCACATCTCCTCTCTTTGTGAATGTGTAGATATTATGTTGATGATGATTGAAGAAAGATTAAATAAAAATAATTAATTGTTGCATTTGAATCCCTATATCTTGTCTACTCATAGAAACTCACCTACAAAATTATCTGACAGTGTTCCAACAATTCTGTAACTGAAAATCAGAAGCTCAAATCTATCATCAAAGGACAACAAAAGAAGAGAAGAAGTGGCATACAAGAACCCATACACCCTAGGGTGACTCTATCACCCTCTAGTGACTAGAACCAACCTTTTTTGATAGCTACACATTCCTCTACACTTCCCAAATTAGCCTACAAGTTGTTGTTTCAATGTGTTAATCATTTGTTTATTGCATTTTTCATATTAGTTCATATAGCTTAATTAGGTTAATCATTCCAAATAAATTCCAAATCATTTTGATCCTTAATAGGATGAAGATTTAGGTTTGATTGGCTCACTTTCATGGTTGAAAGTCAATCTACTCACCTTGTTAATCTCCATCTTAATGAAATACACATCCACCCAAAAAAGCTATTCAAATCCTAGGTTTATACATTAGACCTAGTGTTCCTTATTTTCTTTGTTTCAAGTGCACATCAATAACACAAGCATTTTTTGGCTTAAATTATTAAACACATACACATTTTTTCTTGCACAAAACATTTATTCATTTTTTCTTGCACAAAACATGTGTGTTTTGGCTTACACAAAATGCATAAGCATTTTGGCTTGTACAAAAAGCGTACCTATTTTTTCTTGTACTTAGGCTTGGATGGTTCATTTTCCTAATTTTCACATGATTTTTTCCACCATTATCAATTTTGAAATTATTCATCATCAAGTTTACACATTATAAATTAAATCTTAGTAAAATTACCACCTTAATTTCACGTCTTCTAACCTTTGTAACCATATAATTCTTTTTAGATTTGAACTACATTAACATGTTTATTTTTAATTTCTTTCACTAATGTTTCCATGGTTATCATAGACATATGTATTGAGTTTTTTTAATAAATTTTGACCTACTTATCGAAATTTGAAAAAAAAAAATATTGTTCTACACTTCATTCTTTATGCATTGGATTTTTACTTGTATATTTTATTAATTTGGTGCAGGTTATGTGGAACACATGCTTGGTGATGTGATTTTCAGGATGCACCCACTTTGAAAAATCATAAAAAAATACTCAATAAAAAATTACAAAAAATATAAAACTTCTAGTGCTCACTCTTAACTATATTTCTACCAATGGGTTTTTGAAAATACTAAATGCAACTAAAAAAATTGAGGGGTGCATGCAAGACACTATATGTTATATTTTTCTAAAAACTAGGAACAATTTTTTGTGCACAAATAACTTGATCCTCTTAATATTAGCTATTTTTAAAAAACTTTAGTAGTTTAGAAACTAGATTCAGAATACTACAAGTCTCATTATTTTGGTATCTTCAAATTTTGAGTACATGAATCTCAAATTACTCCTTCAAGTTCAAGTTTAATTGATTTAAAAAAAATAAAAAAGTGGCTACTTTTGACCCCTTTTTGTGCACCATCTTGGTGCACTTACCCATTAGAAATATACGAGAAGAAAAGTGTCGAGATGCTAGAAGAAAATAAAAGAAACAAGTTTATCAAGTGGTGGCTCTTTATGTCGCTATTCAAGCCATTTCTTACCCTCTTCTTTTACTACTATATTGTTTCAAATATAATAACAAGTGAATAAATGTTTTTTTTTGTAAATTGGATTCACAACAACTTTTCATTAACTATTTTTAAATATTTTATTTTAATCAATAGTTTTTTTATTATCATTTTAGATTAGATTAGTAGGTAAAAACTTAACCTAGCTCATTTTCACAATTGTAGATCTAAGCCTTGAACTTTTAAAATTTAAAATTTAATTTTAGAAATTATTATTCATTTTAGAAACTATATTTAGGTCTAACAAGTACACATTTGCATATTCATTTGATTATGTTTTATTTATTTAAAGATGTTCACTCATTCATTTGAAATCATGTGGAGAATCATCCTAGCATTATGAAAGTGATTTTCATTCAATAAGAGTATCATTGTAGAATTAGTAGAATTTTGCAAATAAATTACTAGGTGACTAAAAATTTTAGTCGCAACAACTAAAAATGACTAAATTCTACTAATTTTTTGCAACTTTGCTATAAATGAGTAAATAAATGACTAATTTGGTCAATGACTAAAAAATTATTTAGTCACAAAAATAAAAATGACTAAATAGTTAGTCACCAAATATAAATTAGACAAATTTTAAAAAACTAATTTCAGCCAATTATTGGCATGATGTATTATGTGCATTGATGTATTGGCACTTATCTGTGTTTATTCACATTCATTATAGAAATATTCCTCACTCCATTCACTAGTTACAGGTTAGCCTAGCACTGAGGCATTTTGATCAATTATAAAAGCTACTTGCATGGGCGATAAAGATTCAGAGAGGACTTGGGGACTTCTAAAATGGTAGGAAAGAGCAAGGAATTCAAAGTTCGCTACAATGAATTTGAATTTGGCAGGCCCTCTACAACGAAGTTGGATTTGGGGATGCCCTCTACAACAAATTCAAAGGTAATTCAAAACCATCATTACATTAAACTCAAAATCTATAGCTTTTTGATTGGAAACTTACAATAGTTACAATTTTCTGCTCTTAATAATGTTCTTTTACAATCTTTCCACTATTTTGCTTCATGATGTGTTGGAGCTAAATATAATAAAATTTGGGTGTCAGTGCCAAAATAGAATTTCCTCAAAAAAATTTGATACATTTTCACAACAAGTGCAAAGTGCCCTTGTGCAAAGTAAACATGTGCTAGATTTACCCACACATCAGGCATCTGAATAAAGATGTTTCCTATTGCAACTTCTTGTACCTATGTAAAAATTTCTTTGCAATATCAAATTGACCCCTTTTAGCTAGCACAATGGCTGACCCATTTGCAACATAAATATTTCCTAGCCTCTATGCTAAAAATTTACAATATAGTTCTCTAGCCTTCTCAAGATATTGTGCCTCCACCATTGGATCCCTACTCTCATTACGAAAAGATACAAAATTATTCCAATTTCCAAGTGAAATGTCAACATAAGAATTGTTTGCATCTGATTCACTTTGTGAAGCTTTAATTGTTTCTTTTACTTTAAGCCAGTAATCTATTTTTAGTTCCATTTTTCCAAGCATAGATAAAGCATTTGATGAGTTTGTATCTACCTTAAGTGCATCCTCAATCAATTATAGGCTTAGTTTGATCTCATTATAAGCCTATGTCATGGCTAAAAGACATAGATATGCATCCACATAATAAATAAACTTGAATGATATTAGCCTATACAAAAGATTTTCTATTTTAGTATCATGTAGCTATTCAAACAACCTAGTAAGATTAAATAGTGTTGTGACTTTATCCCATGCTAACTCAAGTGAAACACCACCTTCTTCTAGTTGATGGAAGAATTTTATATCCTTAAAGAGCACAGGAAAAATTGTAGAATTGGCATTAGGGATTTTATTTATGAATTCAACCTAAATTCCATTTCCTAATGTCTCCATAAAATTTTGTTGAGCCAACTCTAGTTCATCATGCTAAAAATGAAGAACCCCGATGTTTTTTAACAATTGAATGGGTACTTCTTCTTTGCTCTTCTTTAGAAGATACTTTTATATCTTAAGAGAATCTAACGTTGCACTCGGGTCTGACGATATTAATAATTCACCCATATTGATAAATGCATGGGCATCACGTAGATCTATGCGAGTTTCCTTTCTTAATTTCCAAATCCTTCTCTGCCTACCCTTGTTAAGCATATATATGGCCTACAACTTTTAAGCTCTCATAGTTCTTAAGGTGGACCTCTAGAACCTTTTCAAAATTTGAGAGAAATCTTAAGATCTCCCAGCTTCAATTGAACCTGTCTACAAAATCTTGTGGCCTCTAGCTTTCCTTGACTGATGTTATCTAGTAACAACCAATGGTTTCATAATCACCTTTACTATGATAAGATTGAGCAAGATTATAATATGAGTGAGATTTCATGAGAAGGTGGTTAGTTAAAACAAGAGTTGTCTCAGTCAACTGTTCCACCAGAAAATGTTTCCCTATAGTGAAGAAAAAATGGTTTGATAAATGATTCAATACCATTGCATAGTACATGTATAATTCAAAGGCTCTATGCATCCTTTATATTCCTTCACGAAAACTACCTTTTTCACTAACTATGAGAATATTACAAGCAAAAAATGAACAAAAATAACCATAGATATTTATGTAGAGGTAAAACATCATTTCATAATGCCTCCATAAAAGTTTGTTGAGCCAACTCTAGTTCATCACACTCAAAATGAGGAACCCCAATGTTGTTTAATGTTGTGTGGTCTCACAACATACCCCAAGACTAAAAATACTTGGGAACCCAAGTGAAAATAACTCTTATGGCAGGAGCTAGCAAATTGAAAGATCATAGGAAGTGAAGAGCAAAGAGAAATATTTCATAATAAAACTATTTTGTAATGTAAGTGTTTCGGGCACTAGGTATCGAATATTGGAAACATGTGAAAAGGTGAAAGGTAATGCGAGTTTGAATGAAAGGATCTGGTCTAGTATGATGGATTTTTTGTATAATTGAGGTTCAGAAAAGTTAGTGGATAAAGTTGAATATTGGGTACCGAGTACTGGGTTGTAATGTGAAGTCAAAATGTTAAGATTTTAAGATTATCTAATGATTCTAGTAATCTGGTAGATATCTGAGGATTTGTGATATGCTAGAAAGCATGTTAATTACAATATTTTTGTATTAACATTTGACTAATGGTTTTATTTACATCAAATATTATGAATGTTTTCTTTCTTTTAAAGAGATTTAATGCATGAAATTTGTGATTGCATGAGATATGGATTGTGATGCAAAGTTTGGGTATGGAAAATCAGGAAAATTGTATTTGTGAACAAATTTGATGATGTTTCTAGGTTCAATGATAAACTTTAAAAGCTCATGCTGAAATAGAGTTCGTTGTAAAGGTGTGCCAGATACCGAAATCCCAGGATGCTGGAGTTCAAGCATGCAGTATAGAAGTGTACTTATTCTGAGAGTGACTTATTCTTGGAATGTTCAAATCGATGAACCTGAAATATCATAGCTAATTGATTAATATCATAGCTAATTAGATAGGTACCTATCTTAGTATCTTTTGTAGCTAGTTTTGTTAGTTTAGCCGAACAAGACTGTTTGTTGCATTATTTAAGGGTGCATACAAGACCTACTTAGTGACCAGAAATGAAACCCCTCTCTTTAAAATCTTGCACCATTTTATATGTAGTAATGAAGCAATCTGGTGAAGTATAAAGTGGTTTTCTCTATTTTAATTGATTCTTTGGGGCATCCATGGAGAATAATCGGGAGAAATTTTTAATTTTCACTATTTTTTATGCTTTATTTTAGAGTAGATGTTTAAATTCCTGAAAATGTTCCAAAATTTGAATGAATGGATGAAATTTTATTGATTTTTTTTTTCCATAAAATTGTTGAATTCTTAATGCTAAATCTACTTAAGTGATAGCAAAGAATTTGTAAGGTTCATGTAATATTACTACAAATATTTTGATTTCATGATGCTTGAATTTATGATTCAATTAAAAATCTAATGCCTAAAATATTTAATTCAAAATAGTAGTCCCTTTGAGATTAACAACAAATATCACATCAATACTCGAGAGCGACGCTAGTGCAATCATGACCTGGTTATCAAAGACTTGGGATTAAACTAAATACAATATTTTCTTGTTAAAGCAGAGTTACCTTTTAGGTTGTCTTTGTTCAATATCTTTCAAGAAGGAAAGGCTCTTTGTGGTCTTGTCTGTGAAGAATTTATTCACCCTATTTGCTACGAGTAAAATTGTTGTCAACTGGAACTAGCGCTAGAACGAGGGCCATCTTTGATATTTTAGGCCTTATTATTTTGAATTGGAGGGCTATACTTTGTAACTTTAGTCCTGGGTTTTGTGAGGATCTTGTAAGAGAAAATTGAATGCAAGCTAGCTTTTTAGTATGGAAGTTGAAAAACTTTAGAAAATCTTTAACCAAAAATTGCATCCTTTGAATTTATTCACTCTTGGAAGAGTCACCGAGTGTAGAATTCATGATACAACTGATCACAGTGAACTTGTAATGCCCTGCCATGCAATCCTAGGGGAAGTTGCAATTTACTACACAAACAAACTATTTTTTTTTTTAAATAAGAACAATTAACACGCAAGTTCACTAACCAATTGCCAACAACCCCTAAGGTTACGAGACTGAGTTACTTAAACCCAAACAAGAAACAAGAATTAACCAAAACATTTAATTACTTAAAGCATTAAGAACACATACATTCCAAATAAGATTAATTACTTTAAGAATCATAAATACCACATGATTTCCAATAACAATTAATTTACAAGATGATTACAACGCTCATTCCTCGAATGAGATAAATCCAATAATCATGATTACATATTACAAATTCCACCTTGATAACAAGTGAGGGGTAATAAATACAAGATCAACATATTGAATAAATCATGACAAGAAACTAGATCCCATGAGCTCTCCAACTAGAAATCTCTCCACACAAACAAGAAGAAAACCAACGGATTAAGGTGCACGTTCCACCCAACCGTGTGATACCCAAAGGCTCACCCCCCATGCTAGGAGATAGTAACCAGGAATCCAACACAAGACCATCTACCACTAGACATAAGCTACAACATAAACTAAACTGAAACAACAACAACCACCAAATCCCTTAACACAAGGATTACAATGCTTCTAGAGAACAAGATCATGAACATCAATTGAATACCACACACTAACTGACTGACTACTGACATAGGTAGAGTGTCATACATAAATTTCCATGAGTTACCCTAGCTCAACCTTCCTAGGCTATCGGACCCCCATCTTGGGTTACCCTGGCTTGCCTCTATCAGCCATCGAACCCTCATGCAAAACTATGTGTCTCATCTCATCTCAAGCCTTAACAAACGCAAGCTTCAAGAGAGAGACATTCATTATCTTTGTTTAGTGTGAAAGTGCCCCATTAATTTCTTTTAAGTTATCACTTGATTAAACACTAAGTGAGTTACCTTGGTGCCCCTTTTTGTGCTAGACCCCCACAAAGAGCCACTCTCCTAACAACAACACAACCACGGTACAAAACCACAATCCAATGGTTAACTAGATAGGACAACCTCTCCAATCCAAGGAGGCAACATACAACAAAATCCACTCCAAACACTTGGAGGAACATGAAAAACAAGTCCACTCCTTCCAAGGGGTCACAGACCACACAAACCCTCTCCTAATCCCAAGGAGGCACAAATCCCCATTCGTGGAAACTGGGTACAACATAATACAACTCTACACATTTCCCAAGGTGATTCACAAATCGAACCACTACATAAAACATCCCTAACTAGAGGACTCCTTTGGAAGACATATAAGACAATTAACCCCATTTTCCCAACATTGAGAATGACTGAAACATGGTTTAGAAAGCAATTTCGACAACTCAATAAACTACTATTAGGGTTTCCTAAACCCAAACCAAACATTGGTATAGTACATGAAATCAATTTAATTAACTAGCATTATTCGTTCATACTCAAATAAATCAACTCGCATTGACAATAGTAAGGAATTTAGAATCTAACCATTTAATTTCATTTTCCTCTATTATAAATGATATTCAAAATAAAATTTTAAATAAAGCCATTTAATTATAAAATCAACTTTTAAAATAAAAGCATTTGATTATTTAAAATCTACTTTTAAATAAATCAATTAACTATTAAAATACAACTTCTAAATAAATTATTTGAATATTTCAGGTCTACTTTTAAATAAATCAAAACATTTAATTAAAATATCAATTTGTGCACCTATTAACTTAAAATAATCATTTCAAAAAAAAAACATCTAAATATCTAAATGAATTAAATATTCATATAAAAACACATATATCTACTTGATGAATATATACACAATTACATGTATATATATATATTTAAATATTTTAAAACTTTTAAATCAACCCATTTAAAAATCCATAATTAACATATATAATAAAAAAAAATTATTTAAATTAATACATTGAATATATTATATTTTATATAATATATAATATTAAATATTATATATGTTATATAAAATATAATATAAAATAATATAAATTAAATTAAATTAAATTAAATTTTAAATTTTAATAATTAAAAAACAAAAAGCCAAAAGTTGGCTTGGTGCAACCCCCAGGAAAGGAACTTCCAAAGCAGGGGCCATATGGAAGCTGTATACTCCCCAGGGGTTGTTGGGAAGGCAGTGGCGTTGCCTTCACAGTCGCCCCTATGGATGGCTGTGGGGTAGCATCCCCGTCCCCCACACTATAACAATAAAAACTCAAATAAAATTTTATTTTATTTTTGTATTTTATTTTATTTTTTAAAAAGAACAAAGGAACCTCCCATATCTTGACAGAAATTTCACGGAGGATTGATATAAAAACTAAAATTTTAAATAAAACCCTCCCATCACAACAGCATAAACTTTTATATGCTATACATATATTTTTATTATATATATATATATATACATATAAATTCTATTTTATAAACAGGTTGAGCAAATATTTTTCTTGAGGACAAATCTAAGAAGGCTTTTAAACACGATATCATGATGTAAATTTTTGGGTATTCCTCAAATTGAACATAGAAGTTAAAACTTTTCATTTGAATCCTTCCAAGTTTTCTATTGCTAGTTTTAAAACAAATTCTCATGGGTTTTAATTGAAGTTCCAAACAACAGTTCAAAGATTTTTCAACAGCATAATGAAAATTTAAAAACTCATTTCCAAAAAGAAAAACAGAATGGAGGAACCTAGTTTTTTCTCCACAAATAGAAGGATGCAATTGGTGTTTTTAGATCTCTTTCCAGCCCACCAAGAAAATCCCCTTGCTTCTTCAAGATTCCAAGAACAAAAAGGCTAAATCTTTCCTCCTTTCTTCCCCAATTTTTCAAATTAAAAACCAAAATGAAATAGCTATTCCTCCATAATAGAGTTTCCCCAATTTAGTCAAACCCCTAAAATATCCCCACCCACTAAATTTATTGCAAAATTTGGAGGATATTTCCATTTTTTAAATTTAAAACAAATTTCTATTTTCTAATTCCAATCACATGCATTTTCCAAAATTCTTTAAAACAAAAGAATACATTCTTTGCAAATAATTTACTTTCTCAATAATTTCCCAAAAGTGAAATTAAAAAAAACATATTTTCATTTATGTATTTATTTATTTTAATTTATCTCCAACTATCCAAATATGATTTATATTTATATTTTGATTAAATCTTAATATCCAATAATTGCCAAAACAACTATCACATTTAATAAATCCCCCTTAATCTAATTAATCACTAAACTCAATCTAATTTTATTAATTAAATCAAATCAATCATTAAAATAAATGACGTTTCAACATTGCAAATAAATACATTTAAACATCAATTTAACTACGCAAGCTATTTAATAACCTCTATAATTTGCAATTAAATAAATACTCAAAGTGAAATGAACCAAATTAAAACAACCAACCCGACAACAACTCGATGACACGCTATGACTAGGGTGTTGACTTGGCATGGAAAACCTAGCTACTATCTCCCAATCAATTTTCATTGGTCAATGGACACGCTCAAACCTGTGAACCAGGTGGAGTCAATATTATGTACTTGTCAACCTGCAACAAAGAGTACATCGAACATGCATATATATATAAAATGATCAAACACACCGTGAAGAGGAAATCTTAGAATTGTAGGGCACTCACAAGTGATTGATACAATCTCGTCCCCTTCACCAATACACAATTACGAACTAACAATGCTAACATCAATGATATGATCAACAACATAAAACATCATTAGATCAAATATCTTCTAAGTTACTCCAAAACATGCCTTAAGGATAACATCAGAATAAAATAACATCACATTAAAATATAACATTAACATCGTTTAACAAATAACGGTCAAAATTAACCAAGTTCTAAAGTCAAAGCATAAACATAAACTACATACAAAGAAGAACATTGCCGAACAAAAGAGCCAAAACAGAGGGGTGTTACAAAACTCAAGTGTGAAATTTTTTTAACTAGGGTAAGTTTGGCCATAAGTAAAGTAATTCCATTAATAGAGGAAGTTCTAACTACTAAAAGAAAGGAATTGTTAATGAGAAAAATGTTTCACCCTAGTGGAATTGGAAATATTAAAAAATTAACAAATACATCAAAACAGTTGGAAAGCTGTGATTATTATAAAGAAAATACTAAAGTTTTACAGGGTAATAGACAAGAATGTCGAGATTCAAAGACGTTTCATCACAAACAAGGAAATGACATTGATGAATCGTCATTCCCCTTATATGTGGAAAACATAGATAACGAGGAGTGGGAAAATTGAGTGGGAAACACGTGTATTTTGCTCCAAGTTAAAAATTCACAAGCTATAAAAATAAATTTTCCTGATTTTATACAAGATACAAAGTATCAATTTTTTACTTTTTCTCTCTCTGATAGCAATACAAATAGTGATATATCTTGGTCTAACAAAATGCAAAGTGAAGACAAGGTTGAAGACATGAAGATTTTTAGAAGAGGAAGCAAAGAAATGGACACAATCATTCATGGAAATGGACCAGGGTTGGAAGAAGGTAGAGTATGGTCGCATCAAATGAAATGTGTGCAATCAATCTCTAATGAGTTTGTTTTCGTACATATGAGCCAAGTCATTGGTAAGTACACTTAAGAATTTATTGTTTTTAAATGTAGAAAATTTAGGATACTTCACTGTTACAGTAGAACATTGAAAATTTTGATAAATGAATTTAAAGATAAAACTGTTGTAATTTGTACCAAAATTGCAGAAGAAATAGTCACAAAAATTGAAATGGGTATGCGCAGGATCATCATGGAAAAAACAGGCCCTTAAGTGGCAAAAAATTCAGAAAAATTAGAGTTAGGCAGTTCTTGACGTAAAAAATTGAATAAGTTATCTATATTATTTCAAAAATATGTAACAATAGAATTTGTAGTAAATTGAATTTAGTTTCTAAACAACTAGGTTTATTTAAAAATATATATATATTTAGTGAAATTTTGAAATTTCAATGTAGTAGTACTTAAATTTCAGGCAAAAAATAAGAAGTAGGTGTCTGTCTAACTACCCTAACCACAATAAAATGATAATATTTTTTAATAACATTTTAGATATAAGTAGAGGACTCATGTCCCGATGTGATGCACATTTTTTTGTTATTTTTTTCCAAGTAAATAATTAATTATGAATTTTTTATTACAACTGTTAAAAAATATAAAAAAATGTATGTCTGACCACCTTAACTTGGTGAAAACTTCATGAAATTCAATTTTTATAATTATGTGAAGCATAGAATGTGACGCATGTTTTGGATGGGTATGTGCAGGATCATCATGGAAAAAACAAGCCCTTAAGTGACAAAAAAATCAGAAAAATAAGAGTTAGGCAACTTGAAGTAAAAATTTGAATAAGTTAACTATATTATTTCAAAAATATGTACGAATAGAATTTGTAGCAAATTGAATGTAGTTTCTAAACTACTAGGTTTTTTTTAAAAAAACAAAATCTATTTGGTGAAAATTTGAAATTTCAATGTAGTAGTACTTAAATTTGAGGGAAAAAAATAAGAAGTAGGTGTCTGTCTGACCACACTAACCACAATAAAATGATAATTATTTTTATAAGATTTTAAATATAAGTAGAGGACTCATGTTTCAATGTGATGCATATTTTTTGTAATTTTTTCCAAGTAAAAAATTAATTATGATTTTTATTACAACTTTTAAAAATATAAAACTCATACGTCTAACCACCCTAACTTGGTCAAAACTTCATGAAATTCAAATTTTATTTTATAATCCTCTATTATATGAAGCATAGAATGTGACATGTTTTGGATTCAAAAATGTGATCTTGTTTGAAAGCTATAGATGTTTTTCAATCAGCCTATCAATTAGGACTTTAGTTGTAATTCAAATAGAAAATGAATAATAATTATTTATTAAATTCAAAGTAAAACATAATTTATATTGGTGGAAAGCTGAGAATCTCCTTTAAAAACCCTTTTCGTTTCATTAATTTTGGGTTAAAAAAACTCGTCAGCCACATACACTACAAATACCCATCATATCTCCACTTTTTGGCCCATCATGATCCTGCACATACCTGGATTCAAAAGATATGATATCGTTTGAAAAATATAGATGTTTTTCAATTAGCCTATCAATCATGACTTTAGTCATAATTGAAATAGAAAATGAATAATAATTATTTATTAAATTCAAAGTAAAGCATAATTTATATTGGTGGAAAGTTGAGAATCTACTTTAAAAACCATTTTCATTTCATCAATTTTGGGTTAAAAAAAGTCGTTAGCCACATACCCTACACATAACCATCATATCGCCACTTTTTGGCCCATCATGATCCTACACATACCCAAATAAATTTTTTTACTAAAGTTAATCTTTTGTAATGTTAGAGTTAGGGTAGTTAGGGCTAGTTTGCTTTTTGCAGGGTTTTGTTTTTGTTTTGTTTTCTTCATTTTTTTTGTTCTTTTCTTTTGTTTGGCCTTTGCATTGGAAAATTATGCTTAAACCTATCTTACACAAGAGAGTTAATTCAAACATTTGTAAAATTGAACTATGAAATGAAAAATAATAAAACCATGCACAATAAAACACGTTTTAAGATATACCAAAAAAGATATATCTATGCGTATATCACGTATATACATGAGATATTGAAAATATTTGTTTCAAAATATCAAAAATTCATAAAAGAGTGAGCAAAGTTGCAGACAATAGTAGTCATTCAGTTGATGTGGGATGCCTCTTCTATCAAGGCTTAATACCCTATTTATGTGAGTTCTCGATGAACTTCAAAGTCTTGGATATGGAGATTAGTAAGAAAAGGCTGAAGTGGAACCACTTCCCTATGTTCCAGGAACCGAGGAATATCATCCATGGAGGGAATTCCAGTGGTTAGGTGCACAACAGATAAATTGGTATCTAGATTCTCTAGAAATTTAGGATTCATTATCAAGTTGGAAGCATTGTGAACATCTTTAATAGGTAACCAAATATCTAGAAGTGATGCTACAAAGTGAGAAGCTACATTAGAATAGAAGTGAAAGTAGTCGCTAGATTCAACATACTTTTCCTTGAGAACTAAGCACAAATTTGGCACAGTGAAATTGGAAGTCCTAATGAAGAAAACCTTTTCATAAGAAAATATTTTGTTGGCAAGAATAACCCAAGAAAATTGGAGTATCCATGGCTAAGAAGAAAATGCAAATGCATAGAGCAAAATTATAGAAATAAAATGGAAAGTTAGAAAGAAAAAGTGTAAAGAATTTGAGAAGAAATGCATAATTTATAGAGAGCCATAAGAAAGTTGTAGTACATAGTTGCCTTGAGTGATTTTTTTTGGAAACCATAAGCATGGTGGCAACTAGATAATTATCTTTAGAGTTAAAGGTTAAATAAAATTAATTCTTTGCACATATATGGCGATAAATTGCTTCAAATTTGAGCAGTACAAAGATTGTGAATCAAGAAAGTTGAATATTTTTAAATTAATAGTGGTAATTTCATTTTTTAAAGAGACATATTAATTATGGAGGTGCTTATGTGTGTGGAATATAAAAGAAAATGAAGCCAACAAGGTAGTACATGTCATCACCTGAGTAATTTGAGAGAATAATACGTGCCAAATAAGGCATGCAAATTTAATGCATAAATAATGTGATCATGTTTCAAGGAAATCATCACATTTTTGCTCCATTAATGAGGTGGAGCGCTGTCAAATTGAAATTGCCAATAGAAATTTTAGTAGTTTCCATAAAATTTAATTGGAAGGGTGGTAACTAATGTTTCTTAATTTTGATTTAAATTTGGTGATTAAGTTGTCTATTGCTAAATTTTAATTTATGCATATTTTCTAATATATAGCAAGTTATATTTAGCTAGGATTTGGCATAAATTAGTGAAATTTAGCTAGAAACACACATGGGAAATTATTAAATGATTTTTTGAGAAGTAGTGAATTGATGAAGAGATTTGCATTGAATGAAAAATTAAAAGGTAACCTTTGCTACCACTATAATTCCCAACCTAATAGTGGTGCTTCATTGCTTACAAGTTGATAAAAGAGTTATCATTGAAATATCAAAAGAGAAAAACTGATCTATAATTGCTATATCTAAAAAAAAGAAAAGAAAGAGATATCAACTCTTTAGGCTATCCAAATAAATCTACCAGGGCTATGGACATCTGACTAGAAGTAAATCTATGTTTGGGGTAATTACAGAGATAACTTTATCGGGGCTATGGATGCTTGACTGGAAGTAAGGCTCTATCCTTGGTTGGCTTTGGAGGATTACTATATTATGTAGTTCAATGTTAATGAACTGATTCTTTTCACTAAGTTTCAAAAATTGGATTTAATCAGAGCACACGTGGATGTTTCTAGTGGAGTTTCACTTCTTTATGTTAGAATCTAGGTAAAGGTAAAAGCTACTATTTTAAAATATGTATAAATTTTAATTTACAACTGGTGATTTAATTTCAAATTTGGTTTCATTGGTTGCAGGTTGTTGTGTGGTCTCACAACATGCCCCAAGACTGAAAAATACTTAGGGACCCAAGTGAAAATAAATCTTATGGTAGAAGTTAGCAAATTGAAAGATCACTAGAAGTGAAGAGCAAAGAGAAATCTTTGATAATAAAAGTATTTTGTAATGTAAGTGTTTTGAGCACCGGGTACCGGGTACTGGAAACATGTGAAAAGGTGAAAGGTAATGTGAGTTTGAGTGGAAGGCTCTAGTCCAGTATGATGGAGTCTGGTAAAATGGATTTTTAGTATAACTGAGGCCCAAGAAAGTTAGTGGGTAAAGCTGAATACCGGGTACTGGGTACCAGGTTGTAATATGAAGTGAAAATGTTAAAATTTTAATATTATCTAATGATTGTGGTAATCTGGTATATATGTGAGGATTTGTGATATGCTAGAAAGCATGTTAATTACAATATTTTTGTATTAACATTTTAATAATGGTTTATTGACATGAGCTATTATGAATGTGAGTATGTGTAGGATCATCATGGAAAACATAGGCCCTTAAGTGGCAAAAAATTTAGAAAAATTAGAGTTAGGAAACTTGACATAAAATTTTGAATAAGTTATCTATATTATTTCAAAAATATGTAACAATAGAATCTGTAGCAAATTGAATGTAGTTTCTAAACAGTAGGTTTATTTAAAAAAAAAATCTATTTGGTGAAAATTTGAAATTTCAATGCACTAGTACTTAAATTTTAGGGGAAAAATAAGAGGTAGGTGTTTATCTAACCACCCTAACCATAATAAAATGATAATATTTTTTTATAATATTTTAGATATAAGTAGAGGACTCATGTCCCGATGCGATGCATATTTTTTTGTAATTTTTTTCCAACTAAATAATTAATTATGAATTTTTTATTACAACTTTAAAAAAACATAAAATCTTGTATGTCTAACCACCTTAACTTGGTCAAAACTTCATGAAATTCCTTTTTCTAATCCTATAGTATGCAAAGCATACAATGTGACACATGTTTCAGATTCAAAAAATGTGATACCGCTTGAAAGATATAGATTTTTTTCAATTAGCTATCAATCAAGACTTTAGTCATAATTCAAATAGAAAATGAATAATAATTATTTATTAAATTCAAAGTAAAACATAATTTATAATGGTGGAAAGTTGGGAATTTTCTTTTAAAAACCCTTTTCGTTTCATCAATTTTGGGTATAAACAATGTCGTCAGCCACATACCCTACTCATAACCCATGTTTTCTTTCTTTTAAAGGGATTTAATGTATGGAATTTTCAATTGCAAGAGATATGGATTGTGATGCAAAGTTCAGGTATGGACGGTCAGGAAAATTTTATTTGTGAACAAATCTGATGATGTTTCTAGGTTCAATGATACACTTTAAAAGCTCATGCTGGAATAGAGTTCATTGTAAAGGTGTGCCAAATACTGGAATCTCGAGACGCTAGAGTTCAAGAATGTAGTATAGAAGTGTACTCATTCCAGGAGTGACTTATTCTTGGAATGTTGAAATTAAGGAACCTAAAATATAGGAATAATACTTCCACCTAATCACTCTGTTATTGTAGGAAGTTCCTATATTTTGTTTGAGCAAATTTGTTTGGTTCAACAAAGAACCCTAATGATAAAAGATCAACACTTGAAGAGCTTCAATGTGTAATTGGAGTTGACTTCCATTGACTTCAATTACAATTCTCCTATTGGTCACTACATTCCATGTGCCTTGATGATATTTGTCACTTAGATTTCCCCTCATGTATTTTTCTTATCCTATCTGAGCCTTGTGTTATAGAAAAGGCCAGAGGATCCTCTTTTATATTTTAAGTTCAAAATTTGTGGATGTCGGAGGAGCATAAATGTTTAAGTTTTATTATTTTTTCCTATTTACTGAACCATTATGGTGTAAAACTTTGTATGCACATGGATATTGATTAATATAAGAGCTAATTGGATAGCTACCTATCTCAGTTCTTTTGTAGCTGGTTTTGTTAGTTTAGCCGAACAAGACTATATGCTATGTTGTTTAAGGGTGCATACAAAACCTACTCAATGTCCAGAAATGAAACCCCTTTCTTTAAAGCTTGCACCATTTTATATGTAGCTATGAAGCAATATGGTGAAGTATAAAGTGGTTTGCTCTATTTTAATTGATTCTTCGGGGCATCCATGGAGAATAACCAGGAGAAACTTTTATTTTTCAGTACTTTTTATTCTTTATTTTAGAGTAGATGTTTAAATTCCTGAAAATGCTCCAAAATTTGAATGAATGGATGAAATTTTATTGAAAATATTTTGTTTTCCATAAAATTGTTGAATGCTTAATGCTAAATCTACTTAACTGATAGCAAAGAATTTGTAAGGTTCATGAAATATTACTACAAATCTTTTGATTTCATGATGCTTGACTTTATGATTCAATCAAAACTCTAATGCCTAAAATATTTAATTCAAAACAATAGTCCCTTTGAAATTAACAATAAATAACACATCGGTACACGAGAATGACCCTAGAGCAATCATGACCTAGTTATCAAAGACTTGGGATTGAACTAAAGCCAACATTTTCCTGTTAAAGCAACGTTGAACCCCTTTAGGTTGTCTTTGTTCCATATCTTTCAAGAAGGATAGGCTCTTTGCGGTCTTGTCTGTGAAGAATTTATTCACCTTGTTTGCTATGAGTAAAATTTTCATCAACATTTAACAATTGAATGGTTAATTCTTCTATGATCTTCTTTAGAAGAGACTTTGGCATCTTAAGAGAATGTAAGGCTACACTGGGGTCTAGCGATATTGATAACTCACCCATCTTGATAAATGCATGGGCATTGTGTTGATCTATGCGATTTTCCTTTATTAAAATTTCCAAAGCCTTGTTTGCATGCCCTTGTTCAACATATATATGGCCTACAACTTTTAAGCTCTCACAATTCTTAGGGTGAACCTCCAGAACCTTTTCAAATTTTGAGAGAGAACTCTTAAGGTTTTCGAGCTTCAATTGAACCTATCCACAAAATCCTGTAGCCTTTGGATTTCCTTGACTGATGCCATGTAGTAGTGGCCAGTTGTGTCATAACCAGATTTACTATGATAAGATCATGAAAGATTAAAATATGAATGAGATTTCATGAGAGGGTGGTTAGTTGAAACAAGAGTTGTCTCACTCAACTCTTCCACAAGAAAATGTTGCCCTATTAAGAAAAAATGGTTTGCTAAATTATTCAATACCATTAGATAGTACGGGTATAATTCAAAGGCTATGCACATCTTTTCCATTCCTTCATGAACACTACCTTTTGTACTAACTATGAGAATCCTACAAGTAAAAAATGCACAAAATTGACCACAAAGATTTATGTAGAGGCATAAAAACATTTCCTAATACCTCCATAAAATTTTGTTGAGCCAACTCTAGTTCTTCACGCTCAAAATGAAGAACCCCAATGTTGTTTAACAATTGAATGGGTACTTCTTCTTTTCTCTTCCTCAGAAGATACTTTGGCATCTTAAGAGAATATAAGGTTGCATTGGGGTCCAATGATATTAATAACTCACCCATCTTGATAAATGCATGGAAATCATGTGGATCTATGTGATTTTCCTTTCTTAAAATTTTCCAAACCCTTCTCTACCATCCCTTGCTAAGCATATATATGGCCTAAAACTTTTAAGCTCTCACAATTCTTAGGGTGGACCTCAAGAACCTTTTTAAAATTTGAGAGAGAACTCTTAAGATCTCCCAGCTTCAATTGGACTTGTCCACAAAATCCTGCGGCCTCTGTCTTTCCTTGGCTGATGACACATGTGTAGTGGTGGCCAGTTGTGTCATAATCACCTTTACTATGATAAGATCATGCAAGATTATATAGGTATGTGTAGGATCATCATGGAAAAAATAGGCCCTTAAGTGGCAAAAAATTCAAAAAAATAAGAGTTAGCCAACTTGATGTAAAAATTTCAATAAGTTATCTATATTATTTCAAAAATATGTAAGAAATAGAATTTGTAGAAAATTTAATGTAGTTTCTAAACTACTAGGTTTATTAAAAAAAAAAAGCTATTTGGTGAAAATTTGAAATTTCAATGTAGTATTTCTTAAATTTCAAGGAAAAAATAAGAACTAAGTGTCTATTTGACTACCCTAACCACAATAAAATGATAATATTTTTTTATAAGATTTTAGATATAAGTAGAGGACTCATGTCCCAATGTGATGCATATTTTTTTGTAATTTTTTTCCAAGTAAATATTATTTATGATTTTTTTATTAAATTTTTTTAAAAATAAAAAAAACTCGTATGTCTAACCACCTTAACATGGTCAAAAATTCATGAAATTAATTTCTTTTTTTAAAATATTATAGTATACAAAACATAGAATGTGACACATGTTTCAGATTCAAAAAATGTGATACCGTTTGAAAGCTATAGATGTTTTTCAATCAGCCTATCAATCAGGACTTTAGTTGTAATTCAAATAGAAAATAAATAATAATTATTTATTAAATTCAAAGTAAAGCATAATTTATATTGGTGGAAAGCTGAGAATCTCCTTTAAAAACTCTTTTTGTTTCATCAATTTTGGGTAAAAAAAAAGTCGTTAGCCACACACCCTAGAAAAACCAATCATATCTTCACTTTTTGGCCCTTCATGATCCTGCACATGCCCATATGAATGAGATTTCATGAGAGGGTGGTTAGTTGAAACAAGAGCTTTCTAAATCAATTGTTCCACAAAAAAATGTTGTCTTGTTATGAAAAAATGGTTTGCTAAATGATTCAATGCCATTGCACAATACAAGTATAATTCAAATGCTCTATGCATCTTTTAAATTTTTTCATGACCACTACCTTTTTCACTAATTGTGAGAATCCTACAAGTAAAAAATGCACAAAACTGACCACAAAGAATTATGTATAGGCAGAACATAATTTCCTAATACCTCCATAAAATTTTGTTGAGCCAACCCTAGTTCTTCACACTCAAAATGAAGAACCCCAATGTTGTTTAACAATTGAATGAGTACTTCTTCTCTTCTCTTCTTTAGAAGATACTTTGGCATCTTAAGAGAATATAAGGCTACATTGGGGTCTGAGGATATTAATAACTCACCCATCTTGATAAATGCATGGACATCATGTGGATCTATGTTATTTTCCTTTCTTAAAATTTCCAAAGCCTTCTCTGCCCGCCCTTGTTGAGCATATCTATGGCCTACAAATTTTAAGCTCTCATAGTTCTTAGGGTGGACCTCCAAACCCTTTTTAAAATTTGAGAGAGAAATCTTAAGACCTCCCAACTTCAATTGAACCTTTCCACAAAATCCTGTGGCCTTTGACTTTCCTTGATTGATGCCATTTAGTAGTGGACAATTGTATCATAATCACCTTTACTATGATAAGATCTGCAAGATTATAATATGAATGAGATTTCATGAGAGGGTGGTTAGTTAAAACAAGAGTTGTCGTAGTTAACTATTCCGCAAGAAAATGTTGCCTTGTGAAGAAAAAATGGTTTGCTAAATGAGTCAATGCCATTACACAATATAGGTATATTTCAAAGGATCTACGCATCTTTTCCATTCCTTCATGAATGCTACCTTTTTCACTAACTATGAGAATCCTAATATTAAAAAGTGCACAAAACTGACCATAAAGATTTTTCATCATTTCAAATATCAAAATTGCCAAAAAAATGCATTTAATACCTACAAAAAAATGCAAATAAAATCACACTAATGTTCACACCAAAAAAAAACCATGAGACCATAGCTTGTTGCTTACTATTATGCTTTGATATATTTTTTCCAAGCATCCATAGCTTTTTTGAAATCACCTATTTTAGGCTTTTAGCCATAGTAGCAAGGCAGTGAACTGTTTGATAAAATGTCTTGGTAGACATGTATGAAAAATGTGGTAGCATAGACAAGGAAATGAACTTTGGAAAAAATGCCTCAAAGAAATGTGGTCTCATGGTGATGTAATGCCATGAAAAGAAAATTGTTATGGATTGCCATGATATTCCATCACCATGAGACCATATTTCTTTGAGATAGTTTTTTTAACCACTTCACTACCTTTTCTATGCTATTGCTTACTATTATGCTTTGATAGATTTTTTCCAAGAATCCATAGCTTGTTCAAAAGCACTCAATTTAGGATTTTAGCCAAAACAACAAGGCAGTGAATAGTTTGATAAAATGATTTGGTAGACATGTATGAAAAATATGGTAGCATAGACAAGGCAGTTAATTTTTTGAAAAAATGCCTCATAAAAATGTGGTCACATGGAATGCCATGACAAGCAAATGCAATTGGAAGATGCTCCTAGTTATTAGTTATGCAATGTGAAGTAATTGCATAACTGCTTAGGTTAACTTTGTAAAAACAATATTGTAATTAAAATTTTGTCATCTATTAGCATCTAGTTATTATTTATGCAATGTGAAGTAATGCTTTGATTTTGAAAGATGTGCAATGCAATGTAATCAACAATTTGAATATAAACTAAAAAATTATATTTTCTACAATTCATTAGTTAAACTCTCTATTTTATTTTCTCTCTATAAATCTATTGCTATGGAAATGCCTTTCAATTAAAAAAAATGGTTTTTGTCTCTTATTCTACAATTTTTTACATTTTGTCATCTATCAACATCTAGTTATTAGTTATGCAATGTGAAGTAATGCTTTGAGTTTGAAAGATGTGGAATGCAATATAATCAACAATTTGAATTTAAACTACAAAAATCTATTTTTTACAATTCATTAGTTAAAATCACTATTCTATTTTCTCTTTATAACTCTATTGCTATGGAAATTCCTTTCAATTTTTTTTTTTAAAAATTGTCTCTTAGTCTATAATTTTTTGTTGCTATGTGTAGAACATTACAGATGGATCAATGTCAAAGGTTAAATACTAATCAATGCCATGCATTTTTTGAGAGAATAGATGATGAGATGGACATGGATAAATATCCATGTCCATGTAATGACTGTCTTAGTGGAAAGGTTAAAAAAAGAATTCTGATTTATTGACATATGATAAGATATGGGCATAGATGTATAAGCCCTTGGAGTGTCAATTATTATGAAGATACAATAGAATGGTAGAGTGTGAGAGATGAAGAGGAAAAAACATAGATGAAGTGGCACCAAACATAGATGAAGAGGCAACAATGTTAGACAAAGGGTCTGAAGTTAATAGAATGTTGAATGCGGGTCTAAATGATGATTGGACCAAGTTGATGGAGGATGCTTTAAAGCCTGTGTATGCTAATTACAAGTTAAGTTGTTTGACAAAAATCCTTCAAATTCTTAACTTGCAAGCGGTGTTTGGTTGGACAAATGAGAGTGTAGATCAGTTATTGGTATTATTAAGTTCATTTTTACCACCCGACACCACATTACCAACAAAACAAAGTCAATGTAGAAAGGAAATCACTAAGCTCAGATTAGTGTATGAAAACATTCACACATGTGTGAATGGTTGTGTATTATTTCACAATAATCTTGCAAGTGAGAGTGAATGTCTAAAATTTATGAAGTGAGGTATAAACAAAGGTTGAAATCAACTGTGGTTCCTAGAAAGGTTCTTCCCCACTTTTCGATGATCCCACAATTACTCTGAATGTATAGGTGCAAAGATATTGTTTAACTTATGCAATGTCACGCCCAAAATAAGAGCACTGAAGGAAAACAACGACATGTGCCTAATTTTAAGATGTGAATGGAATTTGATAATGGATGGCCTAATTTTTCTCAAGATCATCATAATATATGGTTGAGTTTGGCTCTAGATGGGGTGAACCCATTCTTAGATCAAAGTACTAAATGGTCAACTTGGCCAGTGTTTTAAAGAAATTATAACTTGCCTCCTAATGCAGGAGCATCCAACGGTGTGAGGCAATCTTGCATCATACCAAAAAAAATATTTTCTTTATTTTATTTAGTTGTTTTGAGTCCCATGATGGCACTTAAGGGGTATAAGATTGTCAAGCATAAAAAATAGCTAAAAATGGGCCCTTACTATTTTTAGTAAGTTGGCCTAAATGGGCTTGTATGAATGTGACAATTTACACCAAGGAGCAGAGCAGAAAAAAATTTCAGTCATGAAAGAATCACCTCAATACATTGCATGGTTTGGGAGAAATTAAAGTTTTTCATCCCGAGAAATTTCTCCAATGCAGCTTCAAATTCATATATAAAACTTTATAGGCCTTGAAGCAACTCAAAAGGTGGCCAAACTGAACTACAATGGTTCATATATTATAGAGCTCATCAAGAGCTTTCCAATGATATGCAATAATAGCAAATTGAACACCTAGATCAAAAGTTAAGGCACTCTGAAGTTGGTCCTCTAAAAAGTGAATTTTATTAAAAATTTCTTCCTAGGCCAAAAATCAAATGGCAAGACTTTTGGTGCCAAAACAAAAGGGAAATTTGAACTTTCTAGAACATTCTAGGGTGGTTATTGGGGAAAATAATAAGGGTTAAGTGGGGGTTGTAGGAGGTGGCCTTGATAGTACATATTGTGTCTTCAAATAGTAGATTTTTCTTTTCAAAGTTGATTTTGTTGTAATGAATCAAGCCCATGAGGCTATAGCATGTAAGCTTTGAATTTGTAATTTCATTTTCTGAAAGTAATTGAAAGTGAATCAATTTTCTATCACATATTTTTTGTTATTTTTGTAGGTTTTGGGTAGTGTGGCCCTCATCAAGTGGTATCAGATCAAGAGTTCCTAAGCCTGTAATAGAGCCTTGAACGTGAGGCAATTGCAGTAGGACCTATGAGTGTGGGTTAAGTTCAAGATTCTTCCAAGAGTTTCCCAGTATGGCAGAGGTAGAGGCCGGGGTTGTGGAGGAAGAGATCCACCTAGACATTAAATCAGAGCCCTTAGAAGGCAATTAGAAACCTTGCAACAAGAGGTTTGAAGAAGAGATGTGCAATAAGACAAAGATGAAAGTGAAGATGAAAGAGGAAGAGTAGGATCCAATGGATCCTGGAGAAACAAGATTGTTGCGAGTGATCTCAAGCATTGGGAAGAGACCTAAAATGGAGGTTTCAACTTTTAGTGGAAATCTGAATCTTGAAGAATTGATTGATTGGATCAATGACATGGAGGAATTTTTTGAGTTTAAGGAGATTGAAGATACTCATAGAGTGAGGTTTGTAAAGAAAAAATTAAAAGTTCATGCTAGTATATGGTGGAAAGAGGTCCAGTTAGAAAGAGGGAGACAAGGGAAAGATAAAATTTCTAGATGGGAAAGAATGGTGTGAAAGTTGAAGAAACAATTTATTCTAGTCGATTACAAATTGGAGCTACTCAAGAAGATGCATAGCTTGAGACAAGGGGCAAGGACAGTGAAAGAATACATATAGGAATTTCACAAGGTTTTGATTCAGACAGGACATTCTGAGGAAAATAAATAGAAAGTTGCTCATTATATTAACGGGTTGAAACCAAGCATATAGGAAGAATTGGCATTGGTAAGAATGACCACCATTGAGGATGCTTATTAGTTTTCTCTAAAGGTTGAAGAATGATTCAACAAGAAGTTTTAGAATAAACAATGAGGTGGAGGCCATGGAGGAAAGATCGGTGGATGGTCATATGGAGGTCGAAATGAAGATCAAAAGTAGGGCGAAGGCTCTAGTAGCAACTAGAACTAGAAAGGAGATAACACTTACCATCATTGTGATCAAAACATGGAAGAGAAAGATTTGGATGAGGACCAGGAAGAGGAGGCTTTTGTGGAACTTGTTTCCAATGTGGAGAAGAAGGACATAGAGCTTATGAGTGTCCTCAACATCAAGGAAGGAAAAATAGAAGAACTAAGGGTAATGCACAAGTTGTAAATGTTGATGAAGATGTTGAGTCTTCACATTTTGAGGATGCAGAAAGAGAAGAGGTTCTTGTTACTAGAAGAGCCTTGTTGAATGAGAAAAAAAATCCAACTCAAAGCAAGAATTTGTTTTGCACTAGATGTAAGTTTGAAGGTAAATTTTGCAATGTTATTATTGATGGAAATAGTATTGATAACCTTGTTTTAGAAGAAATGGTTAGTAAGTTGCAGTTGGAGAGAAGAAGGAATTTGAAACCATACCAGATTGCTTGGTTGCAAAAAGACCATAAAGCCTTGGTAAATGAACAATTTCTGGTAAAGTTCAATATTCAAAATTACCATGATGAGGTATTGTGTGATATTATTCCTATGGATGTTTGTCATTTGTTGTTAGGAAGATCATGGTAGTTTGATCGATGAGTAGTACACGATGGACATGCCAACACCTATTCTTTGACAAAGGATGGAGTTTGTCATAATTTGAAGCCCTTGAAAGAGGTAGAGGAAAAGGTATGCAATAATGCAAGAATTTGTTTGCCTTATGGAGGAAAGTTCCTATAAGGTATGAAGCATGAGCATATGTGTTTTTTACTGATCCCTAGAGTTGATAAAGAAGATACTATTGAGGCACCTATAGAGGTTTCAGATTTGTTGAATGAGTTTCAAGCTATTATTTCTCATAATGTACCTAAAGGTTTTCCTCTAGTAAGAAAGATTATTCATCAGATGGACCTGATTCCTAGAGAAAATTTTTCAAATAAGGCAACTCACTGTATGACTCCAATAGAGAGTGAAGAGTTGAATAGACAAGTGCAAGAGTTGTTGAGGAAGGGATTGATCATAGAGATTTTGATTCCATGTGTAGTACCTGTAGTACTAGCACCAAAGAAGGATGGGGAATAAAGGATGTGTATAGATTCCAGAGCCATCAATAAGATCACCATCAAGTATAGATTTTCCTTGCCAAGAATGGATGACATCATGGATTGTTTGAGTGGAGCTGAGTACTTCAAGAAGATAGATCTAAAGAATGGTTATCACCGGATTCAGATTAGAGAAGGAAATGAATGGAAGATAGCATTCAAGAAGAAAGAGGGCTTGTATGAGTGGTTAGTCATTCCCTTTGGGCCAACCAATGCATCGAGCACCTTCATGCGACTCATGAATGATGTACTGAAATATTTTTTGGTTAAATTTTTCATTGTTTATTTGGATGAAATTTTAAGTTTTAGCAAGACATTGGAGGAGCATTTGATGCATATCAGAAAGGTTTTTGAGAAGCTAAGGGAGGAGAAGTTGCTAATTAATTTGAAGAAATGTATTTTTATGAAGAGAGAATTGGTGTATCTGGGATTTTTTGTCTTAGTAGAGGGTCTTAAAATGGATCTAGAGAAGGTGAGAGTTATCATTGAATGGCCTACCCTAAGGAGTGTTAGAGAGGTAAGATCATTTCATGGTCTAGAAAGTTTTTATAGAAGTTGAAGCAATGAGAGGGGATAGAAAAGAGTTTAAGTGGATGAGAATCCAAATTTTTTGATATGTTGAAGAAGAAAGTTACAAAGCAACCTATTTTGGCACTTCTAGATTTCAATAAGCTCTTTCAGGTAGATTGCAATGCTAGTGGCACTACCATAGGATTTGTTTTGAGTCAAGAAGGTAAGCTTGTTGCCTATTTTAGTGATAAGTTAAATGATGCTAAGAAGAAATATTATGTCTAAGATGAAGAGTTTTATGCTATAGTTTAAGATTTGAAGAAATGGAGACACTATTTTTTGCCAAAAGAATTTGTTTTATATACTAATCACTAGGCTTTGCAGTATCTTAATAGTCAAGGAAAGTTGAATCAAAGGCACTTAAAATGGGTTGAGTTTTTCCAGAGTTATACTTTGTTTTGAAGCATAGGAGTGGAAGGTCCAACAAAGTTGCAAACGCCTTAAGTAGAAGGAAAAATTTGTTGATAGAGATGAATATAAAAGTTGTTGGGTTCAATGAATTCAAGAGTTTGTATCCAAAAGATCTAGAATTTGTAGAATCTTGGAAAGCTTGTTTAGAACCTATTACATTTGATAGGACAAGATGGTTGGATTTTTTAATCAAAGATGAGATGTTGTTTAGAGGAAGCTAATTGTGCATTTACAGGAGTTCTATGAGAGAGAATATAATCAATAAGAATCATATCGGCTAGGAATTTTGGTCAAGATAAGACCATTTCTCTTGTCAGTGAGAATTATTATTCACCATAGTTACAACAAGATGTGAAAAAGTTCATACAACGCTACAAAGTATGTCATATGGCAAAAGGAACAAGTCAGAATTTTGGATAGTATTAGCCATTACCTGTACCTAAGAGGCCATGGGAGGACATTAGTATGGATTTTGTCCTTAGATTGTTGAGGACACAGAGAGGGCATGATTCCATATTTTTATGGTGGTGGATAGATTTTCAAAGATGATACATTTCATTCCATGTTATAAGACCACTGATGTTGTTTATGTTCTAGAGTTTTTTTTCAAAGAGGTGGTGAGACTACATTGTCTACCAAAGAGTATAGTTTCAGACAGAGATACCAATTTTTTTGGTTATTTCTGGAGGACATTATGGAAGAAGTTGAAGAAAAATTTGAAGTCCAGTTCTACACACCATCCATAGAATGATGGAAAAACAGAGGTGGTCAATAAGAGTTTGGGTAACCTACTAAGATGCTTAGTAGGAGATAATCCTAAGGGATGGGATTCAATTATACCCTAGGAAAAATTTTCTTATAACAATTCTGTCAATAGGAGCATTGGTAAATCACCATTCCAGACTATATATGGGAGTAGTCCGAGGAATGCTTCTGAACTGAGAAAGATGGATAAGGGGGAGAAGAGTAGTGTTGAGGTTGAAGATTTTGCTGAGCACCTAAATAATTTGCACAAAGAAGTGAAGAAACACATCAACAAGATGAACTCACAATATAAGGCTCAGGAAGATCAAAGGAGGTATAAGGAGTTCTAGGTAGGAGATGAATTCATGGTTCATTTGTGAAAGGAAAGGTTTCTAGTTGGTACATACAAGTTGAATATGAAGAAGTTTGGACCATGCAATATCCTGAAGAAGCATGATTCAGGAAATGCTTATGAGGTAGAGTTTCCTATTGGAATAAGCATTCATCCTATGTTCAACATTGCTAATTTGAAAAAGTAGCATGGAGGTGATATAAAGGAGGGGTTGATAAATGAACAGTTGAAAATTTCAGCACCTACTTCAGAGAAGGAAGAGATAGAAGAAATCCTGGATAGCCAAGCAGGTAGAAGGACAAGAAATAGACAATATATAGAGTACTTGGTGAAATGGAAAGGACAACCTGTTGAATATTCATCATGGTTATCTAAGGCTAAGGTTAACCATCTTGGTTTGCCTCTAACTCCTGAGAAGTGATAGGGTCACTTTTCAAATTACCTTGGGTGTCTAATGTTGGAGCATCTAGCAGTGTAAAGCAATCTTGCATCACCCAAAAAAATGTTTTCTTTATTTTCTTTAGTTTTTTTGAGTCCCATGATGGCACTTAAGGGGTATAAGGTTGTCAGGCATCAAAAATAGCTAAAAATGAGCACTTACTACTTTTGGTAAGTTGGCCTAAATGGGCTCGTATGGACGTGATAATTTACCCCAAGGAGAAGAGCAGAAAAAAATATCTGGTTACAAAAGAATCACCTCAATACGCTGCACATTTTGGGAGAAATTAAAGTTTTTGTCCCAAAAAATTTCTCCAATGCAGCTTCAAATTCATATATAAGACTTTAGAGGCCTCGAAACAACTCAAAAGGTGGTCGAACTGACCTATGGTGGTTCATGCATTGTAGATCTTGTTGAGAGCTTTCCAACAATATGCAATACTAGTGAATCAAAATTTATGGCCCTGCCAAGTTGGTCCTCTAAAAAGTGAATTTCATTAAAAATTTCTTCTTAGGCCATAAATCAAATGGTAGGACTTTTGGCACCAAAAGAAAAGCAAAATTTTAACTTTCTAGAACATTATAGAATAAAAAGGGTTAAGTGGGTGTTGTAGGAGGTCACCCTGATAGTGTAGATTGTGGCTCTGAATAGTAGATTTTTCTTTTTAGAGTTGATTTTGTTGTAACAAATCAATACCATGAGGTTGTAGCATGTAATCTTTGAATCTATAATTTCATTTTTCAGAAAATAATTGAAAGTGAATCTTTTTTTGTCTCACATATTTTGTGTTGGTATATATTTTTATTTCTATAGGTTTTGGGTAGTGTGGCCATCATCACCTCCCTGGTTAGCAACTACACCATTTTTCTTAATGCCATCATTGATTATACCAAGAAATAAAAGTGTGACTTCATATACAATTAATGCTTATCTAGAGCCATTATTGTTGAATAGGACAACTAAGAGGGGGGTGAATCAGTTGTCACATAATTAAACCTTTATTTCAATCACCATAACTAATCCTTAATATTGCATAAATGATTAATCATCAAATGCCAATGTAGAAACATAAATACAACACAATAAAAAAAATAACACTAGATTTACATGGAAAACTCAATAAGGGAAAAAACATGGTGATGATTAACTCACACTATAGAGAATATCAAAATTGATTACAAAAAAGCTCACTCCCTAAAATAAGGACTCACTGTCTAGAACAAGGACTGACTATCCAACAAGGCTACAACCCAAGGGCTCATTTCCATGGAGATACAAAGAAGAAAAATAAGTCTTGTTAGAAAGAGACTACAATCCCAATGTAACAAAGGATTCCACCATAGTCACTTGATCAACTTGCATGAATGATACAGTTTGCCTTCTACTCACTGCATCTGAAAACTCAACATTAAGATTCACACTGATCTCCCACACTCTCAATAGACACTCTTACTAAATAGAATCAATGTCACACAAAACTTCACTTTCTCTTTTGTCTTATCACACTTCTTTGTTCTTTTATATTTTCCATTACTAACTCATCTTTTATTTATACCACCTTCAACTTTAGAACATATCCAAAGTCGACTATCCAAATCCAAATTCAAATTAGGTCAGCACTAAAACATCCTAGGGTGGAATTAGAATGAGGGTGACCCAAATGCGCACTTAATAGGGATCCAAATAGATCCAACATGCTTCATCATTATTGAAAGTGGTATTTCACACAAGATCAGCCACACCAATGTAAAACACATAGAACCATTAAGCACAAACTTTCCAAATTTCCAAATTAACTTCAATACAATGAGGGAAAGTTAACTTTAGAGCCATATGACATAAGACTTCATCAAAAAGAAATTTGGACCAACACTTTTTCTCCCAAACCTCAATTAGAATCAAAGAGAACCACAATTCACAACTAGTGAACACAACTTGCAATGTACCATGAATAGGACACCATGAATATGAATATAGAACCTTCTCACATCCATGAAGAACATATCTGAATCACAAAGCTATAGGAGAAAATCCAGACAAAAAACTGGAGCAACTATAGAACACTTGCAACACATCTTTATTACATTTTTCTCAATATCCTCAACATATACAACAACTAATAGATAACCAGCTAATCAGTTGACATCAATTACAACACCTACAATCTTTACATTCTTGCAAAAATCTCCCCATTTGTCATTAACAACAACACATGATGTGAAAAATCATCAAAGACAACATACAAGCTCTGAACACATTTTTCTATTTATCCCCTTTAGAAGATAATTTAATATATGCTTCTTCTCCCAAATTTTCTTTCCTTTTTCACACACTTCTCCCAAAATTTCTTTCCTTTTTCACATGCTTCTTCTCTCCCTTTGACATAAATCACAAAGGAAAAAGAATACTTTACACTGATTTCTCCTTTGACATGAAAAAAAATAACTCATAATGACAACACATGATACTGCCTGCTCCCCCTGAGAGGTAGCCAACAAAACATCATCTTAGAAGAAAGATAGATCCACAAGATTGCTGCATCTCCATATGTATCTAGTTCAAGAAAGGAGGGGAAATAACCCCCAACTTCTCCCGAAGATACTCAAAAGTATCTTTAGGAAGAGCCTTCATGAAAATATCAACATCTTGATCCTTCGTCGGAACATACTCAAGATTTACCTCATTCTCCATGACCTTCTCTCTCAAGAAATGATATTTGATAGATATATGCTTCATCCTCAAGTACATCACAATATTCTTTGAAATGTTAATTTCACTTGTACTATCATAGAAAATAGAAATGGAATTATCATATACTACTGTGATATCTTTTAATGTATGTTTCATCCATAGAACTTGTGTACAACAAGATGCAACAACAATATACTCAGCTTTAGCAATAAAAAAGGAGACTAAATCTTGCTTCTTACTTGACCATACCACCAATCTGCATCCAAGAAAGAATGCACCACCACTTGTACTTTTCCTGTCATCTACACATCCAGTGCAATTTGCATCTGTATAGGCACTAAGTGTAAAATCACTATCTTTAGGATACCATAATCCATAATCCAGAGTGCCATTCAAATATCTAAAAATTCTCTTAACAACATGTGTTTCCTTAGGGTCTTCTTGAAATCTATCCACAAGAAATACATCATGCATTATATCCAGTCTAGTAGCAGTCAAATACAATAGTCCTCCAATCATAGATCTATAATTTCTCTAATCAGTTTTAGGTGAATCATCAGCTTTTCCCAATTTGTATCCAGTCACCATAGGATTACTTACCAGTTTTAAACTATCCATCCCAAAATTGTTCAAAATTTCTCACATAATTAGATTGTGAAATGAAAACTCCCTTCTTTGTTTGATTAATCTGTAGCCCAAGAAAGAAATTCATCCCACCAACCATAGATATTTCAAATTCTTTTTGCATTTCTTCTACAAACCTCTTGTACATAGCTTCATTTCCTCCAAATATAATGTCATCAACATACACTACTACAATCAATATTCTATCATTTTCAATCCTAAAGTATAAATTACTATCCATCGTACCTTTGTTAAAGCCTTGCTAAATCAAATACTTATCTAACCTATCATACCATTCTCTAGGAGCTTGTTTCAACCCATATAAAGCTTTCTTCAATCTACACACCATATCTGGATGATTTGTTAACTGAAATACTTCTGGTTGTTTTATATAAAGATCCTCTTCTAGTTCACCATTAAAAAATGTTGACTTGATATCCATCTGATAGACCTTGAAGTCTTTATGAGTAGAAAATTCCAAGAACATCCTTATAGCTTTCATTATTTCTACCGAAGCAAAAATTTCCTGGAAATTTATGCCTTCTACCTATGAGTAACCTTTACACAAGCCTTGCTTTGTTTCTAATCACTTCTCCATTTTCATTCAACTTGTTTCTAAATACCAATTTTGATCCAATGATGTTTTTGTCTACTAGCCTTGGGACTAGTTCCCAAGTTTGATTCTTCTCAATTTTCATAAGTTCTTCTTTCATAGCTTCCTTCTAGTGTTCATATTTACAAGCTTCACCTATAGTCTTCAGTTCAACCTCTAAAAGTAAACATAGATTTACTTTAGTAGTAGCTCTATTTCTAGTTAACATTCCTTTTTTCTTGTCTCCAGTAATCTATCTTTCTAAATGGTTCTTCTGTACATATTTTTGTGTCTTAGGGGACATCACTAGAGCATCTTATTTTCTTTCATTTTGTTCATCCTACTTTCCTTGCTCATGTTTTTCCTAGTCTTCCACAAATTCTTCTATTCTTACACAATCATGCTCATCAGATACATATCTATCAATGTCAATAGGATTCTTAATTGTCTCATCGAACTTCACATTCGAGCTCTCTACAATCTTTCTCAGAAATTTGTTGAAACATATGTATGCGTTGCTATTAATAGAATATCCAAGAAAAATTCCTTCATCACTTCTTGCATCAAACTTACCCAGATTTTTCTCATCTCTTCTGATATAATATTTGCTTTCAAAAACTTTGAAATATTTAATAGTAGGAATTCTTCCATGCCATACCTCATAGGAAGTCTTTGTATTGTTTTATCTTGCTTGAACTTGATTGAATACATAAATAGCAGTATGCATAGCTTCTTTCTAGTAAACTTCTAGTAAACTAGCCTCAATAATCATTGATCTAGGAGCCTCTTCAACTGTTCTGCTTTTCCTTTCAACAACTCCATTCTGCTCAAGAGTTCTCAAGGTAGATAACTGTCACTTTATTCCATGCACTTCACAAAACATTTTAAACTCATGGGAGGTGAATTCTCCACCTCTATCAGATCTTAAGCATTTTATCTTCAAACTCACTTCACTTTCATCCATAGCTTTGAATGCCTTGAATCTATCTAATGCATCTGATTTCTCTCTATGAAATGCAACCCATGTACATCTAGTATAATCATCAATTAAAAGCATAAAGTACCTTTCTCCAAGTAGACTTCTTACTCTCATAGGACCACAAATATCTATATGAACTAAATCTAGTAGTTCGATAGTGGATTATTCCTTCGATCTGTAATAATTTCTTACTTTCTTTCCAAACTAACAATTCCTACAATTAGCATTAACAAGCTTTTTAATTCTTAGTAAATCTCTCATGGCCTAAACAACACTGATCCTTTCCAAGTTATCAAAATTCATGTGACACATTCTCCTATTCCATAACCAACTATCATTAATCTGAGTCATAAAACATTGTCCGTCGACATCCTTAATTTGATAAATATTCCCTTTAGATTTCTTTCCTGTAGCAATCAATGTTTCAAATCCTTTCCAGATCTCACATATCCCATCCTTAAACATAAGATCATATCCTTTTCTACACATCTGACCAACACTTAGAAAATTATGCCTTAAAACCTTAACATAGTAGATATAATCAGTATGATGCTTGCCATCAAAACTTACTGAACCTATCCCACATATTTTAGCACCAATATCATCTCCAAACATAACCAAGCCTCCATCATATTTTTCAAGCTTAATAAACTTACTCTTATCTCCAGTCATGTGATGTGAACAACCACTATGAACTACCCAATTTTTTTTTTCTTGTTTAGCATGTAGGGCAGAGATAACTATATTGTTGCATGTTCTCAAAACATGCCCCATTTTGCCCCTTGATAAAATGTGGACCCCTTTTTCTTTCTCTTCTTTCCTCTTGGTTTTTCTTGCTTTGGAATTGTTCTGGGGGTTAGTCTAATGCATTTTATTTTTAATTTTTCTTTTCTTTTCTTTACTCCTTGTTCTTTCCTGCATTTCGAGTTTCAGTCTTTTCATGAAGTTTTATTATTTTACTGAAAAATGGAATCCCAGAGTTGTTACGGTTGCATCAAAGAAGTTGTATCTTTGATTGGTCCTAGTCCCACCTAGTAAGCCCTCACTCAGAAGTTGTTAATCCTAGTGGTCTCATTTTCTTGTATCAGAGTTTGATAGTTTCTTTTTCATTTTCTTTAATCAGAATTAGGAAACTAGAGGTTCTATTATGAAATGTTTGAATCACTTTTGATCTCTCTTGAACCCAATTCCTAGTCCTTTTTTTTTGGTTTTCTTTAAAGCTTGGAGGTAAGTGTCTTGGTCCCCAATAATCTTTCAAAGGTTTGGTACTAGAAGCTATCAATCCTATTGGTCATAAATGATCATGTATCTTAAAGGATTTTAAGTCACAAAAATAAAAGTGATACAAGAGTGCCACATAAGATCTCTACTCCATCATTTTCCTCTAGTAGCGAGCCTCCACTTAAAACTAGGTGTTCATAATTTGAACCCTAATTCATCATGATTACACCTTTATTTGAGAAATTAATGCATTGTAATAGGTAATTAATGAAGGTGATGAACTACTCATGTACTTGGAATCACCTCAAGCATGCAATTTCTTATATAACATTCTACTTTGTGTCATGCTATAAATTTACAAAGGACATTGAATGAATGAAAATAATACTATGGTGCACAAGGAAAGGTAAATTTTGAGAAACTAAGAACACAACTACCAAGGGTTTCAAGGTTGCATTTTGAAAAGATTGTCATCATTAGTAAAATTAGGTATGTGTCGAATAATCGAAATTCTGTTAATCATTTTCACGCATGAAAATCTTGAAAGGATAGTATTTCCCTTTTAAAAAATTGAAATGTCGATTATTTTGATTTGAATTTAACTAAAAAGGTGAATTGAAAGTTTTATAAATTGTTAGAAAAATTGGTCAAATTTAACCCTAACTCGCACACAAGACACATATTTAAAAATGCAGAACACACCAACAAAAATGAGTACAAATGAAACCAAATTAGAAGATGGATTCAAATACTATAGTTCACAAATTATATTGATTAGCACAATAACTAATGATACCCATATGGGGTGGTCTTCTAATGTTGAATTTCACACATGAGCAAAAAAAGAGGATGCTTCTTAGTGTACTTGGAATGTTATACCAAGTGGATTAGTTTTAGACCAAGGGTTTCCACTAGCAATGGAGGCCCCTGAATTGGTCATGGAATGTCTAAACCATTATGACCCAGAAAAAATAATCATCGAGATAGATGGAAGAAATGATGCAGATCTCTCTGAGAAAGGAATTATATACACATTTGGGCTTCCTACATTTACTTAGATGTAACATATTGATATGAAGGAGAAACCCAAAACCTATTAGAGTGTAGAAGAATGCAATAGAGAAATTCAAAACACACAATGGTGCCAGGAGTAGAATACAAAATACACAAAACCAATTCTAAGGTCTATGTTCAACCTAGATGTTCAAGATACCATAACTATGCTAAGCAGGATAGCTGGGTTCTAAGATGCCAGTAAATTTGAACCATGGATGTTTTTGATCATATCCAAATTGATGGATAGTCCCATGCCAATGCATTGGGGAAAATTTATTAGTGATAGATTATACAAATAGATAAAGGAATTTCCAAAAACTAGATGTTTTTATATGTCGTCATATGTGATTTATTCATACACCTTAAGGGAAAGTAAGAAAGGGTTGAAAATGATTGGCACTCTGGGAAGAGAAGTAGGAAATAGTTAAATATATGCATATTTACCCCAAATTACTATCCATGGATAGAAGGAGCATTATCAAAGATTTAATGATGCGTTTTCCATGAATCTAGTTAGAACAATGGAAGGTGACAAAGCTAAAAAATTGTCTTTGGAAGCACAAAGTGTCATTAGACTGATTGGAGGCCAATTCATTTAGTTTCTCACTTTCACTTACATTAAAGTGGAAGGTTTTGATGGACATGCTTTCATGCTACCCAGGTACTCTACAAAAAAATTCATGTTACTAGAATTTGTAAGACAACTAAATCTATCCCAAGCTCTTTATAGCATGGCTCATAAAAAGGAGTCTTTCAGATTTCCTATTGTGTTAGGGAATTATAAATGAAGTGCAATTAGAATCTACACATAGTAAGAAAAAGAAAATATGAAAGATTGTCATTAGAATCTACACAGATTATCATGATTCATGATATTGTAGATCAATTGGAGAAAGATAATGGTGAAGTGTTGAGTAAATATTATAATGAAGATAAAGTGTATGATGAACCTATTCCATACCTGAATTACAAAGGTGAAGAAATAACATCAATTGAGGAATTCTTTGCACTGGTTCTATTACATACTCAACATTAGATAGATGATTTTTGTAAAGTTTTCAGAGAAAAAGGAATTGAACCCACATACTCACAAGATAAATGGAAGAAAAAAAGAAATGAAAATGAGTTTGAGTGTAGGGAACTTGCTAAGAAGAAGAGAAAAGATGGTAAGGCAGTTGTTGGTATACGAATTGAAGAGAGAACCCTTGAGGCTACAAGCAAAGGATTTTCACTAAAGCCAGTTGATAAGAAAAAGGATGCTGAATCAAGCAAAGTTAAAGCAAATGTAAAACAAAAAGTGGCATCTTCTTCCACAACAAAACCAAGGACCAAATCTAATAATAATGAATAGATAGGGGTAACAAAAAATACTGGTACATAGACAATGTCTGCATCTCAAAGAGCTACAACATTATGCAATTTCTCCCCCTTCAGTTAATATGGATACTGTGAAACATGCATTGGGAAAAAATTTTGTTGTTTTGGGTGAAGTTTTTGAAGAATATGAAGCTAAGATTAAGGAAAAAATGAATAAGTGGGGAATGACATGGGAAAGAGTAAAATAAAATAAGTCTAAAGATAAACCCACGATACAACCAATGGTGGAAGAAATTCCAAATATAGGGTCCATTCCTATAAATTTTGAAGAAGAATAATTTATACAAGGAAAACTTGCTTCAGAAGTGGGAAACCCTGATGTTCTTAAAATGGAAAAAGGGGAGACTATAGGGTAGAATCCTACTAATGAAATGGTTATTGAAGATACCTTTGATTCCCAGCCTTAAATTGAGAATGAAGAACATTAATGAGTTTCAAGTGATAAGGTTAGAAATGAAGAAAATACAGATGTGACATGATAATAAAGAAAGTGATGTCCTAGAAGTTGATGTTAAACAGTTGACTAGACAAGAAAATACAAGTCTCGAAACTAAAGAGATAGTGTCAAATCCTAGTAATCCAAAATCTATGCTAGAGATTATTGAAGAGATTCCTATTTTAGAGAACATAACAAATAAAGTTGAAGATGTCAGAGAATAAGTTATTGAACAGACTAGAAACCAAGAACAAAGAAATGTTACAAAGGTAGAGAGTGATGAAGATGCACCTAATTGGTTAATCAGAGAATTGACTTCACCAATGGACGTCAAATTAGTACCTTTAGATCTTAAAAGTTTTATACAAGAAGTGGAGACTCCTAAGCCTAGGTGGAGAACTAAAAAGAAACATGTAATATAGAAGAATTTAGATGGAGGTAGAACAATCCATATAGCTATCCCAATAGCTAATAAAAATGGGCATGAGATAACACCTAAGGAGTATAAGATAACAAGTATGAATGTTGGACACTCATCCTAGACAAAAGAGTTAGAAGAAATGAAGATGAATTTGGATAGAACTATTCCTAGGGTGCAAAAGAATAAATAGAAGACAAGAGAGTTGAAAGAACGAGTTGCTAGCCTAGAAAATTTTATGAAGTCATTAACCCTATCTAGTCAAGCATAGACTGAATTACCCTAGAATCTAGTACTTATGTTACAAGAACAGGTGGATGCAATTGTTGTAGTTCACCATAGGATGAACGTGTTTGAAGAATGGATTGAGCATTGGGTAAGGAAATGGGAAGAATTTATTACAAATGCAATTGGAAAATACAAGGAAGCATACCATTGGTTTGAGCAATCTAAAAAATTTGAAGGAGAATGTAGGTTTTTCCAAGAACAGGTTGATGCTGAAAGGAAAAATGTAGAAATTCTCATGCAAGTGGATGTCCAAGAATTGATAAGAGAAAATATTTTTTCAGAACAAGAAGTTCCATTGCCTAAAAAATGGAAGATATAGTTGAAATGAGAAGGTAACACATTGACATAGTGCATATAATGATTTGAAAAGGTCACCGAGAAATGTAGTAAGTTGCTTGATAAAGATCAAGATTTTATTGAAGTGTTAGCACATCAAGATTGTGATCCCCAGACACTAGGACATGAGGGTAAACAAGAAAAAGCTTTCAAGGAATTGATTGAGAGAATAAATAAAAACCCTATTCAGTTGTTAACCCAAGAAGTCATTGACGAGATCGTACATTGTAGAAATACTATAGTCAGATATGAAACAAAAAAGTGCTAAGAAATGCTAGTATACTCCAGATATCAGAGGAATACACTAGGCTCAAGTTTAGTTGGAAGGAAATATAGGGAATTTCAAAATAGAGTATGCACCAAATATTGAATGCTTTCCAAGAATATTAGCTGAAGAAAAGTGAAGAAAGAATCTTGGAACTCAAGCACTAAGTGATAGAAGGAAGTACCAAATATCGGATATCGAAAGTGTCATGTAGATTTTTTTTTTCAGGTTGTTCCCGGTCCTAGTGGATGTTTCTTGTCTGGTATTGTAAAGAATGTCGATAACCTTATTTTATGTAGAGTACCATGTACTAGATTTTCAAGGTGAAGAGTGTTGCTGCTAAAGAAGTCAAAGCTTTGAATTTGTCTAGAAGATTTCGATGACAGTTGGCATATGCCATGTGCTACATTTTTATTTTCTATTTTTGATCCTCTTGAAAGACTTTAAGTTTGAAATATTGAGGCCTTGTTCCTATAAAAGGATATTTATTACTTTAATTTAATTTTAAGTTTAGAATTTGTGGATGTTAGAAGAGCCAAAACTTCTTTAAGTTTTGTTCCTTTTTCCTATTTTCTAAATCATTTCGAACTAGAAACTTTTATCCGCATAGAATTTAATCAACATCGAAGCCAATTTGATAGCTACCTATCTCATGTATTTTTGTAGTTGGTTTTGTTATTTCATTCGAACAAGACTGTGTGGTGCACCATTTAAGGGTGCATGCAGAACCTACTCAGTGTCTAAACTAAAATCCCCTTCTTTAAGAGCTTGCACCATTTTATATGTAGCTATGAAGCAATTTGGTGAAGTATAAAGAAGTTTTCTTTGATTTGATTAACTCTTGGGGCATGCGTGGATAATAACCAAGAGAAATTTTAATTTTTAGTATTTTATGCTTTATTTTTTAGATTAGATGTTTAAATTCTTGGAAATGTTTCAAAAAATAGATGAATGGATGGAAATTTATTGAAAATATTTCATTTTCTATGAAATTGTTGAATGCTTAAAGATAAATCTACTTAAGTGATAGAAAAATTGTTGATTTTCATGAAATATTATTGTAAATCTTTTAATTTCATGAGATTATTTTATGATTGAACTAGAAATCTTGTATCAAATGCTTATGATTCTGAATGAAATTGAAATCAACCATATATCCCTTGATATTAACAACAATATCACATCATACCTTGGAGTGAACCTAGTATGGTCAAGACCTAACTACTAGAGCCTTGGGATTAAGATAAGTCAACCTCTTCCTATTACATGAACACCTTAGGTTGCCTTGGTTCAGTCTTTCAAGTAAAGATAGTTCCTTTGTGGTTTGCCTATGAGGATTTTATCCGCACTCTTGTTGTGAGTGGCATCATCGTCAATAGGAACTGGTGCTAGAAGGAGGGCCTAATTGTTGTACTTTTGGTTTAATTAGGTTTTAAAATGGATTTCTGTAGAGTGACTAGATCTTGGTCTAGTTATCCTCATGTTACTTTAGTCAAACTTAGTGGTTGAACATCGTCTAGACCTCAAAAGTCTAGAAGTGTAAAAGAAAATTCACAAAATACGACTGTATTTATAGCATGATCATCTCCCATAGTGATGGATTTCTTTGACGTAGAATCACCTATTAAATTTCCCATATATAATGATTTACTAAAAAATCTTCACAAGTTGTGTCCAAAATATTATCTTCACAATGATGTAATGGAACATATTAGTATCTTTAAGGATACATGTTTTAGAGAAAGGACTCAACACGAAGATGTCATGTGTAGGTTATTCCCGTATACCTTAAGTGATGCAGTTTATCAATGGTATATCAACCTACCTCACAACTCAGTTAGATCATGGCAAGATATGGAAAGCCAATTTTTTTTCAGATTTAGAACACTGATTGACCCTACTTTGTTATATCTTCAATTTTCTCAAATCAAGAGGTTTGAAGGAGAACCTATGACTTATTTTAATGATAGGTTCCAAAAGGCTTATTATAGGTCATAGACACCTTACATAGTGGATAATTTTTCTGCTATTGCATTTTATTATGTAGTTGTAGATCCTTTAACTACTATGTAAAGTTAAGGGAAAATCCTCCCACTACTTTACCCGATGCCTATTCTAAAATCATAAGTGTAAATTTAGAAATAAAACACCTCAAAAATGAATCTTCTACAAATGGAAAAAATGGATTGAATAATTATCCTATCTTGAGTGTGAATGAAGTCCCTTTAAATCACCCAATGACTCTTAATGCTCTTCCTTCGGTGGTCCACAATGGGAAATTTCTTAGAATACTTTCTTTCAAATAGGAAATAGTCAAGCTTTAGTCCATCACCTTGGCCCAACCATCATAGAGTTGCATCCTAATGAAATTTCTTTCTTCTCACAAACTCAAGAAAATTAGAATGTTAAAATTCTAGACAATAATAAAGAAATTAGAAAAATTACAACTCAACTCAAAAGGTTAACCATAGAGGATACATAATTAAGAAATCAAGACTTTTATGCTCAAAATAACAACCAAAATTTGCAAATTCGAGTGTATAATGCTCCTAGACCACCTAAACCTTGGAACACATGACCAATCAATGGAGAGATATCCACACCTTTAGATAACACTAATCCTTTTGATGATAGATCCATGTCAAACATGAATTTAGCTAATCTTGCGATGAATAATTGGCGTAGAATTCATAATACAAATGCTCATGTTGAAGTAGACTCTTCATAATTTAAAAAAAAATTAGACTTTTTTCTAGCTGCTACACATCACAATGAATGGTGTGACTCTCATCCTCCCAAGGGAAATGAATTGGTTCTAGTAGGATATGATTCTACTTTAGTTCTTGAATGTTACGAATGTGTTGAACCACCTACTATTATCACAAGTTTCTCTCATGAATGTTAAGGAGACAGTTCAACCATGACTTTAGAAACATATACATTTCCTTATCAAGATGAAAATGAACCTCAAGAAGAAATTGAAAAAATTCATGCTTATCAACAATATCAGAAAAGAAATAATTACAACCTGAGAAGTAACACTAATGGTGGAAGTAAATTCAATGGGCCTTTGACCATGTCAATTCCTCCTAACAACTTTAGTACTCCACCTAATGATAAATCAAGCAATACTCGAAGGTTACCCAAGGTAACCTCCCATTATAATCCATCAAATGTTTCATGAAGTGAAAAGATAGATCCTGGTGATCAAAACAACTTGACTAATTATTTAGCAAAATAAATCAAAAAAGGTAAAAATTAGCCTTTCTTTGTCTAAATTTCTCAAAACATCTGTAATTAAGAAAGCTTTCTTAAAAAATTTAAAATATCTTCCAAAAGAAATAAAATTTAAAGAATCTTAGGTGAAAGATAATTACATTAATGAAAAAGATAAGAACATTGTTCCTATGGTGGATGCACAAGTAGCCTTTTACAAATGAAAATTAGAATCCCCACCATTTCTACTCATGTTGAGAATATTTGGTAAAAATATTCATAATTGTTTAGTAGATTCTGGAGCATCTACTAATGTGATGCCTTTGTCTATATGTCAAATGCTAGGGTTAACTCTAAAAATTTCTTTAAAGAAAGTTACTCAACTTGAAAAAATTGAAGTAAATGTAGTCAGGGAGTTGACTAATATTCATATGCAGCTAGCATTAGATCCCAAGATTCAATATTACATAGACATTTAAGTCATTGAGATACCTGATACTTACGGTATGTTATTGAGTAGGGATTGGTTGAAAACTTTGAATGGATATATGGCTACCAATTTCTCACATATGTGGTTACCATGGAAAGGAGTTCCTAACCAAATTAGAATTGAGAGAGAATGATGTATGAAATACATGATCATTGATTACAATCAGAAAAATGAAGTTCTATACATTGATATAGAACCACGAGTTTATAAAATTTGAAGTTCAGGAGTTAAAATAGAAGAATTATTTACATGTAATGCTAAAAAATATAATCAAATAACTCCTTGGGGAATAGATGTTTTAATTGAATCAGATTGTGATTATTTTGAAGAAGAAAATAGTAATTATGATAAATTTTGGAAGAATATTGTTACAGAAGCTTGAAAGAGTGGTAAAATTGAAATTTCACTAAAAAAAATTTTAGTGTAGGATTGGTGTAGGTTACACAATTCTGCATATCCAAAAGACAATTGCAGGATGTGCTTGGAAATAATTCACAAAATCAAAAACCAGTATTGTCTAGAACATGGCAAGATCAAAAGGTTTGAACCAAAAATGCATGGAGATAGAATTCAAGTTACACAGACTGAAAAGGCTAATTCGATGATACCTAAGAATGGTAAGTTTCAAGTTACAAATGATCAATCTTGGATTCTTAAGTTTGATGGATCCAAATCAAAACAAGGAATTGGAATTGGAGTTGAACTCATCAACCCACAAGGTAAATCTGTTCTTGCTGCTTATTGATTGCAATTCCAATGTACTAACAATGTGGTAGAATATGAAGCTCTTATACATGTTTTGATCCTAGCAATCAAGAAGAAATTCAAAATTCTTAAAGTGTTTGGTGATTCCAAATTAATAGTTAATCAAGTTCAAAAATAATATGTTTTCCACTACAAGCGATTGTCCAATTATCGACATAGAGTGTGGGATTTGATAGAATATTTCGATGCATTCAACATTACACACATTCCAAGAATATTTAATCAAAGATAAGTTGCTTTGGGTACTACTGCTAGTGCTTTAGAACCTTTATATTCCTCAAATTTGAGAAGATTTATAGTTGAGCTGTGATGAAGAGAAAAACAAACTCATCAAAAATCATAGGTTCAGATTAAAAAAGAATCAAAGATCGATTAACTCACAAATCGATAATAATTTTTTTTGATTTAGACGAACTACAATTGTACAATAATAGCTTCCAATTTGCAAATAAACAACTTTATTATTTATATTTCAAGAAATACATTTCATTAAAATTGCCAAGAATCTGATGCATCTCTATTTTTCAATCAAACTCTTCATATCCCCTCTCACTGCTTTGAGTTTCATCCTCCAAGAAGTCTTGACCCTCCTTTTTTCCTCCACTCATACCTCCATATTCATAATTTTTATCTTTCTTCTTGTTATGCAATCAATCTTCTCGCACCTTTGTTTGGCACACTTTATACATCCATCCTTTATGTTGTCATGACATTTTTTCCTCCATGAAGACTTGCCTAATCCTTGTTAGATATCTCCTTCTTCGTAGCCTTTACAAACATTTATATCTACCTTGTACAATTTAAAATTAAGCATAATAACCTCTCTATCATCCGCACCACTCTTCCTTACCCATACTCCCATTGTCTAATCCCATTATTCATTTATCTGCACAAGTCTAAATTTTCGAAGGTTCCATATTTTCCATAGCTTGGTAACTTAGTATCTTCTCCTGCTACCTTACATCATTGTCCTACATCCTCGTGCGTGCCATTGATAATCTTCAATATGCCTTACTATCCCACATGTGGTATTCTTTCTACATGTTATCCAAGCATCTTATCATGGCTTCTAACATGTTTTCTATTGTATGCATTTTGATGCCTCTTTCCCACCCATTTATTCTTTGATTCCTATGGTTTTCTTCATGGCATGGGGTAAAGGAGATCTCTACATGCTTAACCCTATGGCGTCATTGTCTTCCCCTTGGCCACTACCCTCCTTTCTTTTTTGATTCTCATTGCATTCTCCTCTTTATTTTAAATGACTCTACTATAATTCGTATTCTTCTCCTCGCTTGAACTTCTAATGTACATGAATTTTCAAATTCTGAAGTGTCCCTTTTGGATTTCCTTATATTATGAAGCTAAGTCAATCCCATTTAGAAAAGAAATATAATAAACAATTTATTTCTTTCTTTTTCTACAATTAATTGATAAAATGGACAATTCAAAAGAATAATTCCTGTAGATTGGAGCTCCCAAACACATAGAAAGAAATATGATGTTTCTCTAAGATGGTCCTGCATCGTATTCCTAGGAAAAGAAAAGATTCAAGCTCCGCTTGAATAGAAGGTAGCAATCATGAGAATTATACTTGAAAACTCTTGTTGGATTCCTTCAAATCCTTGCACATTGCGTTCTTTGGAAGAGTTGCATGGTGCATTCGTACCTTGATTCTCACAAAGATTCCATTTTGTTTGTTATAATATACCTTCACACAACACTTTCTTCAAACTACCCTCTACCCAACAAAGATTATGGAAGAGCCTTCCTCTACCCATCTTCTCTCGATGGAGGAACTCTACACCTTCTACCCAGCTATATTTATACTAGAGGATAGTAGTTACATACTCCCTTTCATGCCTACAACAATTTTCTCTCACAACTCTCTTATCTTTGTGCATATCTTGCACTCTCTGGGTCTTCTAGCTCTGATACCAATTTGATGTAGAGAAAAAAAACTCATCCAAAACTGTAGGTTCAAATTACAAAAAGACTCAAAGATAGATTAACTCACAAATTGACAATAACTTGTGTCGATTTAAACTGACTATAATTGCACAACAATAGATTCCAATTTGCAAATAAACAAATTTATTATTCATATTTCAAGAAATACATTCCATTACAATTGCCAAGCATCTGATGCATCTTTATTTTCCAATCAAACTCTTCATATCCCCTCTCACTGGTTTGAGTTTCATCCTCTAAGAAGTCTGGACCCTCCTTTGTTCCTCCACTCATACCTCCATAGTCGCGATTTTTTATCTTTCTTCTTGTTATCCAATCAATCTTCTCACACCTTTTTTTGGAACAATTTATACAACCCTCCTTTATGTTGTTGCAACCTTCTTGCCTCTAAGAAGACTCACCTAATAATTTTTAGATATCTCCTTCACAGCCTTTACAAAAATTTATATCTACCTCGTACAATTTAAAATCAGGCATGTTAACCTCTCTGTCATTTGTGCCACTCTTCCTTACCCATAATCCCATCGTCTAATCCCATTATTCATTTATCTGCACAAGTCTAAATTTTCCAAGGTTCCATACTTTCCATAGTCTGGCAACTTAGCATCTTCTCCTGCTATCTTACACCATCGACCTACATCCTCTTGCATGCCATTGATAGTCTTAAATTTTCCTTACTATCCCACGTGGGGTCTTCTTTCCACACAGTATCCAAGCATCTTATCTTGTCTTCTAACATGTTTTCTACTATATGCCTTTTGATGTCTCTTTCCCACCTATTTATTCTTTGATTCCCATAGTATTCTTCATGGCATGGGGTAAAGGAGGTGTCTACATGATTAACCCTATGACCTCACTATCTTCCCCTTGGCCGCTACTCTCCTTTCTTTTTTTTCTTCTTATTCTGTCCTCTTTATTTTAAATAACTCTACTATAATTTGTGTTCTCCTCGCTTGAACTTCTGATGTATGAATTTTCAAATTATGAAGTGGCCCTTTTAGATTTCCTTATATTATGAAGCTATGTCAATCCCATTCAGAAAGGAAATATAATAAATAATTTCTTTCTTTCTTCTTTTTTTGCAATTAATTGATAAAATGGACAATTCAAATGAATAACGCTCACAAATTGGATCTCCTAAACACATAGCAAGAAATATGATGTTTCTCTGAGATGCTCCTACATCAAGCTAGTATAGTTACCTTCAGTTCTCTATAATGTTACCAATTTGTAGGTGTTCAAAGATGATCAACATATACTAAAATTCATTACTAATTCTAGTAACTTTGAAGCATAAATAATTGAAGAAACAAAACGCCCTAATGGTGAGATTCAAGATGAAGAATTATCTCAAGCTAAAGATAATAATATTACAAAAGGGATAATTGAGTTGGAACAACTGTTTGACATTGATCAAATAGACTGACAGAAAGATTTGTCTCAAAGTGATGGAGGACAATCTAAGTTATACAATTTGTATAATCAAGAAGATCCTAAGAATGTTCTTATAGGAAAGGTCTATACTGAGGAAGAGAAGAGAAACATTGCTCAAGAACTCAGAGACTATTGGAAGGTTATAGCATGGACATATGAAGATTTGGAAATCTATGATAGTTCCATCATTACACATATAATACCACTAAAGCCTGATGTGAAGCCTTTCCAATAGAAACAATGGCCAGTAAATGTACTCTTAGAGCCATTAATTCAAAAAGAAGTCCAAAATCTTTAATCAACTAAAATAATATTTCCTATCAAACATTCTACCTAGGTGGAAAATTTGGTACCTGTAAGAAAGAAGAATGGAGACATAAGGCTATGTGTAGATTTATAGAATCTTAATAGGGCATCTAAGAAAGATAATTATCCACTACCTTCACTAGAAGAAGTTTTACAAATAATAAATGGTTCACAAACGATGTCATTTTTGGATGGATTCTTTAGATATAATCAAGTAATGGTAGCGAAGGAAGATCGTATGAACACAAAATTCACCACTAAGAGGGGGAATTTTTCTTACAAAAGGATGTCATTTGGATTAATAAAAGTTGGAGCTACATTTCAAAGAGCCATGGATTATGATTTTCAAGAGCTGATAGGAAAATGTATTATCATTTACATGTACAACCTCACAATGTTTTCAAATAATAGAGGAGATCATGTTTGAGATCTCAGAGCAATATTAAAAAATTGTGAAACTTATGAAGTTTCCCTAAATCCTAAAAACTGTATTTTCAGGGTGACTCAAGGTAAACTACTAGGACACATTATTTCTAAAAGAGGTATTTTAATAGACCCAAATAGAGTGAGTGCACTGCTCAAGTTACAACCCTCAGGAATTGAAAAAGAATTGAAATCATATTTTGGTAAGGTCAATTTCATCCGAAAATTTATCACTAGATTTTTTGAAATAGTAAAACCACTCAATAATATGTTGAAGAAAGATACAAAAATAGAATGGATGAATGGAGCTAAGCTCACCTTTGAAAACATAAAAATTGTAATTACAAAAGCATTGGTGCTGGTAAGTCTCGATTATTTTAAACCTTTTTATATTTACTCTTTTTCTTTTGGTTATACTTGTATAGCGGTACAAACATAGAAGGGCGAGAACAAAGAAGAAAAGTTGATTTATTTTAAGGGTGATTCATTTAAAGAAGCAGAGCTAAGATGCATAGATGTTGAAATAGAAGCCTCTGCTTTGGTCAAAATAGTACAAAAATTCTGGCATTACATCCTCAGGAGTATAGTCAAAGCTATTGTTCTGGATTCTACAATTAAAATGTTGTTAACACAGAGTGAGCTCAGAGAAAAAAGAGATAAATGGGTTATGATCTTACAAGAGTTCAATCTAGAAATCATACCCATGAAATTGGTTCAGGGACAGGCTTTGGTCAGATCTATTGTAGAAAAAGAGCATCAAATTTCTATCCAATAGTATACTTTGGATGTAAAAGATCAAGAAGATTGGTATTCAGATATATGGCATTATCTAGTTAGCCATACTTGCCCCGATCATATGCAAAGAAATAAAAGAAGTGATCTTAAGATAAAATCACAAAGTTACATGATCAAAGGAGGAGCTCTATTTAAAAGAAATCATGAAGGAATCTATTTGAGATGTTTGAATAGAACAAAAGTGAATCAAGTGTTGCAAGAATTGCATGAAAATTTTGGAACAACTCACAGAGCACCTTTGGCTACTGTACACCTCATTTTGAGAGCTGGTTGTTACTGGCCAATGATTTTTAAAGATACATATGAGCATGTGGAACAGTGTTATACATGACAAACTATGGTAGACAAAGGAAGATTCAATGCTCAACCAATATAATTGATGATGGAGATGAGCCCTTTTTCACAATGGGGATTAGATTCCATTGATACTATCAATCCTCCATCATCCATAGGCCACAAGTTTATATTAACTACTATAGATTATTGCACTAGATGGATCAAAGTATGTCCTAGCAAAAAATGCACCACATAGGTGGTAATCAAAATTTTGGAAGAGAATCTTATTACCGGGTTTGGAGTACCATACACACTGTTATGTAATAATGCCTTTCCTTTTATTCATTAAAGTTTTCCAATTGGGCATTTGAATACAGTAAAACATTAAAATTCTTGTCTAACTATTATCTGTAGGGAAATGGACTAGCAGAGTCTACAAAGAAAAATCTACTAGATATAATTAAAAAATTAGTTGAAAAGAATCCTAGAGAATAGAATTCTTTGTTGAAATTCTTCCTTTGGGTAGATCATACTAGGATGAAATCCACGTTAGGAAATTCTCCTTACCACCTAGTTTATGGGATAGATCCTATACTGCCAATAAATTTGAAAATCCCTACTTGGAAATTCACCTAGGAATACATTGGATTAGATGATCAAACTGAAGCTCGGTTATTGCAACTAATGCATTTGGATGAAAAATGTACTCAATCTATAGATCATTTTCCTAGGAATTAATCTATAGTAAAATGATAGTTTGACAAAAGGGATAGATTAAAAACTTTTAGAATATCTGACTTAGTCCTATACTGGAACAAAGCCCATAAATGAAAAGGTGAGCATGGTAAGTTTGACAAATTGTGGATAGGTCCTTATCAAGTTTCTAAAATTTTAGGTGATAGCACCTATAGGCTGAAGTCTTTGACTGGTGAAGATGTCTCATTTCCTGTCAATGGGAAGTTTCTAAAACACTATTTCTAGTCCTAGTTTTTTGTAAATATTTTTTTTTTGTAAATAGTTTTTGTAAATAGTTTTTTGTAAATAGTTTTTGTAAATATTTTTTTTTAGTTAGTTTTTTTTGTTGCTTTGTAAATAATCATTTATTTCTTTTTTTTTTTCTCTTTTTTGGGTGTCACATCGTTAGACTCTACAACAGTTGGAATTTTTTTAAGGTAAATAGGGTAATAGAAGGTCAATTCTAGAAATTTGATATGTGTTTTGACTAGAAGTAGTCCTTATAAATAATTGGGGAATTGTTTGGATCTTTTTACTCTAGTTATCATGAATCATTTGGTTGATGTTGTGCTACTAATGCACATATTTTAAATCATTCTACTAAAATTTGGGATAGTAGTTATTTGAATTGAGTGAAAAATCAAAAGGATACATTTGCTACCACTGTAATTCCCAACCTAATTATAGGCTTCATTGCTTGCAAGTTGATATGAGCTATGATTGAAATATCAAAATTTGAAATGATCTATCATAGAAATATCAAAAAATAAGAAGGAAATCAATATTTTAGGCTATCCAAATATCTCTATCGGGGCTATAGACTCTTGACTAGCAATAGAGTTATGTTTGGGGAAATTAAAAAGATAACCTTGTTAGGGCTATAGATGCTTGACTGGTAGCAAGGTTGTATCCTTGGTTGGCTTAAAAGGGAATGTCAAATTATATATGTTAATGCAAATAATTTCTATGCTCTAAGTTTGTTGTAGCAGAAATAATCAATTGCACACATGCAAACTCAATAATACTTAATCTTGTATGCTAGTTGATGTGGACTATGAATGTCAAAATGAAGATCTAACTGTTTATAATTAGAAGAATAAAAAAGTTTGAAGCACTGATGTTAGATCTAGAATTGACTTTCTATTATTTTGTTTAGTTTTGTTGGATGCTAGTTGTTGTGTGGTCTCACAACATGCCCCATTTTTTCCCTTGGAAAAATGTGGACCCCTTTTTTTTCTCTTCTTTCCTCTCACATTTGCTTGCTTTGGTGTTGTTCTGGGGGTTGGTATAATGCAAGTTTTATTTTCAATTTTCTTGGTCTTTTCTTTAGTCCTTGTTCTTTCCTGGATAATGTGTTTTGGTCTTTTCATGAAGTTTTATTATTTTACCCAAAACTAGAATCTTGAAGTTGCAGTTGCATCAAAGAATTTGTATCTTTGATTGGTCCTAGTCCTACCCCGTAAGTCATCACCCAAAAGTTGTTAATCCCATTGGTCCCATTTTCTTGTATTAGAGTCCAATAGTTGCTTTTCATTTTCTTTAGTTGGAATTTGGAAACCAAAGGTTTTGTTATGAAATTTTTTAATCATTTTTTATCTCTCTTGAACCTAGTTCTAGGCTCCTCTTTTTGTTCTAGTTTTATTTAAAGCTTGGAGGTAAGTGCCTCGATCCTCGCTAATCTTTCAAAGGTTTGATACAAAAAGTTGTCAATCGTGGTGGTCATAAATGATCACGTATCTTAACATTATTTTCCTCACAAAAATCAAAGTGACACAAGAGTGCCACGTAAGATCTCCATGCCATCTTTTTCCTCTAGTAGCAAGCCTATGCAAAAAATCTAGGGGTTCATAATTTGAACCCTAATTCATCATGATTACACCTTTATTCGAGAAATTAATGCATTGTAACATGTAATTAATGAAGGTAGAAAAATACTCATGTGCTTAGCATCACCTTGAGCATGCAATTACTAAATTATAACACTCTACTTCCCATCATGCTCCAAATTTGCAAAGGAAATTAAACAAACAAAAATAATACTATGGTACACAAGGAAAGGTAAATTTTGAAAAACTAAGAACACAACTACCAAGAGTTTCAAGGTTGCATTCTAAAAAGATTTTCATCAGTAGTAGAACCAGGTATGTCTCAAATAAAAGAAGCTTTTTTAATCATTTTCATGCATGAAAATATCGAAAGGATGGTATTTCCTTTTTTTTTTTTTTAAATGTTGATTATTTTGATTTGACTTTAACTGAAAAGGTGAATTGAAAATTTTATAAATTATTAGAAAAAATAGTTAAATTTAACCCTAACACACAAGACATATTTGAAAATGTAGAACACACCAACAAAAGTGAGTACTTCTGAAGCAAAATCAGAAGATGAATTTAAATACTATAGTTCACAAGCTATACCGATTAGCACAATAGCTACTGATACTCATATGGGGTTGTCTTCTGATATTGAATTTCACACACGAGCATGACAAGAGAATGCTTCTGAGTGTACCAAGAATTTTATAGCAAGTTGGTTACTTTTAGAAAGAGGGTTTCGGCTAACAATGGAGGCTCTTGACTTGGTCATGGAATGTCTAAACCCTTACGACCCAAACAAAAGAATCACTGAGACAAATGGAAGAACGGATGTAGATATCTCTGAGAAAGGAATTATATACACATTTGAGCTTCCTACATTTACTCAGATGTACCATATTGATATGAAGGAGAAACCCAAAACCTATCAAAGTTCTAAAGAACACAATAGAGAAATTATGAACCCACAATGGTGCCAGGAGAATATTAGAAAACAAACAAAACCAATTCTAAGTTCTATGTTCAACCTAGACATTTAAGATACCATAACTATGCTAAGCAGGATAGTTGGGCTGAAAGATGCTAGGAAATTTGAACCATGGATGTTTGTGATCATATCCAAATTGATGGATAGTCCCATGCCAATTCATTAAGGAAAATTTATTAGCAATAGATTGCATGAATAGATAAAGCAATTTCCAAAAGCTACATATTTTTATATGTCATCATATGTGATTTATTCCTACGCCTTAAGGGAAAGTAAGAAAGTATTGAAAAGGATTGGTACTCTAGGTAGAGAAGTAGGAAAGTGTTTAATATATGCTCATTTACCCAAAATTACTATCCATGGATACAAGGAGCATTACCGAAGAGTGAATGATGTGTTTTCCATGAAGTTGGTTAGAACAATGGAAGTAGAAAAAGCTAAAATATTGTCTTTGGAAGCACAAAGTGTCATTAGACCGATTAGATGCTAGTATATTCAGTTTCCCACTTTCACTTACATTAGAGTGGAAGGGTTTAATGGAAATCCTTTCATGCTTTTGAGGTAACCTACAAAAAAAATGGTGTTACTAGAATTGGTAAGACAATTAAAGTTGTCCCAAGCTCTTTATAGCATGAATCATAAAAAGGATTCTTTTATAATTCCTATTGTGATAGGGAAATATAAATGTAGTGCAATTAGAACAACTGATTTAAATGAAGAGTTAAAAACACATAATTTAGAATAATTTCCACTCCAAAGGAAGTATTATGACCCTAGAGGGAATATTTCCAAGAACATAGTTAGTTATCGTGCTCATGTCCAACACCTAGAAGATTATTGGCTAAATTGTGAAGATGAGCACATAGTAAGAAAAATAAAATATGAAAGATTGTCATTAGAATCTGCATAGATTCACATGATTCATGATATTCCAGATCAGTTGGGGAAAGATAATGGTGAAGTGTTTAGTAAAGATTATAATGAGGACAAAGTGTATGATGAAACTATTCCAGATCTGGATTAGAATGGTGAAGAAATAACATAAATTGAGGAATTCTCTGTACTGGTTCTATTAGATACTCAACATTGGATAGATGATTTTTGTAAAGTTTTAAGAGAAAAAGGAAATTAACCCACATACTCACAAGAAAAAATAAAGAAACAAAGAAATTAAAATGATTCTAAATGTAGGGAACCTACTAAGAAGAAGAGAAAAGCTAGTAAGGAAGTTGTTAGTATACAAATTGAAGAGAGAACCCCTAAGGCTCCAAGCCAAGGAGTTTCACTAAAGCTAGCTGGTAAGCCAAAGGATTTTGAATCAATAAAATTTAAGTTAAAACTAAAACCAAAAATGGAATCTTCTTCCACAAGAAAACCAAGGGCCAAACCGACCACTAATGAAGAGACAGGGGTAACAAAAATACTGGTGCATAGACAAGGTCTACATCTTAGAGAGTTGCAACATTATTCACTTCTCCCCTTCAGTTAATATGGCTACTATGAAATAGGCATTGGGAAAAACTCTTATGGTTTTATACAAATTTTTTGAAGAAGATGAATCTAAGATTAAAGAAAAAATTAATAAGTGGGGCACCATTTGGGAAAGATTAAAAGAAAATAAGTCTAAAGTTAAACCCATGGTACAACCAATGGTGGAAGAAATTCTAGATATAGAGTCCATTCCTATAAATTTTGAAGAAGAATAATTTATACAAGGAACGCCCACTTCAAAATTGGGAAACCTTGATGTTCTTGAAATGGAAACAAGGGAGACTATAGGGTAGAATCCTACTGATGAAATAGTTATTGAAGATACCTTTGATTCTCAACCTTCTCTTGGGAATGATCAAAATGATAATAAACAACCATAGGTCTTTGGAAAATAAAATGAATGCTAGGTTTAAATGGAGAATGAAGAACCTTCACAAGTTTTAAGTGATAAGGTTAGAAATGAAGAAATACCTTATGTGACATGATATAAAGAAAGTGATGTCCTAGAAGCTAATGTTAAAAACCCAACTAGACAAGAAAATACAAGTCTCGAAACTGAAGAGACAGTGTCAAATCCTGGTAATCTAGAATCTATGCCAGAGATTATTGAAGAGATTCCTATTTCAGAGAATGTAACAAATAAAGTTGAAGATGCCAAAGAACAAGTTCTTAAACTGATTGGAAACTAGGAACAAAGAAATGCTACAAAGGTAGAGCATGATAAAGATGCACCTAATTGGTTAATCAGAGAATTGACTTTCCCAATGGAAGTAGAATCAGTACCTCTAGATCTTAATTTTTTTATAAAATAAGTGGAGACTCCTAAGCCTAGGCGGAGAGCTAAAAAAAAACTTGTCATACAAAAGAATGCAGATGGAGATAGAACAATCTATATAGCTACCCCATTAGCTGATAAAAATAGATATGAGATAATGCCTAAGGAGTATAAGATAACAAGTATCAATTTTGGACATGTTGATGGGTTTTTTTGCACATTCTCAACACAGGAAATGCACAAGTGCACTACCTCTCTTGAAAGGAAAAATCCTACAATAAAGTTGTAGAAGACTACCCCAAGGTCTCTTAGGTGTGAGGTCATGACATGCTTGGAATAATTTAGTTGGTTCAATGTGATTTTTTTGGTAATCATAGGGAAGCCTTAGGTAAGTTAAGTTCGAGGGGAATTGGATCTTTGAATGGAGTTTATAAAATTTCTGAAGTGTGAGCATTGCTGCAAGTTCAAGACAACAGTCCTAAACTTCACTTTGATCTTTAGTTTTTTCTTTACAATGTGCAATGAACTTTATCTTGTGTTGTTATAAAATAAAAGTTCAAAAGGGAAGGGAAGAGAGTAAGTTCCTAGGCCTGAAACTACCAATGAATAGTGACAATGGAGGATGCTATATTGGATAGCCTTCCTAAAACTAAGTCCCACTTAACTAGATTAGCTCACAGTCTCATGAAACTAGTGCAATAGGTCTATAGATTTCAACCATTCATTCACCATAAAGCATGAATAAAAGATAAAATATAAGTGTAGCATTCAAACTATGTTCATACTAGCTTTACACTATAGTTTATCATCAATAAACAACAAAAATCATGAAAAAGGAAGGGCATCAACACAACAGAATCATTCAACATCAATGAATAGCACTAACTAATCTACCAAAGCATGCTAAAAGTATACAACAAAAAAGTAAATATATTCAAATTCACTAATTATGAGGAGAAGAATTATGCAACATGAAATTGGAACTCAAGAATCCACCAAATAAATGAATTTCTATTAAAATTCCAATAGTATGTCTTTACAACAACTCAACCCTTTCTTGAAAATGAGAGGAGACCCCCTATTTATATTATCCAAAAAGTAAAATGAATGGCCAAGATTTAATCTCATTATGTGGCCAAGATTCACTACAAATTAGGGTTTCACCTACCCCCAAATATTTTACAATATAAAATTACATTCTTATCCTCTAGCCTATTTTATCTTCTTGTTGGTAGCACTGTAGTAATTTTGTCTTTTAGCTGGTTGCCTTTACTACAAATGATTTGCGAGGAACTCATCATCAATGGATGGATTTCCTTCATGCTTCTTCAAAGTGGCGTATTCCACAAACTTCCTGATCAATGTCTGAAGCTTCCTTCACTCCATAATGTCGGCTTGGAGCACTTGAAAGTTCAATTTCTTGGACCGGCCGGTAATCACATCCCAGTCTTTGTTTCTCTTTGGCATATTTTGAATTACCTACTCTGATTGAGCAAACAATTGAGCAGCAAAACCCATAAAATCTAGCATGAGTGCATCGGTGGGTCCATCCTCCATCATTTTTTGAAAGTGCAGCCTTAACTTCTTAGGATCGAGCTTGACGAAGGTCATATCATAGTCCGTCATGAGCTTTAAATATTCTCAAAAGGTTGTTTGATGCTCCTTTTCCCAATCTAGATCTATCTCCACCTCATGGAGAACTCATTCCAAGATCTCTTTTCTATGGTCAAGGCCCAATCTCCAAGTTTCTATGAGCTAGTGGTCATCTTTTACCAGTGACAGCTCCTTTTCCCATGTTCTCTTAGGAATCTTGAGGATAGCCTCAAGCTTGGGGTACAACTCTAGGAAGTCCATATAGAATTTCCTTATTCCTTCAAGCTATTTTTAAACTTTTAGAAACTTATTTTCTATCCAGGAAGCATGGTTGGTACCCATATCTTTGTTGTATAGCACCTATTAGAACTAGTCCCTTGTGGCCTTTGTCTAGTTCTTTCTCCTTTCTAATTTATTGATATGATCTTTGGACAATAGAAAAGGAGTGGTCCATGATGTCGGGGGTAGCTCTTTAGTAGAGGACCACTGATGTATATAGACCATCAGCTTTGCTACTTATGCTTTTAATTCCTCCTTAGAGGTCTTGTCCTTATTCATTTTATGTACAATACTAGCAATTGGTCCCTGAAGATGATGGATTTTCTACTCCCTCGTAGTTGTTCCTAGATCAATGGTGGAGATATTGAAGCTAAATCCTTCTCCTTCAACCACCGAAGTAGTTATCTACATGGTCCTAGAACTCGAGGCGTCCATTGTTAAGTGAGATCTTACCCTTTGTTTCTTCTCCTTCTTTGTGTTGATTTGTGCTTGAGCTAGAATGGCTTCCAATCTAGCCTTTGGATCCATAGGGGTAGGGTTTTCTTCTCTAATTGCTTTTCCAGCCACTCAGGCATCTGAGACCTCTCCTTTGATGACTCATGGTCACCTTCCTCTTCTTAAGTGTGTTGAATTTCCATTTCTTTGGTGCCTAGAGCCTCTTGTTTTTTCTTTTCTTCGTCTTCTTCATTTGAATCTCAGATAAATGTAGTTTCCTTCTCTAGAGATTTAGTGGCTATATGTTCCTTGGGGCCATCTTTGCCTGTAGATCTCCTCTCTTCTTCTTCTTCTTGTTCATGCTCATCGTGAAGCTCAACTTCTAGGCTCTTTCTTGTTTTAGCTTCCTCTTGACATTTATCTTCTTATTTATTTTCTTCTTCTTCTCTCGAAGGAGGAACTTCCTCATCATGTTCAACACTCTTATCCTTCTCCCTAGTTGGAGGCTCTGTGGTTACCTCCATTTCATCATCTATATCTTTCTTTTCTTCAGATTATTGCTTCTTGAATTCTTCTCTGACATCCCTTAGTTGCTTAGCAAGTTCCTCCTCATGTTCCTGATAAGAGGTTTCCATGATGTACTTTGTGTTGGAATCCTCAACATCTTCCTCAGAGGACTATGTTTCTTCATCTTCATGCACCACTTCATCAACAACTAGGTGTTGGTGCTCTAGGTTCTTGTGATAATCATCTACTTCTTCCTCCATTTCTTTTACTACCTCCCTTTCTCATCTCTCCAATTCCATGGATATATGCATTGTTACTTCCATTTTTAGTGGCTCTGTTGGAGGAGTCAGAAGAGGAAGGCCAACAACAACTTGTTCCAAGGCAACCTGCACTACAGGATTCATCAATACTCCCAAAATCTTAGTGGATATGTCTTGCATGTGTTGAGCAAGGGCTTTTGGGAGTGAAAGGGTAGGCATGGTTGTCATTGTGGTGGCCAATGGAAGGGTTGTTGTTGAAGACATGGAGGAAGAGGAGAGCAAAGAAGTTGTAGTAGATGAAGAATCTACCACCAAGATTGGTGTAGTAGGTGAGGTGGAAGCAAGGTAGACTGAGTTGTCCACTGCGGGCAGAAGAGTAGGGTAATGGCAGCAACAACAATTATGGTAGTGAGAGTAGAGGCAGTAGGTGGGGATTTTGGCTGCTCGACCTCTTCTTCCTCTCCATCATGAGGCAGGTCTCTTGTATGGTGGGAATCTCTATAAAACCACCCGACTTCTTTGATTTCTTGTAAGGCCCACCTTCTGATGCTTTTTTTTAATATACTTTATTTTTAGGATAACGTTCAACCACTTCTTTTCTTTTTCTAGACCATGTAGTAGGAGGAAACTTTGAGGTTTCCCCATTTGGGGCAATAGTAGTTCCACTATCAGTCTCACTTTTTGGCTCATCCTTGAGCTCACCGTATGTTAAAGTAGCTCCTTGCAATTTCAATTGAGCGATCTACCCATCAATCCATTGTTTTTTTCTTGCTTCTATGGGCTTCATCAAAATATTGAGGTCATTGAACTCTTCCTTGTTCCAATCAATGAGAAGCAGTGACAAGTTGGCAATGACATCATACCTTGGGTCTATCACCATTTTTTCCTCTTCCACAACTTGATCTAGTATTGGAAACAAGTTGACTATCTTGAAAAAGTATACCATCATACACATGTAGTGCCTCATGCACCCCTCTTTGTCATCTTTGAAATTTTCCCAAAATTCCTTGACATTGTGGAGGTGGGAATATTCTTTTCCAACCATCGTTTTCAACTTTCCATATGGATCCATCTATGGCCTGGTAGTGTGGAGCTCTAAGTTGTATTCATTTAACTCCTTAGAATATTCCACACACTAAGATGTGGGGATTGCATACATTCCCTAGCTGAATGTTAGAGGATATGGAATTCCCGGTTGGTGTTTGTCACTTAGCAGCATGTGAGCATGATGTATCTACCTAGATAGCTCAAGTAGTACCAACCGTAATTTGTGTACCTGGTCAATTTATATGGTCTCTCTAAGAATCCCTCAGTTTAAATGTATATAAACTTGGGAAATTGGATAAATAGAAAGCCAAACTGGCAGATGAAGGCGTTGGCACTGTGTGTGACCCTCCCTTTAAAGTCACCCCCAAGCAATCTAATTATATGCCCGATGAAGGCATCATTGACTCTATAATAGTCCCTTTTGAAATTTATTAATTGAAGCTAGGGGTATCTATCGTATACCTTCAACTCTCTCCTCGGAGTTTGGCTTGGTGCCACAAACAGACCTCTATATTAAGCATGCTTAGCTAGTAGGCAAACCATGTATGAAGTCATGTAGAATTGGGAAGTTTTCTTCACAGCTACAAATTTCTCATGTAGCAATTGCTAATCATCCCTTCCTAATGGAATTTCATCTTTCCCTTGATGATTTCTTCTATAAAATAAAGCATCCACTCTTGGAAGAATGTTGTAGTTGGGAGACCGATGATTCTATTCAGTAAGTTCACCAGATCACGGTAGTATTCATAGAAATTTCTCCTAAAGAGCTCTTGGGGTACCTTGTTTACACTACCCCTCTTCTCCTTGAGCCAATACTGATTAATAAAAATTTTGCACTTGAGGGGGTCAACCTTCCATTTTCTTGTAGTATATTCATTGGTTGTTTCTTCCAATTCATCAAAGGTGGGTGTATGGAAAGTCTTCCCAATGGACTTGGAGCACAACTCAGCCAATATGTTGCCATCCCTGTCCACAATTCTCTTAGTGTTATCCTAGTATGCCTCTTTGTAGGCCATTACTAATTCGGGAGTTATGAGGGAAGGTGGGAAACCGATAGCCTTGGACAACCCACTTCCTTTGATCCTTCTGGAATTCTCTGTGGTAGGGTTGACAATGACCCTCTACTTGAATTCATTGAGGTCTATATGTACTAGCTTAGTATCTGAGAACTTGTCCCAATCTGTAGTAACCCTAGTGTTGATTTCTAATCCTTGAAATTTGTATTTCATTTGATGTTTATCTTATTTACCCCTTCGTTCTTTGGCTGGCTTCTTTCCCTTTTCCTTTTTTGTAGATGCTTTCGAAGGTCAAGCAACTGGTTCCATATATCCTTCAAGCAAGGAAGCAGTAAGCACATTCAAGTGTAAAACATGACAAATGTTAGAAAAATCGAGCAAAACTGATGTTAGATCGAGTAATTCATCATTTGAGGATCCTAACATTTGTTTCAAATCATCTTTAGCCTCTTGTTTGAAGGAGTTATGACAATGTGGGCCTAGGGGTATGAACTTCCCTAGGTTAGTAGTCATTTTGAAGGCAGCTACAAAAGGACATCATTTAGTGCTGGAGAGCCCGCATGGTTACACCCACATTAGGATTTTGATCACGAGGTGAGGCCCATTAGTAGGTTAGGCCATTTCAGCATGTGCATCAAATTAGTTTTGAGGTTCTGGAATTGTTAAGTCAACAATCTTGGTATGCGGGCTGAAGGCATGCAGATGTGGGGAGCCTCTTAGCTTTTTTGAGCTCTATCATTTCAAACGATACTAGTAAGGTGGTGTCCTTCATCGCAGGACCCGTAGAATCAGAGGATGGAAACAGTTGCCCCTTGAAGTTCATCTTGCTTAACTGGATGCAGGTGAGGAACTGCGGGAGGACATTGAATGTTAGTCGTTTGGAATGGTGGAGGAAGGAGAATGATCCACATAGAGTGGACCACATGGTCGGGTCTTATAGGAGCCTTGACATCAATTTATTGGTTCATCATTGAGTAGATGGTTCTCGTGCAGTTGGATTTCCCCATAGCGGGTTGATAGAGGTCGTTGGCAGTTCAAAGCGATGAGAGCAGGACAGAGTCCCACAAGCGGCCACCCGGGTGGGGTAGCCCACAAGGTGCTTGACACTTAATTATTTCTCTTCAGACCATAGAAAAGGGTGGTGAGTGTGGGATCTGTGAAGTGGAGGGATGGTCTATCAGGGCTATTTAGGATGACAAGCTTAAGGTGGAATCTTATAGACGAAAGTCCGCAATGTTCAACCCACCAAAGGGTCAGCACTTAGTCATTTTTAGTGTAGGGGATCAAAGGAAGATGGCAGGAGCGAGACCTGCCCATCATAAGGACCTTAGGGTTTCATCATTTTTTGAATGGTCATTTAAGCGATGGTGAAAGGATAGCAGAAGTCCACATTGGTTGGTCTGTCAAGCGATTTTTGCATTTAAGTTAAATCGGTGGACACGGTGATAGTGGGACTCACAAGGCGGAGGGCCGAAGCAGGTCTACCATTTGCGAATGGTGCATTATGAAGGGTATTATGTGGGTGGAAACTTGCACTTGTGGATCCATGGGAGTGAAAAGCCTTTGTTTTAACTTATGTTTTTTCTTAACTTTGAACAACGATGGCAAGGTGTGAGTGCCCACCCGCATCAACGGGCCTGAGGGAGATGATGACCAGTTGTGAAGTTTGGAATTTTGAGGAACAAGGAAATGGCATCGGGCACTATGCGGACCTACAAGGTGTGATTTCCCTAGCTCAAGAACAACCATGGGGGCTTCAAGTTTTGTAGGTCTTTAACAAATATATTTTCAAAGGTCCCTTGAATTCTTAAATATGGGTTTTGTTCACCTAGAGGTTTTCTAACTATTTTTTAATTTTTCCCTCTTCAAAATTTAATAACTTTGTGAGAATTGAAGAAAACCTATGACATAGTCAGCATTGAAAAATTGACCTGAATAAATTGATGAATTATGTGAAGGATTTGCAAGTGATAGCATTTTGGATGGAAAAGTGACTTTGCGAGCATGGGGGCAACAATCGCTAGGGCTTCTGACAAGTTTCCTAAATGTTTGACAGTTAAAATGACCCTTAGAAATGTCCATTTATATAATTTTATGCATTAAATACCCTCCATTAATGTTGGTATGATGGGGGCTGAAGTTGGTGAGCGTGCACTTCAAAAGATGACGGTAGGAATGGCGGAGTCCACACAGTGGACGACACTCGAGAGTTGGTCATTTAACAAGTCAACAACAAAAATAGTGGAGGAAGTGGATCCTGAAAGGTGGGAGGACATGCCAGCTCAGGTGCCATTGGAATGGTGAAAAACGAGCAGAATTCTGCATAAGGCGGTTCACATTGGTAGACCCGCAACACTTGGAGGATGGAAATTTCAAATTTTGAAGGAAAACTACTAACAAAACCCTTCCAAGGCTAAAGACTTGGAAATTGTGAAGGTGATGAGAATTGGTCAACTTAGGATGATACTTCTAAGACTCCTTGACCACTTATGACTCAAAAATAGGGGGCATGTAAAATCAGGCAAAGGAAAAAGTGACCTGACAAGGCAAAAAGAGAGGGTCCTAGTTTCGAACGAGGTGTGTTGTACTATAGGCACAATAGGACACTCATCCTAGACACAAGAGTTAGAAGAAATGAAGATGAATTTGGATGCAACTGTTGCCAAGGTGCAAAAGAATAAGTAGAAGGAAAGAGAGTTGAAAGAATGGGTTTCTAGCCTAGAAAAAATTATAGACTCATTAACCCTATCTGGTCAAGCACATACTGAATTTCTCCAAAATCTAGTACTTATGTCACAAGAGCAGGTGAATGCAATTGCAATAGTTCACCATAGAATGAATTTATTTGAAGAATGGATTGAGTATTGAGTAAGGAAAGGGGGAGAATTTATTATAGATGCAATTGGGAAATATAGAGAAGCATACCGTTGGTCTAAAAGATTTGAAGGAGAATACAGGTTTTTCCAGGAATAGGTTGATGTTGAAAGGAAAGCTATATAAATTCTCATGCAAGTGGATGTCCAAGAATTGATAAGAGAAAATATGATTTTCAAAACAAGAAGTTTCATTGCCTGGAAAAGTGGAAGAAATAGTTGAAATGGGAAGGTGACACATTGAAACAATGTATAGTAGGATTTGGAAAGGTCACCGAGAAATGCAGTAAGTTACTTGATAAAGATCAAGATTATATTGAAGTGTTAGCACATCAAGATTGTGATCCCTAGAAACTAGGACGAGAGGGTAAAGAAGAAAAAGCTTTCAAGGAATGGATTTAGAGAATAAATAAAGACCTAGTTCAGTTGTTAACCCAAGAAGTCATTGATGAGATCGTACATTGTAGAAACACTATAGTCAGATATGAAACAGAGAAAGTGCAAAGAAATGCCAGCATATTCTAGATATCAAAAGAATACACTAGGCTCAAGTTTATTTGGAAGGAAATACATGGAATTTCAAAAGTGAGTATGCACCAAATATTGAATTCTTTCTAAGAATATCAACTGAAGAAAAGTGAAGAAAGGATCATGGAACCTAAACCCTAAGTGATGGAAGGAAGTATCGGATATTAGATTCCAGAATTGTCACAAAGATTTATTTTTTTTCGAGTTCTTCTCAGTCCTAGTGGATGTTTCCTATCTAGTATTCTAAAGAATGTCAATCACCTTATTTTTTGTGGATTATTGTGTACCAGAGTTTGAAGGTGAAGAGTGTTGCTGCTAAAAAATTCAAAGCTTTGACTTTGTCTAGAAGATTCTAATGACAGTTGGCGTATGCCACATGCTACATTTTGATTTTCTATTTTTGATTCTCTTGATAGAATTTAAGTTTGAACTCTTGAGGCCTTGTTCCTATAAATGGATGTTTATTTCTTTACTTTTATTTTAAGTTTAGAATTTGTGGATGTTGGAAGAGCCAAAAATTCTTTATTTTTTTTTTATTTTTTCCTATTTTCTGAATCATTCCAAACTAAAAACTTGTAAGCACATATAATTTAATCAATATTGAAGCCAATTTGATAGCTACCTATCTCATGTTATTTTGTAGCTGGTTTTATTAGGTCACCTGAACATGACTGTGTGCTTCACCATTTAAGGGTGCATGCAGAACCTACTTGGTGTCCAAACTAAAACCCGCTTCTTTAAAAACTAGCACCATTTTATATTTAGCTGTGAAGCAATCTAGTGAAGTATAAAGTGATTTTTTTTATTTGATTAACTCGTGGGGAATGCCTTGAGAATAACTAGGAGAAATTTTAATTTTTAGTATTTTATGCTTTATTTTTTAGATTAGATGTTTAAATTCTTGAAATGTTTCAAAAAATAGATGAATTGATGGAAATTTATTGAAATTTTTCATTTTCTATGATATTTTTGAATGCTTAAAGCTAAATCTACTTAAGTGATAGAAAAATTTTTGATGTTAATGAAATATCATTGTAAATATTTTGATTTCATGAGATTATTTTATGATTGAATTGGAAATCTTGTATCAAATTCTTATGATTTTGAATGAAATTGAAATCAACCATATATCCCTTGAGATTAACAACAATATCACATCATATCTTGGAGTGAACCTAGTATGGTCAAGACCTGATTAAGAAATCCTTAGGATTAATCTAATTCAATCTCTTCCTATTACACAAGCACCTTAGGTTTCCCTGATTTAGTCTTTCAAGTAAAGATAGGTCCTTTGATGTTTCCCTATGAGGATTTTATCTGGACTATTGTTGTGAGTGACATCATTGTCAACACGTACCTTCATTTTTATCCTTATCTGGAGGGATTTCTTTTACTTGTCTTAAAGAATTAGCAGAAGTAGGTTCATCCTTAATTTCCAAGAACAAGCATTCATAGTCATCAGGATCTTCATATACTAAATCATCATCAGATATACTAGCATTCTCATTCACATAATAAGCTTTGTTAATCTTCTTCCCTTTCTTTTCTTTCTCATATCTTTATTTTTTTCTTTTAGCTCTTTCCACACACTTCACAACGTAATGACCTATTTCTCCACAACTAAAGCATTTAAACGGAAAATTACCGTCATACTTACTAGAGCCTTTTCTCATTCTTCTTACAAAGTTTCCTTCTATTTCATCAAATTTTTCTTCATCTGGATCTTCAACTTTTGTAGCTTTAAAAGTATTCTCTAATTTGCACCCATTCCTTAGACTCAGTTTCCTCAGCTCATAAGATATAAAAAATCCCAATATGAGATCGTTAGTATAGGCCTTGTAATCTATAGTCTGCTTAATACCACTCACTTTTTCACTATAATCATTAGGAAGAGTTCTAAAAATATTCTTTATAATCTTGTCTTCATCTATATTAGCACTAATTCCTCTCATTCTAGCCACTATCTCATCCAATATCTATACATAAGCTTTAATATAGTAGCACTAAGTCCTCTCATTCTGGCCACTATCTCATCCAATCTCATCTTTAGACATATGTAGAAGATCAAACTTTGTTTCCAAGTTCTATAATTTTTCTTCTTTAACTCTTTCATCACCATCATGTGCTCTTTCCAAAGCATCCCAGACTTCCTTAGCCTTTTTCAAATTTTGAACCTTAATCAACTTTAAATGTACCAGACTATTCTACAAGATGAACTTAACCTTATTGTGAAATTCACCTTGAAATGTACCAAACTATTCTTCAAGATGTGCTTTGATCTCTAGTTCAAGTGTACTCGGACCATTAGTAGGAGGAGTGTAAATATTTTTGTAAGCTTTCTCCACATTATATTTGTAATACTCTAGATATTCTTCCATTAATACTTTCTAGATACCATAGTTAGTTCCATCAAACCTTGGATAATCAAAGACCATTTTTTCATCCATCTCAAACCTTCCTCAAGTGGTTAGGCTCTTCACCAAGGAACCTTTCACTCTAATACCAATTGTTGAATAGGAAAACTATGAGGGGGTGAATCAATTGTCATAGAATTAAACCTTTATTTGAATCACCAAAACTAATCCTTAATACTGTATAAATGATTAAACATCAAATTCTAATGCAAAAACTTAAATCCAACACAATAACACCATATTTACATGGAAAACCCAATAATGGAAAAACCATGATGAGGATTAACTCACACTATCAAGAATATCAAAACCAATTACAAAAAGGCTCGCTACTTGAAATAAGGACTCATTGTCCAGAAAAAGGACTCACTGTCTAACAGGGCTACAACCTAGAGGGCTTATTTCCATAGAGATACAAAGAAGATAAAGAAGAATTGTTATAGAGAGACTACAATCCCAATGCAAGAAAGGTTTCCACCACATTCACTCAATCAACTTGCATGAATGATAGAGTTTTCCTTCTACCCACTGCATCCAAAAACTTAGCATTAAGCTTCACATTGATCTCCCACACTCTCAACACACACTCTTACTGAATAGAATCAATTTTGCACAAAACTACACTTTCTCTTTTCTCTTATCACGCTTCTTCTTTTCTCTTGTATATTTTCCATTATTAACTCATCTTGTATTTATACCATCTTCAACTTTAGAACATATCCAAAGTCGTCTATCAAAATCCAAATTCAAATTATTTTGGCACCAAGACATCCTAGGGTTGAACTAGAATGAGGGTGACCCAAAGAAATGCTTGATAGTGACCCAAATAGATCGAACACGCTTCATTATTGAAAGTAGTATTTCACACAAGGTCATCCACAACAGTGTAAAACACATAGAACCATTCAGCACGAGCTTTCCAAATGTTGAAATTAACTTCAATACAATCAGGGAAACTTAACTTTAGAACCATATGACATAAGACTTCATCAAAGACAAATTTGTACCAACACCATTTCTCTTGGACCTCAATCAAAAACAAAGAGAACCATAGTTCACAACTGTGAATACAACTTGCACTGTACCACAAACTAACAACCAAGAATCTGAATATAACACCTTCTCACAACCATAGGAGTGAATTCAGACAAAAATTAGAGCAACCACAAAACACTTGCAACATATGTTTATTACAAGTTTCTCAATATCCTTGACATATACAACAACTAGTAGATAACTAGCTAACCGGTCGACATCAATGACAACAGTTTCAATCTTTACATTCTTATAACAATTATATGATGAGCTAATGAAATTGTGGAAAGGAATTGAAGCAATTTAATCTTTACGAGATGGACATTCAATAAAATTCACTTTAATATCTTCCTTATGGTTTACAATTTATGATCTTCCTACATATGGCTAATTGTATGGTCTTAATGTTCATGGATACCATAGATGTCCTACTTGCAACTTTAAGGATTTTGTGAGGAACTCAAGAAGTTTGCGTAAGTGTATTTATATTGGACATCGTGCATACCTTAAAATGGATCACCCATATTGTCAGCAAAAACATAGTTTAATGGTCAAGAAGAGAATCATGAAGCACCATACCTAATAATAGGTGAATACACTATTGAGAATGGACAAAAAAGAATATCATTTATTGAAAATGGTGGGATTGTTGGTAGTAGATATGATCCATGTAATGAAAGTGTTGTAAAAAGGTTGTGCATATTATATAAGTTTCCATACTTTAAGGATATAGCCATTAGGCATATTGTTGACTTTATACATACTGAGAAAATATAGTTGATGCTATTATAGAAACTCTTTTTGGTGCTTTTGATACTATTTCATCACGTGAATACTTTCAACAACTAAAGATTTGTCGAAATATTTGGGTTGAAGAAAAAATGATGATGAAAAATATAGAAAACCTAGTGCTCCTTATGTCTGGACAAAGGAACAATATGCATAATTCTTACAGTTGATGTCTCATACTCGCTTTCTCACTAGATATGTATGTAGTAGTATTAGACGCCAAGCTGACATTAATGGCTTAAGAGACCTCAAGAACCATGTGATATAGGAGTATCCAATGGTGTAGGGAAATCTTGGATCACCCAAAAAAATTGTTTTCTTTATTTTCTTAGTTGTTTTGAGTCCCATGATGACACTTAAGGGGTATAAGACTATCAGGCATGAAAAATAGCAAAAAATAGACACTTACTATTTTTAGTAAGTTGACCAAAATGGGCTTGTATGGATGTGAAAATTTACCCCAAGGAGTAGAGAAGGAAAACATTTCCAGTCGCAAAAGAATCACCTCAATACCATACACAGTTTGGGAGAAATTAAAGTTTTTGTTCTGGTAAACTTCTCCAATGCAGCTTCAAATTTAGATATAAAATTTTAGAGGCCCCAAAACAGCTCAAAAGGTGGTTGAACCAACCTACTGTGGGTTCATGTGTTGTAGATCTCATCAAGATCTTTCCAATGATATGCAATAATAGAAAATCCAACACGCGGATCAAAAGTTATGGCCCCACGAAGTTGGTCCTCAAATAAGTGAATTTTATAAAATTTCTTCCTAGGCCAGAAATCAAATGGCAAGACTTTTGGCACCAAAAGAAAAGGGAAAATTTGAACTTTCTAGAACATTCTAGGGTGGTTATTAGGGAAAATAAAAAGGGTTAAGTGGGATTGTAGAAGGTGGCCCTGATAGTGTAGATTGTGGCTCTGAATAGTAGATTTTCTTTTCAAAGTTGATTTTGTTGTAATGAATCAAGCCCTTGAGGCTGTAGCATGTAAGCTTTGAATCTGTAATTTCATTTTCTAAAAATAATTGAAAGTGAGTTACTTTTCTATCTCACATCTTCTATGTTGGTATCTATTGTAGTGATGCATGTGGGCTTTGGGCGGCATGGCCCTCATCACCATGACTATCATATCATAATGGAGAATATTTTATCTATTGTGGTAAATATATTAAGTTTGGAAAAGGGACCAATATTGGCAGTTATAAGTTTGGTCCTAATATTAAAGAGAATGAGTTTACATGTATTAGATCCTTTGAACTTTGATAGTTTTAGGGAGGAGGTTGTTGAAGTTCTTTGTCTATTAGAATGGGAATTTCCACCAAAAATATTTAACATTTCTATGCATCTTTTGATACATCTACAATATGAACTAAAGCATTGTGGCACGATAAGAACAAGATGGATGTATCCTATAGAATGATATATGAAGGTTTTGAAAAAAATTGTTAGTACTAGGGAAAAACCAGAAGGCAACATGTCTAAGGGATATTCAATGCAAGAGGCCATGGGATTTTGCACATAATATATGAAGGATTTAAAAAATGTAAATTGGCATGTATGGGATGATGAAGAAGAAGAGACAGATGCAGGTGAAGTATTAGAAGGAAATAGATGTCACTTCAAGCTATCAAATCAAGAAATAAGTGTGATACATGCCTATATTCTTCAAAATACATCTTCATTTGATAAGTGGCATAGGTAAAAAGAAAATTTGCACAATAATTTATTTATTCAATTACATTTACACATTTATATTATTAATCTTACTATTTGTACGTTAATATTCTATGTAGAAAATATGAATATAATCAAGCTTGGATGCAACATTAACCTCAAAAGAATAGACATCATGCTGATTTTATTGGAGGTGAATCTTTTCCAAAATTTGAAGAATGAATTGCTAATGTAGTTAGTGATACAAAAGAAGAAGTTCAACATATAACAATGGAGGAAATTGATCTTTCACAATCTCCACATTTATGGGCTATGCATTTTAGTGGAATGTGGGCATATAGTAGTCGTTTACGATTGGAAGAAAAAGATGTTGAATAGGACAACTAAAAGGGGGGGTGAATCAGTTGTCACATATTTTAACCTTTAATTCAATCATCATAACTAATACTTAAAACTACTTAAATGATTAATCATCAAATTCCAATGTAGAAACTCAAATCTAGCACATAAACACAATAACACTAGATTAACATGGAAAACCCAATGAGTGAAGAAATATGGCGAGGATTAAATCACACTATAGAGAATATCAAAACTGATTACAAAAGCACTCACTACTTGAAACAAGGCTCGCTGCCTAAAATAAGGACTCACTATCTGAAACAAGGACTCACTACCACAAAGATATAAAGAAGACTTGTTATAGAGAGACTAAAATCCCAATGCAACAAAGGATTCCACCACAGTCACTCGATCAACTTGCATGAGTGATAGAGTTCACCTTCTTCTCATTGCATCCATAAACTTAGCATTAAGCTTCACACTGATCTCCCACACTCACAACACACACACACACATACTCTTATTGAATAGAATCAATTTCGCATCAAACTACACTTTCTCTTTTCTTTTATTGCTCTTCTTCTTTGCTCTTGCATCTGGACTTCACCATTAACTCATCTTGCATTTATACCATCTTCAACTTTGAAACATTTCCAAAGTTGGCTATCAACATCCAAATTTAAATTAAGTCAACTCTGAAACATCTTAGGGTGGAATTATAATTAGGGTGACCCAAAAACACACTTCAAGGGACCCAAAGATATCCAACATGCTTCATCATTCTTGAAAGTAGTATTTAACACAAGGTCGACCAATCTAATGTAAAACACATAAAACAACTAAGCATGAATCTTCCAGATGCTAGAATTATCTTCAATAGAGCTAGGACAACATAATTATAGAGCTGAAAGTCATAAGACTTCATCAAAGAAAAATCTAGACCAACACCATTTCACTCAGATCTCAAATAGAAACATAGAAAACCATAGTTCACAACTAGTGACCACAACTTGCACTATACAACAAATTAGCAACCAAAAATATGGATATAACATCTACTAACAACCATGAACAACATGTCTAAACCACACAACCATAGGACTATTTCTAGACCAAAAACTAGAGCAACCATTGAACACATGCAACATATCTTTATTACAATTTTCTCAATATCCTTGACATATACAACCAACAATAACTAGTAGATAACCAGTCGACTAGTTGACATCAATGACAACACCAACAATCTTTCCACAACACTTTCATTCTTGCAACAATATTTCCCTTTTCATTGATGGCAACACATGATGTGGAAAACCATCAAAGACAACATAGTAGCTCTAAATACAATTTTTTTGTTTTCTCCCCCTTAGAAGATGATATCTTATATCATTTTTCTCATTCTCTTTTCACATTCTTCTTCTCCTTCTATTTTCAAATGCTTCTTCTCTCCCCTTTGACATCAATGGAAAAGGAAAAATAATATTTTCCATTGATTTGTCCTTTGACATGACAAACACAATGACAACACCTGATACTACTTGCACCCCCTGAAAGGTAGCCACCAAAACATCAGTCCAAAAGAAAGATAGACCCATAGATCCATAGGACTAATGAATATACATATGCATATAGTTCAAGAAAGGAGGGGAAATAACCCCTAACTTCTCCTAGATATACTCAAAAGTATATTTAGAAAGAGACTTTGTGAAAATATCAGCAATCTGATCCTGCATCGAAATATTTTCAACATGTACCTCATTCTCCATAACCTTCTCTCTCAAGAAATGATACCTAATAGATATATTCTTCATGCTCGAGTGCATCACAGGATTCTTAGAAATGTTAATTGCACTTGTATTATCACATAAAATGGAAATGGGATTGTCATATAACACTGTGATATCTTTCAATGTTATTTCATCCATAGAACTTGTGTACAACAAGATGCAACAACAATATACTTAGCTTCAACAATAGACAAATAGAATGAATCTTGCTTCTTACTCAACCATTCCATCAATTTGTATCCAAGAATAAATGCACCACCACTTGTACTCTTTTTGTCATCTACACATCCAACCCAATCTGCATATGTATATGAACTAAGTGTAAATTTAGTATCTTTAGGATACCACAATCCATAATCTGAAGTGTCATTCAAATATTTGAATATCCTTTTAACTAAAACATGTGTTTCCTATGAATCTTCTTGAAATCTAGCCACAAGATAGACCACATGCATAATATCTGGTCTAGTAGTAGTCAAATATAACAGTCGACGAATCATAGATCTATACCTACTCTGATCGGCCTTAGGTGAATTATCATCTTTACTTAATTTGCAACATGTCACCATAGGAGTACTTACCAGTTTGGAACCATCCATCCCAAACTTCTTCAACATCTCTCTCGCATACTTAGACTCTAAAATGAAATTTCCTTTTCTCTGTTTGATTAATCTATAGCCCAAGAAAGAAATTCATCTCCCCAAACATAGAAATTTCAAATTCTTTTTACATCTCTTCTGCAAACATCTTGCACATATTTTCATTTCTTGCAAAGATAATATTATCAACATATACAACTACAATAAAGATTATGTCATTTTCAATCCTAAAGTACAAATTACTATCTATTGTATCTTTTTTAAACCCTTGTTGAATCAAGTACTTATCTAACCTTGCATACCAATCTCTAGGAGCTTGCTTCAAACCATATAAATATTTCTTCAATCTTCATACCATATCCAATCGATTTGTTAGTTGAAATGATTTTAGTTGTTACATATAACATTCTTCTTCTAATTCACCATTCAAAATTTTTGACTTGACATCCATCTAATAGACCTTAAAGTTATTATAAGAGGCAAGTGCCAAGAACATTGTTGTGCATGAGCTTAAAATGTTTATCTTCTTTGCATAAGTGATTTCCCCAAGTTACACTTTGAAAATTCAAGTTCTGAGAAAAAATCTGGGTTTTTACCCCATTTCGAGATTTTTCTCCCAGTTCGGATTTTCCTGGATTTCATTCAAACTCTGGCGAAAGAGTTTTAACACTATAGTTAAGAGAATTTGGTTCTTCATGGAATTCCACTTGGGCTGGATTTTTCTGATTTTTTGCTTTTCCATTGGGATTTCGAATTTCTTCATTTTTTCTTGCTTTGTGTGATTTTTGAGGGTTTTATTTAGTCAATATTTGGGGATTCTTATGCCATTATGCTCTATCATTTGTGTTCTATTGAGTTGGGGAGTTTATTCTTTGTGAATTGTTGGATTGGTGGTGATTTCCTGGGCATTATTTTTGTTATTCTTTGCTGAGTGCCAATGAACTATCATTTGTTATTTTTGAAATCGATTTCCACTTCATCAAATCATATGTACATGTTGTATTTCTCTTGATTGATGAATGTAAGTAGTGCTTTGGTGTTTCAGACTTGCTTGGAGTTTGAATTCCTGTATGTTTGGACATTGCATGGCTTGTTCTCTGCGTTCATGGTTAAAATTTAGGGTTTCATGCCTAGGGCATCCCCATTGCATTTTAATTTGCTTTTGAATGAGCCTAGAATTCAAGGAAAATATGTAGGGGGGTTTGAGTTAAACTGGTTCCATGCCCAACTCCTCAAATTTGTGATCATTCGATCAATTTGAGTGAAATCATGAGAGGATACTGATATTTGGGATTTTCCTTCATTTTGGGATCATCCTGTGTTGGAAAATTTCTCTGGTTTTCCTAGCCCTTTTTGTTTTCCCAGAATGTGTTGAAAATCTAGAACTTTTCCTTTTTTGCAAAATTCCGGTCTGACCGGATTTTCCTGGATTCTCTATGATGCTTTGTGGAACTAAGAAACTAGGTGAAATGGATGAGTTTGATGATAAATTATTATCATTCCATGCAATTTCACTGATAAATTACACAATTTTTATGCATCTTTTCTTCATGTCGATGAGCTTTGGTTGATTTTATGCCTTCTTCGCAAAAATCCACTTGGACTGAATTTTACTAAAATTCCCCTCTAGCCTGGATTTCGCGGTTGGCTTGAAATGCCGAACTATGAAATTGTGCTTCAATGATATTGTTGGGTTGATTTTGATCTTTAATTTAGTTTATTTGGATGATGAATACATTATTGATGTTGGGATAACCTTGATCTTCATGTTGTAATGGATATTATTAATGGTGGTTCTACTGAGTGTAGGTTGAATTTAACTCAGTCGTCAAGGAAGTTCTGGAGATGAAATTAAAGGAAATTCAAAGGATTGGTTACTCCACCCCTTGGCCGACTTGGAGGGAATTCTTTATAGTACAAGATAAGGAGGAAGGCAGTTAATGTAAGGCTACATCAAATTTTGTGCTTCCCTATTATTTTCCTTCTCCTTCACATGCATTGGTTTGAATTATATTGGAGATCCCAAGCCGACCTGGATAGAGTTCATGCATTTAATGCAATTTTATTCTATTTTGTATTCTTGTTGGCCGACTTGTTTTATGACCATTTATTATTGTAAACATTAGTTGGGATGACTTGTTTATGGCTATTTTATGATTGTGAACCCTAGCTAGGCTGAAAGGCTTTGGGGGCCTTCTATAAATTTGGCATTTTTCCTCATTTGTAACATATAGAATAGAAACATAGATAGAATAGAAACACATATAGAAATATAGATAGTTTGATACAAGAGCGAATTAGGTAGTAGAGCAGAGTAGAAGTTAGTTCATTATGAGTAAGCGTTGTAGCAAAACATTGGAATTGTTGTTGTCATTCAGTGATTCAATACAATTGAAGACATTGTGATTTTTTGGTGATCTCTTTTGTGTTGACTTATCTTGCATGGTTCTTATGATTCTATCTTTGAAATTACTCAAGGTTATTAGATGTATGTTAGACGTAATTCAATGGTGTTTATGGTTTAATGTTTAAAGTGTTTGTAGTAGTCCCTGGTCCATAATTTTTGCAGCTGGCTGATTGTTAGTTGCTTTGCAAAGTTATCCTGGACCTTGTATTCATTACATTTAGTTCAATTGTGAAGTTTATCCATTTCAATTGCAATTAGGTTGTATTGGATGAATGTTCATTATCTAAAAATATTATTACCTTAGAAGATTGCACTATTTCTTTAAGATTACAAGTTCATCTGGGTTAAGCAAGAATTAGTTTATGAGGGATTGGTCCATTTCAAGTTTTTCATCATTTGCATTGTTAATATTAGGAGTAGTTAAATTTAGTAATCTCTTTGAAACCCTAATATTTTGTTATTTCTTTTATCATTTGGGTTAGACTTAGGATTGAAGTATCATTACATTGCCAGATTTGATAAGTTAAAGATTCAACATTTGCTTGTAGAAAGGTCCCTTTATGATTACCAACATTTTCACGTTTATCACTGAGTTGTTTATGCATTGTCAAGACCTAACATTAGAGACCTTGGGGCTATCTCTTGAGGCTTGTTGATAGAGATTTACCTTTGAAGAGAGATAGGATATTATATTTTGTTTGAGTTGTTGCTATGCATAAAACATCATCAACAGATTGGTGCTAGAGGGAGGGACTGAATAAGCAAGTTGGATCAATTATTTTTTCTATCTCCTAAAAGATTCAGAAGAAGAACCAAATCTACTATAGGAGAGGAGGAATTTCAAGAATTACTAGCCCATACTAGGTCAAGAAGGGATAGAAGAAGGGCATAATCATCATCCATCCAACCACCTCCATCATCTCCATCATTCTCATCTTCATCAAGTTCATCTTCATCTGAGTCTAAGGACATTCCCATCCAACAACCTCAACTAGTCATAAATCAGCTATTACCACCCCTACCTCCACCAATGGCTTTCCTAGCTAATAACCCATCTCCATTGACCTTTGCTAATTACAATGTCATGCCCAAGAACCCTGATCACTTTTTTTCAAAGTTCCATGTTAATGATACCAATAGAACTACTGAGGAACACATCTGAATCTTTCAGACTAGCCTTAAGGATAGAGGAATAAATCATGAGGATGTAGCATGCAGGCTCTTTCCTTATTCCTTAGGAGATGATGCATTCAATTGGTATAATAATTTACCTGTTGGGTCTATTAGGCATTGGACTGAATTGGAGACTACATTTCTATAGAAGTTTAGGATTCCCATTAGTCCCAATAAGCTCTATCGTCAGTTCACTAATGTTAAGAGAGAATTCAATTATCCTATAGAGTCCTTTAACAATAGGTTTCATCATGCATAAACTAGACTATAGGCCCCCTATATTGTTGATGAGCCCACTACTTTAGAAGTCTATTATGAGGAACTTGATAGTTTGACAACCACCTTCATGAAATGGAGAAACAACCCTCCTAATACCCTAATTAATGCATATGCTGAGGCGGTGAAGGTTAGTACTGCTTTAAGGAAACATTTTTTTGGACCTTTACCATCATTAGGACCTGCTGCTCACCCTGGACAAGTCCCAACTCTTAACCAGGCTCTTTCTAATCACACTCCCATCATGAATTCAATACCTCAATTTCCTCTGGTCCCTCACCCAAGACCTCTAGTAATTCAAGTGCCACCTGTAATCAACAATCCCCAGCAACATGCAAATCAGCCTTTGCATCGACAATCTCATGCTAGCTATCCCCCATATTTGTAGAATTATGAAGTCTTGAACTAGTCATTGAATACCAATACTATAGTAAGGTATCCCCAAAATAATGAAAACTAGTCTCCATATGGAAATTATGATAAGGAGAGACTGGATGAATTTTCTGAATAAGTGAAGAAGCTGAATATGGAAGTGACTTATTTGAGGAACCAAAGTAGTTAGTTGCAAGCTGCTCAAAGAAATATGCAGTCTAGTCATAGTAGAGAAAGTCGAGAAAATCAACAAGGACAACATTTTGATAGGGGGAAACATCCTAAAAGGGGATATAACAATGAAAAAGGATATAGTAATGATAGAGGGTATAATAATGATAGAAGACAAAATTATGATAAAGGATGATCCTCAAGCTGAAACTTTGACAGAGGGTACGTCAGTGGACAAGGGTTCAATAGGAGATAGCCACCCAGATAGGACAAGACTTGGAATACTAGGCCTAACAATGGAGGAGTCCCTACCCCATTGGATCAGCCTGTTAATCATCCAATCAATTAGGAGAAACCTCCAAATGGTGTATATTTAGCTGAGGTTACATTATCAGGATGGTGTAGGCTCCATAAAACAAGTTAGCATTCTGAGTTAGACAGTCAAGAGTTCTAGACAACAGCTTTAATATTCCAGTATGAATTAGAGAACAATTTAGGTAGTTAGGAAATGGTGCCATCTACTCCCTATGATTCATTAGTGTTAGTACTCATTCATGCTCATTTTCCACCAAGAAAGGAAAATGTACCTAAAGAAGAATCAGACCATCTCAAGGAAAAGGAAGATCAAGTATGCAATGGAGATGAGATTACACAGTTGTTTGATGAAAATCTAGTGAATGACAATGGCCCCAGGGATGAAGAAGAAGCTTATGTTGAAGAGGTGTAGACCTTCTAGAGGCCTATCAAGAAGTATGATTTGAGTGACCTGCCACATAGACATCCACAGGCTAGAGGCCCCTTCAGCACCTCCATTCCACCAAAAAACTTCATGACACCTCCATACCCTAATGCTAGTAATAATCCACCATATCCTTTAGTGTCAAGGAAATATTTTTCTAAAGATCAAGCACAAATGGATCCATCAAAAGGAAGGAGTGTTGAAGCAAGAAAAGATAGGGTGGTGGAATACCTAAAAGAGACTCCTATTGATCTGAGAACAACTGGCCATATATGTTGCAAAACTCAAGAAGTTAAAGGGAAAAGAGAAAGATAGGACTCAAGTTGCTCAGATGGATACTCTTGTGACTCTGTTTCAAGGGAAAATGGATACTCCTCCATTCGTGATCTTTGTCTACATATTTGTTAAGAACTTGCATAACTATTTGTTGGATTCATGTGCTTCCACCAATGTAATGCCCTTTGGTGTCTATAGAGCTTTGGGTATTACTCCTGCTGATTCCCAAAATAAAGTTACACAATTGGATAGAACTGAAGTTAATGTTGTAGGGGAATTAAATATGATTCATATGTAGGTTGCTTCTGACCCTAGGATTCAATAGGTTATTAATATATAGGTGGTTGGTATACCTGATGCTTACGGTCTAATCTTGGGAAGAGATTTTACTAGGGCCTTGAATGGATATGTATCAACTAATAGTTCTCATATAATACATGATTAGTTGATACATATTGGGAAGAGATTTTACTAGGACCTTATTGAAGGATTTGATGCCTTCAACATTCAGTTGATTCCAGGAAGTAAAAACCAGACAACTGACTCCCTTGCCCAGGAAGCTAGTACATTGCAACCCCTGTCTCTTTCTAGATTGAAGAAGTTTACGATGGAACTGACCCCAATACCTTCAGTGCCTGATAATGTCACTAACTTCCAGGTATTTGAGGATGATAAACATATTCTAGATTTTATCACAAGCTCAAATGTCTTTGCTTCAAAGATTATAGATGAAACTATACCCCAAGAAGTGGAGATGGATTTGGAATGGGTAATTAATCTAAAGACTAATACAATTCCCAGAGGGATGGTGTAGTTAGAAAGGATTTTTTATTTGGATAAGGTCAGAGATTAGGAACAAGATTCCAAGAAGCAATCTGTCAATGGACAATGTGAAAAGTATAATATGGGAAATCATGAGGAGGTCAAGAATTTCTTCATTTGTAAAGTATGTACTCCAAAAGAGAGAAAAGAAATAATTGATGCATTACATAGATATCCAAATGTGATATCTTGGAGTTATGAAGACTTGAAGACCTATGCCACATCAATTATAACTCATACTATGCCTCTCAATCTAGGAGAAAAACCTTTTAGGTAGAGGCAAAGGCTAATCAATGCTCTACTGGAACCCATAATTCAGAAGGAAGTGCAGAAGCTACTGTTTGCAAGGATCATATTCCCAGTCAAACACTCCACTTGGGTGGTGAACCTAGTCCCAGTGCGAAAGAAGAATGGTGAAATCAGGTTGTGTATATTTTAGGAACCTCAATAGAGCATCAAAAAAGGATAATTATCCAGTACCTTCACTGGATGAAGTACTTCAAATTTTCAATGGATCTCAGATGATGTCTTTCTTGGATGGCTATTCAAGATACAACTACATTATGGTGCAGTATGAAGACATGCATAATACTGCTTTCACCACTAAGTGGGGAACTTTTTCCTACAGAAGAATTCCCTTCAGTTTGTTTAACGTTGGGGCCACATTTCAGAGGGCTATGGATATTTACTTTAAAGAAATAATTGGTAAATGCATAATCATTTATATGGATGACCTGACAGTCTTTTCCAATAAGAGAGGTGATCATATAGAAGATTTGTGTAAAGTGTTTCAGAAGTGTGTGGAATTTGGTATATCTCTCAATCCAAAGAAATGCATCTTTGGAGTTATGGAGGGAAAATTTTTGGGGCACGTTATCTCTGAAAAAGGAATTTCCATTGATCCAAAACAAGTGGAAGCTATACTCAAGATCCCACCATCTGCTAGCAAGAAAGAAAGGAAATCATTATTTGGTAAGATCAACTTTGTAAGGAATTTAATCACTGGATTCACAGAAATAGTCAAGCCACTAAATGCAATGTTGAAGCAGGAAGCCAAAGTTGAATGGAGTGTAGAGGATAAGGACGCATTTGTAGAAATAAAAAGGGCTATTGTTGAAGCTTCGGTTTTGGTGAGTCTAGACTATGCTAAGCCATTCTATATATATTTGTTTGCTTCTGATCACTCATGTGCTGCTATGTTGACCCAAAAGTCTGATCAAAGAAATGAACATCCCATAACATTCATGAGTGTACCATTGAAATATGTTGAACTAAAGTACCCAAGTGTGGAAAAGAAGGCTTACGCCTTAGTCAGAGCTATGAAAAAATTTAGACTCTATATCCTCATAAATAAGGTCTTTCCAATAGTTCTTGATCCTACAGTCAAGTTGTTGTTGATGCAAAATGAGCTAGGAGAGTGCCGAGCTAAGTGGGTAGCTATGTTACAAGAGTATTATATTGAGATCCAACCCATGAAGCTGGTAAGAGGGCAAGGACTTGCTAGGACAATGGTAGAAATAGGCCCTAATCTTGTAGCTCAACATTACAATCTAGAAGATGTTTCTCCTGGGGAATGGTATGATGATACCGTTCACTATCTCTTGACTCAGAGGTGTCTTGACCATATTAATGTAGTAAAAAGAAGGGGATTATGTTTGAAGAGTGAGTTTCATGCTGAAGGGATCTATTCTATATAAGAAAAATCATGAAGGTATCTACCTAAGATGCTTAGGAAGACAGGAAGTTGGTAGAGTAATGTTGGAATTTCATGATAGATATGGTACTGGCCATGGATTTGCACATTCCACTACAAATCAAATTTTGAGGGTTGGTTATTATTGGTCTACATTGTTTAAGGATACACACAGTCATGTCTAAACTTTCCATGTGTGCTAGACCACAGCAACCAGAGAAAAGTATGCAGCTCTTCCACTTCAGCCATTCTTTAAGGTAAAACCTTTTGCATAGTGGGGGATGGACTTCATAGGTCCCATCAATCCACCTTCTTCTGTGGGTCACATGTATATTCTCACCATTATTGATTACTTTACATGATGGACTAAAGCCCTTGTATGCAAATAGTGTACTTCTGAAGTGGTAATAGATTTCATTGAATTAGGTATTATCAATCGCTTTGGATGTCCTTTATCTTTGGTTTGTGATAATGGTCTTGCATTTGCATCATTGAAATTTTCTAATTGGGCTTTTGATCATGGGATCATAATAAAATTTTCCTCTAATTACTATCCACAAAGTAATGGTTTGGCTCAGTCTTCCAATAAAAACCTCTTAACAGTCATTCGTAAGTTACTAGAGAAGAATACCAAGGATTGGCACACTCAACTTAGATTTTTTCTATGGGGATATCATACAAGACAAAAGAATTCCATAGGGACCTCCCCTTATCATCTTGTGTATGGCCTGGAACCTATATTTCCAATTTAATTGAGGATCCCTACTTTACAGTTCATTAATGAGTATAATGATGAAGAAAATAGTTGTGAGGCCCGCCTACAGGAACTATTACACCTTAAAGAAAGAAGAGATGAAGCCTTAGAAAATTTTGCCAAACATTAGGGTGTAGTCAAAAGGTGGTTTGATAAAAGAGCCAAGGTAAAAGCCTTTAGGATTTCTGACTTGGTTCTCTACTGGGATAAAGCCCATGACCGTAAGGGGGAGCATGGTAAACTTGAAAAACTTTGGCTTGGCCCTTATCAGATTTTAGAGATCCTGGGAGATAATGCTTTCCACTTGAAAACTCTCACTGGGGAGGATATCCCACTACCTATCAATGGGCATTATTTGAATCATTATTTCCAGTCTTAAGTTGTTTTCAGCTCTTTTCCTGTACATAGTTAGAGTAGGTTTTCTTTTCTATTTTTCTTTACTTTTCTTTGGTTAAAGTAGGTTTCCCCTTCTCTTTTGTTTTGGTTTTCTTTTGGTTTTGTGTGTTTTTCTCTGGTTTTTGCATGGAAAACATATATTTATCTAGGATTGTTTTGAGTATTTCCTTGATGAACTTTGATCATGTGTCTTGAATGGATGGTTGAGGTCTTTGTTCTCATCATGCAGTCTAAATTTTTGATTTAAAGAGGATAGGTCACTGGTTTGATTTGAATTTGAAGTATTCTGAAATCTTACATCTTTTACTCATCTTAAAAATCCTAAGGTTGTTGTGGGATCTTCTTGAAGCCTTGTCAAGTGAAAAATCTTATTTCTACTTTAGTGCCACTATGGTTCTTAGCCCAGAGTATGAACTTCATTGTTCACAAGTTGAAATGAAAAAATGAAAAGAAAAAGAAATATTAAAAAGAAGAAAAGAAAAAATATTGAAAATCAAATGAATTCAACTTATCAGGGGTATCTGAATATCTCTATCAGGGCTATAGATGCTTGGCTAGAAATAGAGCTATGTTCGAGAGAGTCACAATGATAACCTTATCGAGGCTATAGACACCTGATTGGTAGCAAGGCTCTATCCAGATTGCTTTTGGAGTTAGAATCTTTACGTAGTTTGACCTGATTGAACTTGGTTTCTACAGTAGCTCAACGAGGGAAATGAACTCATGTGTAAACACTTGGATTTTTATTCTATCTTTGGTTTTGATTCTTTGATCTTGGATTTTGATTTTTTTTTTAATAGGGAGATCAAAACAAAAGATTTTGGGTTCATGATTCTTGTTCATCATCAAATGCTTTGGAGCATTTTCCTAGCAGAGTTGTCATTTGTTGTACAGTTTTGGCCCTTTGATTTTGAGGATTTTCATTGCCTTGGCATGAGCTTAAAATGTTATCTTGCTTGCCTAAGTGTTTTCCCCAAGTTACACTTTTAAAATTTAAGTTCTGAGGAAAAATCTAGGCTTTTACCCCATTTTGGGATTTTTCGCCCCGTCCGGATTTTCCTGGATTTCATTCAAACTCTAGTGAAAGAGGTACAACACTGCAGTTTAGAGAATTTGGTTCTTTGTGGAATTCCACCTGGGCCGAATTTTTCTAAATTTCCACTTTGTTATTGGGATTTCTAATTTCTTCATTTTTTCTTGCTTTGTGCAATTTGTGAGGGTTGTATTTAGTCGATCTTTTGGGATTCTTATTCCATTATGCTCTATCATTTGCATTCTATTGAGTTGAGGAGTTTATTCTTTATGAATTATTGGATTTGGTGGTGATTTCCTGGGCATTATTGTTGTTGTTCTTTGCTGAGCACCAATAAACTATCATTTTTTATTTCTAAAATCAATTTCCAATTCATCAAATGGTATGTACATGTTGTATTTCTCTTTATTGATGAATGTAAGTAGTGCTTTGGCATTTTAGACTTGCATGGAGTTCGAATTCCTATATGTTTGGACATTTCATGGCTTGCTCTGTCCGTTCATGGTTAAAATTTAGGGTTTCATGCCTAGGGCATTCCCATTGCATTTTAATTTTCTTTCGGATGAGCCTAGAATTCAAGGAAAATCTGTAGGGGGATTCGAGTTAAACTTGTTCCATGCCCAGCTCCTCAAATTTGTGATCATTCGATCAATTTGAGAGAAATCATGAGAGGATGCCGATATTTGGGTTTTTCCTACATTTCGGGATTATCCTGCGTTGGTGGATTTCCCCAGTTTTCCTAGCCCTCTTCATTTCTTGAAATGTGTTGAAAATCCAAAACTTTTCCTTTTTCATAGAATTCCGATCTGGCCGAATTTTCTAGGATTCTCTATGATGCTTTGTGGAACTAAGAAACTGGGTGAAATAGATGAGTTTAATGATAAATTCTTATCATTCCATGCTTTTAACTAATAAATTACACAATTTTTATGCATATTTTCTTCATGTCAATGAGCTTTGGTTGATTTTGTGCCTTCTTCGCGAAAATCTGCCTAGACCGGATTTTTTTGAAATTCCCCTCTGGCCTAGATTCCATGGTTGGTTTGAAATCCTGAACTATGAAATTGTGCTTCAACAATATTGCTAGGTTGATTTTGATCTTTGCTTCGGTTTATTTGGATGATGAATACATTATTGATGATGGGCTAATCTTGATCTTCATGTTGTAATGGATATTATTAATGGTGGTTTTGCTGACTGCAGGCTAAATTTAACTAGGTCATCAAGGAAGTTCTTGAGATGAAATTAAGGAAATTCGAAGGATTGTTACTCCACCCCTTGGCTGACGTGGAGGGAATTCTTGATAGTACAGGATAAGGAGGAAGGCAGTTAATGTAAGGCTACATCAAATTTTGTGCTTCCCTATTATTTTCCTTCTCGTTCACATGCATTGGTTTGAATTATATTGGAGATCCCAGGTCGATCTGGATAGAGTTCATGCATTTAATTCAATTTTATTCTATTTTGAATTCTTGTTGGTTGACCTATTTTATCGCTATTTATTATTGTAAACATTAGTTGGTTTGACTTGTTTATGGCTATTTTATGATTGTAAACCCTAGCTAGGATGACATGCTTTGGGGGTCTTCTATAAATTAGGCATTTTTCCTCATTTGTAACATATAGAATAGAAACACAGATAGAAAGATAGATATTTTGATACAAGAGTGAATTAGGTAGTAGAGCAGAGGTAGAAGTTAGTTCATTCTAAGCAAGTATTGTAACAGAACATTGGAATTGTTGTTGTCATTCGGTGATTCAATACAATTGAAGACATTGTGATTTTCTGGTGATCTATTTTGTGTTGACTTATCTTGCATGGTTCTTATGATTCTATCTTTGAAATTTCTCAAGGTTATTAGATGTATGTTAGATTTTATTTAATGGTGTTTATGGTTTAATGCTTGAAGTTTTTGCAGTAGTCCCTAGTCCATAATTTTTGTAGCTGGCTGATTGTTAGTTGCTTTGCAAAGTTAGTCTAGACCTTGTATTCATTGCACTTAGTTCAATTGTGAATTTTATCCATTTCAATTGCAATTGGGTTGTATTGGATGAATGCTCATGATCTGAAAATCTTAATACCTTAGAAGATTGTACTATTTTTGTTAGACTATAGGTTCATCTGGGTTAAGCAAGAATTAGTTTATGAGGGATTGGTCCATTTCAAGTATTTTATCATTTTCATTGTTAATCTTAGGAGTAGTTCAATTTAGTAATCTCTTTGAAACCATAATATTTTTTTATTTCTTTTATCATTTGGGTTAGACTTAGGATTGAAGTATCATTACATTGCCAGATTTGATAAGTTAAAGATTCAACATTTGCTTGTAGTAAGGTCCCTTTATGATTACCAAAATTTTCACATTTATCACTAAGTTGTTTATGCATTGTCAAGACTTGACATTAGAGACATTGGGGCTATCTCTTGAGGCTTGCTGATAGAGATTTACCTTTCAAGATAGATAGGTTATTATATTCTGTCTTAGTTGTTGTTGTGTAGAAAACGTCATCGTTAAACATCCTTATAACTTCCATTCTTGCTACTAGGGAAAAAATTTCCTTAAAATCTATACCTTCTACTTGTGAGTAGCCTTTACACACAAGCCTTGCTTTTTTTCTAACAACTTCTCCATTCACATTCAACTTATTTTTGAATACCCATTTTAATCCAGTAATGTTTTTATCTGTCGGTCTTGGGACCAATTCCCAAGTCTAATTCTTCTCAATCCTCATAAATACTTCATTGACTCCTTCAAATGTTCATATTTACAAGCTTCACATAGAGTCTTCTGCTCAATCTCATAAATTAAACACAGATTCAGTCCAACAACTTTGCTTCTAGTTAATACACCTTTTATCTTGTCTCCAATAATCTCACTTTCTGAATGATTCTTTTGTACATATCTCAGTATCTTAGGGGACATCACTAGAGCATCTTCTTTTCTTTCATTATGTTTGTTCTACTTCTTTTTCTCATCTTTATCTTGTTCTTCCTCAATTTATTCTATTCTTGTACAATCATGCTCATTAGATACATATCCATCAATATCAATAGAATTCTCCATTGCCTCATCAAGCTTCACATTCGAGCTGTCTACAATTTTTCTATCTTTTATTGAAACATTTGTATGCCTTGCTTTTAGTATAATATCCAAGAAAATAACCTTCATCACTTCTTGCATCAAAATCACCCAAAGTTTCTTCATCTCTTATGATATAGCATTTTCTCCTGAATACCTTGAAATATTTAACCATAGGAATTCTTTTGTGCCATAGATCATAGGGATTCTTTGTAATGTTTTCTCTTTCTTGAACTTGATTGAATACATAAATAGAAATATGAATAGCTTCTTTCCAATAAAATTTTGGTAAAATAGCCTCAGTAATCATTGATCTTGCAGCCTCTTGAACTATTCTATTTTTCCTTTCCACAACTCCATTCTGATGATGATTTCTCAGAGCAGATAACTATCTCTTTATTCCATACACTTCAAAAAGCATATTAAACTCATGGGAGGTAAATTCTCCACCTCTGTAAGATCTTAAGAATTTTATCTTCAAATTCACTTCATTTTCAACCATTGCTTTGAATGCCTTGAATCTATCTAATGCATTTGATTCCTCTCTAAGAAATGTAACCCATGTATATCTAGAATAATCATCAATTAAAAGAATAAAGTACCTTTCACCAATTAGAATTCTCACTCTCATAGGACCCCATAGATCTATGTGAACTAAATGTAGTAGTTTGGTAGTAGATTGTTCCTTTGATATGTAATGATTTCTTACTTGCTTTCCAAACTGACAATTTCTACAGTTAACATTAATAGGTTTTATAATTCTCGATAAATCTCTCATGGCCTGAATAGCACTAATCCTTATGAGTTTATCAAAATTTATGTGACACATTCTCCTATGCTATAACAAACTATCATTTATTTGAGTCATAAAGCATCATCTATCAACACCCTTAAAATGATAGATATTCCCTTTAGATTTGTTTCCTATAGAAATCAATGTTCTAGATCCTTTTTGGATCTCACATTTCTCATCCTTAAAGACAAGATCTTATCCTTTTCCACACATCTAACCAATGCTCAATAGATTATTCCTTAAACCCTTAACATATTAAACATCGTCAATATGATGCTTTCCATGAAAACTTACTAAACCTATCCAAACAATTTTAGCACTAGTATCATCTCCAAACATAACTAAGGCTCCATCATATTTCTCAAGCTTGCCAAACTTAATTTTATCACCAGTCATGTGTTGTGAACAACTACTATCATCTACCCAAAAATTATTCTCTTGTTTAGCATGTATGGAAGAGATAATTGTACGTTCATTTTTCTCCTTCTCATTCTCCAGAGGGCTTTCCTTTTAGAAAAACTAGGTTCATCCTTAATCACCAAGAACAAGAATTCATTATCATCTAGATCTTCATATTCTGAATCCTCATTAGAAATACTAACATTCTCATTCACATAGTAACCTCTGTTAATCTTCTTTCCTTTCTTTTATTTCTCATATCTTTGTTTATTTCTTTTAGCTCTTTTTGAACACTTTGTGGCATAATGACCTATTTCTCCACAACTAAACCATTTCAAGGGAAAATTACCTTCATACTTACTTGAGCCTTTTCTCATTCTTCTTACAAAGTTAGCTTCTATTTAATCAAAGTTCTCTTCATCTGGATCTTTAGCCTTTGTATCTTTAAAGGTAGTCTCTAATTTTCTTCCATTTCTTAGACTCGACTTCCTCATTTCATAAGATGTCAAAAATCCTAACAACAGATCATTAGTACAAGTCTTATAATCTATTATTTTCTCAACAAAACTCACCTTTTCACTGCAAGCATTAGGAATTTTTTTGAGAATCTTCTTTACAATCCTTGTTTCATCAATAGCATCACCAAGTCCTCGCATTCCATCCACTATCACATGCAATCTATGTACATAAGCTTTAATATTTTCATCTTCAGGCATATGTAGAAGATCAAACTATGTCTCCAAATTTTGTAGTTTTTCATATTTAACTCTTTCTTCATCATCATGTCCTCTTTCTAAAGTATGCCAAACTTCCTTAGCTATCTTTAGATTTTGAATCTTAATCAAATCAGAATGTACCAAACTATTCTTCAAGATAAAATTTTCCTTATTGTTTGCTTGATGTGCTTTGATTTCTTCAGGTGTAATTAGACCATTAGTAGGAAGAGTGTAAGGATTCTTGTAAGATTTCTCCACATCATATCCACAATACTCTAAATATTTTTCCATCAATACTTTCTAGATAGCATAATTAGTTCCATTGAACCTCAAATAATCAAAGACCATTTTTCTAGTCATCCCAGACCTTCCTCAAGTGGTTAAGATCTTCACCAAGGAACCAATCTTTGATACTGATTGTTGAATAGGACAACTGAGAGGGTGGGTGAATTAGCCATCATAGATTTTAACTTTTAATTCAATCACTAGAACTAATACTTAAAACTGCTTAAATGATTAATCATCAAATGCCATTGCAGAAACTTAAATCCAACACATAAACACGATAACATCAGATTTACATGGAAAAATCAATGAGGGAAAAATGACAATGACGATTAATTCACAATATAGAGAATATAAAAACTGATTAGAAAAAGGCTCACTACCTGAAACAAGACTCACTTCCTAAAATAAGGACTCATTGTCTGAAACAAGGACTCACTATCCAATAGGGATACAACCTAGAGGGCTCACTTCCATTGAGATACAAAGAAGACAAAGAAGACTTGTTACAGAGAGACTACAATTGCAATACAACAAAGGATTCCACTACAATCACTCAATAAAATTGCATGAATGATAGAGTTCACCTTCTACTCAGTGCATCTAGAAACTCAACATTAAGCTTCACACTGATCTCCCACACTCACATCACACACATACACACACACACAAAAACACACTTACTAAATAGAATCAATGTCGCATCAAACTACACTTTCTCTTTTCTTTTCTTGCTCTTCTTCTTCACTCTTGCATCTGCACTTCATCATTAACTCATCTTGCATTTATACTATCTTCAGCTTTCAAACATATCCAAAGTTAGATATCCACATCCAAATTTAAATTACGTTAGTGCCAAAACATCATGTGGTTGAATTAGAATGATGGTGACCCAAACACACGCTTCACCATTCTTGAAAGTAGTATTTCACACAAGGTTTGCCAATCTAGTGTATAACACATAGAACCATTAATCACGAGTCTTCCAAATTCCAAAATTATCTTCAATAGAACTAGGGAAACATAATTATAGAACCACAAGTAATAAGACTTTATCAAAGAGAAATTTAGACCAACACCATTTCACCTGGACCTCAACTAGAAACATAGAAAACCATAGTTCACAACTACTGAACACAACTTGCACTGTACAACAAATCAACAACCAAAATTATGGATATAACATCTACTAACAACCATGAACAACATGTTTAAACTGTATAACCATAGGAGAAAATCCTGACCAAAAATCAGAGCAACCATTGAACACATGTAACATATCTTTATTACAATTTTCTCAATATCCTTGACATATACAAACAATAGTAACTAGTAGATAACCAGTTGACTAGTTGACATCAATTAAAATTCCAACAATCTTTCCACAACACTTTCATTCTTGCAACAAAAGACAAATGAAAGATAAATTGTGATTGTGTTGTTAGTGACGAATTTATTCATGAAACTTAGAAGAAATTTTATGTTCTATTCATCCAATAAATTATTCTAGTGGACTATGGTGAAAATTGTCCTATATTATTAAAATATAAGTGGATCTAAGCATCTGTAGTACAATTTGATGAGTATGAATTTTCACATGCAAATACAAGAAATTTTTTATCAAAGATTGATGAGTAGATTATGTTCCCCCTCATCAATTAACCAATAATTTCTAATTGATGATGTAAGAATCCTAGGATGGTCATATGTCATTCAAACATAGTCTCGTTCAAAATGAAAATTCATGGAAGTTGTTGATATAATGCCTGATGGGAAATATGTTAATTTACAAGAAGCATTTGAAGAAGTAGATGAAGACAATGATGGAGTGTTTGAACAAAAAAATTTGATTACCAATGAAGAGATTGGGAGAGAGAATGTGTTGCATGTCATAGATGAGGATGAGGATGAAAATCAAGCAGATGCAGACATGACTAATCATGATTTTGATCTTCCTATTAATGTAGATGATTATGATGATGTTTGGTCATCTTAAGAGGGGAATCACTGCTAATACATCATTTCTTAGGATACCAAATATTTTCAGTTATTGCTCACCAGGTCGTAGGAATGCTCACTATATATACTACTCTTTGCTTCTCAAGAGGGGTTCTAGTGTTCCATGAGTTCAAGAATTGTAGAAATTACAAAATTTAAGAAAGACACTAGGCCTTTTTATTGTTATTAGATTATTGTAGAAACACATAGATTTTGCCATTATTTGACGTTTCTATTCTTCTTAAGCTATTTGATTAACTTTATACTGTGTCATTATTGTTTAAATGGTTCACTTACAAAACTTCTATAATTTTAATGCAAGTTTGCTAGTTTAGATCATGTCTTTTGACTCCTATTTTTAGTGAATAGGTGTGAAAATTATTATGTCATTAAATGCATTATTCATGCTTCAATCTTTAATCTTTGTCATTCTAGGACATAGAAAATTGTTGAACAGGTCCTTAGATTGTATCCAAAAGATAGATTTATCATGCCTTTTATCTAAATTCGGGCACATTTCCTTAGTTAGATCCTTTTTTTATATCTACTTTCTTTTTCCTTTACAAACCCTAATTACAGAAGAATTCGGCTTCTTTAAAAATTCAAAGGTCACTTAGTTTAGCGCAATAGGTCCCCCATAAATTGAGTTTCCCACAAAGGGTTGTTAACTTGCCAAATTTTGGCATCAACAATTTTTCCTTTTCCCGAAATGCTCGATGGAACTGAGCTTAAATGAACCTAATTTTAAGGGGGGTGTATGAGCCATCAGCCTATAACTAGATCCCAAACAACAAATAACCCTAGTTTATTTGTATCACCATTAGGGACAGTACAACCCGCGTCCCAATTAGTGAACATTTTGCTTTCTCTGCCCCTACTGCTACCCATTTTTCCCACTGCTAACATAAATTACATGGAATGGGATGCTAGAAGCCCTCTTGTTGCACCAAGAGTGCATGTAATTTGGGCCACTATCCTAGTCTCCGCCCTAAAAGCTATACCTAAATTCACCAGAGATGGCTCAAGAACACCATCTAAACATCTACAAGATGTTGTAGATGTATGTCTAGTACATGACATTATAGACCAAAATATAGCACTAAGGTTACTTGTCGCCTCTTTCAAAGGCAAGGAACTGGATTGGCACTAGCTTCTGTAAGTGAACACTATGAGTACCTGGGATGAGCTTGGAGATCCTTTCTATCAAAAAAAATTCAAATGACGAAGACCAATCCTTGTTATATTATCAATTGTCTACCATAAAGTGGGCCCCACATTAAGCCATGATTGACTTCAATGCCTAGTTCCATACAAGCTGGCAAAGAATCCAAGTTGATATCCACTTGCCACCTGAGCTGGCATTCATGTTCTACTTGAAATATATCGACCCCGACATCTCCATGATGATCCAATCTTTGGGTAGTTCCACACTACTGGGTGCCTACAATGTCATTGTCAAGGAAAAGAACACTTTGATAGATTCCAAGAAGTTGCCACCCTGACCCATCATTCTTATATTTCTAGAAATATCAATTCCTACTCAGGAGATTCCTTATACAAGCATGTTCGCTCCTCCTCAATCTATGTACACATATTTGAATGCACTATAGAATGTTGTTTCTACATCCAACTCTTCGAAGGAAGAGATGGGAAAGTTCAAAGAAATGTTGCAAACTATTGTCAATGAAATAACTATCATCAAGAAAGACAAGCGAATGCCTCTAAAACCAACTTATCAAAATTATCAAGCTAGAAGGTCTTCTTATTAGTAGAACCAGTTCCAAGGAGGCACTCGCATGAATCTATAGGCTCAAACAAAAAATCAAATAGTTTTAGTTCCTTCTCTGGTACAGAGTGCTAACCTAAGCTCGAATAGAGAGCCAACAATAGGGGAAAAAAATTAATTGATGACAACAACCCCTGGTGCTTCCCTTGTGGTGACTCACATATGCCCCAAAACTATCCATGTGGCAACCTACAACAAAAGGCGACAGAGCAGCGCAACCAAGGTGCAATGTTAGATCCTAGAAGCTACGTGTATACCTCCTCAGAAATGTACAATGCGGTGCTCAATGCACAAATGCAGAGGATGTCATTAGAGTAAGAGGCAAAAATCACTCTAGACCATGCACTCCTCTCATGGATGGAAGAAGAAGAGAATTTTTTTTCAAATGATGCATCCTCATCAAAAACATCGCAAGTGCAATCCAATTACAACACTCTCTCAAAGAGAAGATTCATGGGCGAACCAGTTGTCCAACAGCTAGTCAGTTTGTAGCCTAAAAGGGCTTCTGACCAGCCACCTAGTACCTTCGCAGTGGTGCTACAATTTTCTCCATGAAGGAAATTTGTTATAACCAAAGCCAAGGAGTAGAAGCCTCCAAATGCACCACCCTTCAATGTGGTGGAACAATTGAAAAGGTAATCTTCTAATGTGTCTCTTTGGGATATATTAGTTATTTTGGAGCAAAAGAAATTACTTCGGAAAGCTCTCTAGGAGGATCCAATCATTGAACCAAAGGAGCAATCACTGAAAGGAAAGGTTGATTATCAATCACCTCTTTCCAAAGTTCTCACAAATAGCACAGCAGAAGCCCCTACTAAGGTAAGAGATAAGCTGAATCCTAAACGCTTCTTCTTAACTCTCATTATAGGGGAGAAATTATTACACAATGCCATGATTTATTCTAGTGCTAGCACCACAGTTATGTCGAAATAAATAGCTAAAGCTTTAGGACTTAGCTATGAACCTTTAAAAAGAGGAGTGATGTAGCTCGATGGAAACAAAGTCAAAACTATCGGTCTCATCGAGGACCTTCTCTTGACTATATTAGTTTTCCCTAGCATCATAGTGCCGCAAGATACTATGATCATAGGTGTTTCCCCCATGTTTGGCCTCTGTCTATTCTAAGAATTAACTTCAAAGGTAAGAAGATACCTATCATTGGATTGGTCACACATGATCCTTTGGACCAGGAATGGTGTGAAAATGAAGATAGAATCTGAAGCTCTACATTCAGAACATGTGTCTAATGAATCACCAAATTTGAGGCCACTCATACTTCTATTACCAAGCAAGAAATGTATTGCACTAAGCTACTGGAAGATGAAAAAGTGACTGGAGATCGAACTAATCAAGAAGATGTTTTTCAAGAGTGAACATATAGATAATGATCCCTTTGAAAACTACCATGCTACTAGGTTGGGAACCTATGCCATCTACAATGAAGATCAAGTACTCTTGAAGGTCATCAAATAACTGGAGAGCGGTCCACCTTCAGAGCTATGGACACTACACTTTGACGAAGCAAGATGCAAGGTTGTTGCAAGAGCTAGGATATATTTAATATGCCCACACAATGAAAAGACACTAAGGTCTTTCTACTTCCATTCTACTTGCTCAAACAATGAAGTTGAATATGAAGGACTAGAGTGCAAGGTTTAAGCCTTGCAGAGCGAATGTGAATTACACATCTAATGGAAAAATTTTGAACTAGTAGTCAATCAAGTTCAAGGAATTTCTGCAGCCAACAATGTTTGCAAGCACTCCTATAGAAACCAAGTTTGGGACTTGATTGAAGGCTTTGAACCCTTCAACATTCAAATAGAGCCCATGGAACAAAATATAGATACAGATCGCATGATAGCAATCAAATCTAAGTTTGGCCCTACCTCCGACATCATTCACAACAAACACTTCATACGAGTGATAGTTCGACCAACCATTCCAGACAATGACCAAAGTTGGCAAGTGCTTGATAGTGATGAGAACATTGCCTCATTCATCTATCAGTCGAGAGAATTTTCCAACCAGCTCCAACTGAAGATTGCCAAAGCTTATAAACGCCAAATCATCCAGCTAAAATCCAAAAATCTTCCAAAGCGATTGGTCACTCTCAAAAATATTTTCGATTGTGACGATGCAAGAAATGATAAGAGGAAGTTTGTAGCAAATAAAGGTGACTATGCAAATCTTCAGGTCAGAGATGGGAGAAAGCTTAAAGTCGGGAAGGATGTCTTGCACCATGATAAAGAAATGCTCATCGACTTCTGTAAAAGGTATGAAGGAGTGATGACCTGGTCATATGATGACCTCAAGGGATATGATCCTGATATCATCCAACATACAATAGAGCTAGTGGAAGGAACAAAACTAGTCTTCCAAAAATAGAGGCCAGTGAATCCCAAGATTGAAGCGTTAATGGCATAAGAATTAACAAATCTAATCCAGTCGTGAATTGTATTTTCAATCAATCATATCATGTGGGTATCCAATTTTTTCCTGATCTGAAAGAAGAATGGATATATCCATCTATGTGTGGACTTTCGAGACTTAAACAAAGCATCCCTGAAGGATCATTACCTGCTACCTTCAATGGAGTCAATCATACAGACAATGGTAGGATTAGAGATGTTTTGCATATTAGATGGCTTCTCTAGTTACAATCAAATTTGGGTCAAAGAGGAGGATGAACATAAAATGAAATTCACTACAAACTGGGGAATGTTCTCATACATTAAGATGCCTTTCAACCTCTCAAATGTAAGAGCCACCTTCTAGTGGGCAATGAATATCACTTTTAGAAAATTAATCAACAAGATTATCCTAATCTATTTGGATGATTTGACGGTGTTCTCCAAGTCCATGGATGATAATTTTGATCACTTTGAGATGGTGTTTAAGAAATATCAGGAGTTTGAGATATCCCTTAACCCAAAAAAAAATTTCTTTGAAGTACCGCAAGGCAAGCTATTGGGGCACATAGTGTCCAAAGAAGGAATTTCAATTGATTCCAAAGTGAAAACAATAAAAGAGCTTCCCCTTCCGATCAACAATAAAGGCATCTAGTCCTTCTTGGGAAAGGCATATTTTGTAAGAAAATTTATTTGTAACTTTGCAAGAATAATTAGTTCAATCACCCTAATGCTGAAAAAGGATCAAACGTTTAAATGGACAAAAAAAGCTAGAAAATCCTTTGAGAAAGTCAAGGGTGTTATTTCCTCTACTCTTGTGCTAGTCAACCCAGACTTATCAAAGGACTTCATAATGTACATATTTAGTAGCAAGTCAATCATTACTATTGTATAAACTTAGAAAGATGATGAGGGAAAGGGAGAACACCCGATAGAATTTCACTCCTAAACCTTAAAGGAATATGAGACAAACTACAACTGTGTAGAGAGGCAAGATTTTGCAATAGTAAAGGGACTCACAAAGTTTTTCCATCTAATATATTGCAATAAGGTGATTGTTTATGTTGTGCATTCCATTGTACATGAATACATCATGGAAGGAGAAATCACCAAGAAAAGAGCCAATTGGATTACCAAGATCCTTGAATATGACATTGAGGTCAATCCTACAAAGACCGTTTGAGGAAGAGGACTATGTGAATATCTTGCGCATGATGAAGAAATGGCCACCAAATAAGACTTTCCAGAGCTAGTCCTAACGAATGAGTCAAAGTCCAAAGGTTGTTGGTTGGTGGATAGACTAAGGTTTATGCACACAGGAAAATATCCGCCAAGCCTTCCTTCTTAGAAGAGAAGATTCTACCACCTATAGAATAGTGGATATGCACTCATCACATGGATCTTATTCAAAAGGAACTTCAATGGCATTCTATTATGGTGTGTTACCACAAAGCTAGCAAAAAGGATCCTCAACACTTTCCACTATAGTCTTGCAGATGGGAATTTTTTTGCAAAGACCACCACCATCAAAATTATGTGCGTTGGGTACTTTTGGCAGATGCTATTCAATGAATCCTATTCCTTGGTAAAAGCTTGCAAGGAATGCCAATTATTCATAAGAAGGAGAAAGAATTTTGCAATGCCTCTCAATCCAATAGTGGTTGACGAGCCATTCATGCAATGGGGCCTGGATTTCATTGGAATGATCAACCTAACCTCCAACATAGGACACAAGTGGATTTTGACAGCAATAGACTACTTCACAAGGTGGTCCAAAGCTATGCCCTTGAAGAATGCAATAGAGGCAGAGATAGTAGACTTTCTTGAAGAGATCATGAGAAGATTTGACCCTCCTAAAACCATCATCTCTGACAATGCTAAAGCTTTCCTAGGATCTAAGGTATGTCAATTCGCACTTACGCATGGAATATTCCTTAAAACATCATCAAACTACTACCCACAGGGGAACGATTTAGCTAAGTCAACATAAAAGAATTTGGTTTTACTCCTCAAAAGGATTGGTTTGGAGCTTCAAAGGGAATGGCATAAAAACCTTTGAGCAATGCTCTAGGTAGACCACATAACTCCTAAGGAAGTCCTCAATACATGATTGTATGAGCTAGTATATGGAAAAGAAGCACTATTACCTATCTCCATGGAGATTCTAGCATTGCAATTGCTAAAATACCTTGAGGTGGAACAAAACGACACAATGGAGGTGTAGCTAGATGAGTTGCTGGAAGTGCAGGAGAAAAGAGAAAAGTACCTAATAGCCATGACTAACCACCAATAGGTGGTTAAATGGTGGTTTGACAAGAAAACGTCTGACCAAGGTCTAAAGTGTAGAGACTTAGTGCTAAGGTTTAATGAAAGGGTTGTGAAGCCAATCAACACGGGAAGTTTGACAGCCTTTGGGAAGGCTCGTTCAAATTAATTCAATGCAAGGAACATAATGTATTTCAATTAGAAGACATGGAAAAATAATCACTAGGAAAAAATAATCACTAGGAATTCTGGTCAACAGAATTCACCTTAAATTATTTAATTAAGCTTACATATCCTACTGATGTAAATATGTTTATAGTGCTTTCTTCTTTTTTTCCCTTTTTTTTTTTTTGGCTAGTCTTTTATTTTATTCTATGGTTCGAGGCGAAGGAAAATAGATAACCCATTATTACAGAGAGCAGGGAAAATAAATTCACAACTCAAAAGAAAGAAAGAATTAAACACCCACATGTAGAATTGAATTGAACACATATATGTTGAAGAGAAAAGATAACCCATATTGTAGAATCCAAAGGAAAATAAAACAAGATGATTAGATAAAGCTATATTTTCATTATATATATGCTTTAGTATTTACATTGCCAAAATGGCTCAAGGGCCACGCTGCCAAAGTATATAGCTATATTGTACTTCCTTTTCATATATTCTATGGTAAAGCCTTTTTCAAGCATATATACAAAAAATGAATTGACTGATATGAGTTTTTAAAAGAAAAAATAGTCACAAAGGGAGGTCTTCAATCCACAACATGTGAGGCAACAATGGAGGCATCAACAACAACATCAAAAATTTCTTCGTCGAGAGGGGCATTGCTAGAAGTAGCAACATCATTCATGGGAGTAATGGCCAGCAGTGGAGGGAACACTAGGTTCCTAAAATTTGTGTACCAGTTAATATCATAGAATGGCACCATGTTGCATATGCAGAAGAGGAAGTGACAGGCATGAGTGACCCTTTTGCAGTGGTCATTATGTGACTAGAGGTGAAAGCCACCCAGAAATGACAACCACAATATGACTGCGTCTTCTTTAATGAACCTCTCGAGGTCACTTGTGGTTGGGATGCCTCCACCAAATGCAGGGTTTGCCACTACCTCTCCAAGGCCATTCAGGTAATTCTTTGGGAAAATTTCTTTAACTAGACATAGAATCAGTGGCTTGGGAATTACAATATCAAGCATAGAGGCAACAAATTTCCAGCACACATTAGTGTTAACTCGATATTTATCCTCATATTCAAGGAAATCACATCCCAAAATGCATTTCATGGCTATGATAGTGAGTGAGTGCTTATTCTTTGTGATCCTTTTCAGGTGCCTAGTTGAAATCTTTCCTATAAATGTCATCTGAGACTTATGACAAACTAGCCTAATTGGGGTATTCATGTTGGAAAAGGCTCTACAACTATCTTATAACTATCTCTGCAAACTACCTAAGTCTAGCCTATGAAAATACTACACAACTGCTAACGCTAAAATGCCTAGCCAATTGCCTATTACCAACTATGCTCAAATCGCTAAGTGTGATTTTGCTACTTCCTACGTGCCTATTGATAAAAAAAAGTGAGGAAATGCATGGTAATTTTCTTACTATAAATGTGATGCTAATCAAGTACCAACTTGAAAGCGGTGCCAAGGCTTGCTCGAATTTCCCACCCAGTTGCATCTATTGAGTAAGGCTTGTTGCATGCAAAACTAATAGGGGCTAATTAATTAACCTAAGTTGGTGGCAATAATTGGTAGTATTATGCATGACCAAATGCTAAGGTGTCATTCTCTAAGTGTTTTGAAAACTCTGAGGCTGAACCCATATCTTTTCAAACACTGATCGCATCTTTGGCTTGATCATATTCCTTTTGGGTTATTAATTTCCAATGCATATGAATGCTTAAGCTGCTAACAAATCATCAGCTCAAGTTCCAAGGAAATCATGTTGTACAACATGGTTGGTAATTGTAATTATGAATTCTTGTCATTTCAAAATGGAAAGTGATTCCTTTCATACAAGCCAAAAGGTTGGCGATACATGCCAAATTAAATGTAAAAAGACAACTCTCATCTACCACCTTGAGAAAAAATAGCTAAGTGTTGCATGAGAATTGTTTAAGCACCTAAAAGGATTTTCAAATACGCTACTCAAAGTGAAATAAATTTCTAGTGCACAAACAGAGCCAAGGTAAAATTGCAAAGAAGTTCAAGCTAAGAAAAAGCTTCCCGCAAAGAAAAAATGGTAGAAAGTTCTTAGAAAGAGACACAAAGGGAGGCAATGAAAAACTTATTTAAATCCATGTGAGTAGCACCAACCATCAATGCCTTTGATGACATTTCTAATGCCACACCTGGTATTCCAGACCAACTAGAATGGGGAAAAACATGGGTTTTGGATAAGCCCAAAAGCTATAGGAATCAAAGTTGAATCAACGAGGACTAGGATAATATCCATGATCCCAATCTTGCAAAGAACCCTAAGTCTTTGAGGGAAGCAACTTGCAAAAGGATGAAGGTATCCAAACACTTGTTGTCAATGGCAGAGAAGATATGGCTTAGTGGGCTCCCACAATATATGGTCCCATCTATGCATTATTGTCAAAAATTAGTCGATGTGGCCAGCAAACATTTCAACCCAAGCACCAACACTATTGAGGGCTTAACTCTAAGGGTTAATATTATCCCAGGAGCAATCTAGAATATGTTGTGCATCCCTGATCAAAGTTGCAGAAAGGAAAAAATGGAAACTTTCACTCCTACAAAGGGGGAAAACATATGGGAAGGAAGGGAAAAGGATTTGGAATTTTATAGAAAAGAAACCAAAAGGATTGAGGCAGACCACTAGAAGCCACCAAAGATCCCAATGCAACACGATGCTTTCAACGCATAGTTGTAAGAGGCCTTTTCAATGTTGGCATTTGTTTGCGGTCTAGACACTGACAAGGAAGTGCACACATTTTAGTTGGGCCCAAGATTCTAGTTTCGTAGGAAATGCTCTTTCTTTTGGTATGATTTTGTAGAATACCTCATCGAGGAAATGATAAGGCAAATAAAGGATTACCAAACTGAATGGAAGTTCAAGTTTCCTTCCTCTCTTTCCTATATTTTTTTGCATCAGAACCTTGATTTCTTTGAAAAGTGTGTGAAGTTGTCTATTTTTGACGAAAGGAACAAGAGGAAGCCAATTTTTGTTTGGAATCCTCTCCTCTCTTCCACTTTTGACTATTATGCATTTTTGGATTATTCCTTGACTCCAATCTTGTAAAATTTCCGAGAGGATAGTATTAATCGACTCACTAAGTTATAGATAGGGCATATGTAGAACTTCATTCCCAGATGTGAATGGTTTTTTAGAGCATATCTCACATTCATCCAAATGTGAGGCTTCACCAAGGAACCATTCCACCTTCTGACATGCATTACAAATCAAGTGTTAGCCCCTAAAATTTTATGGCAGGCATGCATTATTGATGTTATCTTCTACAAAGGAAAATCCAAGAGGAAAGGTTTTTTCATCTATCCGATAAGCTTCAAAATAGTGGCCATGAAAAAGAAGTAGACACACCCGTTGTTGCAAGATAAGCTAGCTCATCTAGGGTTGGTAATGATTTGTGAAAAATGGAGTTACAACCCTTTTAGTGATATACCATATGAGCATATCAAAGTAACTCATAGTTCTCAGCCTTACTGGGAAAAGAGGTTCAACCCGCTAGAGGATGAAGATTAATTATTGGTTGACCTGATCCACATTCCTAAAGATGATAGCATGCCACCATGGAATAAGTTATACTTCATTGCAGTGGATTATGATGAGAAGTGAAAAATGGGATCTACCATGTTCAATAAGTTAAGAAAAGAACAAGAGTGGAGTGTGCAAAGAATCAAATCCTTCTAGGTGTATCACCAAGAGACAAAACAACTTCATGCCCCTTATGGTAGCGTGAAGGATGATGAACAGTTTGATAAGTTTTGGGATGATGAACATCCAAATTCTGACTCAAGTGCTAGCGATGGGAATGAATCCAATGAGGAATCCAAAAAGGAGACAGAAGAAGAAGCTGAGACATTGACGCCCTCTACTCAGAAAAGGAGAAAATCCATAGTGCATCCTACCTATGTCACTTCAAATGTGTGACTAAATATATCAAGAGCCTCATAGAAACTCACCTAGGCCTCAAAAATAATAAGAGTGTCCCAACAACAACAATCAGAGACTATAGAGGTGGGGAACTCCCTGCCCACTAAATGACAACACACATAAACTATTATGAGAGAAAGTTCACAAGAACCAACTACAAGCTAGGTGCTCGTAGTGAGCCAAAAGTTCAAAGGAAGTAAGGAGCCAACAACAAGCAAAGAACCACCATCATCCATTCAACAAGTAATGTTCACTCCTTTTCTTACTTCTAAATCTTTAGTATCCTCTATTATTTCTGCAGTTCCCCTCACTACAACTATTAGCCTTTCCTTTTCCACCACTACTACAATGGTAGTGAAGGGTTTCTCCCAATTCACCTAGATTGGGGAATTCATCTTAACACCTCTGTGAACCCTAACACTAGCTGTCACTACCCAATCTCTCCTCACGTCTCTTTCTACAAGCTCAGCTACCATTGATACCCCTATTGCTATTGCTGCCTTGGGTTTGATCCACTATGCCCAACAAATGGACTCTACAATGACTACCCCATCACCACAGCTATCGATGAGCCCTTCCACCAGTTCACAAACTGAACTTTGGTATGGTCCTTATTTCTCCACAAAGACTATCAATCTCCCAACAAGGAAAATGCAAGGGCCTGGTACACTTAGTTTCCATTTTTCCCTACCTCTTGGTGCACCTATTGTAGGCAGGCTAGTTCAATCACTAGGCCAACTCATAGCCCAAGGAGAAGCCACAAAGGAAGCTTGAGATATTAGGATCTAGAAGTGAAAAGTGAAGGATGACAAAAGGGAGCCAGAGATGGAGGTATATACTATGTACAATGAGGCATAGGAAATGTTGAATTTCACCACCATGTACCCAAACATTATGAAACCATAAGGGGAGATGTTTCTGGATGATTGCAACATGTATGTTGTGGGACTTGATCTGAGGGCAGCTAGACCACAGGACAAGGTAGAGCTCATGGAGGAAATATAGTAAGTGGTGATGATAGACTTCCTTTGGTCTGACTGCTAGCTAAAGAAAAGAGAGGAGTAGCTGAAGCTTGTTAAGGAAAGGGTTAGTTTACTAGAGATGAGGGAGAAATTGTTGGAAGTAGAAGTTGTGTGCTTATCAAAGAAAGCATAGGCAACAGAGTTGGAGTAGAGTAGACTCCAAGAGGAACTCTCAAAGTCTCAATCTATTGATCCCACCCTAATCAGTGAGCTTTAGATAAAGAACCAAGAATATTAGAGTCAATTAGCCCTTGCAGAGCATAATCTGCAGCAAAAGGATAAAGAGTTTGAACAACAGAGTGCTCAATTCGATCAAAAGATGCAAGAGAAAGAGGAATAATTTGAGTTCTGAAAGGCCCAATTGGAAACGGAGCTTCAAGAGATGAAGTATTCTCTTGAAACAGAGTTGGAAAACCACAGTTGGGCTAAGGAAAACTGGTACAAAGAGCTAAACAACATTGAGGGAAGACATGCATCCACAAATAGTAGAATTGTAGAATTGAAAAAGGATGTCACCTCGAAGGATGCAAATATTTCCCTTCTAAGGGATGCTCCCCAGACCCTTGCTGCTCAACCAGACCTTATCCCAGTAGCTCAACAACTATATATTTCATACTAGAAAAAGGTTAAGGCCTTCTTCCTAACATTACATCCAACGCTCCAATATATGTTGGAGGGAACAAGCTTAATCTAGGAGGTCTACGGAGCCATTGGGCAGTTTCCATAATTCATCATAGAAAGGATCCCTAAAGAAAAAAGTTTTCTAAATAAGCTATACATGGTCTCTGATGAAAAATTAGTGAAGGAAGGGATCGAGGATCAGAATGTTGCTGTCAAGATGACAAACAAATTCATCCACTACCACTTAGCCAACCTATGTACTAATGCCTGCACAAATACCTTGAACTAGACAATGGATAACATGCAAGAAAATTTCTCTTGACTAACTGAGATGGGCATGTCGTCCCCATTTCTTGAAGATGAGTTGATTGCCATAGCTGAGGAAATTGTAATGAAGATTGAAGAGGAGTAGGACCTAACCACTTTCCAGAGTTTCAACTAGCCTCCTATCATAGTAGACATTGAAGGTGTCATTCATCCAATTCCATGGCTACTTTTCCAATGCAAGGTAGGGGTCAGTTTACCTAAGGTGTTTCCTTATAAAGAAATGCTTGATCTAAGTAGAGTGTAAGAGAATATTTGTGATATATCAAGAACATCCAAGGCTGACTGGTTGCCTCTGATGGCTGCTCTTTCTAAGCTCTGACATTGTCACCCAATGGAGGTAGGCTCTAGCCTTCAAGCTAGAGAAAATTTTGGGTTCCTCGTTCCTCAAGCGAAACACCCCAGGTAGTCTCCAAAGGATGTGAATATAAAATTCATCAAGCTCCCTTCATTTTTTATTTATTTTCTAAGTACCAGCCCATGCCTCAAATGAACATCATTGACCCTTTTTGATAAATGGCTACCGACCTCTGCCACATGTCCACTCAATTATCTCCAAAGGGATTCTTCCCTTTTCTTTTCAAATGACCCTCACCATGTTTCCACGTATCATCACCATGCACCCTTAAAGGTTGCTTCCCTTCACTTTTGAGTCTAGCCTTGACCATGTACCACGTACCCTTCATCCACATATGCTTTGGTAGACCCCATAGTCAGCGCCAATGAAAGAGAGTGCGTGCACATGTCTTCCTAGTGCAAGCATTCAACAGTGAGGAGGAATGAACCATGGGCTATGAAATGCCACCACACGTCTCTTTGGTGAATACTTCTTCAAAGCAAAGGATGGAGTGAACTATGGGCTATGATATGTTGTCACATGTTCTAATTGCCTATACTTGGTGGTGACACTTGTTTGAATAGGACTATCAGGGGACCATTACCATCATTCGCAAGGGATGCACCACCAAGGGGAATCATTGCTACTACATTATTGCTTAGGATACCAAATATTTATAGCTATGGCTCACTAGGTGGTGGGAATTCTCACTATATATACTCCTCTTTGCTTCTAAAGGGGGGTTCCAGAGTTCCATGAGATCGAGAATTGTAGAATTTATAGAATTTTAGAAATACACTAGGCCTTTTTATTGTTATTATATTATTGCAGAAAGACACACAAACTATTCCATTGTTCAACCATTCTATTTTTATTAAGCTATTTGATGAACTTTATACTATGCCATTATTGTTTGAATAGTTCATTTGCAGAACTTCTATAATTTTAATGCAAGTTTGCTAGTTTAGATCATGTCTTTTGACTCCTCTTTCCAGTGAATGGGTGTGAAAATTATTTTATGTCATTAAATGCACTGTCCATGGTTCAATCTTTAATTTCTTTTATTCTAGGACATAACAAATTGCTGAACGTGCCCTTATATCGTATCCAAAAGATAGATTTATCATGCCTTTTATCTAAATTTTGGCACATTTCCTTAGTTAGATCCTTTATTTTTTATATCTGCTTCCTTTTCCCTTTCCAAACCCCAATTATAGAAGAAGTTGACTTCTTTAAAAACCTATAGGTCACTTAGTTTAGTGCAATAGGTCCCCCATAAACTGAGTTTCCCACAAAGGGTTGTTACCTTGCAAATTTTTGGCATCAACACCTAATAAAATGATGCAAGTATTAATACATTTAGCATTGAAGCCAGAGTAGGGACACACTCACAATTTATGTGACTGGTTCTTCTTAGCAGACCAAACAATAATAAGGGTCTATGGGTGTCCTCAAGCCCCACATGTTTTACCTAAATTTTTTTCTATTCAAATTGTAATTCTATAATTTATGTTTCAAATGTTATGGATGGAGTAGGATGTTATGAAAAGATAGAAAAAGGGGAATTTACTCCCTGGCCTAACTAAATGTGAGGAGCTATATATAGGGTCTGACACTCTTGAAGAATTGCATAACTATTTGAATATGAGGTATTCATTGAATTCATGAGGATAAAGGGTCCTTGATCCTAAAGGAAATATTAATTTTATAAAGCAGACAATTCTCACTAGAGTTGGGATTACCCATGTAATGGATTATGAAGAAGATGTAATAATAAATTACTTTACACCTAATGAACTTTATTAGAGGAAGAGGAAGTGGGAAATCATAAAGAGGCTTGAGGAGAAGAAGAAGAAGAAGAAGAGGGACACTAGATTCCAAGGATTCTATGTTGAAGAAGGGGATCCTATCAAAAGGATGAACTTAATTATTGAAAAATTTGAAAGATTATATGTTGAACCAGAAAAGAAACCTAAGGGTTAGTCTTCAAAACCCTCCAAGATTCCCATAAAAAAAAGTGGTATTGTAATCATATATCCCCTACCAAACACTGCTGCAATAAAATTAGAAGCATCCCTTGAGCAAGAAAATTCTAAAAGGCATAAGACACATGTACTGGCCCCCTTAGTGGCATATGAAATAAGTGTAGGGGATAATGAAGAGTTAGTCAGTGTACTTTTGAATTTTAAAGATGATCAAGTTGATTAGCCATCACCTAAGCTTGCAACTGATGCTCACAAACTAGAAGAAAGAGTGGGTGTACATGGAAATAATGGTCAAGAAGTGCATGATGATGAAAGGGTGATTGTTGCCATTAGATTTATTAAAGATGATGAATTTATTCAAACTCCCAATTTTAAGGATTTTTGGCTTAAGATAAAAATGAAATAATTTGAGGAGAGACTCCAAATGAATAAGATGGGAACTGAGGAGTCACAACATGACCAAATTGTTTTCTAGAATTTTGAAGAACTCGAGATTAATGAAATTATTGTTAGCCCCCAAGAAGCAAGAATATTAGTCTTAGAAAGCAATATACTAATTATTCATGGGATGGAGTTAAAAAGGATATTCTTACTGGATCAAGTAAGAATCCAAGAAGATCCCATGTTGGTTTTTGAATTCAATTTAGATGAGGGAATGAGTTGCACATGTTACAATCCAAGAATTGAAACCCTAGCCTTTTGGAAACAGAAAAAATAATAGAAAAACCAATATTTCTTGATGTTGTAAAAGAAATGAGAGGGAGTGCCATGGTAAAGACACTTCAAGACACATACATTGGAGGTAGAAACTATGACAATGCACTCAAAAATGTTTACCAAGGATGCAGTTAAAGCAATGGAGCTTAGATTGGCAAAATATGAGAAATCATAAATTGATCTGAATGATGAAATGAATAGGTTATTCATAGAAAATGTGAAATTGAAAGAGTGTTGAAGGGAGCAGGTCCTTCCCAAAGAAAAATAATAATATTATACCATCCCCTTGCCATCCAGAATTACATAGGTGCAATCACTGTTGAACAAGTAAATGTGCTAAAACAAGAAATTGAGAAGTTGAAAAAGACTAATGAAGAAACAAAGGAAAGAGAAAAGAGAGAAACCCTTAGGGTATTGGAACAGATCTTGGAGCATAGGGTTAAACTAATTGTGGAAAAGTTGGAAAATGTGTATGAATGTTGTCTCCTTGTCACAAGCAATTGATCAGATAAAGGCCCATGTACCTATATTGAACCCCTTATTCAAGAAATGGAAAACTCTACATAACACCTTAATGAATTTGTGCAAAATTTTACAGAGTGTTGAGGCCCTCATAGCTTTAAAGCCTATAGAGAAAATGGTTTAAATGGTCATAGATGAATTTCAATACATATCTACAAAAGAGAAAAAGATCAAGGAAAGAATGGATTCATTTCACACACTAAAGCAGTGGTTCATTCCTAAGATACTAAGGGATGATGATCAACTGAAAGGCTCCAAGGATTGGATAGATGAGTTTAGAAAAATTGTTCCCAACTTCCTCACTAGTTTTTAGAAGGATGGTGAGATAAATATTCACTGCCTCAATTTAACCTTGGATGGAATAATTGCACTAGATGTTGGATACTCAAAATTCATCATAGATGGCAAAGCATTATTAGACAAAAAATGGAAGAGTCACTTTTCTAACACACAAAAAATCTAGGAGTATAAATGGCCTCATGATTACACAGTGAACCAATGGGAGAAAAAATATCTAGCTCCCCCAAAAGAATAGGCATTGCAGTGAAGTAACAAGCCTTGTAAATACTATCATGGAGAGAGGACCTTGCCAAATCTGAATGATCATAGGTACCTTACGATGAGTAATAGACTTTTGTATCTTATGAGTGCTCTGGCCTTCAACATCTAATAATTTCTCTTCATTTCTCATCTTTCATTGCTTTTATGTAATCTTATGTAAACAATGTTAATTAAGACTTTTTGATTTATGTTAAGAGTGGGTAACTGTAAAGACACTTTTTCACATGTTAGTCAAGACAAAATTTTGAAATGTATTGTAAAATCTTTTTGAAGATCAATAGAATGAAGTTATAATTGGCGATTGAATTTTGGTTTCAATTGTTTGTTGAAGTGAATTAATGAATGTTATCTTGATGTCTCCAGTTTGATCTTTCCTTGTTATTTAAATCAGTATATCAAGGGTATATTTGGTTTATCAACACAAATTTTTTGTCAAACAATTCATTTTTTACTACATTTTGGTGTCAAATCTTTGGTAATTATGGTTAGTTTCATTACATTCAAATTCCGAATTCTGGGAAATTATATACAATAAATAGATTGATGGATATTTTGATAGTGAAATTAGCTCTCTTAGAAATTAACTAAAATATCTTGTCTTGAAATATCTAGAAGGATTATTTTGATTAAAGACATTTTTGTGGTTATTTTTATAATAATGATTTAACAAACATTTTACAGTGCAGAGATAGCTTGCTATTTTCATTCAAGACACAAGTCATGATCAAATTCAAGCACATACCAAGAAGATGGTACTCTACTTCAAACCCTCAACCTCACTTTGTTTAGTCTACTTACATGAGGATATTAAGGAAGTTGCTAAACAATTAATCTATATCATTTGTTGTTTGTGAAGGAGAATCCTATGAGATCCAATATGGCAGTGGATCAATATCTAGTTTCTTAAGTAAATATGATGTCATAGTTGGGAAACTTGTTGAGAAACATTAGGTTAGTATTTTTGGATGTTAAGGCTTCCTAGTTGGATATCAAAGATATTTTATCATCAACTTAATTTAGAATTTATGTGTAAATGAATTTTTTCATGGTGTAGGTCTTTACTAAGACAACACATGAACCAAGGTTGACATTTTTGTTGTCTAAGTCTGATGGAATTCTTGGGCTTGGTTTCCAAGAAATTTCTATTCATAATATTGTTCTATCCTGGTTAGTGTTGATAGCCTTTATTCTATAATATGTCAACTTCATCTATAATCTGAGCATATCACCTCTCTTAAATTTTGAATAAGGTTTTGAAATAAATGGTTCAATATGCATATTTCAGGCTTATTTTGAACACTCTATTTAAGGAATTTGTTGACAAGGATATAGTTTTTTAATTGATTTATCTTTCTGTTGTGTTTGGACTTACTTTTGCAATCTTGCAATATACAATGCACTTTTATTCTTTTCGAATTGAGACTAATATTTATTTTTTTGGCTGTATTAAGGCACAAATTTATTCATGTCAGAAAAGGTAGCACCCTGTTGCTCATATCATATGGCACATTGCATATAAAGGAGGAAAAATTCTAGCTAGGTTATTGTTGATTGCATTGAAGGAGAGAGCTTCATATATAAGACACGATCAACACTCTCCTTGGATTCTACACATTAGAGCTTTCTCCAAGAAGATTTCCCACATAGTAGAATTTTTAAGAGATGAAAGGGGCATGTGCTTGCATTGAAGGGATTCAACAATCTGTTTCCACAATTGCAAAAAAGAATTGGAGAAGTTTTTTCTTGTAGTCATTTTTGTGCAATATTGTAACTCATATTTTTAGTCTTGTGACTGAAAATAAAAATTGTAATACTCTATTTCTAAGTTGTAACTATAACACCTTTCTTTTATTAATAAATTTCACCATTTTTTCCTTCCCATATTTGTCTTATTGTGTGCAATTGATTATTGATGTGTATATCTATGTTTTATGCTTAAATCCTCAAATATCAGTCAATTAAAATGACTAAATATACTACTAATTGACATAAATTCATAATTAAATTGACTAAATATACTACCAATTGATATAAATTAGAAAACAGTGAATAAATATGACTAGATATATGATTATTAAAATCAGTGAATAAAAATGACTAAATAAGTGACCAGTTAAATATATCAATGAATAAAAAATGACTAAATAAGTGACCAAGTTACAACAATCAATGACTAAATATATTAGTAAAAAAAATGACTAAATAAGTGACTAGATTACAAGAATCAATGACTAAATATACGACCAAATCGATCAATCAAAAAAAAATAGTAAAAATGGTTTAGTGATCAATCTGGTCTAGTTACAAATATCTGGCAATAAACTACTAATGTCACATGACCATGTTCAGTCATTTATAAGAAGTTTTTAGTAGTTTTTTTAGTCATATATTGTTTCTTATGTACAAGTGTAGATAATCAAAGCATTACATCAACACACACCACCTTGGGTTTATTACATACTTTCTTTTTATCTTCAACCCTTCACTTAGTGCAATGTCTCATTTTCAAGCATAATAGGTTCATGAACAATTAGTATATTTTTTTAGTTTTTTCATAGGTAATTTAGTGAGAAAGGGAGATATTCAAAGTTCTTGGTGAAACATGAGTAGTTAATTAGTTATTTTTTTCATGGAAGTAAGTTCAAATGATTTTGTTGAGTCTTATGGTTCTTTCAAAATATAATTCCTACATTTTAGAAGCTCTCCAAATTTCTTGGAGAAACATGGTACTTTTATATAGTTGTCAAGTTGCTTCAGTTCATCATCTTAAGTGCTTAGTGAGATATTAGTATGATAAATAAATTATATTTGCCTAATTTCAATGATTTTAGCAACTTGAGCGATTTATTTAATTAATTAATTATAAATTAAATTGTCTTAAGAAAGAAATATTAAAAAGATAACGAAGGTATAATTATTTATTTAAATTTTTTTAAGTTGTTCCAGGGGGATTCTTAGGAACAAGGGGGTCTTTGCAACATAACTAATTTTTAATTTAAAAAAAAAGATTATCAATGAAAATGAGATATTATTAATTTATTATTTTTTCCCTCTAATATGCTAGAAAGGGAGGTTGACAACTCATTATTGAGGTTAAACATGTTATGATATTTATTTATACTTTATAAAGACCTATGTTCATATCTAGTTTTCTTGAGGATGAAAAATCTCTTAAAAATATTGGTTTCAGAGATAAAAACCTCCTTAGTTATTTTGGGTGGTTTCATACAAAGGTCATAATTGCACTTGCAACTATAGTTTTAGTTGATTTCTTCAAAGATGGATGTATTTGATGTGTTTTCGTTAGTTATTTTTCCTTTTGATAATATTTTTTTCTATTGATTTTTATGAGTTTTTAAAGGATTTTGATGGGGAAGCAATACCACCATAGTGTTGAAATGTACCTACAATTGGGCATGAGATTTTAGAGGATCAAGGAATGCATTTTTCTCTAGTTTGACTGACTCTTGGGTGGTATAAAACATAGGCGATCATGTTCCTATCATTTTTAGGTAAATTATTTGGTGTTTTCATGTCCTAATGAAGGTTGTAAATATCATTATATACTAACTATATACTAGTCATTAAAACCTTGTTTCAAGCTTACACATGCTTCAGTATGACAATTTTTTTATATTGAGTTGTGTTATATTATTTTTGGATGAAATAAATATTTAAAGTATAAGTGACTTTTATATATGGATATTTACTTCTTTATATTTCAAGTTATATTTCATGTATATAGTTTCAAGATGTTTAAGATGGGTTTCAAATCTATAAGAGTTAAAATGAAAATTCTAGTTTTGGAGGATCTTATAATCTTTTTGTTTTAGTTGAATTTTAATAATAAATAATTTTGAGTGTTCTCTCAGTGTGTGCTCAATTTTAATTTTACATCTTATCAATAGAACTAAGTGATATCAAACTTGCAATTAATTTCTAATGTCATCTATCTAAGGTCTACATTTGTTGGGTACTTGATTGTTTATTTTTATATATGATATTTGATTTGGTTGGGTTGTTTGAAAATCTTCTATTTATGATCAAAACTTTATATTAGCACATATTATCAATTAACCTATCTATAAGAGTTTTGTAATGCACTTGATATAATCTTGTAATACCCTAGATGGTAGTACCATTAGTGGTATTAGCTTTATATCATGTTGTAGTCACACTCACCACTAAATTTAAATAGAATTGGTTATGACTATTGTAATTGCACTCACCACTAAATAAGTGAAAGTGGATGTGGTTGTTGTGGTTGCACTCACTAGTGAATAAGTGGAAGTGATTGTGTTATGTGATTATACACCTTGCTAAGTAAGAAGGTAGCGTATATGTTCATTATAACTACACACTTTGTTAAATAAACATAGACATGTGTTTTCCTTTTAGCAATTGCATAGCACACTCCACTAAAGAAGTGAATATTTGGTCGACTCTACCACTTAACATGTTTCTTTAAATGTTTCTACATTCTATATAGTTGGTGTGGTCCTCCATATGCTCTTATCATGCCCATCATGAGAAGTGGGTGATTAAAAAATGATAAGAACATTGCATTGCAACTTAATTTCAATTAAATATTTTTGAATAAAAAAATAGGGTTGTTATGATAGAGTTGAGCTTAAAGGAATTTCAAAACAACAATATTTGATCTGTGAATTTAGATCAATCTAATGAAGATTACTTAGAAATTGAAGGAGAGGCACATGATATTTTTGATGAATTGAAGAATTAAGTTACAATTTCGTAAGGATAACTATTCTGGGGAGGGAGTATTGTAATGTCACCTTTTCAAGAATAATTGGTTTGTGAAAAATTAGTTTATTTCTTGAGTTTTTCCATAGGTTAATTAGTGAGAAAGGGATAACTCTAAAGTTATTGGAGAGCACAAGATTATCCAAGAGTGGTGTTGTTCATGGCAGTGAGTTTAGATGATCTTGTTGAGCCTAATGATTCTTTCAAAATTGGGACCTCTCCAAACTTATTGGAGAAGTATGCTATTTTTAGATAGTTTCTAAGTTACTTTAGTTCATCATCTTAAGTGTTCAATGACATATTTATATGATCAAAATTTCTTGTATTTTCTCATTTCAATACTTTTTGCAATTTGGGTGATTTAAGTAATTAATAAAATAATTATGAATTAAGTTAGCCTAAGGAAGAAATATTTAAAATGAAACTAAAGTATAATTATTTATTTGAAAGTCTATTGAGGTGTTCTTACATGAAAATGCCTAGGCACAAGGGGCTTTTTGCACATAATAAATTATTTAATTTGAAAAAAGAGTTTGTCAATGAAAAAGGTAGATTATTATTCTTAATTTTTCCTTCAAAATGTTTCAGAAAGAGTTTAAGATTCATTGTTAAGGTTAAAAAATTTATGATATTTGTTGATTAACAACCCCTCCAAATGTGCAACAATTGTGAATGTTATCACTAAAGTATTCACCCTTACTGAGTGTATAATTTAGCTACCTTTTGAAACATGGGATCATCCTCAAGCTATGGGTAACTTATGATGAAGATGAATCTCTAGAGAGGGTTGGGCTTATTTGTGGCCACTCTTCTATCTTTGGTCCCCATACTATGACATTGTCTACTACCTTGTACAACTTGACTATTAAAAGCTCTAATTCTATTACTCTGGAAGTGATAGATTGCAAAATTTTTTATACAACAAGGCTGAATTTTGCACTCAATTCTTGTGCATATGCCACGAATATTAGAGCCAGACATAAAAATGTTACCACATCCTTTATTTTCTCTCAATAAGATATATATAATTGTTGAATCACAGAGAGAAAATTGGTTTGTTACATTGGAATTATCACCAAACCTTTCTTGTTGGATTTGTAAATTCTTATCTTTAATTTCCTCCTAGTATTTATTAACCATCTCCAAAGAATTTGAATTTTCAAGGCACATTTGTGCCATCTCTTTCTCTTGCACGTTTAAGGTTGACTTTGCAATCTCTTTTTACTGCTTCTTTGAATCCATCAATACCTAAACTTCATGGAGGTCAACTTGGAATTGAGTCTCCTTCTATTTTAGCTCTTTTTGGTTTTGCACTTGTATCCCCAAAGAATCAAAGAACTCTTCTTGGACCTTAGATAACTCTTCCATTTTCTCATGCACCTACCTCTCAACCAACTCCTTTGCATTCTTCTCATTTTCAGCTTCGGATTGGGCATCAACCAACATTTTAAGGAATTTTTCCTTCTCTTTTTGCATGTTCTAATGTAGCTACTCCTTTTGACTATTAGCATTGGAAATATCTTTGTGTGCTTATTGCAGTTCCTATTCTTTAGCTTGTAGCTTACACTTTAGATCCTCATCTTTCTAATCTACAATGATCCTATCCAATGCATCACTTATCTCATCTTGGAGGTTATCGTCCACTTGTTCCACTTTCAAGGCTACCAAAATTTTATCTTTCTGCTCTTTCCTTAGATGAGTGATATATGCATCCTTCCCCTTGACCTCTACCTTTAGCCTATCCACTATGACCTTAACACTTTTTAGCTCCTCCTCTTCTTCTTCATTTTACTACCCTATGCATTTTTTCCATGAATCCTAGCTTGTTTTTGGGATGGGTCTTGCTAAGTTTGAGTCATATCACCTAAATATTATAGTCTTCATATTGCATTCGACCCTTGATCTTGGATACTTGAGATTCATTTCCACAATCATTAGAGTTTGCTTCTTTTCATCAAAAATTTTTTCATCCTCAAGGTGGTTGGACCTAACACTTATTTTGCTTTCCTCTTTTGGTTCCTATCATCCCTATCTTTCTTCCATACATCCATCTAGGTTTGGTACTCCAGGGGAGATGGAATGCATTGTGTGGAAATTAGGATGCAAGTGGGGTGGCTAAAAGAAATAGGAACAAGGGAGGACCCTATTTGTTCTCTCAATGGGGAAATCATCAAAAAGCTTAAGGTTACAAGCAAAAAAGGTGTAATTCCTTGTAATTCATGAGTAGGACAACAATGGATGAAAGGTCCATTAGTATAGTGCAAGGTGGGGTTGAGGAGGCTTGCATGATAGGTAGATTAGAAATGGGATCATCCATTACCGATAAAGCAAGCATCATATCAACCATGGAGGTGGAAGCAGTCGTGGGGTTGGGGAAAGGAGATTGCAAAATGGTGGAAGTAATAGTGGTAGCTATGGGAGAAGGTTTGGAGAGAGTAGCAAATGCAACCACATTTTTTTTATCAAAATTTGATGAAATGAAAAGGGTTTATTGAGAAAATTGACAAATTTCCAAACTATAAAATATGCCTTATTTAGAATTAAATAGATAATTATTATTGAATTTATACATATATTGTGACTAAATTATTAATTGATAGGTTCATTAAAAAAATATATAATTTTTATCACATTTTTTGAATCTAAAAGATGCAACACATTCTATTCTTCTGATACTATAAGATTAAAAAAAAATGAAATTCATAAATTTTTCACCAAGTTATGGTGGTAAAAAAAACAAGTTTTAATGTTTTTAAAATGTTTTAATAAAAAAAATCATAACTAATTATTTACTTGCAAAAAAATATAAAAAATATGTGGCACATTTGACCATGTCTCCTCTACTTATATTGAAAGTTTTAAATAAATATATTATTTTATTCTTGTACTTAGGCTGGTCAAACATATACCTTCTTTTTATTTTTTCCTTAAAATTTACTACTACTGCATTGAAATTTCAAAATTTCACCAAATAGATTTACTTTAAAAAAAAAAAAGGAACAGTATCTTAGAAACTACATTCAATTTGCTACAATTTTTTTTCTCACACATTTTTCAAATTATGTTAATAACTTATTCAAATTTTTATGTCTAGTTGCCTAATTCTATTTTTTTGAATTTTCATTGCCACTTAAGCACCTAGTTTGGACCCCCATGATCCTGCATTGACCCTCCACCAAAATCTTATAGAAGGAAAGCCATGGGGGCCTTTCAAATGGGACAAGAGATAATTCAACACAAAAAATCTAGAGTAGATGCTTTCATATTTCACCTTTGGTCTCAGTATGGCTACGAGGAATGGGTTAGAGAGATCCCCATGTCAGATAAACATCCATCTGGGTTCTATTTCCAAAGATCATGAATAACACCAAGGCCCAATTGTGTTAGCTTATCCACCAACAAAACATTTGTATTTCTCTTTTGTAGTGTGACCTCACCTTGCATGACTAGGGGTTTGTAAACTACAACTTTTCTCCTTCCCTCCCCAAGGTGTTACTAATGATTGAAATCTACCTCAACATTTCAATGGCAACGGTTATGCCTATTATACAAGTGGGTAGCCTAAAAGGACCCTTTATAAAGTTGTGCATATACATGAAATTGAAATCTACTCTATATAAATTATCACATGGAGGTGGATTCTCCATCATTCATGCAACATTTTCCATTGTAAATCTAGTAGGTTTCTCCCACTGGTGAAAACCTTGAAGAGTGGAGGCCAAGAACAAGTCAAAAAAGCATAACAATAGTAGGTGGCAGAAATCACATGGGTCCACACAATGACTGAATTCCTCATACCTGACACATTGGTTACGCTCAATGGCATATAATTCTAGAAATACTAAAAAAAATTGATGTAAAATCATGTATGCAATAAAATAAGAGCACCTAAATTCATAAGTCGTATCATAGTAGCCACTTGACCATTTTTATTACAATGAGTTATGTGAAATCATACCAGAAAGACTCTTTTTTCTTCCTGAGTTTGTAAGCCAATCCCATTTGAAACTCCTCCACATTATCACCTTTGTTCCAACCATAGATGAATGTTAGGATTAAGAGGATTCCTTGTAGGTTCGAATGAAATTCTTTGAGAGCTAAGGGAAATTCAAGTGCCTCGGTCCACCATTTTTTCCTTTTATCTTGTAATTACAGAAACTAAGTTGGTCGTTCCTTGTTTCCCAATAGTGCTCTAGTATTTTTGTTGGAAAGTTTTCTACCACCTCCAAGTTGAATGAAACACACAAAATATAACTAATGGCATCCATGCAGATAATAACTTTTAGCTCTTTCCCTCGAATAATCCTGGTATGTGCATAAAAATTAAACACATAAGAATCCATCCTGGTATGGATGCACTAGTGGTACCATGTATTGTGGGAGGCCGCATTTCCATATCTGGATGCCTAGAGATTCACATTCTTCCTTCCCCATTTTCCTTTTCTTTCTTATGAAAGAACCTTCATTGAGGCTTTTTGATTTTGTATGTAGTTATGATTCATGGATATTATTAGTGAAATCCTCGACCAAAGTTGAGTCTATATGCCTGGTCTACTTTAGGAATCGAGTGTTTGTGAATGTTAGATTAGGAAACATTGAAGCTGATGAGTAACATTTTTCACCAAAAATGTTGACATAGAAAGATGAAGTCATCACTTCTACAACACCAGTGCTAGAGGATATCCCTTCAACTACCATTTTTTCAAATTCCTTTGAAAACTATTACCTTATTTCTTAATCTCACTACTTCTACACCCCAAACTCCAAACTTCACTTGAAATTTACATGCCAAAAAAATTACTATAACTTACTTCTTTCTCACTCTATGTATTTCTCTACTTTTAATTCACACTTAGGATGAATGTGAATGAATGACACAATTAAAATTTGAACTATTTCCAAAAATACCACTTGGGAAAATTAACTACCTCCTTTTTTGGGAAACACCAGCCTTTTGATGGAAAGGGGAGAAGGTACAATTGATGACACCAAATTTTTAGGAAATACAACATTGAAAATTTGTTTTGCATTAAAAGTGGCTTGAAGCTAGCTAAATTAAGGGTCACTTCTCATGATTGCATCAAGAAAGATGTGCCAAGGTGGCTAAACACTTGGAAACAAGCCAAATGACTTACACACACATACCTCCTAAATCATTTTCTCAAACCCTTCAAACCCAACTTTGTACATTTTTTGGAATTTCAAATTCCCCACTTGATAAAATTTAAATATCATCACATAGGTAAGCATTTGATTTCACTCGTATGGCTCCTACTCAATTTTTCTGTAAATTTATCTCAACCTTAGTGCATTATAAATAACTCTAAGCTTAAGGTAAGCTTGTTTATCTATAGGTAGGTGGCCATGGGGACTCCCATTAGGTTGGTTAGCAATAAGTTCTAGTTGGCCTTTGTAGGAGAAGTGTCAGATGATAGGATGAAGAGAATGATGAAAATGAAGAATCATTTGACCATAGATGCTATCAAGTTGGTCTTAGGAGAGGATTTCATTTATGATTCCAATTAGTATAGAGTAAATAATTATATTAGATCCATATTTGTAACATCCCTCCTTGATTTGAATGAGTTGAAGCCTCGTATCATAGAGCTCACCGGAGCTTTTTAAGTAAAGAATATTTGGTTGGGTTGGAGGATATTGTGAACATAGTAGTTCTAGGACTAGGAATCCCTTCTACGATGGACCTAATTTGTTTCATTGATAGTGGCGAGGTGGTGTCTTGTCTCACTTTTCTCTCTAGATTCTAAACAGCTATGGTGGAATGACACCTTGAGAAATCAAATCCCTCATGTTCCTTTCTACTCAAGGCAATGAACATAGAGCTCGTCCATGATGTGGAGTGGTGCACTAACTTTTTGAGACCTCATGTACCCTCCTCAACCTATAATGGGTGGGAATTTTGATGGAGCATGATTCACTGTTGAATTCTTAAGAGTTTCTTTCTTACTTTTTGACAGGTGCTTTGACTAGCACATTCCTTTGAGTTTTTGATATTTCCAATTTTTTTTTGGATTATTAGTAACTTGATTTTTCAAAACCTTTCATTTCTCTTGATCGATATTTTTCTTAGATTCTTCACTATCAAAATCTTCAAAACTTATCTCTTCAATTCTTTGGGGACTTTCAAGAGCAAACTTTTTCCCAAAGATATTCTCCTTTTGTATCTCACTCTCTGCCTTATAGATCTCACCAAACCTCCCTTTTTCTAAAAATAGGCCTAATTTCTTGTTACTATATTGTAAAATTATTTCTCAAATATAAATGAATATGACTTTTTATATTTTGGGTGTAATTTCCCTTCTTGCAAAATTTTGCAGTTTATAATTTTTACATATGGTGCAAAATTTACAGCATTCACATAATTTACAAAGAATAAGTCTCATAAGAGATGAGAAATTAATTAAAAAGCTTCAAATATATATTGTTCACTAGAAGTCCAAGAGTTTTTCCTTCCATATCTTTAAGTTCAAATGTGTTGCTCTCTTTAAAATTACTAATATGGAAATGACCTTTCCATAGTGTACCAAAATTAGAGTGTTAACCTGGTTTAGAAACTCATTCGTCATACTTTAGGACTAAATCACCCTCTTTGAAACTAGGATCAGATGTCTTCTTATGAAATCATCTTTAACCACCTACTGGAAGTTTGTCATTGCATCATAAGCTTTCTCTCAAGCTTCATGGACACTAAGCAATTATGCCAACCTTACTTCCATGCCACCACTCTCCTTAATTTATAGGGAATTAAGTGATTGTAGCACTAGGATCTCCATGGAGATCGGTAGTACCAATTCTTTCATGTAAACCAACTCATATGACCAAGATTTCAACACTCACTTCAGAGTAAATTGATCGACCCATAACACTACCCAAAAATGGCTATGCAATTCTTTCTAGTGATTTTCACCTATCCACTTGATCAACTGGATTAGATTTTTTTTTATGGACTCTGTGAGTCCATTCCATTATGGATAGTAGTTCAATGAATTTTTGAGAAAGACTATTCTTTAATGCCAATTTAGAAATTTTGGATCCTACAAAGGCCTATGCTTTATCATAAATGATGGTTTTAGGAGAGCCAAACATTGCCACTAATTCTGAGGAATTTCATAATTTTTTTGGTGGAATTCCTTAAGGGTGCTGATTTTGTCCATCTAATGAAGTAATCCATTGTGGTCAAGATTCATTTGTTTCCTTAGTTGGAAATTGATATTATCATCCCAATGAAGTCTACACCCCATTGTGCAAATGGCTCATCAACTACAATTAGACTTAGGGGCATGGGAATTTTCTTGTGATTTCCAATAAAGAATTGACACTACTAACATTTTCTCTCCTAGTTATGACACTCCACAAATAGGGTATGCTAATAGTACCCTATGTGCATTATCTTTAAGGTGGTGGTCTTCACTAACGAATGGCCACCTATAGGGTTGTTGCAAAATTCATCTAAGATTCTTTCTACTTGATCCTTATCCACATAATGGAGGAAGATACCATCAAAGTTCCTTTCAAAAAGAATGCCTTTGACTATGTTATATTCAGTGCCCTACAGTCTATGAAATATACTTTTGTATGAAGGAATGATAGCTAAATACCTTCAAGCTTGCATGAAGTTCATTTTGTTAGCCACCCAAGGCTCCTCTAACTCAAATTTATTTATTTGAACTTCATTTGCAAGTTCTTCTTTGGCCCTGGGCTCAAGCTCATTGGCCAAATAGTTATACAGTTCTTTCCCCCTTATTACCTTCACTATTTTAACCTCACTATCATATTCCAAGATCTTCATGATCCATTTTTCCTTTTTTTCAGTGATCTCCACCTCTATGATATATTCCCTCATGCTAGAGTGAGCCACATAAACCATGATCTTTCTCCCCAACACTAAGTACTTGAAATTTTTAAGACTCTTCATAATGGTGACTACATGTTTCTCAAAAAAAAAAAATTTGGTCTCATACCCCTTCAAGGTCCTTGAGTGGAAGGCGATAAGATGCTCCCGCTTTACTTCATTATCTTTTTGTGTCAACATTGCGACACTGTTGTGCTCACAACAATAGACATACATAATGAAAATTTTAGAAAATTTTGGGTTTATTAACAGAAGAGATGAGTAAATGGCTTCCATGATCTTTTCAAAAGAATCTCTCCCTTTGATATTTCACTTGAAATCCAATTCCTTCTTTCACATAAGGATAATAGGACTTACCAGCCCAACAAAGTTAGAGATAAATATATTGACAAAATTTATTTTACCCAAGAAGGATTGGACTCCTTTCTTATTTACTGGTAGAGGAAACTCCTTGAAATATTTCACCCATTCAAGGTTTATGTAAATTCCTTCCTTAGAGAGTATGTACCCAAAAGAATTTCCCTACAAAACTCAAAAAACACATTTCTTGGTATTCAAAGAGATCTTTAATTGTTGGCACCTCTAGAAAACCTTCTCTAGATGATCAAAATGATCACCCTTAGATTTTTAGAATACCATCATGTCATCCAGATAGACAAAGATGATCAAATTGATAAAATCCTTGAAATAAACATCCATTACCCATTGAAAAGTGGCTCTAGAATTTGATAAGCTAAAAGACATCTTACCATATGAAAATGTTCCCCACTTAGTGGTAAATGTATTCTTATGTTGGTTTTCTTCTTCGACACTCACTTTATTATATATGGAGAAACCATCAATCAAGGAAAACATTTTTGACCCCACCATAGTTTTAAGAATTTATTCCATTTGAGGAAGTGGATAGTGATCCTTTAGAGATGATCAATTTAAATCTCTAAAGTCCACACAAAGCTGAATTTCACCATTCTTCTTTTAGATAGGGACCAATTTGGACACCTAGCTAGAGTGCTTAATTGGATATATAATCTTGTATTCAATAAAACTCTTCAAATCTTTGGCCATGAGGGATTCTACCTTTGGATTCATCAGTATGCTTCTAGCGGATTGATTTAGCTCCTTCAACTAGATCAATGGTGTGTTGGATCACACTAGGGTCATAACCCCTTCTAGGTCATCATAGGTCCATACCATGACCTTGTCATACTCACTACAAAAAGATATTAGACTTTCTTTTTCCCTTTAGAGAAAATATTTCCCTACCTTCAATTTCCTGCCGCCTCTGACATCCAAACTAGAGAAATCACCTTTATTTGAAATGAACTTCATCTTATCTTTTTTGGAATCATCATAATCAAAAATATTTTATAGAGTGATTAAACAATTCGAAAGCTTTTTGAGTCTAAGCTAGATAACCTGATCTCCATAAGCCTCTTCAACCTTAGGCTGTAGTTATTCTACAAAGTCACTAGAATGTTGAATAAACATGGTGATCTATGCATCGCTCTTGAAGAATTGCCAATTTTGATTGTTATTAGAGATAGTGGGTCTCACAATCACCCACACTACATGCTTGTTTAATAGTAGGTATATGACTAGGTAGAACTAAGAATTGACCATGTTCATTTTGTCCATTGTGCCATTTTGAGATCTTGGAACTACCTAGATATTGAAGGATTCAAATCCTTTATTTATATTCCACACTTTATGGTGATAGGATCACATCCGCACATTCTTCATAGCCAGTAGCCCTCTAACTTGTTTTATCACTAATTTAAAATATTTGAAGACCTTCAACCTCTTAATCTCAATATGCTCTAGTAGACTCAAACCATATAATAATCCTTCATAATAAACTTCATTATTTTTGCAAGGAAATTGGAATTAGAAGGCTCTAAGATTTTCCACTTCGAGAGGGGATGCTAGGAAAATTATTCCTCCTAAAAAAATTTGCATCTTGCACCATCAAAGTGCAATATCCATAGACCTTGTTCATCATCAAGGCTTTCATGATGGGCCTCTTGAATTTTAGTCACTTGGGGAATGAATTGGTTCTCAACATATATCACATAATTCCCTAACCCAATAGCATGGAATTTTCCAAATGGATCAATCTCCATTAATTGATTCAGAAGCAGCCTCTTAATCTTCTAGAATCTCCACAAAGTACATTTAATTTCTTGAAAGGGATGTATGGATAGCCTCAAAATTCATCACATTAACATATACTATGTTCTTTGAGTGTAAGGGTTTTGAGAGTATCTTCATTTTAGCACCATGATTGGTCCTCAATATTAGATAAGACCAATCTATAGATCGGTATCCTCTAATTTTAGAAATAAAATCTCTAGAAAAGCACACCCCAAAAATAGGAGGAATATCTATTGGAAGACTGAAATCACTGAGACGGGGGGATGAATCAGTGATTTATGAAAGTCACAATATTTTAAACTTTGAAACCAGAATATCAAATAACAAATGAAGAACAAAATTCACATGAACTTAGAAAATACTATATGTATTACAAATCAAATAAACATTTCATTAATAGAGACTAGCTTGATAAATTTTGTACATATATCAAATCTCGTAACTAAACCATTTATACAAGATGCTTTGATTTAAAAATGGGCAGAAATGAATGAGTGATATCAGCAATTTTATGCAACTCATGTAAATGAACCAATCACACATAGAAACATCATATATCACCAAAATTTTGTCCTGAGTGGAAAAACCCTCTAGGGGAATAAAAAAACACTCAAAAAATATTTCCTTTATTCACTTAGAGCACCAAATCTTTCACACTTAGGAGCACCAACTCCATAAAAGTCAAAAGAACCAACTTTTACAAGATTACAGGAGCACCAGCTCCTTTTAATGCATGAAAATTATAGCATCCTATAAGAACCCTAGAAGTGTAGATTTTGCAACTCTAGAATTTGAATAGAAGACTATGTATATAAATATTTCAATAAGCACACTGAAGAAGAATGTTGTATAAAATTGACATCTGACAATTATAGCATCCTATCAGAACCCTAGAAGTGTAGATTTTGCAACACTAGAATTTGAATAGAAGACTATGTATATAAATATTTCAATAAGCACACTGAAGAAGAATGTTGTATAAAATTGACATCTTGTTTTACAAAGTATCTGAGATTCAATGATTTTCAATGTAAACCCAGTTTCTTGTCACTATAAAGATAAAAAATATGATGTTTCACAAGAGCTTTTCTCTTCTTCTCAGTAACCCCAGAAATGCAACAAACCCTTCTTAAATAAATGCATAAGAATCTTTGTACATAGGTTTGTAACTATAATAACAATCTCTAGATGAGATTCTAGAAACTCTAATGGGTTTTCAATCATAATCATCAACAGATTAAGCATTTTAACAAAACTCTTAACAACATAACCCATAATGGTTTGTAACAATTATGGCCAACTGCCGAATAACTAAGAAACAAAATGTGATCATCTTGTGCATAAAATATCTTCCTTTCTTTGTTTTTCAAAAACAAATAATAAGATCCTTTTAATACCCCTAACAATTGTTTTAGCAAGAAAATTTCAATGCAAAACTGAAAGTATTGCATAGTTTTTCCTTTACCTATTCACAATGGGAGAAAGAGAAAAAAATACCATAAATTACTATTAAAAACCATCATAACTACCCAGTTGAAGACTTCCATCAATGAGCTCTACCTGTTTTCAACTTCCTCAGTTAAGGTTTTACCAAAAATCTACATTCACAATTCCATGGTGGCAGCTAGGGTTTCACAAGTTTACACAATGAAACAATAACAACTGTGCCCTACATTTCCCCCAAGTCTTTCGAATACTTTTCAGAAGAGTATAATCATTTGGAATCCAAACATTATAATACATTTGAATCTACTGTCAAAGATTAAATCATTAACTTATCATGGTTGTCGATACCTGTGACTTCCAAGTGACTTCAAACAAAGTCAAAAACTTTATATTCATAACACTCGATGTCACATGCTTAATGTGACCGAAACATAAGCATCAAACTAGCTTTAATATGCCTAACTCCTTCAATGTTTTGTATACCCAACAAGGGCCTGATTTGCTTTGTTTAACAAAGACCTTATATCTCTTTAGTGTTTGACATCATTTATAGTGTAAAATATAAATATTTCAATATCCTCACCATAGGATATATTAACCATGAAATACTTCAGAGACATTCACCAATGCAACATATACAATTTAAATATAAGCTACTTGAAGCCATGTACTATATATCTTGAAGATCTCGTTAGTAAAAATACTCTATGAAGAAAATGTATATAGGTGACCTGAACCTGTAATCTACATTTCTTGAAACTTGTATTTGCAAACATAAGAATTCATATCACATTTGAACTGTCAGTCCATATAAAAACAAATTTGCACAAATTTATAAGAAAATCTATATCTCAACAAGAACTTTCTAATGTATATGTCAGCCAAAGTATGTATTCCACTATCCATGGTGTCTAAGATACCAGATCAAAACACATGTTATCATGTAAAACCTGACTTGTAGCACCCTGAAAGATAAACACTATCAGTAACAACATGCATCAAGAGTATCAATATGTATCAAGAGCCCAAATGTCATATGCCCTGAAACAAACACATGTCCTTCTATGATGAGCATATGCCAAACATCAGTACCAACCATGTAAATCACCTGTAAAAATCATTTTCCACCAAGATCATATAAAATGACCATGTGAACCAACTAAAAGCCAAGTTTTGTCATCAAGGACAAACAATAAAGAACTGGAACCCAACAAACTCCCCCTCTGTCCTTGATTGCAAAACACATCATCTCTCCCCCTTTTTTCCTCAATGACAAAGAATGTGAGATGCCATGAAATAAATAACTAAAACTAATCAATTTTCCAGCACAATAAACCTCTAGAAAAAGAAATAGAGAAGCAAATATATAAGAGATTGTAAATGAGAAACCATAGAACCAAGCTCCCCCTAAATCAAATAGAGGAGAATGAATGAAGTAAGGATTGAGAGATAAATCCCAATCTAAGTCTTAGTCTTTCAAAGACTTCTTTGGATAAAGGCTTAGTGAATATATCAACCACCTATTCTTATGAAGCAACAAACTGTAGACATACATCATTAGCCAACACTTTTTCTCAATGAAAGTGAAACTTGATAGCAATGTGTTTAGTACAAGAGTGCATAATAGGATTCCTAGAGATATTGATTGTACTTGTATTATCACATAAAATAGAAATAGGCTTAGAAACTATGATGCCCATATTAGACAATGTTTGAGTCATCTAGATAAATTGAGTACAACAAGAAGTGGCAGTTATGTATTCTACCTCAACAGTGGAAAGAGCAATTGATTCTTGTTTCTTGTTGTGCCAAGCCACTAATCGATCGCCAAGAAAGAATGCAACACCACTAGTTCTTTTCCTATTATCTAAATAGCCATCCCAGTCAGCATCTGTATATGCAATTGGAGAAAAATCATTGCTTCTGGGCTACCAAAGACCATAATAAAGAGTACCTTGAATATACTTAAAAATTATTTTAACAACAGTAACATGGGATTCCTTAGGTGAAGCCTAAAATCTTGTAGCCATGCAAACTACCTACATTATATTAGGTCTGGAAGTAGTTAAATATAAAAAACTTCCAATCATTCGTCTATATTCAATTTGATTTGCATTAGGAGAATCATCAACTTTTGTAATTTTGCAACCTGTAACCATTGGAGTACTAATAGGTTTCCATCCATCCATCTGAAATTTTTTAAGCATCTCTCTAGCATACTTGGTTTGAGAGAGAAATATACCAATTTCAAGTTGAGAAAATTGAAGACCGAGAAAGAAAATCAATTCTCTAAACATTGACATTTCAAATTCAGATTCCATAATATGATAATTTTTTTAGTTAAAGTGTCATTATTGCAGCCAAAAATGATATTATCTACATAAACTTCAACAACTAGAATATTAGTACCTTCAATCTTGACATAGAGATTGTTGTCAACACCACCTGTAGTGAAGCCATTTGATGTCAAATTATTATCCAGCCTACAATATCATGCCCTAGATGCTTGTTTTAAGCCATATAAGAGGCCTTCTTCAACCTGTAAACATGATTAAGCTTGTCTTTGCAGAAAAACCCTTCAAGTTGTTCCATGTAAACCTCTTTATCTAAATAACCATTTAAAATGTAGTTTTGACATCCATTTGATAAAAAGTGAAATTCTTAAAAAAAAAATAAGCCAAGAATATTCTAATGGATTCTAGTATGGCAACAGGTACATAAGTTTCACCAAAAGCAATACCTTCATTTTGAGCATAGCCTTTGCAAACAAACCTTTCTTTGTTGCAAACAAATCTTCCATTTTCATCAAGCTTATTCCTATAAACCCACTTTCCACCTATGACATTCTTGTCATCAGGTCTTGGAACTAACTCCCAAGTCTTTTTTTTCTCAATTTGACTTATTTCTTCCTACATAGCCTTAAGCTAGCATTCATCCAAAAGAGCTTCATCATAGTTCTTAGGTTCAAATTCAGTGACTAAACAGAAGGTTGTATGCTTTTTCATTTGAGCTTGTTCTTAAGTTTAGCAGCCTTTCTTCATGTTTGAACTCCAACATTTCTATCCACAATAATCTGACTTTGAGGATGATTTTTAGCAACAGGTTTTGAAGGAGTTTTGGGCACAATATTTTCAGAACTTTTTGTTTCATCATGTTTAGGACTTGTTCCTCAAAAGTTTTACATATTGTTTCAAGTTTTGTTTTTGTTTCTTCCTCATCATCCTGCACAAGATTAGTTTCTAAATGTGGTCTTTCATCAACATTCACATTGACTACCTCAACAATCTTATTAATCCTTTTATTATAAAATTTATAGGATTTACTTTGAGTTGAGTATCCCAAAAAGATACCCTCATCACACTTTGAATGAAAGATGCCTAGATGTTCATCATATTTCCTAATAAAGCATTTGCTGTCAAAAATTTAAAAATGTTTTACAGAGGCAGAATTTCCATGCCACAATTCATAAGGAGTGAATTTTGATTTCACTCTAAGTTGCACTCTATTTAAAATGTATACAATTGTATGAAAAGCTTCTTTCCAATACATGTCAGGCAATTTCGCCTCATCTAACATGGTTCTTTCCATTTCCTTCACAGTTCTATTTTTATGTTCAACTACCCCATTTTGTTGAGGTATTTTAGTGGCTGCATATTGTCTTTTAATACCATGATGTTCACAATAATCAACAAATTCCTGAGAGGTGAACTCTCCTCCTTTATCAGATCTTAAGCATTTAAGTTTTAAATCAAATTCTTTTTCAACCATTTTATTAAAGATCTTAAATCTTTCAAATTCCTCTAATTTATGTTTAAGAAAAGTAACCCAAACCATTCTTGTATAATCATCCACAAACAACATGAAATACTTTTCACCATTAATTGACCTTATTCTAGTTGGGCCACATGAATTTGTATTCACTAGCTATAAAGGCTTAGTTGAAGAATGTTCTTTTGTCTTAAAACTGACTCTAGTTTGCTTACCACTTAAAAAAAATTTACAAACAGAGTTTTTTGGTTTGTTAAGGATTGGTAGACCTCTAACATTATAGTTTTTACTAATTCTAACCAGATTGTCAAAATTTATATTGTTGATTGTTGTGGGTGTGTTGCTAATATGTGGTTGTCATTTATGTCAACACTATTAGCATCATTGTATTAAAGGTTGTATATGTAGAGGATATTGAGAAAATTGTGAAAGGAAGAGTTACAAAGTTGCCTGTTGACAGTGGAACTATGAAGGTCATGAAGGTGTCCTTTTTTGTTTGTTGGAGATCAGCTACTATTGACTAAAGGGTTTATTTTTGAGAGTATCTAGATCATCTACCAGAAATTTTAGAGGTCTGCATGTTGATTTGATCATGTTGTGGTCTAACAGTGTTCCTGAGTGAAGATTGTGTGATTTTGATAATCTCAGTTGTTGTGGATGCTTCTTTATTATTTCTCGGTGTTCTTGGGTGCTTCTAGATCATTCTCCATCATTCTTTATGTCCACATTAATTGATGTGCTCATGGTCAAATTTTTTTCTTGTGCATGTTTTGGTTTTCATGTTCCTAGCCAACATAATGGTGGTAACATGCTCTAGATCCTTGAAAAGTAAAATTTGAATGTTTGGTGCACACATGAATATTGTTTTGGGTTGCATCATTGTATTGGCTGACAATGTTTAGATCCACATTGAAAATTTAATTGTAAATCTGGGCCAACATCACAAATATGTTTTATTTTTCTAGCCGACTAAATTGTTAATGTAATCCATGACGTAGATATATAAGAGTGATTGTTTCATTGGTGTAATGTGTGTTGGGTTTGCTCTTATGTGTGTATGTACATATATCATTCAATTATAGAGAAAAGTGTGAAGAAGACTGGGTGAAGTGTGAAGTAGTTTGAGTGAAAAGTGAAGGAGTTTTCAATTCTTAATTGGAACTATAATAATGCTTGTACAAAAGCTATTTTCTTAGTTCATACCCTTTGTATTTAATACTATTCTATATTGTTGGGTAGTGAGAACCTTTTGTAACTGATCAGTGAGCTCTAGGTAGTGTGCCTAAATGTACGTACATTCCCCTTTATTATTTTCATTATATTTTTAATAAGGTATAATATTGTGGACTAACATCCACCATGGTTTTTCCCTAACAGGGTTTCCATGTAAAAATATTGGTGTTATTTGTCTCTATGATGTGTTAATTGTTTATGGTTAATTTCTTATTCATCAAATTTAAGATTAAATTAAGTAAATTTTGAAAAAATTATTATTTTTTGACAACTGATTCACCCCCCCTCTCAGTTTTATGTCCTTGTTTTTCCAACAATTGGTATTAGAGCAGGTTCCTTTGAAGAAGTCTAAAAGCTTGAGGTGATCCAGGATGGCATCATAGAAGAAGGACAGTCCTAGATTTGATGGAACTAACTACTCATTATGGAAATTCGAGATGGAATGTCACCTAAGGTGTATTGGTGAAGATTATTGGAAGATTACAAAAGTTCCATATGTTATTCCTTAGAATGGTCCCTCCAGTGCTGATGAGATCAAAGAACCTAAAAATAATATTAGGGCTATTGAAGCTTTGGTGAGTGCTCTAATAGATTCAAAGATGGAAAATGTGATAGGTCTAAAGACAACTCATGAGATTTAGATGAATCTAGAAACTTTGTATGAAGGAGATGCACAAGTGAAGATGGCTAAGCTACAGAGTTTGAACGGAAAGTATGATAATTTGAAGATGGGTGAAGATGAAAATATCACTTCTTTTATGCAAAGAGTAAATGAAATAGTGATGGGTATTAGATGTGTTGGTGGTTCCCTAGATGAGGATGAAATTGTGGCTAATATACTCAGATCCTTTCCTCCCTCTTACAAAGTGAAGGCTCATGCCATTGAAGATCTCATATTAGTAACAAAGATGACAAGAGATACACTGGTTGGTAAGCTTGTTTCCTTTGAATTAAGTGAATTTGGTGATTTTTTTCCAAAGACTGAATCTACATTCAAGGCTATTGTATCTGAAAGTAACAGAAAAAGATATAATCCAAGGAAGTGTTCCAAAAAGATATGCAAGTATGATGAAGAACTAAAATAGCTTGAAGATAAAGAAAGAGAGGTAGAAGAGTTGGAAGCACTAATTGTAAAGAAATAAGGCATAGGAAAAGGTAAGTATGAAGGAGTATTTCCTATTAAATGTTTTTCTTGACGTAAAATAGATCATTTTATAGCAAGGTGTCATGAAAGAGTTCCTAGATCTAAGTCTAACAAGTCTAGATTGCAAAAGAAATGTTACTTTGCTGAAGGAGTGACTGATGATGAGACTGATAAAGATAATGGAAATGAAGATGAATGGATTTTCATTGCTACCATTGAAAATAATCCTATTGCTATTGAATCTGCTAAAGATGAGAAAGATCTTGCAACCCAAGTTGAAGAAAAGGATGAGTGGGTTATTGATAGTGGATGCTCACATCATATGACTGGTGATAAAAGAAAATTTTTAAGTATAGAGAAGTATGATGGTGGAGTTGTAAGGTTTGGAGATAAAAATGTTGGTGTGATTTGTTGAAGAGGCTCTATTTGTCTTGGTGGTAAGCACAACACTGATGATGTTCTTTATGTTGAAGGCCTGAAGCACAATCTTTTGAGTGTTGGATAGATGGTGGACAAAGGCTATGATATACAGTTGAAAGATAGAAGATGCATGATACATGGAATTTCTAGCAATATGATTGCTATAGATAAATAGACAAAAGGAAATATTTTTCACCTAAATACTACTAGTGAGAGTTGTTTAATTTCTCAAGTAGATGAAAGTTGGTTGTGGCATAGGAGGTTGTGTCAAGTGAATTTTGATAACATTGTTAAGGTAATTTCTACTCAAGTAGTAAGAGATCTATCTAAGTTAGTAAAGCCTGCTAACACAATTTGTAAGGAGTGTCAGATGGGTAAATAGACTAGAGTCTCTTTCCAGAGCAAAAAAAATCATTTAAATGATTTTTTGGAGCTGCTGCATATTGATCTTTGTGGTCCCTCTAGAGTAAAAATTATTAATGGAGAAAGGTACTTTATGTTGATTATTGATGATTATTCTAGAATGATATGGGTTTCTTTCTTAAAAGAAAAATGTGAAGCACTAGATAAGTTCAAAAGTTTCAAGGATATGGCAGAGAATTAGAAAGGTTTGAAAATTAAATGCTTGAGATATGATAGAGATGGTGAGTTCACCTCCAGAGAGTTCAACTCTTTTTGTGAAGAACATGGAATCAGAAGACAGTTATCTACTCCCCAAACCCGTCAACAAAATGAACTTGTAGAGAAAAAGAATAAAACAATTTTGGATGCTACTAGAACAATGATGATAGAAGGAAATGTGCTCCAAATCTATTGGAGCGAAGCTATAAGCACTGTTATGTATACTTTGAATCGAGTAAATGTTAATGGCAATTCTAGTAAGACCCCTTTTGAGCTATGGTTTGGTTATAAGCCTACTATTAAATATTTCAAGATCTTTGGAAGCAAGTGTTATATCAAAAGAGATGATGACATAGGAAAGTTTGGTGCGAGAAGCGATGAAGGAATCTTTCTAGGCCACTCCACTAAGAGCAAGGATTATATATGCTATAACAAAAGACTGAGAAAAATGGTTGAGAATGCAAATGTCAAAGTTGATGAGGACTCTGCCAAATCATCCAGATATCATGGTTATGATTCAGATGAAAACAATACATGTCAAGGGAAGAATTTTCAGACATAGAACCAACTTCAGATTATTCCATATGTTTCGGTAAAGAAACCTCAATTCATTATGGTAAATCAAGTAAGTCAAGAAGCATAGACAAGTGCAAGTACAAAAGAAAGAATAGAAGAACTAGAAGCTCCAGAAAGTCCTAAAGTTCCAAGGTATGTAAAGCTAAATCATTTTTAAAATCAAATTATAGGAGATAAGAGTAAAGGTGTGAAAACTAGAAGAAAGATTACAGAAGAGTATTGCCTGATTTCCAAGATTGAACCTAAAGATGTCACTGAAGCCTATCAAGATGAACAATGAATGGAAGCTATGAAGGAAGAATTGACACAGATTGAAAAGAATGACACATGGACACTGGTTCCCAAACCCAAATATAAAAATGTGATTGGTACTAAATGGATGTTCTAGAACAAGCTGAATGAATAAGGTGAAGTGGTCCGAAATAAAGAAAGACTAGTATGTAAAGGGTATTATCAAATGGAAGGTGTTGATTTTGAAGAAACTTTTGCCCCTGTTGCCAGAATTGAAGCTATTAGATTATTTCTTGCTTATTCTGCATATAATATCTATAAAGTCTATCAAATGGATGTGATGTCGACATTTTTGAATGGAGAACTAGAAGAAGTGTATATTGAATAGCGAGATGGATTTCTATTGACTGACAAGGAAGACATGGTTTTCCACTTGAAGAAAGCTTTATATGGACCTAAGTAACCTCCCAGAGCTTGGTATGCTAGATTAGACAAATGCTTATTGAAGCATGGATTTAATAAAGGTATTATTGATAGAAATTTATACTTCAAGTTGGATCATGATAAGAAGTTAATTATAGAAGTCTTTGTTGATAAAATTATTTTTGGAGGAGATGATAATCTATGTATGGAGTTTGCTGATGAAATGAAGAGTGAATTTGAGATGAGTATGATTGGAGAAATTAAGTTCTTTCTGGGATTGCAAGTTACCTAGTCAAGCAAGGGAATTTTCATATCTCAATCCAAATATGTGAAAGAGCTACCGAAGAAATTTGGGATGGAAGAATAAAAGCCAGTTGTTACTCCCATGGTGACCGGATGCAAGCTAACATAGAATGATGATTCTCCCAAGGCAAATCAAACTAGATATAAGTCAATGATAGGTGGATTTCTCTATTTGACCCAAACTAGACCAGACATTATCAATGCTATATGTATGGTTGCTAGATTTTAGGCCGATCCAAAAGAATCACATGTGATTGTTGTTAAGAGAATCTTCAGATATTTGAAAGGAACAATTGACTTTGGACTTTGGTATCCAAAGGATGATGATCTCACTTTGAGTGCATATACTGATGTGGATTGGGCTGGAGATGTAGATGAAAATAAAATTACTATTGGTGGTGCTTTCTTCCTAGGGAAGAAGCTGGTGTCCTGGTTGAGCAAAAAGAAGAATTCCATTTCTCTATCTACTGTTGAAGAAAAATATATTGCTGCTCCCAATAATTGTACTCAAGTGATATGGATGAAACAAATGCTGAAAGATATTAGGGTGGTATATGAAGAACCTATTGCCATATACTATGACAATTCAAGTGCAATAAATATTTTGAGGAATCCAGTACTAAACTCTAAGACAAAACACATATCAATCAAGTTTCACTTCTTGAGGGAGAAGGTGAATGAGAAAAAAGTTAGATTGGAGTATGTTCCTAGCAAAGAAAAGATTGCTGACATCTTTACTAAGCCATTGTTGAACGATACTTTTGAGTATCTCAAAGGAATGCTAGGGGTGATTACCCCTACTGATAAGAACTAAAAGATGCATTTACTTGCATCAATACATTAGCTTCATTTCCATATTTTGATCTGGATTGATGTCTTTGTGGTTGCTACTCAGGGGGAGTAGTCAAATGTGTAGATATGTGGTTCAGAGGGTGTATATGGAAAGGTCATGGTTACCTTTTCCATTGATATCAAAGGGGGAGAAGAGTAATGTGAAAAATATTTTTAGGGGGAGAAGAGAAATTGAGAAGAGGATTCTGAATCTAAAGGAAAGTAAGTGTAGCTGTGTTGATGGTATTTTTCACATCATGTGTTTCCATCAATGCCAAAGGGGGAGATTGTTAGATGTTGTGGGTTTGTTGTTGATATGTGGTTGTCATTGATGTCAAAACTATCAATAATCATTGTATTGAAGGTTGTATGTGTCGAGGATATTGAGAAAATTGTGAAAGGAAGAGTTATAGAGTTGCCTATTGCTAGTGGAACTATGAAGGTCATGAAGGTGTCTTGTTCTATATGTTGTAAATCAACTGTTGTGGACTAAAGAGTTTATTTTTAAGAGTATCTATATCATCTACTAGAAGTTTTAAAGGTTTGTGTGTTGATTTGATCATGTTGTGGTCTAAGAGTATTTTTGTGGTCTCTGTCAGTGTTCTTGAGTGAAGATTGTGTGATTATGATAATCTCAGTTGTTGTGGATGCTTCTCTATTAGTTCATGGAATTCTTGGATGCTTCTAGATTATTCTCCATCATTCTTGTATCTCCACATTGATCAGTGTGCTCGTGGACAAAGATTTTTCTTGTGCATGTTCGGGTTTTCATGTTCCTGGCCGACATGATGGTGGTAACGTGTTGTAGATCCTTGAAAAGTAAAATTTGAATGTTTGGCATGCTCATGAATACTTTTTTGGGTCACATCATTGTATTGGTCGATGATGTTTAGATCCACATTGAAAATTTAATTGTAAATTTGGGTTGACATCACAAATATGTTTTATTTTTTCTGGCTAACTAAGATGTTGATGTAATCCATGATGCAAATATATAAAAGAAATTTTTTCATCGGTGTAATGTGTGTTGGGTGTGCTCCTATGTGTGTATGTGTGAATATCATTCAATTACGAAGTAGAGTGTGAAGAAGACTGGGTGAATTGTGAAGTAGTTTGAGTGAAAAGTGAAGGAGTTTTTTGTGCTTAATTGGAACTATAATCAGGCTTTTGTAGAAGCTATTTTCTTAGTTTGTACCATCTGGATTTAATCATATTCTACATTGTTGGGAAGTGATCCCCTTTTGTAACTGAGCAGTGAGCTCTAGGAAGTGTGTGTGAATGCATGTGCATTCCCCTTTATTATTTTCATTATAATTTTAATAGGGTATAATATTGTGGACTAACATCCACTGTGGTTTTTCCCCTAACAGGGTTTCTACATAAAAATCTTGGTGTTCTTTGTCTCCCTGATGTGTTAATTTCTCATTCATCAGATCTGAGATTAAGTTAAGTTTGAAAATTTTATTATTTTGTGACAACTAATTCACCCCCCCTCTCAGTTGTCTGTCCTTGTTTTTCCAACATATATGTTCTAATCTTTTATGCCATAACCAACTTTCTTCAACTTGACCTATTAGACACATACCTTCATTTTTGTCATTATCGGAGGTGTCTAGGATATTATAAACATTACCTTTAGTCCTTTTCCCTATTGCAATAGTATTTCTAGACTTGTTCTTGATCTCACATCCCTGTTTAGTAAACATAACATGATAACCACTATCACAAATTTGGCTAACACTAAGAAAATTATGCTTTAGGCCTTCTACATAATACACATCATAAATAGGTGTGCCCTCATTTAGCAGAAGTGAACCTTTAACTTTAATCTATATACCAGTATTATCACCAAATTTCACATATCCACCAGTATAATATTCAAGTTTGATGAATTTGTCCTTGTCCCCTATCATGTGGTTAGAACAACCACTATCTATGACCCAAATGTCCTTTTTAGAATGAAAAGTAGTTTGAACAAGAATTGATTGCTCTATACTTTTAACAAATTTAGGTTTCCATACCAATTTTGTTTTCTGTTGTTTATTATGTAGATTAACTTTGCATTGCTTAACCGTATGTCCCAAAGTGTTGCATTTAAAACATCTGATCTGATTAACAAAACCAAATTATTGTTTATGCCCAAACCTTAGTATTATAGAAGTCATGAGTCTGCAAGTACTCACTTTATGGCCAAATTTGTTGTAGAAGAAGCAATAACCATGAAAGAAAGGATTGAGTCTGAATAGTGTTCTTTTATTTTCAAAAGAATGTACTTGATTCTTATTGGATTCAAAGTGATTTGGTTTGAAAGTCTTGTTTGTAGAGATAGATTTCTACTTTGAAGTATCAATTGAACATTCACATTTTTTAAACCCAATGCCAATTTTATCTCTATTCAGTTTCTGCTTGCTAAGCATATCATTAAGTTTTAATGTACTTTCGTACTCTTCAATTTTCTTTCTAAGACTAAAAACTTCTTGTTCCAATTTTTGTATCTCTTTGTCTTTGGAACTCACTATTGTTTTAAGACAATCCTCAATCCTCTTAGATTCTTCAAGCTCGGTCTTTAAAGAGACTATTGCTTGATTTGGCTTTTTCTCTTGAGTAAGGACTTTCTTTTTTAGTTTTTAATTTCCCTTAAAGCACATTTTAACTCACCTTCAAGATCTATTTCACCATCTTCTAACTTAGTCTTGTTGTTTGAATCTTCTTGCAGTTTGATTTCAACCATAAACAAAGTCTCATCTTCTTCATCTAAAGAGTCTTCTACTTCAGTGTCTATTTCATCTTTACTGAACAAACTATTTTTCTTTTTGAAACTAAACTTCTTTTTAGGTTTATAGACCTTCTTCTTCTTACACTATTTGTCAGATTTTTCATCATCACTGTTTTGATCACCATAGGGACATTTAGCTGCAAAATGTCCAATTTTGCCATAGTTGAAAAATTTAAAGGGATGTTTTCCTTTGTATTTACTTGATCCCTTTTTCAATTTTCTAACAAAGTGAGACTCCTGTGTATCAGAGTCTTTTAACTTATTTTCAACTACAATTTCCTTTTTTTAGTTTTAAAAGTAGTTTCTTTTTCTGGTAAATTGTTTTTGCTTGTTCTCATTTCAAAGGTAGTAAGATTTCCTTGTAGATCATCTAAGGTAAGCTTATCAAAGTATTTCTTTTCTTCAAGAGCTGAAACCTTAGTTTCATATTTAGGATGTAAGGTTCTAATGACCTTTTTGACCACATTAAACTCTTCTATTTCTTCTCCTAAAACTCTCATTACATTAACAACTTCACTTATTCTCAAAAAATATTCAGTCACCTTTTCATCATCATTCATTTTTATTTCCTCAAACTGAGTTTTGAGAGTAAGAATCTTTGACTGTTTGAATTTATCATTTCCTTGATAAATGTTTTCAAGTTTTTCCCAAATCTCTTTAGCAGATTTGTAATGCATGAATTTAACAAATACATATTTGGTTAAGCCACACAAAAGAGCATGTTTGGATCTAACATTAGTTTCATAATTCTTTTCAGCAGAATCTATGAGTATTGTGGATGGAACATCATACCCATCTAGACCTATGCTCCAAACATCAAGATAAATTGAAACCAAATATGTTTCCATTCTAACTTTCCAGAACACATAATCTGCACTGTCAAATAGTGGAGCTCTAGTCATAGAAGTATCTTCTTGAGCTTGTGACATGTTTGATTGACTTCCAAAAACTAGATTTAATCCTAGATGTATTAGACCTATGAAAGTACCCTATGCTCTGATACCAATTGTTGGAAGACTAGAATCATTGAGAGGGGGGGTGAATCAGTGATTTATGAAAGTCACAATATTTTAAACTTTGAAACCAGGATATCAAATGGAAAATGAAGAGAAGAATTCAAATGAACTTAGACAATACTATATGTATTACAATTCAGATAAACATTCCATTAATATAGACTAGCTTGATAAATTTTGCACATATATCAGAGCTTGTAACTAAACCATTTATGCAAGAGGATTTGATTTAAAAATGGGTAGAAATGAATGATTCATATCAACAATTTTATGTAACTCAAGCAAATGAACCAATCACACATAGAAACATCACATAACACCAGAATTTTTTCCTGAGTGGAAAAGCACTATAGGGGAATAAAAAACCACTCAAAAAATCTTTCCCTTATTCACTTAGAGCGCCAAATCTTTCACATTTAGGAGCACCAAATTTTACAAGATTATAGGAGCACCAAGTCCTTTTAATGCATGACAATTATAGCATCCTATCAGAACCCTAGAAGTGCAGATTTTGCAACTCTACAATTTTAATAGAAGACTATGTATAGAAATATTTCAATAAGTACACTGAAAAAGAATGTTGTATAAAATTGACAATATCTTCTTTTACAAAGTATTTGAGATTCAATGATTTTCAATGTAAACCCAGTTTCTTGTCACTATAAAGACAAAAAAATTGATGTTTCACAAGAGATTTTCTCTTCTTTTCAATAACCCTAGAAATACAATAAAAACTTCTTAAATAAATGCATAAGAATCTCTGTAGATAGGTTTTTAACCGCAAGAACAATCTCTAGATGATATTCTAGAAACCCTAATGGGTTTTCAATCTTAATCATGAAAAGATTAAGCATTTCAACAAAACTCTTAACAACATAACCCATAAGGGTTTGTAATAGTTATGGCCAACTTTCGAATAACTAAGAAACAAAATGTTATCATCTTATTCATAAAATAGCTTCCTTTCTTGTTTTTTCAAAAATAAATAATAAGACCCTTTTAATACCCTTAACAATTATTTTAGCAAGAAAATTTCAATGCAAAACTAAAAGTATTGCATAGTTTTTCCTTTACCTATTCATGGTGGGAGAGAGAGAAACAAATACCATAAATTATTGTTGAAGACCAGGATAACTGCCGAGCTGAAGACTTCCATCAATGAGCATTGCCTATTTTCAACTTCCTCAGTTAAGGTTTTACCAGAAATCTGCAATCACAATTCTATGGTGGTGGCTAGGGTTTCACAAGTTTACACAATGAAACAATAAAAAATCTGCCCTACATTTCCCCAAGTCCTATGACAAATTTTCAAAAGAGTATAATCATTTGGAATCCGAACATCATAATACATTTGAATCCATTGTCAAATATTAAATCATTAACTTATGATGGTTGTCGATACCTATGACTTCCAAGTGACTTTAAACAAGGTCAAAAACTTTATATTCATAACACTCAATGTCACATGCTCAATGTGATCGAAACATAACCATCAAACCAGCTTTAATATGATCGACTCCTTCAATGTTTAGTATGCCTGACAAGGTCCTAATTTGCTTTGTTTAACAAAGACCTTATATCTCTTTAGTGTTTGACACCATTTATGGTGTAAAATATAAATATTTCAGTATCCTCACCATAGGATATATTAAGCACGAAATACTTCAAAGACATTCACCAATGTAACATATACAATTGAAATATAAGCTACCTAAAGCCATGTACTATATGTCTTGAAAGCCCCGTTAGTAAAAATACTCTATGAAGAAAATATATATAGATGACCTGAACCTATAATCTACATTTATTGAAAATTGTATGTGCAAACATAAGAATTCATATAACATTTGAACTGTCAATCCATATAAAAAAAAAAACACAAATGTATAAGAAAATGTATACCTCAACAAGAACTTTCCAATGTATATGTCAAGCAGAGTATGTATGCCACTATCCATGGTTTCTAAGATGCCTAATCAAAACACATGTTATCATGTAAAACCTGACTTGTAGCTGTAGACATCGAAAATATACAGATTGACATCGCACACTTGATCCTGGTCTACTAACATCATTTCATCTTGAATCATCCCTCTATCTAACCATTTAATCAAATACCCTTATTTGATTAAAGTTTTCATAATTCCCTTTTTAATTAAATAAATCCCTCGATTTAATTAAATCATTATCTCTGTGTAATTAGCTAGGTCATTTCGTCTTCCTATCTTTATTTAATTAAATAATCCATATTATTTGATTAAATTTCTAAAGTTCATCTAATTAAATTAAATAAATTAAACATTTATCTAATTTAATCTAACATCACCCCTTTTGGTTAAATAAATCAAAATATTTATTCAACTAAGTCTTAATCATTTTCATCTCTTTTTGATTTATTTCAATCCTAAAATCTAAATCAAATAGTCAAATTAGCTAAATCTCCCCTTAAATTAATCAAATCATGATTAATTTAATCATAATCACTCAAATCCTCTATATTTTGCAACTTGCACAATTAAATCATTTAGTTGATTTAATAATTCACTATTTTCATTCAAAAAAGGCATCAAAGGTGGAATATTCCTCAAATTTGAAATCTCCCCCCAAAAGGACTTGTCCATCCAACAAAGCATTTAAGGCTCTTACATTGTCTCTTACATGTCTCCCACTTGGCATTTAAATCATCTTTCATCCCCCCTAAACATGTCATCTCATCAAATTCAAATTTCAAACTTGCACATGGATCAAAATGTGCTCAACCTTCATCCTATCAAATGTTGACAAGTGGCACCTTATCATTGGATGAATGTTAGTCCCACATTGCTCAAATTTTGGCATTCATCCATCTTGAAATCCTATAAATGAAGAGCTAATCTTTCATTTTATCCATCCACAATTTGAGTAAAGTTACCATGCTCAAATCATTAGCAATCCTCATCCATTATCATTGAATCTTAGCTAGGTTATGCAGGTTTTTACCTTGGAGCACTCATCATTCTTCATCAAAGTGGATCAATCATCAACAACATATCAATCTTACATCATTGGAGTTGGGAAAGGGCCAATTTTCACATCAAATTGACACCAATTCTCTCAAGAGATTAGGAGTTTGTTGGCTTTAGAATAGGATTTGATATGCTTTGAAATCTCATTGTGTTCTTCATTTCATATTTTATCTCTTTTTCCATTCAAATGAATTTTTTGAGGAATCCTTGTTCTTACTTGCATTTTATCTTCTAATGTATTCATTTGTTGTGTTTTGTAGGTATTTGGATTAGGGTTCACATTTTGGCGCTAGAGGGAGGGCAAACCAAATTTTAAATCACGTTTTTTCATCAAAATTCTGTGTTTTTTCTTTTTTTTATGTGTTTACAGGAAACAGAGCTGCTGGCAGCCCAGCAGTGCCATATAACTCCACTTAAAACTCCAAACAGCACCGCTTTTGGCTCTAGCGTCACTGTTTGAGCTCCAACGTCACTATTTGAAGCTCCACTGTCGCTGTTTGAGCTCCAACGTCACTATTTGAACCTAAATAGTGCTGCTTTTGGCTCTAGCGTCGCTGTTTGAGCTCTAGCATCACTGTTTGGAGCTCTAGCATCACTGTTTGAGCTCCAGCGTCGCTATTTGAACCCCAAACAGTGCCACCATCACAAACTGCACCGCTTGGATTTTTTTGTTTTTCATGCAAATTTAAAATGGCCATACCTTGGTCATTTTTTGGTCTTTTTTGAAGCTTTTTTTTTTGAAATGGGGTAGAATTTCATAATATATCCAATGGTGTAGGTTATTATTAACTATGGTATAGTTTAAATTTTCAAATTTTCACTTAATGTCAAATCACAATGAAACTTGGTCTAAATTTTAGGGTTTTTATGCTTAATCATTTATCTAACCTTCATATATTTTTTTTACTTGATGTCATCTAACATTTTGATCTTTTATTGTAGGTTTTAAATGATCATGGAGCATGGAAGTCAAAGAAAAAACATTATCACATCATTGTAACAAGTGTTTTTAAACACTATAGTGTTTTTTTAACACTTTTTGAGGATTCATTATTCTTCTTATGGAAAAGTTGTCATCCTTTTCATGCTTAGGATTTAATAAATTAATTTGGGATTTAAAAAGAACTTCTGAATTCTTGTTGGAAAGGGTTTAAAATGAACATTAGGACTACAACTTACTAGAGTTTGTTTTTTTTTGTTAACAATTGAACAAGACAACTCTCATTTGTCCTTTGGTGCTTTAAAATGAATTCATTATTGCTTTGTGGGATCTAAAATGAACATGTGCTACATTGTTTTGTGAGAGCTTACTTAAACTAAAGCCATTGAAAAAGGACGTATGCGCTTCTCTCGCACTTTATAGCGATCTTGAGAATCAAAAGGCCTTTTTCATGACTTTGGGGTAAGACAAAGCAATCACCTCCACACTTCGATTTGGGCTTAAAATTGAACAAAATCTTATGCGAGTGTGAGTGGGGACTTTGTTGTGTATATTCTCTCTCCTTGTTGCCAACAAGGATTGATTGAGGTATGAATATTGTTCTTCATTCGCTTTTGTTTATCCTAGAGGGTCTACCTTGTGGAAAAAAGTACTCACCCAAGGGAATGACTCAACTGGTAACACTCTTGATCTATTTAGGATCTAGGACTAGTTGCTTACAGAATGCTTAACGTAAAAGATCGATTATTACAACGTTTAACAATGGTGTCAACTCCTAAACGAATGAGAAAGTCTGAACTAGAAGAAAAGTGGCTATTGATCCATTGAGGAATCAAAGCCTACCCCCCTCCTTTTATACAAGAAATTTGCCTAATATGGCTTAACAAACAAAATAAATGCATATCTTCCCAAAACAACCCGTACCCTGACAATTTTGTCCTTTGTAATCTCTCTTCTCGGGCATGGAAAGGCCTAAAAATGTTTGTTAGGACTCATAGCATAAAACAAAATAAAACTCCCACTAATTTTGTTTTTGAGAGTATCCTTGTATACATATATTTTGCTACTTGGGTGGTCTTCCAAGGCGCCGAAACGCTTTACCACTCAATCTGCATCTACAATAAACAAACGATGCATAACATTTAGCTGTCTGTCCGCGGGCATAACGGCTACCGGCCATCAGCCGAGCCGTTAGAAAATCTGGGTCGAATTCAATTTTGTTAAAACAAACTTGACTTTATCGACCGACGAAGACTATTCACGGGGACACGTGTCTGATTATCATTCGCTACCACTACTCACGAGGCATATGATGTGTCAGGCTCCTATTCGCCCGTGATGCACGTGTCAAGCTGACTATTGATTTTGTTCTACTCGCCGAAAACCACGTCGGAGTACAGAGGCCACGTCACCTGTACGGACGGACACCAAACAATTTGGCGTACAGAACTCATATCACATGTCTTGCTGGAATTCGACCATTTAAAATCCTTGTTTAGTTACGTGACAATCATGCTTTCTCATACATCAGTACACCCCTTTGACAAGTTGACTGATCTAACTCGAGCATACAAGTTCATTTCCAATCAAACCATCGAAATCGTCCGAAGTCTAGCATTGACCAAGTTTCTGAAATTCATCATTTATCATTTACACCTTTCGCCCCTCGTCATTTGCTGAAACTTGAGGTCACTTTTACAACAAGGTCAAAAAAAAAAGAGGTTGGAATCAGGACTTGTTCCATCTCATGAGTAAAAATCTTGAATTTTCAAACTTCAATGCCTCGTACTGGGAGCATTACCTTCCAAAGCCTGGAAACAAGTGTGAGTATACCCTCAAAGATTGGAACACATTTTGTTAAATCCTCCCCTACAAATCCACCAACCGAACAATCAATGCCACTTCTGAACAACATCATCCCACCAAATCCCTTGAGAATGTACCAAGGCGAAACATGAATCAATCATACAGTATTCCAAACATGAACAATGGATCATGCCAAATCTGAGTGTCATCCCAAATCAGAACATTGTCCAAAATCAAACACGACACTCCAAATCTACTTAAACAAAAGCCAAATCAACCAAGGTAGTCAAATCGAAATCAAGAAAAAATTTGGCTAGATCAAATTGCAAAATAATTGTCATTACGCCAAGAGCATTCCTTGGTTTAGGGCTTCCCCCTTTACCTAGCACAAATCACTCCATCCAAATCAATACAGCTAACCCAATCAAGCCATCACATCAAATCCTTGGAATATACCACAACATCAATCCTGTATGGTCTCCCAAGGCTCAGTCTCAACCCCTTACCATGATCACTCCTGTATCTTTGTCACTACATCCAACATGATTCTGAATACTACCACCAAAAATAAGTGCAATAAGTCATTATTGTAACATCACAGTGAAAGTACATCAAGCCTACCAAAAAGCACTTCAACAATTCAAGCTGAGCCTCTCAAGCTACAAACACAAAAAAATACAATTGTTGAGAACAATGATCAAGACTGAAACTATGTCTACTTCATCCAATGATCAAGTCAACATATGTCAAGAGCCACTTTTCAATCATGATGAAAATCTAACAACCAACAATGATCTAATTCAAGAAATGTCAACATTGTTTGACCCTATGGTTGAAGAAATTGGAAACTTCTTCACCACAATTGTTGAAAAAAATGATCAAGATCTCTCCATCAATGAGCACCATGAAGATATTTCCACCCCATTCGATGATCAATTCACCATACATCAAGAGCCACTTTTTAGTGATCTATTTCAAGGAGTGTTAGGATTATTCGATCCTATTAACATAATGCATGATCCATTGACCAATGATCATATTGAAAATGTCTCTACATCACCTTATGAGTTAGAGGACATATCTCAAAAGTTTATTCCAAAGCATGATCAAAATCTCTCACCAAGATCTAGCAATGGTCCTTTCCAAGACATGTTGACCCCCTTTGACCTCATGGTTACAGATACTGAAGGAACCCTAAACTCAACACTTGAGGATATTGAGTCACTTACCATGTCTAATGATGACATCCAAGAACCCTTTGTAAGCAATCCATCCTTTGAAACTGATCCATGTTAAGAACTTGATCCAAAGCATGTCGAAAGTAACTCCAAAATCATTAAAGATCAAGAATTTGTATCTTCAAGATACTAAAATAATCTAATGAGTACTCTCTTATCTATGCAAGATGATCATATCCATGTAGCACACACTCCTCCATCTACCCATGAGATGCTTTCTATGGATAGACATGTAGATAATTTTCATCTAGAACAAAATTATGTTACACAAAAAGAGCAGATTATTAACTCCTACAGTCAAACTGGGTTATCAACATTAGGATCAAATATATCCCAAATTCAGACTGAGGACATCAAGTATGCGGATATCCAACATTATCCACTCAAGGAAACAAGTCAGACAGAATAGGGTATTCTAGATTTAGCAAAGCAACAAATTGAAACAATGTCATCTATAGTGGTCATTTATTAGAGCATGTCTATCGAACAAGAGCTCTCAGAACGGGAAGAATCAAAGCATGAAGGAACTACTACCACCATATTGAGGGAAACTTCATCTCAAGAAAATATCAACATAGGGAGCACGAAGAGTCCTTATGATGAAACTACTGTCAATACTACAACCAGTCACATCACGAATCTTCATCCACCCATCACCCCATCCATGAATTGGGACCAAATTCAAAAGAAAGATTTGAATCAAAGTACAAAGAACGTTATCAAAGAAAAAGAATTAGAAAATAATGATGGAAAAATCAAATACATATGGATACTAAAGAATACAAAGAAAGATTATCCCTATCAAACTCCATTAGTCAAAGAAACTATGGGGAAAAATAAAAAAGGGAAAAGTATCCATGAAAGATGTCCACAAAAGAAAAAGCAAGCTTTTCAAGCAACGTACAAGGTATATCAAGTAGTTGGTCCTAACTCCATGCACACTTCCGTATCCACCCATCATTGCTCATCTTCCCAAGTTTAGAGAGTCAAAGGTTCCAAACTGTCAACCAATCCATCTATTACCCCTAAACACACTCCATCCACACCTCCACGCATGATATCCAATTCTCAAATTGACCATGTATTGGAAACAACTCTTCATCATAAGGATTCTGAAGGCACTCTATCGCGATGTGTGCACAAAGACAAAGCTAACTCTGGTATCGATGAAGCAGATTAAGAATCCCAAAAGCTGCATTCAAGTGCATGTATCTTAGTAGAGCAACTACTTTAAGTAGGATATCAATGGCCCATTTTGATAGAAGCATCTACATTGACAACACCTTGTGATTCAACATGAGCTTAAAATATTTCAGAAAAATCAAAAAAATCAAAAAAGAAGAAGCAAATAATCCAAAAAAAATTAGAAAATGGATTGAAAACAGTAAAGATAAAAAAATCGTCCTCTAGTGAAAACCGCATGGGCAACGCTTTGGGCAAGACCATGACAAAAACCTATAAAACAAGCGTCATGTGTAGAATCAAGCATCTATGTGTGCCAGTTCAAATGAAAGCATCTCATCCCATCCGTAATAAATTGAGCATTCCATCCATCTCATCCATAATAAATCCATCCACCCATAAACCATTTATCCAATCCATTTTCATCCATTTGCATCTGTCATCCAAGTTATCTTGATCTTGATGAAGTTTGGGGCACACTTTAGACTTGCTTATGGTAAACATCTTAACATGGGTCATTTTCATCAATCCTATCCTATGCAGCATTATCTGAGCCATTAAGCATTATCCAAATGAGAATTCTTTATCTGAACACCTTATCTTATCACAAGATAACCCATATCCATCCATCCATACACTTATTCAAGCATCCACCCATGGCATTCCGTACATTGCTAGACACTGGGGCCAAATATTTACATCTTGCTTCAAGAATAAATCTTGATCTATATCCTCCAACTTATGAGGCGATCTGAACATTGGCAAACGTGAAATCAAATTGGTCAAGCATTTGTGATCCAAAATTCAAATCACTAGCCCATGGCATATTTTGATGAGAAAACATCCCTTATCAAGCTTCATCTTTCATCAAACATCAATCCAAACAATCACTATCAGCCGCATCTAACGTTTACTTCAAACGTCACATCAAATCATTCGAACAACTTTTGTTCCAAATCAAACTTCATCAATCATGATCAATCAAATCCAATCAAAAAATCATCATCTCAAGATATCCTTGTGTTGCTAAACACTATCCTTGCATTGTTGTGCATCCTCAACAATGATATCCTAATCAATCCTGATCAATCCAATCCTTGCATTGTTGTGTGTCCTCAACAATGTTATCATCATCATCAATTCATCGAGAAGGAGGAGAAGGAATTTCTGGAGCTTTCTCCTCTGTGTCTTTCTGCTTCCTTGTGCTTTGAAGAATCTCCCTTTTCACTCTTCTTCTTTTCAGCATAAAGTTCGTCCACCATTGCCTTCATGTCAAGAAATAGCTTCTGGAAATCCTTGACACTAAGCTCTGAACTTTTCCACCTTTTTCATCTGTGACGGTTGATTAACTCTTCGTCTTCCGATTTCTGGATTGTATTCTTCGAGTTCTCCTTCACCTCGTTGCAACCTGGATCTCGTTAGCATTCAAATTGCAATACAAGCCACATACATAGCTCTGATACCAACTTGATCTATTTAGGATCTAGGACTAGTTGCTTACAGAATGCTTAACGTAAAAGATCGATTATTACAACGTTTAACTTAAGTGATTACAAATTTAAATGCTCAAATGATTAAATGAACATAAAATAATTAAATGCCAAGATAAACTGAGAAAGAAAAGAGAGAAGAATAGAGAGACGAAACCAAAGTTGATAACGGAGTTCGTCCCTAAGGACTACGTCTCCGGGTCCCTCTCCAATGGAGGATCGATCCGATTAGCTCCAAATTCAATTACAATGGCTTCAAGACTATCTCCTTCAAGCATTCAGCAGCATGACAGTACTCTGATATGCAGAAACGTCTTCAAGAACTCTCGAGCATTCTCTCGCTATCTCCACCTGGACTTGGGAAATCAAAGCCTACCCCCCTCCTTTTATACAAGAAATTTGCCTAATATGGCTTAACAAACAAAATAAATGCATATCTTCCCAAAACAACCCGTACCCTGACAATTTTGTCCTTTGTAATCTTCTGGTTCGGGTGGATAAGGCATATCTTGTTTGTTATGGCCTAAAAAGCCTTTTGGTTAAGGCTCGGCCACTAATAATACATGAAAACAAAACTAACTCCCATATGTTTTTGAGAGTATCGCGTGGTGTACCGGTATACATATATTTTGCTACTTGGGTGGTCGGCGGTTCCAACCCCGCCGACCACGCTTTACCACTCAATCTGCAAAATCCAAACAATAAAACAAACCGATGCATATACATAGTTAGATGTCTGTCCGCGGGCATAACGGCTACCGGCCATCAGCCGAGCCGTTAGGGAGAAAATCTCGGGGTCGAATCCCCTTACCAATTTTGTTAAAACAAACTTGACTTTATCGACCGACGAAGACTATTCACGGGGACACGTGTCTGATTATCATTCGCTACCACTGCTCACGAGGCATATGACATGTCAGGCTCCTATTCGCCCGTGATGCTGACGTGTCAAGCTGACTGTGTGCGACGTGTCCTGTTCTAACTCGCCGAAATCTACCACGTCGGAGTACAGAGAGCCACGTCACCTGTACGGACGGACACGTGTCAGCCAATGATTGGTCCGTATAGATGACTCATATGCCACATGTCTTGCTGGAATTTGACCATTTAAAATCCGTACAGTACGGACAATCTGCTGACGTCATCATCAGTACCCTCTAGTTGACTGAAGTTTGACTGCTTCTAACTCGAGCATACGATGTCGGATTTCGACGAAACGAACACCATCAGAATCGTCTCAACGAGCTCTTCGCGATGACGTTGTTTCTGACGATTTCCGAGATGATTATTTTTTTGCCTTCTGGACGCCCCTGAAGCCAGTTTGACTAAAAGTTTGACTGGCCGTAACTTGCACAAACGGAGTCCTTTTCGACCCGTTCAAGTTGCGTTGGAATCAGGACGTCGTTCTCTTTCTGATGGAGCTAAAATATGGAGCATTGGGAACACTTCAATTTTCACTAAAAAATTGTCCCCCGGATCAACTCTGAACCTAAGAGTATTTCCAGTTGGGATATAAATGTGGATATTAGATGAAACGCCAATATCATGCAGTTGACTCCAACAAGATGGATTTGAAAGGGGACTCTTGCCACATTGGGTCAACTCCTACGAATGGAAAGTCTGAACTAGAACCCTTGTTTTTTAGTGGCCTATTGATCCATTGAGTGAGTTTATCAAAGTGGTGCATTGGAACTTAGATTCCAAGAAGTTACTTGCCATGCCTGATCTTGGTTGAAATATAGAGGTTAAGAATTCATTCTTAACATACCTTTACATTTTGTCCTTGGTTACATGTAAAATCATCTCTTCTACGAAGGGCATGAGGAAAGCCCACCAAGAAAAATGTACCAATTGAGCTAGGACGTCATATTGCTTGTGGTTTGAAAACACAGTGATTTTATCAGAAACATTTAAAAACCAACATTCAATGAATCATCAAAATTGCAAACCCTTTAGGAGAGGAAAATATCCTTGAAAAAATTCACATGTTATTGCTTGCCCTTGCTATTCATATCCTTAGAGGCTCCTAAACATTTGGATTTCATCTCAATTTGCATCTACTAAAGTCAACTTTAGGTAACCTTTGCCTTGATTTTCTCGATTTTTGCATAATTCACTTTGTGGGATGAAAGAGAATTAGAAAATTGGACATTCAATTGAAAAACTAATCAAGAGTGTGTTTGTGGTAAAAAGAATCCATTAAGCAAAGATTTAATCAATTGGACCCCACACATGTGCTTGGTATCTTTTAGTCATATGGTTTTCATGCAAGCATTGGTCTTTTGATTTTGAATTACTCTTAGAGAAAAGCATGTTCTTCACTATCTTGGCCTAGTAAACACTTATCAAAACCCATCCCACCAAACAACTTTAGAGCTTTGAAAACATCATTCTACACTTATGTAAAATCATCAAAATCAAAATCACCTTGTTTAGTTAGGTGTATGGGAATGCATCCTTTCTCATACATTTAATTGAATTAGCACCCCTTTGAACAAGTTCATCCTAAGATAACATCCAACATCTTAGGGTTTACAAGTTCATTATCCAATCAAACCAATCAAAATCAAACCTTAAGTCTAGCATTGATCCAAAGTTTCTAAACATTCATCACTCATATCATTTACACCTTTCGTCCTTCATCTCGTCATTAGTGCTAAGAAACTTAGAGGTCACTTTTACAACAAGGTCAAAAAAAAAAGAGGAAAATGGAATATAAACTTGATCCATACATCATGAGTAATCCAAATCAATTGAATTTTCAAAGCCTTACAATGCCGATTGATTATCGAAACTCACACTTATACAATCCATACATGGGATCATTACCTTCTACAAATGCCAATGGCACAACAAGTGTGAGTATACCCAAATCAAAGATTGGAACACATTTCCCGATGTTAAATCCAAGTCCAAACCTACAAATCCACCAACCGAACAATCAATGCCATTTCCTTCAAATGAACAACATCATCCCACCAAATCCCTACAAGCCAAATGAGAATGTACCAAGCACAAGTTTTCGAAACATGAATCCAAAAAACTTTGGGATGGATATATTTGAAAATCATACGAGTATTCCAAACATGAACAATGGTCAATTTCAACCTATCATGCCAAATCTGAGTGTCATCCCAAATCAGAACATTGTCCAAAATCAAACACAATTAGACACTCCAAATCTACTTAAACAAAAGCCAAATCAACTATATCAAGGTAGTCAAGATCGAAATCAAGAAAAAATTTGGCTAGATCAAATTGCTACACTTACCAAAATAATTGAGTCATTACGCCAAGAGACATCTCCACCACCATTACCCATATCAACATCATTCCTTGGTTTAGGGCTTCCCCCTTTACCTAGCACAAATCACTCCATCCAAATCAATACAGCTAACACCAATCAAGCCATCACATCAAATCCTTGGAATATACCACAACATCAATCCTGACAAATCAAAATATGGTCTCCCAAGGACCTATCACCTCAGTCATTCCAATCATCACTATCCCTTCAATCATTCCAACCACCAATTTCACACCAATCACATCTCAACCCCTCACTACCATGATCACTCCGAGTGTATCTCAAACACTTGTCACTACATCCAACATGATTCTGAATCCACCACCACTACCACCAAAAATAAGTGCAATAAGTCATTATTGTAACATCACAGTGAAAGTACATCAAGCCTACCAAAAAGCACTTCAACAATCTCAAGCTGCCCAAGCCTCTCAAGCTACCCAACCAACACAAGCACAAACACAAAAAAATACAATTGTTGAGAACAATGATCAAGATCAATCCACCACTGAAACTATGTCTACTTCATCCAATGATCAAGTCAACATATGTCAAGAGCCACTTTTCAATCATGATGAAAATCTAACAACCAACAATGATCTAATTCAAGAAATGTCAACATTGTTTGACCCTATGGTTGAAGAAATTGGAAACTTCTTCACCACAATTGTTGAAAAAAATGATCAAGATCTCTCCATCAATGAGCACCATGAAGATATTTCCACCCCATTCGATGATCAATTCACCATACATCAAGAGCCACTTTTTAGTGATCTATTTCAAGGAGTGTTAGGATTATTCGATCCTATTAACATAATGCATGATCCATTGACCAATGATCATATTGAAAATGTCTCTACATCACCTTATGAGTTAGAGGACATATCTCAAAAGTTTATTCCAAAGCATGATCAAAATCTCTCACCAAGATCTAGCAATGGTCCTTTCCAAGACATGTTGACCCCCTTTGACCTCATGGTTACAGATACTGAAGGAACCCTAAACTCAACACTTGAGGATATTGAGTCACTTACCATGTCTAATGATGACATCCAAGAACCCTTTGTAAGCAATCCATCCTTTGAAACTGATCCATGTTAAGAACTTGATCCAAAGCATGTCGAAAGTAACTCCAAAATCATTAAAGATCAAGAATTTGTATCTTCAAGATACTAAAATAATCTAATGAGTACTCTCTTATCTATGCAAGATGATCATATCCATGTAGCACACACTCCTCCATCTACCCATGAGATGCTTTCTATGGATAGACATGTAGATAATTTTCATCTAGAACAAAATTATGTTACACAAAAAGAGCAGATTATTAACTCCTACAGTCAAACTGGGTTATCAACATTAGGATCAAATATATCCCAAATTCAGACTGAGGACATCAAGTATGCGGATATCCAACATTATCCACTCAAGGAAACAAGTCAGACAGAATAGGGTATTCTAGATTTAGCAAAGCAACAAATTGAAACAATGTCATCTATAGTGGTCATTTATTAGAGCATGTCTATCGAACAAGAGCTCTCAGAACGGGAAGAATCAAAGCATGAAGGAACTACTACCACCATATTGAGGGAAACTTCATCTCAAGAAAATATCAACATAGGGAGCACGAAGAGTCCTTATGATGAAACTACTGTCAATACTACAACCAGTCACATCACGAATCTTCATCCACCCATCACCCCATCCATGAATTGGGACCAAATTCAAAAGAAAGATTTGAATCAAAGTACAAAGAACGTTATCAAAGAAAAAGAATTAGAAAATAATGATGGAAAAATCAAATACATATGGATACTAAAGAATACAAAGAAAGATTATCCCTATCAAACTCCATTAGTCAAAGAAACTATGGGGAAAAATAAAAAAGGGAAAAGTATCCATGAAAGATGTCCACAAAAGAAAAAGCAAGCTTTTCAAGCAACGTACAAGGTATATCAAGTAGTTGGTCCTAACTCCATGCACACTTCCGTATCCACCCATCATTGCTCATCTTCCCAAGTTTAGAGAGTCAAAGGTTCCAAACTGTCAACCAATCCATCTATTACCCCTAAACACACTCCATCCACACCTCCACGCATGATATCCAATTCTCAAATTGACCATGTATTGGAAACAACTCTTCATCATAAGGATTCTGAAGGCACTCTATCGCGATGTGTGCACAAAGACAAAGCTAACTCTGGTATCGATGAAGCAGATTAAGAATCCCAAAAGCTGCATTCAAGTGCATGTATCTTAGTAGAGCAACTACTTTAAGTAGGATATCAATGGCCCATTTTGATAGAAGCATCTACATTGACAACACCTTGTGATTCAACATGAGCTTAAAATATTTCAGAAAAATCAAAAAAATCAAAAAAGAAGAAGCAAATAATCCAAAAAAAATTAGAAAATGGATTGAAAACAGTAAAGATAAAAAAATCGTCCTCTAGTGAAAACCGCATGGGCAACGCTTTGGGCAAGACCATGACAAAAACCTATAAAACAAGCGTCATGTGTAGAATCAAGCATCTATGTGTGCCAGTTCAAATGAAAGCATCTCATCCCATCCGTAATAAATTGAGCATTCCATCCATCTCATCCATAATAAATCCATCCACCCATAAACCATTTATCCAATCCATTTTCATCCATTTGCATCTGTCATCCAAGTTATCTTGATCTTGATGAAGTTTGGGGCACACTTTAGACTTGCTTATGGTAAACATCTTAACATGGGTCATTTTCATCAATCCTATCCTATGCAGCATTATCTGAGCCATTAAGCATTATCCAAATGAGAATTCTTTATCTGAACACCTTATCTTATCACAAGATAACCCATATCCATCCATCCATACACTTATTCAAGCATCCACCCATGGCATTCCGTACATTGCTAGACACTGGGGCCAAATATTTACATCTTGCTTCAAGAATAAATCTTGATCTATATCCTCCAACTTATGAGGCGATCTGAACATTGGCAAACGTGAAATCAAATTGGTCAAGCATTTGTGATCCAAAATTCAAATCACTAGCCCATGGCATATTTTGATGAGAAAACATCCCTTATCAAGCTTCATCTTTCATCAAACATCAATCCAAACAATCACTATCAGCCGCATCTAACGTTTACTTCAAACGTCACATCAAATCATTCGAACAACTTTTGTTCCAAATCAAACTTCATCAATCATGATCAATCAAATCCAATCAAAAAATCATCATCTCAAGATATCCTTGTGTTGCTAAACACTATCCTTGCATTGTTGTGCATCCTCAACAATGATATCCTAATCAATCCTGATCAATCCAATCCTTGCATTGTTGTGTGTCCTCAACAATGTTATCATCATCATCAATTCATCGATTTGATCAATCCACCTTAGCTTGTTTTTTAGAAAAAACCCCAAATAAAGCACTAATATCATCATACATGTCCATATCCAAATCGTCAAAATTGTGCGAAAAATCCAAAAACATAAGAAAATCATCAAAATCCAAAAACATCCAAAACACAAAAATCAAAAAAACATCCAAAACATCGAAAATCCAAAAACACTTAAAAATTTGGAAAACATCAAAGATATTGGAATCTAAACTATGTCGTCTTTGAGCTTAAACGTAGGCAAGGCTAATATCTGATCAGGCCCTAAGACATCAAAATCCAAAAACATTCAAAAATAAAATAAAATCAAAACAATCATAAAATCGGAAAAAACCCAAAAATAGCCTCAAAACATTCCAAAAACGTAAAAAAATCCAAATATTTAAAAATATCCATCCATCTCATCCCACTTTCACTTGAAATAATCAATCATTCATAATAAATCAATTGTCACCTTCACCCTTTGGCAACACAAATAGAAACAATCACAACAAATCAGCAAAAGCAAGCTTCAATTGTAAAATCAAAAATTGAAAGAAAACAATAAACCTTTAAACACAAAGTCAAAATCTTGATCATTCACAAACATGTCAATCGACCTTGTATCAACAACCTATCAATCAACTTATCAAACCATCATCATCCTATACAATGCGTGTCCTAGGATATATCATTCCGAAAATAGGCATCATTTTGGATATCACTTGGATTCTTATCCTATCAAAACAAATCCCTTTGGCTAGAGGTATGAAGAACATTGGCTTGTTTGCATACTTAATCTTTTCTTTTGATTTATCTTATTGCTCTCATTCAAAGGACCTCTCGATGATATCCGAATGAAGGATTTAGAGAGATAGGAATGGGGCAACAATCATTATCTTTTTGTCTATTATGCTTGTTGGGCATTCTTGTAATATAACCTTGCCGAATACTTGCTTTGTTAGGTACGTCCTAGCAAGGTTTCCGTATGTCAGGTGTGAACAAGAATACTCCTATCTATTTGTTGAGTCAAAGTCTATCACACTAGGCACAATTCCATCTTGGTTCTTTATACCCTGATGCATTGTGCCTACACGTGTTATCAAACATAAGGTAATTCGCCCTTTGAAAATCCCAACTCCTTGGCAAGAAATCATCATCATCATCATCATCTCATGTCTTGTTGGAATCTCTTATTTTCTTCTATCTCTTTCTTTTTGTGCTAACATGGTACCATGATAGTTAATCATAAATCATCAATAATGCATCCATCCTGCATCCAAAAACCATATTGCATAATGAATATCATATCATATAGAAAGCATTAATCATACCACATGCATTCATCCCCATCATTGCATAATATAGATTGGTTATTCTAAACATCTCATAAACCATACATTTATCACCTATTTTCATAATCATCCAAGCATCATCATATCAAATCATGTACATCCAAATCATCCATGCATCATCATATCATCCATTACATATAAACATCATAATCATCTCATCATCAATAATGTCACTTTCATGGTAAAAATCAAGATCAAGTGGGTGTAATATATCAAAATAGGCATGAGGCTAGCCATGGCTGATGATTGTCTACATCAAATATTCAAGTTGAACTGATCTTGAACCTCTTTGTCAAGAGATCAACCCTCAAATCAAACCTCTTCGCCCGATCTCTTGAGGGGAAAGTATACCAGCACAATTCTTCATTCGCTGGGGCAGTAGTGGGGCATCCGAAAAAATTAGAGAAATTTTGACTTTTGATCATGGAAAGATTATTCTTTGAACCAACACAACAAGTGCATCGCTTCAAAGAGGGGCAAAATGTAGACATCGAAAATATACAGATTGATATTGCACACTCGATCCTGATCTACTAACATCATTTCATCCTGAATCATCCCTCTATCTAACCATTTAATCAAATAGCCTTATTTGATTAAAGTTTTCATAATTCCCCTTTTAATTAAATAAATCCCTTGATTTAATTAAATCATTATCTATGTGTAATTAGCTAGGTCATTTCATCTTCCTATCTTTATTTAATTAAATAATCCATATTATTTGATTAAATTTCTAAATTTCATCTAATTAAATTAAATAAATTAAACATTTATCTAATTTAATCTTACATCACCCCTTTTGGTTAAATAAATCAAAATATTTATTTAACTAAGTCTTAATCATTTTCATCTCTTTTTGATTTATTTCAATCATAAAATCTAAATCAAATAGTCAAATCAACTAAATCTCCCCTTAAATTAATCAAATCCTGATTAATTTATTCCTAATCACTCAAATCCTCTAGATTTTGCAACTTGCACAATTAAATCATTTAGTTGATTTAACAATTCCCCATTTTCATTCAAAAAAGGCATCAAAGGTGGAATATTCCTCAAATTTGAAATCTCCCCCCAAAAGGACTTGTCCATCCAACAAAGCATTTAAGGCTCTTACATTGAATGATGATCTCCCTCCTTGATAGCCTTGGAAGGGTGGTCTGGGCAGTATTGCTTGTTACTAATTTATATTGATAATCTCATTGGAGAACTTCTATAATATTTTCTTCATATCATTTAATTTTGCAGCTAATGAAAAGGAACTAGAGGTAGTTTACTCCACATTAGGGTACACATACATAAAAAGTATAGGTGTGGAAAAAGTGATAGGAGCAATTTATTCTTGGGGTTCTACTAATATCTTTGGGAACATTGGCATAGGTAGTCTAGGTGGGATATTTCCACCATTGATTGAGTTGTTTTAAGCTCTTACCACCAAATCATATGGATTCAATAGAGTGCTACCCCCAAGTGAATAGATCATGACCACTATGTTGAAGTTGAAATCCTTTAAATATAAAACAAATTCCATATTTGTAGGTGGTCAAGTAGTGATAGTGATCCTATTCTAGATATAAAACAAATTCCATATTTGTAGGTGGTCAAGTAGTGATAGGGATCCTATTCTAGGCCTTATAGAATCTCATATTGAAGTCTATGACAGCCTCTTACGGTGCTCTCTTTATTGTTATCAACTATTATAATAGGGATGAGTGCTCTCCCTTCTTTGAGAAGCACTTGAAAAATTAGTCTTTGAGCCGATCCCAGGCACTAATAGAGCTATGGGCTTGAGATATATACTAGTATTGAGCTTTTCCTTTGAAGGAGGTTACCAACAACTTGAGCACTACATTTTCCTCTATGATATTATGAATTGTGCACACATCAGTGACATCTTGAAGATGCTCCTCTAAGGTTTTGAAATCCTCCCTAATGAACTTGGGGAGTTATTTTAGAGAATTTGTAGGGATTACATCCAATACCATAGGAGGAATGAGAGGAATGAGAGGAATAAGAAGGCTGTCGTTGTTGTAGGCTATAATTTTTTTGGGTTCTTGAGTGGCCATAGGAACTTGTGGTTGACCTTGCTAAGTAATTGACTGGTAGCTCTAGTAGGGGCTATGATTACTAAAGGAGGTAGCAATAGTTTTGGGTTACAAGGTGTTTGTGATCTAGTCACTAGCCTATGGCTCATGCATCTAACTTCTAATCAGACAATTAAAATAGGTCCCACTGGGTGTAACAAAAAATTGAACTATTGATCCCTAAAACTTGTGCTTCAAGAAAACAACCTCATGGAAAGTTCAATGGGTGGGGGAAAAATTATGCTCTACTAGAAAATCTCGAGGATTTTAAAAGCTGACTCTTCATTCATGTTTAATGGAGGAAAAGGGTAGGAAGAAATGAACATAAACAAATATAAACTAGGGTGATGCACCAAAGCTTTTACAACATTTCAAATCTAACTTCAAATAACCTAGGAATACCATATTCTATCGAGCCTTAGTGGGTGCTTCCTAAGAAAATATCTGAATGCTATGCTTTGTGCTTACCAAGCCTTAGTCATTTCATTCTCTTTTCAACAACAAAGGGTCTGTGGCACTTTTTGTTCAATTCTTAGGATTTTTTACATTTGGTTATTCAAAGTGGGATTTGAAATGTTGTAAAATCTTTGGTGCACCTCCCTAGTTTAGAATTAGTATGTTTATTTCTTCCTACTCTTTTCCTCTCTTAAACAAAAACAAAGAGTTGACTTCTAAAACCGCGAAGGTTGTCCAGTGGATCCCAAGTTGTCCCCCATCCAATAAAGTTTCCATAAGTCTATTTTCTTGAAGTGTAGGTTTTAGGGATCAACAAGAGTTATTGGAAGGTCCCCTTCCATGTTACTTGATGGGAGGGAAGAAAGGATTACCTGATTATTAGAGTTCTCTTCTCTTGAATTAGCATAAAAGATAGAGATAATAAGAAATAATGGAATGATAGGCCTGTTGAGTTGATGAAGTTGGAGGAAACTATGAACCAAGTAATGCATACACTTGAGAATCATCAAAAATAAGTCAAGAATACTGTTCAAAAGAAGGATTTAAATAGATTATTCAAGGAGGGATACTTGGTGCTAAAGTTGGACGTTGATAGAGCCAAGGATAAAAGGCATACTATATTTTGTATCATCTAGAGTGTCCCCTTTATTATTACCAGCTATAAGGAGGCCAATGCATTTGATCTCTCAAAGCTAGATGGTGAAACTCTTCCTATAGCAATGAATTAGATACACATCAATCCTTTCTTTTGGGGTAAAATTATAAAAAATCATGTATATATTAGTTAAGTAGTTGTTGCTTTTCATGAAAATTTGTTAAACACTCTACATTCTAACTAGGGCAATAGATGATTTAGAATGTTTGGTTTTTCTCCTAGTCATTGTGTAAATGTTCTATTTTGTGGCATTTTGATGCAATCCATTTTTTCATTTTTTTTGGATCTATCACTTTGTTACCAATCGAATATTAAGGCTTCTAAATCTTGTGATTAATAGGAAATCATCCCATAGAGGTTACCAAATATTTGACACTTTGTGCCCCACCTTGTTTTACCCACTAATCAAAACTAATCCAAGAGATTTTAAGTGGGTTTCCCATGTTATTTGTTCTTTTGTGTTGTGGTTTTCCCTTACCTTTTCCCTTAGTTGATAACTCAAAAGTAAAATACAAAACAATCCAAATTTTAGATTTTTTTTATGTTCCTATCTTGTAAAATCCCAATTAGGTATCTCTAGTTCAAATTTGGATAAAATTGAGTAAAAATTGACCAATTTATTCTTTTGTTGAGTCTATAGTGTCTAATAGATCTTGTAGGAATTTGTTATAAATTAAACCAATCACTGAAATATGGAAATTTGATTAAACTTGCAAGCTTGAAAACTAAACTATAGAATATCAATGGAGAAATATTTATAAAAAAAACTTAGAAAATATTACAACTCAATATCCATACACATAACACAAGGATTTAGATGGATACAACCATTTTGGATAAGAAAATCCACCAATAAAAGAGGAAAATCTTTATTATTCTTCAAAGAGATGCAATACATAAAATTTCCTTAATCTTACATCAAATCCAATTGCATCTATGCACCTATAAAACATTTGATAATGTCTCCATCTCAACCCCTCAATATATAGACTCATGGGGGCTCAAAATACCACCATAAAACATTACCGTGGGTCAAAAAAAGCTTCCAAAATACCATGATAAAAATCCATATGACCCTTACATGCTAAACATGGTCTCTTACATGACTTTACATCCTCTTACAGGTTGTCATAAAAGTTCCTTACAAAATAGGAGATTCTCTTATATGCATCATATACCATGTGTAGCTTATGCAAAGATTCTCTTATGCATGGCATAACTTTTTCTCACATTTAAAATTATCTCCCATACTTTTAGGCTTTATGGTTGTCATAGAATCTATCATAACAACCTTAAAAATATGTTTTCCATGTTAGGTCCCTAAATGGGCATCTTTTGACAACTACTAACTTATTTTTCAAGGCAATGACCTATAAAAAAGTTCCAACTCAGAATATCACAACCCTTTTGATGGAGCACACAAATTTAATAATATAAATGTAAAATTATCATGCGAAAATATAAAATAATAATAAATAAGTTAGGAATTTCCAAGGTTGAGACACCTTAATTAATTTTTTGTTTGTGGTGATCCAGATGTAGATAGATTGAAGCCAAATTCCAAAGAAAATGAACTTTATATAGATTTGAGTGTCCACTAGACATTGCAAAATATCTGAGGTATTGGGACATGTTTTGATCTCAACCCAAGTTCTATATGGTTAGTTTTGAATTTTCTTCCTATAGGTTCCGTAGTGGGTCCTAACCTCACATAGATCAATGAAGTTTGAAAATTACTAAGTATGGACTTTGTGAACTTTTGTTCATCTAATAGGTGGTTGTTCCTAAGTGAACCAACTCAAAGACCAAATGGTGCAATTTTTATGAAGTTTCAGGATCCACATGGACCTAATGGAGGTTCCGAACCTATATGGATTGGATGATAGTAAATTACTTGCATTTGGCTTAATGAAGTCTAAAAATTTCTAAGTATAATTTTTATGGAGAAAATGGAAGTGAACTTACCATAAGGTTTAATGGTAACTGAAATGTTCACATGGGCTTGTATAAAATCAATATTATATAAGCTTTATTAGGGTACTAATGTCCTACATGTTCAATTGTAGATAGTTTTTCTACATAGACTCGATGCTCATTATGTTTCCACATGGGCATGATACTGATAAATTTTTCACATGGCCTAATGCCATTTTTATTCTACATATCCAAATTGACCCCAATATCCTATGTATGTCTAGGTCAATGTCAAAGTTTTTCAATATTAGAGATGGAGAGATTGAAAGTGCCTGATGAAAAATGAAAGAAAAAAGCTAGGATTTTTTGGGCTTGTAGAACCTTGTGGAGATCTTTTAAGTTCATAGATTGTCTAAATGGATGGATTTTTCTTTCCACATCTTGTTGAAGGGAAAGGTTCCACCAATGGCCAATGAGTTCAAAGTTTCATAAAGAGAAAAAATGAGGACCCAATGAAGACCAAAATGTGGTAGGTAGTTTACACGAAGTCCTAAAAGACTATAGGCTATTGAAAACCTTTGAGAAATGATGGGATGTTTCCATGTACCACTTGATTTTTTTCTTTTCAACCAAATCAATAGAAAAACCACATATCTGATGAGGGTCAACTTTCCACAAAAGGTTAAATTGCAAAGATAAATTCTAGGAAACACCATGCTACTAAAACTCCCTCAACTACTAAATTTCATTCCATGGATGATCTAGAAGGGTCTTAAACTCATGTTTTCCATGGATTCCAAAGGGAAAATGAATTACCATGCTAAATTTATTAAATTGTAGACCCCTTTCTATCAGGCAACCATTTTGGGGCCACTCTTATAGTATATTTCATAAAATATTATGCACTTCTTCCTCACAATAATCAATGCATAATTATGTTAGTAGTATTGGGGGTGATTTGCACACCTCCTAGATGAGGATTCTAATGCAGACATGTCATGCATGATTGAGACTATCATGGCTAGGGTTTCCTTATTTGTCATGTGGTTTTTCCTCTCATACACCCTTTTGATTTTTAAAAGGAACTTTTGTGCTCATTATATAAAGGGTTCTTCCCTTGCTTTCTCTAGTAGACTTGTATTTTTTTCATCTTCTCCAACTATAAATAGAATTATGCCCCTATCTCAATAAGAGTTTTATTTCCACTCCCTCTCTCTTATTTCATTCTATGTACATCTTATTACCTCTATTCTTAGATGAACATTTACAATTTTTTCTATGTTTGTATGTTGTTTCAATTTTATTTGAAGGTTTTTATTATGGATTATTTCTTCTCTTTTAATGTATATAAAACCCTAACCTCTAGACATATCACTAGTATTTTGTAATAGAGAGTTGTGCGAGTAATCCTAGTAATCCTACTAATTTTATGTGTTATTTAGGTAGGAAGAAATAGATTCTAATCTTGGTACATCACCATCCTTTCAATTTCCTAATTCTCTCTCTTCTCTTTTCCCTTTCCAAGCTAATAAAATTAGGTTAATTTTAGAGTTATTCAATGTGGGGTTGGATCAACGCTGTTGCATCTAGGTTAGAGAGGAAGAAATCCTTCTTTAGAGGTTTGATATCATCTGAAATGTCTCACATCTTGAGATTAAACCCATGTTTCACTAGAATGATGAACAACAAATTCACTAAGGTTTCCTTTCAATTACTAATAGTTGATTTAAAGTTTCATTAAAACCTACAACATTTTTTGTGATCTCAATTGTAGGTCTAAAATTCATAATATTGGATAGTCTACTAAGTGCCAAGGGTGTCAAACCTAGGAGTAGGTTGGGAAGCTAAGTATCAATTAAAAAGGTGGGTAGGGAATCCTCCATTTTTTTCTATATTAAATAAAGATGGGTTTTTTAAGGTGCTACAATATATATCACCACAAATATTAGATATTAACTTTAATACAAGCCATACCAATTTTATAGTTCACCCATTTTTTGGTTTACTTTACCCCTATATGTTCCTTTATGATACTCAAGTTCAATAATCTTATTATTTTAGATATTCTACCATATAAATTTCTATAATGTGATTAATGACGGTCCTTATCTTGTATATATTTAGAAATGGTAGTGAGTTATACACTATAATAAATAAAATTAAATAATTTAATATCAAGTTGTTTCCTAGTGTGTTGAGATTGTGGGAACATGGAACCAATACTAGAGGAGTGCCTTTTTGTAGTTAGACAATAGAGTCTTTAAGCTCATACAAACTTATAATTAATATAATCAAATATGATATCACATCTTCTTGAGATTCTCTATAGTTGCAAGTTTATGCTTATTGCTTGACCCACAATAAAAGTTTAGATCCTCTCTTTTCACAAATCCAAAGTCCACAATAAGGAACCACTCTAATAGCACTTGATGTGTATCTAGTTTAGAAAACCTATCATCTAGTTCCAATTCTAGTAGCCACAGTAAAGGAATTTCAATAGTCTAACAATAATCATAATCACAACATAGTTAAATGTTGTTTTCATGTCCAAAATTCAATTTAATCAAGATTATAGGAAAATTGATAGCATCAATACAATCTTTTTATTCTTCAAAATATCATAACCATCTTATCATTAAAGCAATGAATTATTCCTTCTACTAAAAAAAAACCAATCAATGCATCCATTCACTAATGATGCACCCTCAAAATTGAATAAATTCATCCATTTATACTTTTAAAATTAGGGAATTTAAACAATCAACTCACTTGATTATTACAAAATATAATCAACATAGTTTTTTTCCATAAAAAATATTCATATGCTAATATTATAAAACCATCAAAATCATTTGAATTAGTTTTAGGGATTATCAAAACTTTTTCCACGAATAATAACTTTACTTAAAGTTTTTGGATCTATAGGAACAACCCAGTTGCATGACACTTTATTAGGATTAGGGATTGTTAGGTTTTCAACAAGGTTGAGGATTTCCACCCCACTTAGAACTATGAAATTGATTGGAACTTTACAAAAATTATCTAAATGTTGAATAATTTTTTATGATAAGAAATGAAAAAAGAAATCATTGGGAATTTTAAGTGTTCCTTTAACACTCTAAATTACCAATTCTTGAAAAATCATAAAATATTTAGTAACGAACATGAACTATTAGTAATTTATACTTTCTCCAAAATAGGTGGAAACTTTTATTTTACCTAAGTAGGTTTGAAAATTTGACTTCCTTAGTGTCAAGGAATTGTTAGCAATAAGACATTGAGCACGAAATCACTAGGTATTTGTAATTTCCATAACATATGATTTTAATAATGGGCTAATTCACAAGCTATATTCAACACACATCAACATGTGAACACAAAGATAATACTCCAATATATTGATAAAATTTGAATTCTCATTCACATAAATGATATATCAATTACAGCTCACAACAATGATTCAAAATTTCATACAAGGTTACCAAATATCAACAACAATATTATTACCCTCGCTTACAAATTCCATGAAGCTCAAATGAAATACCTAAAGGAGAATACCCTCATGAACCAAAGGGGTTTCATCCTATGATCCTAGTGATTGTTGGGTTTTTTTCCGCAGGAGGAATTAGGCACAAGTTTCTCAAAATACAAAATAATGACTTAACAGTTTGATGTACATTACATGAATTGACTCCCTACATTTATGTGATAACAATTTATCTTAAGGAAGAAGTCGTTCTTGTATTAAAATAGAACCAAAGCATATAATTTTAATTTTGAATTATCATGCTAGCCTATGGACCTATCCACATGCTTCCCTGGCCCCTTCATTCTTCCTAAAACTTTTCAATTGATATCACATGATCTAGAGATGTCTTATCCATTATGCCTACTAAAGTAAGTGTCATTTGTCTAGCACAATCATCTTCTAGTAACAATATCTTTTTGGAACCTAATCCATTTACCTTGATATTTGGATGTGTAGTGCAAGTATCATCATAGATGCTATGTTCCAAAATAGAATATGTAATGTGCTCCTATATAGGAATGTAGAGAGATTCTTGGAAGCGATTCTACTTTGGTATATTGAGCTTGGATTGGAAATTTTTTGATGGTGATATCTTTTCGATAGATGACCCTTTTCCATGGGCTCTAGATATGAAGTGAGTTTTTTATTGTGGATGTTACATTCCAAACCACAAGTCATTATGTACTCCTATGGAGGAATGTTGAGGAATTCTCATATTTTTCTCTTTAGTTAATTTCTCAAAAAAGAGGACATGATAAGTCCTCCCCTCTCAAGATTTTTTTTTCTTAAGCAATACAAATTAGAGTGTTCAATCATGTTAATTCCTTCCCAAGTGGAATCTTTATTGGTAGATTATTCCAATGCACAAGATATTTTTGGTATGCTCTTATTTCTTAGGTTCTTGACTCAGGTATCAGTCATAGATTCTAAAATGAGAGTGAGTTTTCCTTCACCATATAGTGGTGGTAAATCAGCCCAAGGAGATATATTCAATCCCAAAACCTTCTTCAAACATGGAACATGGAAGATGTTATGAATTTTCTATTTTTCATAAGCTCCACCTCATAAGAAAATTCTCCAACCTTTCATATTATCTTGTGTGGCCCATACAACTTAGGTTTGAGCTTCTTTTCTCAACCTTTATTAATTGAAGACTATCTATAGGGTCACAACCTTATGAATACCATATCTCGCACCTAAAATGATCTTTTTGTGTGCTTCCTATCTATGTATATATATATATATATATATATATATATATATATATATATAATTTTGGGAAAATTACAGATGATCCTTGAGAATTCTCAAAATATCTTTACTTTGCTTTACCAAATCACTTGTTTTAAAAAATCTACTATCTATGATGACTAACTCTATAACAGTTAATGCATCATATCTATAGAGTTATCTAAATTGAGAAATTCCAATTGACATGTGATAGGTTTTGTTGTAGAAATACTCTCCCAAATGCAATCATTTGATCGAGGTTGATTGTTGATTGGTGGCATAATTCCTCAAGTATCCTTCTAGCCAATTGTATCTAGTTTTCTCATTAGTTTTTGAATGATATCTTGTATTAGTGGTGATATTGGTTCCTATTATGTGGAGTAACTCCTTCCAAAAAGTATTGAGGAACCAGCTATCTTTGTTAGTGATAATGTTCTTGGGTAGCCCATGCAATCGAAAAGCATCCTTGAAGAATAGTTCTACAACTTGTGGAGATTTATAGTCACTAGAGATGGTAAAAAAATAAACATACTTAGCCAATATATCCAATAAAAAATGGATGTAGTCTTTACCTTATGCCTTGGGTAATCCGGTGATGAAATCCATGGAGATACTTTCCCATTTTTGTTCAAAAATGAGAAAATGTTGTAGTAATCTAGTTGAAAATTCTTGCTCCCCCTTGTTCTACTAACATGTGATGCATTCCCTGATGTTTGAGAGAAAATCCTCCTAAAGAGTCTTCCAAGAAAAAAATTCTTTGATCTTCTGATATGTTTTGCAGAATCGAGGGTTCCCTGTTGTTGGAACATTATGGTAAGCCTCTAATATATTCTCTTTTACCTTGGATTTTAAAACCAGGAATGCTTTGTTCTTGAATAGTATTATACCTTTCACCACTACATTCTGGTCATCCCTTTGTGCACCTTCTGGGACTTTGGTATCAAAGGGATCCCTGGAATATTCCTCCATGATGGAATCCTTTGAATCAATTAATATGATGTAGACATGACATAGTGTAGGTCTCCTAGAGAGTGCATCTTTCATAACATTCGTCTTTCCCTTGATATATTCAATATAAAAATCATATTCTTTTAGCTTACTTTCCCGTTTTTTCTACCTAACATTCAATTTTTATTGGCTCACGAATAATTTCAAACTATTATAATCATTCTTGACCATAAATCTTTTTACACTAGGTATTACATGAACTTCTCCAAAGCATGCATTGTAGCTAGAATCTATTTATCATATAAGGGATATCTTGTTTCATTGTCCCTCAATATCCTAATTTTAATTACTATGGGGTGTCCCTTCTAAGAAAGTACCACTCCAATTTATGCACCAAAAGTATCACATTCTACAACAAATGGAAGTGAGAAATTGGGAATTGCAAGAACTGAAAAATAGTTGATTGCCTCTTTTAGATTCTCAAAGGTCCCCTATGCTTCTATTTCCTATCCAAAGGATCCTAATTTATTTGATTGTTAATAGGTGTTGTAGATTGATAAAATACTATGAAAAACCTTTGATAATAGATACACAATCCAAAGAAACCTCTTAGCTGGGACAGGGTTGTAGGAGGGGGCTACTCTAAAATGGCTTGGATCTTTTGTTGATCAACTTGAACTCCTTTAGAACTAATGACATGTCCCAAACACAATATATTTTTTGACCAAAACTCACATTTGGATATCTTTGTAAAGAGAGTTTGTTGTTATAGAATTCCCAAGATTATATCCAAATGCTTCAAATGTTCTTCCCATGTTTTTCTATAGATCATAATATCATTAAAGAAAAAAAAATTGAATTTTCTCAAGTAGGGTATGTGCAGGATCATCATGGAAAAAAAAAGCCTTAAGTGGTAAAAAATTTAGAAAAATTAGAGTTAGGCAACTTGACATAAAAATTTGAATAAGTTATCTATATTATTTCAAAAATATGTAAGAATAGAATTTGTAGAAAATTGAATGTAGTTTCTAAACTACTAGGTTTTTTTTTTTAAATCTATTTGGTGAAAATTTGAAATTTAAATGAGTAGTACTTAAATTTCATGGAAAAATAAGTAGATTTATTCGACCACCCTAACCACAATAAAATGATAATATTTTTTATAATATTTTAAATATAAGTAGAGGACTCATGTCTCAATGTGATGAATATTTTTGTACTTTTTACAAGTAAATAATTAATTATGAATTTTTATTAAAATTTTTAAAATATAAAAACTCATATGTCTGACCACCTTGGTCAAAACTTCATGAAATTAATTTTTTTTTTAATCCTATAGTATGCAAAGCATAGAATGTGATGCATGTTTTGGATTCAAAAAATATGATACCATTTGAAAGATATAGATTTTTTTCAATCAGCCTATCAATTAGGACTTTAGTCATAATTGAAATAGAAAATGAATAATAAATATTTCTTAAATACAAAGTAAAGAATAATTTATATTGATGGAAAAATGAGAATCTCCTTTAAAAACCCTTTTCATTTCATCAATTTTGGGTTAAAAAAAAGTTCTCAGCCACATGGGCCATCATATCACCACTTTTTGGCCCATCATGATCTTGCACATACCCAGTACTTACAAAAAATATGATTCATGCATGATAAGAAATTTATCAGAGAAATAGTGAGACCAAAGGGCATAACGAGGAACTCAAAATTCCCATAGTGACATCAAAAAATAGTCTTCTATACATCTTCCGTCATGTAGATTTGGTGGTATCTAAACCTCAAATCAATCTTTGAGAAGTATATCACACAATGTAACTCATCAATCTTCTCATCTATGCACAATATGGGGTAATGGTTCTTAATGGTCTTCTTTTTCAATTCTTGGTAGTCTATAAACATTCGTAAACTATCATCCTTCTTGTTTACCAACACCACAAAATATTAAAATGACTAGAGATTGGTCTAACGTATCCCATATCTAACAAATCCTTTTTTTCTTTCTCTATCTCCTCCTTATATATCCAGGGATGATGGTAAGGGGTGGTCATAACCGACTTTCATCCTAGTTCAAGTTCTATGATATGATGGAAACCTCTATACGACAAAAATATGGTAAGCATGCCACTAAAAACCAGTCTATTATTATCCATAATATTTTTCATATACATATTAACTTGACCATTCATACCTTTAGAAGATTCTTTTGGAATAACTTAACAACTAACAATCCAAAAAAACTTGGTTTTTTTAGAAGATCCTCTCCATTCTCTTGGTTCATACTACTTGTGGACCTCCATTAGCCATTCCCTTTAAAATCACATCCTTCCCATTGGATTTGAGCATGAGTTCCATCATTTGGTAGTTTGTAGTATACTCACCCAATGAATCAAGCCATTTCACACCTAAAATTACATCAATTTCATAGAAACCAATAACATAGAATTCATTACAAACCTTATGATCTCCAAATGTTATGTCTAGCTTTTGAACTTTCTCCTTCCTGGGTAAGTTATACCTATCTACCATAGTGACAATGAAGAATTAATTTTTTTTACCATCTAGCCTTATTCTATTCACAATTTCCTCATCAATGAAGTTGTGGGTAGCTCCTCCATCAATCAGAACCATCACTCTTTTCTTGGAAAGGAATCCTCAAAACTTGAAACAGTAGTATTTATGTGTGCTAGATAGAGATGCTAGAATAATGCCATTGTCCTTCTCCTTATCTTCCTCCCTTGGAAGGATTTATTTTATATCATGAAACTCTTCAGACCCATCTAATTCTAATTCTTTATCAGAAAGGACTTCTATATAGTGAACTTTCCCCTTACCAAGAAATATGCATCCTAGAACTGATGGCTCTATATAGGAGAAACAAAGTTTCTTCCTCCAGAGCTAATACCTAGTCTCTTCATCTACCTTCTTCATCACATTAGGAGTTACATATTTGGGTCCTATTATTGGAACATGTAGTGGTATTTTCTAGAACCCACCCTTATTTTTTCATGTGTTGGGTTTAGGTGGGTTAGGGAAAACATTCTTTGGAATGGATGGATCTATTGGAAAAACAAGGACAAACAATTGAGAGGGGAGGTGAATCAGTTTTCAAAGAATATAAAAAAATTTCAAACTTAACTTTATCTCATATCTGATGAATGAACAATAAACCATAAACAATAAACACATCAGAAGCAAAAAGAACAACAATATTTTTACGTCGAGACCCTATTAGGGGAAAAGCCACAGTGGATGTTAGTCCACAATATTATACCCTGTTAAAAGTATAATGAAAAATAATGGGAATGCACATGCATTCAAGTACACTTCCTAGAGCTCACTGCTCAAATACAAAAGGTCTCACTACCCAACAATACAAAGAAATTTGGATTAGATTTGTAGGGTATGAACTGAGAAAATAGCTTCTATACAAGCCTGATTACAGTTCTAGTTAAGCACAAAAAATTGTCTTCACACTTCACTCAAAATTCTTCACACTCTTCTCTGCAATTGAATGAATAAATAGATGTTCACACACTTTCTCTTCCACTAGATTTCCTTCACACCACTCACTAAATTCGTACAAAAAACTAACCTTATATATCTGCAACATGAAATTACATCAACAACTTCATCAGCCAAAAGTATAAAACAAGTTTACAATGTCGGCCCAAATTTACAAATAAATTTTTAATGTGAATCATACACCATAAAAAAATATTATGATGTGACCCAGAACAATATCCTCAAGTGCACCAAACATTTAAATTTTAATCTTCAATGATTTGCAACACATTACAACCACTATGTCGGCGAAGAACATGAAAACCCAAACACACATGGCAAAAATATTTGACCTCAAGCACACTGATCAACATGGACATACAACAAAGATAGAGAATGATCTAGAAGCATCCACAAGCAACAAGAACTAATAGAGAATCATCCACAACAACATAAATCACATAAATCACATAGTTTTCAATCAGGAACACTGATAGAGACCACATAAACACTGTCAGAGCACAATTGTTCATAGCATGATCAAATATTCACGTGAACCTTTGAAACTTATGGTAGATGAACTAGATACTCTCAGAAGTAAACACTTTAGTCCATAACAACTGATCTTCAACGTACAGAACAAAACACCTTCATGACCTTCACTATTCCACTAGCAACCTACAACTCTTCCTTTAACAATTTTCTCAATATCCTTAACATATACAACCTTCTCTATAACGATGCTAATAGTGTTGACATCAATGGAAACCACATATCAACAACACAACCACAACATCCAACAATCTCCCCCTTTGGCATTGATGGCAACACATGATGTGAAAAATACCATCAACACAACTACACTTACTCGCCCTTTGGTTCTAACTCAATTTCTCCTCAACACAGTCACATGACTCTTCTCCCACATAACTCTTCTCCCTAGATAAGAAAAATATTTTCACATGAATCTTCTCCCCTTTTGACATCAATGGAAAAGATAAACATTATCTTCCCATATACAAGCTTTGAACCACATATCTACACATTTGAGTACTCCCCTGAGTAACAACCACAAAAACATCAATCTGGATCAAGAAATATCTATGAAGCACATAGATTGATACAATAAAATGCATCTTTAGTTCATATCAAGAGGGGTTATTACCCCTATCATCCCTCTGAGATACTCAAAAGTTTCCTTCAACAATGACTTGGTGAAAATTTCTACAATCTATTCTTTGGTAGGCACATATTCTAGTCTGATTTCTTTCTCATTCACTTTCTCCCTCAAAAAGTGAAATTTGATTGATATATGATTTTTCTTAGAGTGTAGCACCATATTCTTTGATATGTTTATTGCACTTGAGTTGTCACAGTATATGGCAATAGGTTCATCATATACTACTTTGATAGCTTACATTTGTTTCATCCACATCACTTGAGTATAGTTACTTGCAGCAACAATATATTCTACCATAGCAGTAGATAGAGATATGGAATTCTACTTTTTACTCAACCAAGACACCTACTTCTTCCCTAGGAAGAAGGCACCACCACAAGTACTCTTCATGTCATCTACATCTCCTAACTAGTCTGCATCAATATATGCACTCAAAGTAAGATCATCATCCTTAGGATACCACAACCCAAAATTAGTTGTTCCTTTTAGATATCTAAAGATTCTCTTTACAATAGTCACATGTGATTCTTTCGGATTAGCCTGAAATCTAGCTTGACCATACATACAACATTCATAATCTATGTTTTGGTCTGAGTTAAATAGAGCAATCCACCAATCATTAACCTATATCTTTTTTGATTTTCCTTAGGAGAATCATCATTTTGTGTTAACTTGCATCCGGTTACCATGGGAGTACCAACTGGATTTGAGTCTTCCATGCCAAACTTCTTCAGCAGCTCTCTCACATATTTGGACTGAGATATGAAAATTACCTTGTCTAACTGAGTACTTACAATCCCAGAAAGAACTTAATCTCTCCAATCATGCTCATTTCAAATTCATTCTTCATTTCATCAACAAACTTCATAAATAGATTGCCATTTCCTCCAAAAATAATGTCATCAACAAAGACTTCATTTATCAACTCTTTGTCATGATCCAACTTGAAATACAAGTTGTTTTCAGAAGTACCTTTATTGAATCCAAGCTTTAATAAGTATTTATCCAATATAGCATACCAAGCTCTAGGGGCTTGCTTGAGTCCATACAGAGATTTCTTCAATCGACAAACCATTTCTTACTTATCAGTTAGTAGAAATCCATCCGGTTGTTCAACATATACCTCTTCTTCTAGCTCACCATTTAGAAAATCTGACTTTGCATCCATTTGATAGACTTTATAGTTCTTATATGCAGCATAAGCAAGAAATAATATAACAACTTCAATTCTGGCAATAGGGGCAAAATTTTCTTCAAAATCAATACCTTCCATCTATGAATATCCTTTACATACCAGCCTTGCTTTATTCTGAACCACTTCACCTTGTTCATTCAACTTATTTTGAAAGACCCATTTAGTACCAATCACATTTTTATCTTTAGGTCTAGGAACAAGTATCCATGTATCATTCTTTTCAATCTACATCAGCTCTTCCTTCATAGCTTCCATCTAGTGTTCATCATTGCAGGCTTCATTAACATCTTTAGGATCAATCTTGGAAATCAGGAAATACTCTTCTATAATATTTCTTCTAGTTTTCACACCTTATTCTTGTCTCCTATAATTTGATTTTCATAATGATTTAGCTTTACATACCTCAGAATTTTAGGATTCTCTCAAACTTATGGTTCTTCTATTTCTTCCTTTTCACTTGCAATTGTCTCTCCTTCATGAATTTCTTGATTTACCAAAACAAATGGAAGTTGTTTTACCATAAAATATGGAACAATTTGAAGTTGATTATGTGTCTAAGCATTTTCCCCTTTGTTTGTGTTGTCTTCTTGGTCATTTGAATCATATCCATAGTATCTAGATGATCTAGTGGAGTCCTCACCGACTTTGACATTTGCACTTTCAACTATTTTTCTCAATCTTTTGTTATAGCATTGGTAGGACTTGCTTTTTGTAGAGAAACTATTATGCCTTGCATCACCACCCCATTTTGATTTGGAACAAAATGGGTCCCCCTTTCTTTTGCTTGTGTTTCATTGTTTTTTTTGGTTACTGGCTTTCCCCTTGGGATTTCTTTTGTTTTCTGCCTAGGTTTTCCTTCTTGTTTTGTCAAATTTTGGTTTTGTCTTTACTTAAGCTAGTTCCCTTCTTGTTAAGTATTCAATGAAATAATCACAAGAAGAAGTGTATCTTATGATAATATATCTTACCTCCTTCTAATGACTAATGGGGACTCTATTTTCTAGGGTTAAATCACACACGTGATGATATTTGCCAAGGGAGCTCAGTTGGAATTCATTCCTTGGTCTAGTTGGTCACAATTCTCCTCTAAGAAGAAAGTCGGCAAGACCTTGCAGATGTCTTGCTGACTACTAGTGCATTCTGTCAATATGTGTCTATGTCGATAGTTGATAAGACCCCGGAGATGTCACAGTGAGTGGAATTTATATGCAGGCATCTATCGACAAGACAAGGGTCATCATCCCACCGACATAGAGTTGTTCTCTTTGGCAGGAGATTTCCTTCGGGGAGAAGTCTCAGTGAATTCTCCATGTCTCACCGACCGATGACAGATAGAACACATTTTGATATGAGGGTTTGGCTTCGGGAGGAATTCTTAGCGACTTCTCTATGTCTCACCAACTACCGCACAACGAGCAAACACTTCGGCAGGAGTCATCTTCTTCGCCAAGAAGTCTCAACAAAGTCTTCGGGTCTCACCGACTAGTGTAGAAAAAATGAACCCCCTTTTGGTGAGAGTTATTCCTTCAGTGGGAGGTCTTGCTGAATGCCTGTAGTCTTGCTGACTGCCAATAAAGGCATGCCTTTCGGCGAAAGACTTTCCTTTGGAAAGAAGTCTTGGTGAGTGCATCGGGTCTCATAGAGAAAGAATAAAGAGGGGGTCTATCGATATGAGATCTTGCATTCTTTTCGATTCAAAATGTCCTACCGACATATTGCTTCATCGGGGAGAGAACGAAATTATCACGATGACAAAATTGGACTTATGAAGGTTCCTCTGCGAGACATAAGATGTCTGCAGGACATCTCCTTGACAAGAGAAAGCTACAACGACGCATGTGAAATGAAAGAACCCATGTCAGCATGACTACAGAAAGGTCTCCCCGAAATAAAAGGAACGGCGAAAGGTTTTCTCTTTGCGAAGAAGTCTCGGTGAGTTGACGAAGTCTCACTGACTAGTGCAAACAAGCATACACTTCGGCGAGAGTTGTTCTCTTCGGCATGTGGTCTCACCGAACACCTGCAGTCTTGTCGATTGCCGAGGAGGGTTTGTCTTCAGGGAGAGTGGTTCACCTTTGGTATGAAGTCTGGCCGACATGCCAGAGTCTTGGTGACACAAAGGAGATATCGCCATAGGTCTTGCCAACAAAAGAAGGTCCCATCAAAGGTTTGAGCCCGACGATAATTTTTCCTTCGGTAGAACATCTAGCTGAAAGGAATAGGTCTTGCCAAAGGGTCAGTCTTCGGTATGACACGAGGGGCTCGATATAAGGTCTCCCCGAAGTGGGATTGTCTCACCAACATGAAATAAAGGCATTGGCTGAAGGGGATTTCATCGCCATAAGGTCTTGGCAAGGAAAGAAAGTCACATCAAAAGGATTGGTCTTCGATGTGACGCATGGAGATCATTAAAAGGTCTCACCGATGTGAGATTGTCTTAGCAAAAGGGAAAAACAAAATCACCGGAGGATCTAGGGTTCGGTGTAATCTTTCAGTGACTCATGATTGTCTCACCGAAACAAAAAGGGCTTGAGCTCGAAGAGGACAAGAGGAAATCAGAGAGACTCCAAAAAAATGAAGGGGCTTCGCTATGAGGTCACAGCGACAAGCGATAGTCCTGCCAACATGAAGAAGCTCGCTGAAAGATTTGCACTCTCGGCAAAAATTCTCACCGACATGAGGAGGTCATGTTGAAAAGGCCAAGCTGAGGGAGAAAACGAAAGGGTCACTGTAAAGTCTCGGTGACCATGTGAAGTCCCACTGAAAGAAATGGAGCTTGCCAAGAGGGTAATGCCTTCACCATAAGGTCTTGGCGAAGAAAGGAGGTCATGCCGATAGGATGTCCCTTCGAGGAGAGGAAAGGTATGCACCAAGAGGTCTGGCTAACATTCAGGAGTCACGCTGATAACAAGGAGGGGATCGGTAAGAGAAGAGAAATTCAAGGTAATGTCTCCCCGATTCTGATAAGTCTCAGCGATACCGAGGAAGTTCGCAAGGAGAGAGGTGGCTTCGATGAAACTCTCACTGAAGAAAGGTCATGCCGACATGAAGGGAGGTCCCACTGAAGGAAATTGAGCTCGGAAAATGATTTTTCCTTCGCCCTAAGGTTTGGCAACTACAGAGAGTTACACCGAAATAGAATGGGCTTGGCGGGGAGAAAACAAAGATCGGGGAGACTCCAAATGAATAGAGGGGCTTCGATGAAAGTTTTTAGTGAAACGAGGGGGTCTTGTCGATGTAGAGTGTGCTCGCTGAGAGAAGGACTTTGCCATGTGGTCTTGCTGATAGGTTTTACTAGCTCAATATGACTTTTGCAGCTTGCTGAAACATCTTACTGACTTCCATATGCTATGTTGATAACTGTTAAGACAAAATCGCATCGAGGAGACACAATAAGTGTCTCACCGACATGCGATTCAAGGTGGACCACTTTTGACTGCCTGATGAAGCTCGCTTGGCATATGCCCAACCAACCAGAGGAAGCCAAAAGAGTGACTCATCAGTCCCTTTAACTGATTAACTACTCCTGTGAGGGAAAGAAGGCCAACAAAATGCAAATCAGATGGACTCTTTCTCAGAACAGATGACGATGGATCAGCTCAAGCGATGGCGTTTAGATTTGCAAGGAGGCTCAACGGTGCTTCCAGAAGATGTTCAAATGTACAGAGAATTCTAGAATAGAAAGGAGGCCGAAGGAAGGATTTGTGATTCATAGGGACAGCTATAATGACCACTAACAGGCAGATCAATATTAATGAAGATATTCTGAGCATTCAATGCAGATTTCAGAGGGAGTTCGAGTATGGACATGTAGATAGATGAGTTAATGTTGTAGTTGCAAAAAGATCTAAAAGTTTCTCCTGAGGTCAAGCCATCACTGACTCAGACATCAGGGCTTCTCATTGAATGTAGCATTGATTCTTTTCAAAAGATCTGAGAGCCAATTCTATAGTCTATAGATATTTTGTAAACCCTAATGCAAGGGGGGAATAATGCATTCTCTTTGGCACATTCTGTATATAAGGTATTCTTGCCTATTTGTAAAGGTTATAACTGGTAGGATTAGAACAAATAGGAATATAGGGGATAGAATTTGATCCTGATTCTTTTTAATAGGACCTTCTTTTGTCTTCTTGGAGTAGGAGTTAGATTCAGAATAGACTAATGTATCTTTCAGTTTTCTTAGTATAAATGGAAACAATTTGAAATCATAGATTTTTTGTACACTGGTGATTGTGCCAGCTTTGTAAATGTTGCTTATCTATTTCACTAACAGTAGAAGCCACAGATGAAAATCTATTTCATTTTGTGTTTCAGAATGGTGTTTGTCTTGAGTTGATCATCTGATTTGAGAAGCTTTCAAGGAATGAGTTTGATTTTATGTTTTGTTTGAATGGTAACTTACAATTTGTTGTTCAAATTAACACTGTGAATGAATGAAACTATGTGTTAGTCACAAGTTAAGTTTGTTCTATAGTTTTAGTTAGGAATTCCTTGAAAGGAAATAGATCTAGTTAATTTGGATGAATTATTGTTCTTTTCTGTTCCAAATCCCCGATCCATCTTTTTTTTTTTATTTAAAACCCCAGTCAGAGTAAGTTTAAGTTTATGTCTAACCCAAAACAATCCAAAAGCTCAACACCAGCAGGCCCCTTGAATATTACTGTTGCATTGACCACTGAGTAACATCAACACAATTGAGACCCAACTACAAAGACCTTGGGAGCTAAGGCATCCATGTGTTGTCTTTCTCTTTCAGGAGAAATAGAGTAGCAATATTCTATTTGCATGTTGTTGTACCAAAACACACGTCAACAGTAACCTAGAAAAATTCCTTCATCGCTTCTTGCATCAAACTTTCCTATGTCCTCATCTCTCTTAATATAACACTTGCTTCCAAAAATCTTGAAATATTTAATAGTAGGCTAATAATCAAACCATAGTTCAAAAGGAGTCTTACCAAAATTACCATTGACATTTACCCAGTTTAAAATGTACACAATAGTGCTTACAACATCACTCCAATAGATGTGAGACACATTTCCTTCTATCATCATTGTTCTAGTAGCATCTAGAATTGTTATGTTCTTCCTCTCTGTAACTTCATTTTGTTTAGGGGTTCAGGGAACAGATAACTATCTTTTGATTCTATGCTCTTCATAGAAAGAATTGAACTTCTTGGAGGTGAACTTGCCACCTCCATTTGACCTTAAGCATTTTATTTTCAGACCTTTCTCATTCTCTACTATAGCTTTGAAAATTTTGAACTTTTCTAATGCTTCACATTTTTCTCTTAAGAAAGCAACCCATATCATTCTAGACTAATCATCCATAAGTAACATAAAGTACCTTTCTCCATGTACACTTCTAACTCTGGAGGGACCACATAGATTAGTATGCACCAACTCTAGTAATCCATTTGAATAATGTTGTTTGCTCTGAAAATAAACTCTAGTCTATTTTCCCATCTGACATTCCTTGCAAATTGTGTTAGCAGGCTTCACTAGCTTAGGTAGGTCTCTTATTGCTTGAGTGGAACTCACTTTGACAATGTTATCAAAATTCACATGACATAGCCTCCTATACCATAACCAACTTTCATCTACTTGAGAAATTAAACAAATTTCACTAGCAACATTCAAGTGAAAAATATTACCTTTTGTCTTTTTACCTAAAGCAATTACATTTCCAGAACTTCCAAGTATCCTACATCTTCCACCTTTGAATTGAAGAGAATAATGCTTGTCCACCATATTTCCAACACTCAATGGGTTGTGCTTCAGTCCTTCAACATAAAGGACATCATCAATGTTACGCTTACCACCAAGAAAAATACATCCTCTACCACGAGTCACACTAGCATTGTTATCTTTGAATCTTACAACCTCACCATCATACTTCTCTAGACTTACAAATTTTATTTTGTCGCCATTCATTTGATGTGAGCATTTATTTTCAATAACCCACTCATCCTTTTCTTCAATTCAGGTTGTAAGAGGTTTCTCAACTTTAGTAGATTTAGTAGCCACTAGACCATTTTCGTTGATAGCAAGGAACACCCATTCATCTTCATTTCCATTATCTTTATCAGACTCTTCATCAGTCACTCCTTTAGTATAGTAACATTTCTTTTGAAATCTAAATTTATTAGGCTTAGTCCTAGGAACTCTTTTAGGACACGTTGATGCAAAATGACCTATTTTATTGCAAGAGAAACATTTAATAGGCAACACTCCTTTATACTTACCTTGTCCTTTGCCTTCTTTCTTCAAAATCAGTGATTCTGACTCTTCTACTTCTCTTTCTTCATCTTCGAACTATTTCATTTCTTCCTCATACTTGAATGACTTTATGGAGCACTCTCCCAGATTATATCTTTGCTTGTTTCTTCTGGATACAGTAGCCTTAAATGCAGTTTCATTCTTGGGAACAAATTCACCAAATTCGCTCAACTCAAAAGCAGCAAGTTTACCAATTAGTGTATCTCTTGACATATTTGTCACTGGTCTAAATTCTTCAATAGCATGAGACTTTGAATTGTAAGAGGGAGGAAATGATCTTAGCACTTTAGCCACAATTAATACCCATCACTAGTTCATTTACTCTCAACATAAAAGAAGAAGTATTTTCATCTTCACCCATCTTTAAGTTTTCATAATTTCCTTTCAAACTTTGTAGCTTAGCCATATTCACATGTACATCTCCTTCATACAAAGTTTCCAACTTCATCGAAATCTCATGAGTTTTCTTTAGACCTAACACATTTGTCATTTCTGAATCTATTAGTGCACTCAGCAAAGCTTCAATAGCTCTAACATTATTCTCAGCCTATTTAATCTCATCAGTAGTGGAATGACCATGCTGAGGAATAACATATGGATTATTTGTAATATTTGTGAAGGATTCACCAATACACCTCAAATGACACTCCATCCTAGCTTTCCATAGTGAGTAGTTGGTTCCATCGAATCTAGGACTGTCCTTCTTGTATGATGCCATCTCATATCACCTCAAGCTTGTAAGCTTTTTCAGAGGAATCTGCTTTGATACCAATTGTTGGAAAAACAAGGATAGACAACTGAGAGGGGGGGTGAATTAGTTGTCATAGAATATCTAAACTTTTCAAACTTTACTTAACTAAATATCAAATCTAATGAATGAACAATAAACCATAAAAAGTCAACAAATCATAAGCACAAAGAACACCAATATTTTATGTGGAAACCCTACTAGGGGAAAAACCATGGTGGATGTTAGTCCACAATATTATACCCTATTAAAAGTATAATGAAAAATAATGGGAATGCACATGCATTCAGACACACTGCCTAGAGCTCACTACTCAAATACAAAAAAGTCTCACTTCCCAACAATACAAAGCAATTCAGATTAGATCAATAGGGTATGAACTAAGAAAATAGATTCTACACAAGCCTAATTACAGTTCCAGTTAAGTACAAAAAAAATTCTTCACACTCTGCTTTGTAATTGAATGAATAAATCGATGTTTGCACACTTTCTCTTCCTTTGTCTTTCCTTCACACCACTCACTAAATTTGCACAAACAACCACTCTTATATATCTGCAACATGAAATTACATCAAAAAATTCATCGACCAAAAGTATAAAACAAGTTTACAATGTTGGCCCAAATTCACAACTAAATTTTTAATGCAAATCATACACCATTGACAAATATTATGATGTGACCCAAAACAATATCCTCATGTGTGCCAAACATTCAAATTTTAATCTTCAAGGATCTGCAACATGTTACAACCACTATGTCAGCAAAGAAGATGAAACCTCAAACACACATGAGAAAAATCTTCGACCTCGAGCACACCAATCAATGTGAACATACAAAAAAGATAGAGAATGATCTAGAAGCATCCACAAGAACTAATAGAGAAACATTTGCAGTGACATATATTACCAGAATCACATAATCTTCAATCAGGAACGCTAACAAAGACCACAAAAACAATGTCAGAGCACAACTATTCATAGCATGATCAAATATTCACATGAACCTATCAAACTTCTAGTAGATGAACTAGATACTCTCAACAATAAACCCTTTAATCCATAGCAACTATCTTCAATGTATAGAACAAAACACCTTCATGACCTTCATTGTTCTACTAGCAACCTTCAACTCTTCCTTCAGCAATTTTCTCAATATCCTCGACATATACAACCTTCACTACAATGATTCTAATAGTGTTGACATCAATGGAAACCACATATCAGCAACACAACCACAACATCCAACAGGCTCAAGTGTTAGATCCCTCTTAATAGTTTCTTGTAAAGTGATTGGTGAAAATAATTTCACAAACCCCCTAAGAGGTTTGGTAAGTTTGAAAATAAAGAGATGCACAATCCTCTTTTCTGATAATTTGGGTACCATCATCGCCACTTTCTAAAAATCCATTATATAGTTATGGGTGATCCCACAATAGTGGTTTACACTTTTTGGGACATCGTGATTTTTGTTGAAATCACATATTTTTTTAAAATATAATGATTTAATCCTTGAAAATGTTTCATTTAAAGGATTCTAATTTAATATGGTTTGATCAAATCACCTTAGATCAATCCGCCTTGGATAGAACCCCGCTAGTTTTAAACCATACCTATATTAGAGTCTCCTTTACACCTATCAAAATTATGATAAAAAACTAGTTTTGATTTACCTTTTGGGTAATCAAATGAATTCATTTGGAACCGAATCCTGCACAAGGAAGGTGTATTCCATTAGTTCATACTTTTTGCAATGAGCCATAACTTTTATATTCTGGCAAAAAGCCATCTTTTGTATCTCTGTGGCAATGAGCCCTCTAGGTTATAGCCTTGTTGGACAATGAGTCCTTGTTTTAGATAGTGAGTCCTTATTTTAGATAGTGAGCCTTTTTGTAATAATTTTTTATATTCTATATGGTGTGAGTTAATCCTCACCATGGTTTTTCCCTCATTGGGTTTTCCACATAAATCTGGTGTTACTGTGTTTATGTGTTAGATTTTAGTTTCTACTTTGGTATTTGATGATTAATAATTTAAGTAGTATTAAGCATTAGTTCTAGTGATTGATTAAAAGGTTTAATTTTGTAACAAATAATTCACCCCCCTCTTACTTTTCCTATTCAACAATTGGTATCAAATCTTGGTCCTTTGGAATGAGTTTAATAGCTTGAAAGATACCTTGGTAGATTGAACAAAATGGTGAATGGATCTGACTTGGTTGAAGAATTAAGAACAATGACTTTAGAGTCTAAAAGTGAAGATTTGAAAGAGAATGTTAAGAAAGTAGATGAATGCATTCAAAAACTAAGGAATCAAATCTAGAAGTTCAAATTCAAACATAAAGAAGTTATCTAGGAACTCAAGGAAGCAACAGAGACTACTGAGAATCTAATCATGAAACTTGAAGAAAGCAAAAGTTTGGAAGAAAATCTAAAATTGGAAATTGAAAAAAGCAAGATAGGGGAAGGATTCTTTAAAGAGATTATAAATCAGAAGATAGAAAAATGTGATAAGCTTGAATAAGAAGTAGTAACCCTAAGAGTTGATCTAGAAAAATTGAAAGCTCGTGAAGAAAGGTTTGAGACAAGTTCTAGAATGCTTGATGAGTTGATTTCATCTCAAAAACTTGCTAAGGATAAAGGTGGTCTAGGAATTGAAGAAGGGAAAAGATCAAAGACTAAGATAGTTTTTAACAAAGCAGAAGTGAAAGGACATTTCAAGGCAATACTTATGAAAAACGGAACCGAAGGAACAATACTGGAAGGTTTACCATCCGAAAACCGAATGCTCAAAGGTATTCATATTTTAATGGTCTTTGTTTCTCATGCAGTAAGTTTAGACATAAAAAAATGTAAAAGTAGGATGAATTAGAATAGAATGAGTCAAAATGTTGAATTCCTTGTTGGAAAATGTTATGTTTGCAACAAGTTTGGGCATAGATCTACCGAATGTAAAAGAAAATGATGATGAACAAGTTTAATACGAGTGAAAGGATTCAATCTTTTCAAGGCTACTATTACATATGAAATATATTCAGACACAAGGAAAATCAGTGGAGGTCAAGGATGAATCCAAATTCATTTTATCAAGGATATGTTGCGTGCTACACTTGCAACAAACCATGACATATCTCAAAATTTTGTAAGAGAAAATTTGGGAAGAAAACTAATCTAAAATAGAAAATCAAGCCTATAAACAAGCTAAATCTTGAAGAAGTAAGGAGAGAAATGACAAAAATTTAGAGGAATAAGGAAGAAACTGAGAACAAGGATGAATCAAACAACCATGTATCTGCATTCAATGCAGATGCCTCTTCCAAGTACTGAACCTAGTAGTGATTTTAGGGGGAGAAATCACATAAAAAATATAACAAGCCCCTGATATATGAGGTTTCATGCCATGACACAAGGATAAGTGATGTGAATCTTTATTTTGAAGGTATTGGAGAAAATTTTGGTAGAAAAGAAGCAAATTAGGAAAATTGTGGAGCTCTTCTTGGTTTACAGTGTATCTGGCAACTCAAAAGCTGAAAAGAAATAAATGAAAAAATAGGGAAAAGAAAAGCACCATTCTTGGAGGAAAAGGAAGATTGTGGAAGAGATTCTATTGTACTAGGTTCTAGCAAAGAGGCTTCATCATCCAAAAATTGATTCGACAAATTTGATTGAGGGAAAGGTACTGACAAAATAAAGTACTAATGATGATGTTATAAGTGATAAATTACTTTTTGCGATAAAACCCTAAAAGTGGCATGTTAAATAAAGAAGTTGAGTGGTCATTCTTTTTCAAATTGTGAATTGAATGAGCTAAGGAGTGATGTGCAACTAAAAGATAACGAGTTACGGTTGTGGCAAGAAAATGTATAGAGAACAAAGCTAAAGTAATGGAGTCAAAAGAAATGGTGGTATTTGATCTGTGCAACAACAAATTACAAAAATTAAGTTACAAATTGATGAATTTATCCATGAAAAGATTTGAAATTTGGAAGGATCGCTTTCAATTGAGAAAATACAAAAATTCAAGAGTGTAGGGCACAAAGGTGTATACATTTGGAGTGAATTTCCATACTTTTTAGATATAGACACTGTTTGATTTGTCCTAAGTAGAATTCAAGGGGATCATATGATCATCAAAAAACCCTATGGGATTACAAAGGAAGCAAGTGCAGGAATTACAAGGTTATGAAATGATGGACCTATCCCAATAAAGAATTTAGTAAAGAACAAAGAGGTCGAAGCCCTATCTGGAGTGACATGAGACCAAAGGGTACTTCAAATTCATACTATAGTTGACCTTGTGATAAGGTATATGGCATATGGCATTTCATATAAGATTTATTTCAGAAATAGGGAAGGTTATACTTTGGCGAATTTTATTTACATTGAGCATCCAATGGTTGAAAAACATGAAGATTTCAACTTGTGAGTTACTGTGGAATAAATTAATGGAGAACATTACTATTAAAAAGGAAGACAATTACCCTTTTCATTTTGGATCTATAGTTATATGTTTGATGATGTACTTTCTAAAGTCATTGCCATTGAAAGAGAATGTTGTGTAGAAGTTAGTCATACCAGTCGGTAAGTAGGTCTACCAGTATCTAGAATTTCTAGTAGAGAAGGAAAATATTTGTAAAGAACACTTTGTAACCAAAATAAATGAATGGAGCTCTAGTATAGTTTCTAATCTTCTTGGGACATCTAAGGTAGTATCTTCCTCCGAGAAGGGGAAAGAAAGAAGAATCATTTCAATTTCCCCTCCAAAAATAAAGAAACTAAAGATAGAAGAGAAGAAAGAATAAAAGGAAGTAAATATTACAGAGGAAATTGATCTGGTATCAATGGATGATGAAGAAGAAAGAAGGTGTTGAAGATTCTTGTGTGATCTGATGGATAAAAGAATATTGGAGATGTTCGGTTGTCTCGACCAACATATGAACATGATGAGATCACAAATTCCTTGGTTGATTATATAATTCATAATGATATCTATCTGAGCGAATCGAAAAATGTCTTATAGGAAGTATCGATTCATAAAATTGAAGATAGACTAAAGGTATTAACACGTAGGGAAACAAAAGAAAGAGATGATATTTAATTGGCTATGGAAGAAATATGTAGAAATTCATAGAAGATATTGATTGAGAGCATAAATAAATTGAATACATGCATAAAAAGTGTAAACAATGTATATAGGTATTGTCTTTGGTGGCCTACTGCTATCAGAAAATATAGAGAAAAAATCAATCCTATTGATCTTCAGCTAGATTCTACTAGAAAAAAATATAATATCCTTAATGATAGGGATGGAGCACAGAAGAAAAGGATCAATTTATTATAGCCTAAACTTTCAGACATACTGGTATAGAGGGTTAGTATTGTGAAGGCATTTTGGAAAGTCAAAGAGATAATTGAATTGAGATTGGAATAGCTTTTTTGGTCTCTTGGTGGAAGCTGAGAAAAATGAACAAAATATCACTATCCCAAATATTCTTCTAGAAAATAAATATTTGATAGTGATGAAAAATAGTATTTGTGTAAACATCCAAATGGAAATGGATTCTTGGAAGACATTTCTTCTAAAATAAAAATAAAAATACAAAGATATATTTTAGGGGAAAAAGGATTGAGGTAAAGAGCCATTTTTTATATCACTTTTTGAAATATTTTTTTTATAGAAATTTTGAAGGGGGAGATAAATATTCCTTTGCCATTTATTTCAAAGGGGGAGAGAGAGAACATGTGAAAAATGAAAATCATCACAACTCAACAAAAGGAGAAAACTACAAAGGATGTTGTTTTCTTTCCACATCTTGTGTTACCATCAATGACAAAGGGGGAGATTATTGGAAATTGGATTGCATCAAATAGTTTCCATTGATTTCAACATAGTACCAAATGTATGAGGCATTTATAGGAAGATATTGCCTATCAAATATGTTCTTTATCAGTGAGTTGTTGTGCTAGTTTTTGGGTCCAGATTCTACTGCAAGCCAAGCTATGTCTTTGATATCTTAACTATGTCATCATGATTCACTCAGAAAACTATATTCAAGAACTTGAGCAGTTTTGTGTTGGGAGTAGTAAGTTATCAATGACAAAGCTTAAATTTGTACACTACAGTTATGGTAGTATGCATTGGAATCAAGGAACATTGAGAGGGGGGGTGAATCAGTTTTTTGCAAAATTTAACTTTATTAACTTGATCTTTAAACCACTTATAGCATTGAACCAAAGGAAAGATTAAAGAACACAAGACAATCAACCACAAAAGCATAACAAAAGATTTTTTTTTACGTGGAAACCCTATTAAGGGAAAAACCACGGTGGAGGTTAATCCACAATATGAGTATACTCAAAATAAGTGTTTACAAATGGGGAATGCACATGAATTTTGGCACACTACCTGGAGCTCACTGCTCAAATACAAAAGGCTTACTACCCAAAAGAAGACTCCCTGTCTTAAATTCAAAATCAGAAGAAAACTGGAGTGGATGAACTATGAGATAGCATCTACTAATTTCTTATTATAGTTCTAGTTAAGTACATTGATCACATTCTTCACATTTTGTCTGATTCTTCTCTTAAAACTTTGTCTACTTTAATTCAAATCACCAATCTTTGTTCTAATCAAATGAAAATATGCATAATCGATCTATATTCCTTATAACTCTGACATCATATGCATCATATGTCAAAATGATATGAATAATCAATTATATATATCCGCAACTAGAGATTAAAACAACTGAATGTCGACTTTAACAAAATATGAAACATGTACAAACTGTTGGCCCAATCTATAAATAATTATCAATGCAAACAAAAAAATGTCAGTCAAAACATAGTAAGGACCCAAAATAACATGTCTCAAACATGAAACACCTTAAACAATTATGCCTAAGATATTTGCAACATGCTACACTCATCTAGTCAGCCTTTCTACACTGTTATATTGTAAATCAATAAACCGTATTTTCTAACTTGCACACCAATCAATGTGGGGCCTTATGATTCAAAGATAAGATAGTTCATACATAAAAGACCTTCCTTTATATCCACAACACAAAATGACAACAAGAAATTACATATGAGTCAATGTACACAACTCTGTCAGATGCCCTATTTTAGCTTTGATAGTTAACACATCTTCAATCTGAACTTCCGGTATAAGAAAATTATGAGGTGCAAATGGGATTATTGACTAGGGTTTCCATCAATGACAACATCAGTTGACTTGTACAATGTATCTTTCCAACAATCTCCCCCTTTGGCATTGGTGGCAACACAGTGAAAAATGACAAGTGTTGGAATCAGTACCAACAAATATACAACAATCCTCAAAACTTCAAAATAATTTAATCACAACTCTCCCTAAGATGAATATGACATTTTTGACTGTCCCACACTCCCCCTTTGACATTAATGGAAAAGAAATGAATCCACATACTAAAAATTATACAAAATTTCTATGAACATGCTTTTATAACTTACATGGACTTGAATATGTCTACAAAATTGCTCTTCAACAAGCTTAAACTAGTATCCCAACCCTTTTTGAGACTCTCCAAAATAGTCATGTGACCATAGAACAAGTAGTTTTTCATCTCTGATAACTCAAGATTTTTCAAATCACTGACAACCATAGAATCCTGTTCTTCCTTCATTGCACTAAGAATTGTCTCCATTTTAGGAGAAATTAGTCCTTTGAACTCACATAACCTTTCAAAAAATGTCTTTTTCATGCTTCATAATTTTAATTTTGTCAAGCAGGGATATGACTTGACCTTCTTGCTTACCAACAAAAATGGTTAGAGGATCAAAGGTTTAGGAAATATCTACTAACTATTTCTCATACTCCTTAATTTTCTTCTTAGTAACTTCAGTGAATTTTGACAAGGATAAGCATGACTTGTAGATATTTCCACCCTTAGATAATGCACCTTGAATGTTCTTTTCATAGGTAGCTAATAAGGCTTTATCATTAGCAATCATACACTTCAATCTACTGAACCTATTTGCATCAAATTCTTTTTGGACCTTATCCTTAGCGTACTTTTCAAGAGACTCAAAGTGAATAATTTTAAAGTTGATAAGTTTCTTTAGCTAATTGGAGGGAGAATCAGATGAGTCCTTAACATGTGCGGGCATGATCTTCTCCAAGATACTAGATGCAAGACATAGCAGTGCACTGTCCTCAATGTGAGATTTCAATATCTCCTCCCTTGTCTTGGCCTGAGAAAATGATGCTACCTTCATCTTCTGAATAAGGGATAGAGTGGTCGAGTTGATAGGACCTTCAACCCATTCAAGGTCAAACTTTTGTTGTTCTTCTAAAAACTTATTTACTACCTTTGCAGTGTCCCTTTCCTCCATAGCAACCTCCTTTGCCTCAACCTTTTTTTCTTCAATAATAGATTCTTGCTTGGCTTTGGGAACTCTATTTCTTCAACTGAAATATCTTTAGGATCTTTAGTCTCCATGGGAATTTTATTATCTTGCATATCTAGAGGATTCTGAGTGTCCTCAATTATGTCTTCTTTCACTTCTTCAATAGTAGCCCAAACATCTTGAACTTTTGGACTAGATGGAACATCTTCATCATGAGTTTCTTCAAAGACAATGTTCTTCAACAAAACTAGCTTAAGAATATTCGTAGTTTCTTTTTCTACTTCCTCAGTCTACCTGATCATAAGCTTATTCACCCTTGATTTTCTCTTAAAATCCTTTTTAGCATCATTGAGGATTTTCTTCTTTTCTTCTTTTGATATTACCAGACATAGATTGGAAAGTATGCATTCTCTCATTTGTTCATCTTCAACTCTTGCATTTACTCTCCTCATTTCTATGACTTAATATAACCCTTTAGGTAACTCTAACATTATTTCTGTGAGATTCATATTCAAAATATTAAAATATTTTATTGTGGCTTCTTCAAGAGTTCTCTAACCGACACTATCAAAAGTGTCATACCATTCAAAAAGTGGTTTGAGATTACCATCCTTAATTGAAACTTTTTCCACTTCTTCTATAGTCATACATGATCTATCAATTTTCACCTTGTTTTTGGATTTTTCTTCACTAGAGGGCTTGTACTTAGAGAAATTTGATGCCTTTGCTCCCTTATGCTTTATTTCTCTTACTTCTTCATCATATTCTATAGCAACATAGACTTTTGTACTTTTATCCTTCTTTCTCTTTCCTTCTCTTCTGAATTTCTTGACTTGAGCTTTTATTGGGCTTGATTTGTTTGTAGGACTGGATGAGGGTGTAGAGCTCCTTGTAGATCTAGATCTGGTAGAGGATGTTTCTAGACTAGCTGACTCAGTTCTAGTAGGCTCCCCTTCTTCAACTTGTTCTCTTTTCTTCCTAGCTTCCCTCATTTCTTCAACTGATATGTCGATGCTTTCTACAAAAGCTTCAACTTCCTCTCTCACCTTCAAGACTATCATAGGCTTCTTCAGTTGTGTATGTGCTTGCATATTCTTCTCTTCAAAGGTTCCAAAAATTTCTTCTATTGGATCTTGAGGTTTATTCAACAAGTGTTGGGCGTACAACTACAAAATGTGTTCTTCAACCTCATATCCCATAGGAATTATCCAAAGTGTTCTAGGTTCTATTGCTTTCATCAAACACTGATTAATGTCAACCATGAAGCAAATAGTGTCCTTATATTTTTCCACAATAGATTTAGGAATCCTTTCCCTATCTTGCATTTCACTATAAGATTTTGAAGTAACCCTAGATAGCAATTTTCCTTTCTTTGCTATCACTAATTCTATATAAGATGTCTCTAATTTGAACAGCTATCAGTCTGTCACCTTCCCATTGCACTTTAACAATTCCTGAAACTTCATTCATGAAGTAGAAGAATAGACATAACATCAGATTTCCATACTTGAAAAAGTTCTTCTTGTCCTTCTTTATTTTACCAAGATTTTCAATTAGCTAGCTCTGAAGTAACTCACATAAGTCATATTCTGCATTTTCCTTGATCATTTGATAAGCTGCATAGATTGTACTACCAGATACAGAGTTATCTAGGTTGGAGTGATAGATTTTATATCCAATAACCATAGAAGAAAATATTACATCCAATTCAATGATTTCATTAATTGTCATGGCTCTTTTGTCGAAAGTGGAACTAGTTTCCTTAGTGACTATTTGTCTCTTCACAACTAACAATGTGGAAAACCCACCAGATGAATTCAGACCAGTAACAATGGTTATAACTTCTCTTGTGATCTTGAAGGGCTGATTTAACCATATGAACAATGCATGCACTCAACTTAGCATGTACCGGACCCATTCATTTTTGTCGAACACTAAAAACTTCATAATTTGTGTGAACTTCTCCTCTAAAGTCTTAAATTCAGACCTTACACAAAGATCTTCTCCAACAATGTGATTTGTGTACAAATTTAACAACTGGGAGCTTCCTAATTCCTCAAGATTCACATGAATATATGCCCTAATATCTTCAATGTGCAAAACACCATACAAAATGGAAGAAAATGTACCTAATGGTTCTATCTCAATGGATTTGAATGAGTTCCATTTTCATTTTGGGTGGGGTCTATCTTTAATATCAAAAACCAACAGAGTGGCCATTTCCAGAAATTTCAAGTTCACAAGTTTGCAAATAAATACCTTTCACCAGATTAGGGTTTGCTCACCGAATCACCTTTAGACTTGTATCTCGCCAAAATTCATTGCAGATCTCTTCAAACTTCTTCTTCTTGAAATGAAATGTGAAAAATGAGGAATAGAAGTAACATTTTATCATTTGCTCACCTAAATTTTTATTGCAATAAATGCTTCTGCCCTAGGTCTTCTAGATACCCTCTTTTCATAGTCTATGATAGAAAATTCTTCTACGGACCTTCAATTTTTCATAAATTTCCTCCACAAGTGTTCCCAAAACATTTGTAGATCACTAATGAAATCGTTGCAATTTTCCACATTCTGGTACCAACTATTGGCAGGGGGTAAAATATTTTCTTGATAGCTACCCCTAGGCCAGAGGCCTTAAAATAATTCTTGGAGGAATTTCCAGCACCAGGTTTTGGTGCAGGTTCATTTCCCACATAAGAATCACTCTTCTTCACCAATGTCTTCTTCATTTGATTCCTGATCTCATCTGCAGTAACTTTTCCTTTTCCTTTATCATCCTTTTTCATATTTTTCCCTTTGTTTACTAGACCCCTCTTGCTTTGAAAAAATATTACAATGTGACCAAATTTGTTACAATTATAGTACATGGAATTAATTTTTCCAGACCAATTATTCCATTGATTTTCTCTTGATCTACACTGGTTGGCAATACGGCCAAATCTATTGCAGGCATAACATCTGACATTTCTATTGAAAAAGTTATTTTTCATATTTTTTCATTCAATTGAATTATGACCATAATTATTGCAATTGAAGCATTGACTAGACAATGATGGACCACTTGGATTCATTCTACTTCTACATTGAGTAGCCATATAACCAAATTTATTGCAAAAAATAGTATCCATTGAACTTTTGAGTATTGGGTTGTCTTACTGAATACCTTCTAGCTTTTTTCATCTGATTTCCTTGCCTAAATTTCCTTTGACCAGATCCAAAGCTTTCTCCTTTCTCATATCCAAGACCTTGCTTGTCACTTCCAATATTCTAACTTTGAATCAGTTCATCAAGCTTAATTGAGCTAATCTTGAACTTCTCCTTGTATTCATTTATAGTAGCAATTCCATCCCTGAGAATAACAATTTATCTTTCAAGCTCTTCTTCATTGTTTCTGGATTGTTGCAATTCAAGCTCTAGCTGATTGAATCCATCATTAATTATGTTGCATTCTTCAAATTTTTCTTTCAAGGATTGAGTAAGATTCTCTTCATTCTTATTTTTCTCTTCAATCTCCTTGTTCATCCTCATCACAATATATTCCATCTCATGCTTTAGGACAACATTATCTTTGGTGATATTTTCACATTCTTCTGTCTTTTCCTTCAAGGTTTGACTTAGGTGTTCATCTTCCATGCTTTTACTCTCTTTCTGCTTGAGATGATCACAAATATCCTTTATCTTTTCCATGGAATTATTTATTTGATCTTTCAATGATTGAATGAATTTCTTAACATTCATGAGGCTTGCTTGCAATTCTTGGACTTCAAATTTGGATTGATCAAGATCATCTAATGCCACCAAAATTTGGTGATGAAGACTATTGGAATTCATTGAATCACCTTCTTGGATCTTCCCAAAGCTATTGAACTTCTTCCGAGGAACTTCTTTTGGGGAACTAGGCTCTGATACCAATTGTTGGAATCAAGGAACACTGAGAGGGGGGGTTGAATCAGTGTTCTATAAAATTTAACTTTATTAACTTGATCTTTAAAGTCCTTATATAATTGAACCAAAAGAAAGATGAAAGAACACAAGGAAATCAACCACAACACCATAACACAAGAATTTTTTACGTGGAAACCATATTAGGGGAAAAACCATGGTGAAGGTTAATCCACAATATGAGTATACTCAAAATAAGTGTTTACAAATGGGGAATGCACATGCATTTAGGCACACTACCTAGAGCTCACTACTCAAATACAAAAGGATTACAGGCCAAAAGAAGAATCACTATCTTACAATCATAGTTGGAAGAAAACTAGAGTGGATGAACTATAAGATAGCATCTGCTAATGCCTGATTATACTTTCTTCACATTCTTTTTGATTCTACTCTTGAAAGACTATCTGCTTTAATTTGAATCACCAATATTTATTCTACTCAATTGAAACTTTGCACAATCGATCTATATTCCTTAATACTCTCACATCGTATGCATCATATGTCAAATTGATATGAATAATCAATTATATATATCTGCAACTAGAGATTAAAACAACTGCATGTCGACTTTAACAAAATATGAAACATGTACACAAACTGTCAACCCAATCCATAAATAATTATCAAAGTGAACAAAAAAATGTCAGACAAAACATAGTAAGAACCCAAAATAAAATATCTCAAACATGAAACACCTTAAACAATTATGCCTCGAATATCCACAACATGTTATACTCATCTAGTCTGCTTTTCTGCACTGTTAGATTGAAAATTAATAAACTAGATCTTCTAACTTGCACACCAATGAATGTGAGGCCCCATGATTCAAAGATAAGATAGTCCATAAATCAAAAGACCTTCCCTGAGATCCACAACACAAAATGATAACAGGAAATTACATATGATTCAAAGTACACAACTCTATCAGATGCCCTGTTTTAGCTTTGACAGTTAACACATATCTTCAATCTGACTTCTGGTATAAGAAAATACTGAGGTGTGGATGGGATTACTAACTAGGGTTTCCATCAATGACAACACTAGATGAATTGTGTAGTGTCTCTTTCCAACATTATGATGAGAATTTTATGTTACATCGTATTCAAAAGTTGTTTGACCATTTGAAGCTTTTATGTTTGGGTCCCAATCTTGGTTGACCTATCACACATTATGTATTAAGAAAATTAAATCTACCTTGGGGATGTTTTGTATAGATCCTAGTTGACTTAATATGATGTACTACATGAATCATATATAGGATGTTTTGAAGTGAAACAATGTAGAGGTGAAAGAGTGAGTGAGAAGTGGGTGTGTAAGGTATGAGTGTGAAAAGGATTAAGTGGTATGTGAAGATTTGAGCCTAAATGCGTTATCAATTGTGGATAAGTGCAAATTAGTTGAGTGATTGTTGTGTGAGGTATTACTTAATATTATGAACTTCATTTGGAATTTAATCTTATAAAACGAAGGTGTATATTCCATCAGTTCATACTTTTGGCAGTGAACCTAAACTTTTATATTCTCGTAGAAAGCCTTCTTTTGTATCTCTATGGCAATGAGCCCTCTGGGTTGTAGTCCTGTTGGATAGTGAGTCCTTGTTCCAAATAGTGAGTCCTTATTTTAGGTAGTGACTCTTTATGTAATTGGTTCTGATATTCTCTATAGTGTGAGTTAATCCTCATCCTGGTCTTTTTATCATTGGGTTTTCCACATAAATTTGGTGTTACTGTGCTTATGTGTTGGATTTGAGTTTCTGCATTAGTATTTGATGATTAATCATTTAAGAAGTATTAAGTATTAGTTCTAGTGATTGAATTAGTTATCACATAATTAAATGTCTAGTTTGGCCAAAAATTGTAAACCAGTATTGTGGGATCAACCTCATATACTTAGTGATATTGTTTGATCATGTTCATATTGCTAAAATATTCTTCTTCATCCTTTAACTCAAATCTATAAAAAATAATGTTTTTGAATTCATGAAATCTATGAGTTTGATCATGTCCCTAGGTAGTATGGCCATGAAACCACCATTCATAGGCTTCCCCTTTGAGATGCAAAGAGAAAAAATGAACCACGCCTCTGTCTATCATAGGATTGAGCAAGAAATAAGTTTCCATCTTTTGTAACCAGTCTCTAGCTAAGATCATGTTACTCCCATCAAAATATGTTGCAAAAAGTTTTCCCAACTTATTTCAGATCCTTGCTTTTGTATAACCCTTTCTTTCATGCTCCACTTTCGTTAGAAATCCTATATAGTTTGCATAAGACATATTTGGTTTTATTTCTTATTATAAGGATTGGTGTTCACCATGACATATATGAATAGTTTCCAAATTGAAGGCATTATTGTTTATAGGTTCACTTCTCCCTTGTTTGATTTCTAGTAAGAATATGTTCTTTGGGGTCCCTTACGAAATATTATTTTATAGAGCATTGATTTTGCCAATGGTTGATGATGTTGTGATTTTAATTTCCACCTAACATCGTTTCCATCAAGATTTTTAATACATCTCTTGTCTCCACTAGGGTTGCGGGTATATCGCTTAACCCTCTTGTAATCATGTAAATTTTTGAAATCATTTCCTTAAATATTTCTTCATTTTTTGACATCTTCCATTTTTATAGGTTTGAATTTCCCTCTTGATCCAATTTCTTTATTTCTCTCCTCTAGTACCTAATGTCTCTTTTGCTCAACATCAATCATTAGGAAAACCCTATTGGTTTGTAGAATAGTAATTTGATACTACTGTAATGTCCCTAACATATGGTTTTTAACAAAATGATGATTTTTAGATTGTATTCAACACATATCAACATATGAATATAAATATAACTCTCCAATATATTGATAAAATTTATAGTCCCATTCACATAAATGGTATATATCAATTACAACTCACAAAAATGATCTGAAATATCATACAAGGTAACCATAAATAAACAACAATATTATTAACCTTCCTTATAGATTCCTTGAAGCTTAGATGCAATCCTTGAATGTGAATTCCCTCAGGAACCAAAGGGGTTTCATCCTCTAATATTAGTGATTGCTACCTATTTTCATCCAATGATCACAAAATCCTATGGGTTTTTGTCCACAAAAATAATTAGAAACAAGTGTCTCAAAATACAAAAGAATGGCACAATAATTTTATGTCCATTACATGAATTAACTCCCTACATTTATATGCTAACAATTTTCCTTAAGGAACAAGTCAGGGTTGAGCCAAAATAGTTCCAAAGCTTAGAATTTGAATTTCAAACACTACACTAGGTCAGAATTAAGGCCACAATATATTCTTTTGGAATTATTGTACCACCTTTTGGACCTATCCACATGCTTCCATAGCCCCTTCCTTCTTCCTAAAAGTTCACAATTAATGTTGCATAATTCAGAGGTGTCTTATACATTATGGTTGCTAAAGTAGGTGACATTTTCCTAGCATAGTCATCTTCTAATAACAATATATTTATGTTACTAATACATTTCCCCTTAGATTTGGATGTGATGTGTAGTTTTAATTTTGGACTCTATGCTTAAATCTGCAAGGAAAAATGTGCTCTTGTAGAGGAATGCAAAGAGATTCCTAGAAGCGATTCTACTCTACTAGAATGAGCATGGACTATTGATTTTCTAATGGTCATATATTTTTGGTATATGACCCTTTTTCTATGAGTTATGGATATGATGTGTAGTTGTTATTGTTGATGTTATGTTCCAAATAACAAGCCAAGATGTTATCTTGTGGAGAATGTAGAGAAAATATCAAATTCTTCCTTCAGTTATTTTCCCAAAACAAGAGACATTATAGTATTCCAATTATTCCTAAAAAAATTAAAATTATTGATACTTGAAAACTCATCAAAAAATTAGTAGGGAATAAGAACTTTTGGTGATTTCCAGTGCTCCCAAAATAGGTTGAAACTCAAATTTTATTCCACAGTAGGTTTGATACTCCAATTTCCTTCAAACTTAGTCTAATTTTCTCAAATCTCCACCAATGAAACTAGATATACCTAGTTGATCCTTCTATAGGATGAATTCCTTGATCAAAATTAATTTGAAAATTCCCCTTGAAATACATCACCAAAACTAACTACAACACAACAAAAGACAAAATTGAAAACAAAAAGTAGAAAAATTTTTGTCATAGAGGATTACTTGTGAACCCATAAGCTCCTGTATCAAACATGTTGGGTAAGTGAAATATTCTATGAATTTATAACTCACAAGCATTTTTTCAAGTTTGGAACATGAATTACATGCTTAAATAATTCTAGAGCATTAATCTAGAAGGCTTCATCTACTTCTTTATTCTTCCAATTGACTAAGTATTCCATATGTATATTCCCCTTTATTATTTTAGCCACTCAAAAATTAATCACTTTATCTCTCTTCAATTTTTTTCTCAAGAAATTGATGTATCCATCTTTTTGATTCTTTCAAATTTAAATGTATATTCCCTTGTGTAGTTATTTTTACTTTATAATACTTTTACAAATCAAGAACATTAAAAATAGGAGATATATTCATGCCTACTATAGGTTGAATCTCATTAGAATTGGATGAAAACTTCCTCAACACCCTACATGGTGCTATCTTCTTCGACCTCAACTTATTATATGTTCCCTTTAGGAACCCCTCTTTCCTCAAATGTGTGTCATCCAATAATAATGGTTCCCAAACTTGGGATTGTAGCATTGTAAATATTCACCCTTGATAATTTCACACTATGTTTTGCTTCCCCTTAAGTTATTAGACATATGTGTAAACCTAATTTCCTAAATTATGAATTCCATAGCCCATTTCAACAATTACAAAAAAATTGCAAGTAGAAAAAAATGCATTCATCTAATACTTTTATCTTGACACCTTAATTTCTAAAAATAGGGCTAGGACACATACGCCCAAGGAAAATTAGTCCCCTTGTTTTCGCTCCAAATTCAAATGTGTCAGTGTCATCACTTTGTTTTTGTAATTCAAATGTCTAAAGTTGACTATCATATTTAATTTATTAGAAATTATAATAACTACCTATAAATACCTAGTTATTGCATTTTTTGAAACATTTCTAGCATCAAGTGAAATGATTGAGAAAAAATTATTGTCAAGAGAAATAATAAGCAAATCAAGAGAAAATTTTCAATGATTTATTGCAGCAATTCAAGATCCAAGCATCATGTAAAATCATATGTGAGTTTATGTATGTTTATCTTATCATTGTTTATGAAGGCTAATCTCTATGTATGTCTCCAAAAAATTCAAGCAAATGAAGCAAGCAAGATCCAATTCTCGAGGTCTTTTGTATGAATTCAATTCTTCAAGGAATTCATTGAAGGGTGGTCAGTTGCAACACTTTTTTGATTCATCATTCCTTCTTAGCATTTATCCATTTTTCATTGACATTGCCATTTTGGAAGTGGAAACACTAACATGGTGTTTGACTAAGGCAAGCCCCTAATTGGCACAACCCTTCATCTCTCTTTGAATGTGTAGGTTCCAAGTTTGGATGAGTTTGGAAGAAGTTTTAAGATCAATTACCCATTGTTGCAATAAAATCCCTACATCTTGAAAACTCAAGAAAACTCACCTATAGAAATATCTAACAATGATCCAACAAAATTGTAAACATAAATATAAATATTTGATCTAGCATCAAAGACTGGGAAAATAGATCTTAAATCCCAATGTAACGAAAGATATTCCCATGGTGATTTAGTCCTCCATTTTTAGCACCAAATTCATACCATAGGTGTACAATGTTGAACATTTGGAATACTGAGCGAGGGGGTGAATCAGTATTCAAAAAACTCGTAATAAAATACACTTAAAAATTATTACAATTTTGACTAAATTAGCAAGAGAGAACATAGAAACAAGTCAATGCAATCATACACATGAACTTCAAGATTTTTACATGGAAAACCTAGAATGGGAAAAACCACAGTGAGGGTTAACTCATAATATATTATATCTGGATACAAAATACTATGGGGCTCACTACCAGGACTCACTATCCTTAAAAGGCTCATATCTTGAGTACAAAAGATGGTTCATTGTCAAGATTCAATGATAGTGGCTCACTATCGAAAGAATGAATTGATGTAATACACCTTCAATGTGCAAGGTCTAGTTCCATTGAAGCTCAAAATATAAAGTACTGCATTTCTCAACAAACCTGTATTACTAATAAAGCATTTAGGCTCTAATATTCTCCTTTCTTCACTTGCTTGCACACTCACACATACTCACACACACACACTCTTGATTCTATCTTATATTATATACAAGTATATCTTATTCATCAATTAGGTTGGCCTAATTGGATGAACACAAAATAATCAAAACCTTTCTTCATCTACACTATATAATATTTGAACATTTTATCCATGTAGTGCATTATTCCAGGTTAGCTATTAGTCTTTATAATATATTTCATTCACTAAGTCGACCAACACTAAACCACAATTCTCCAAACCAACAAATAATCCTCAAAGAAAACACCTTTTGGATTTGAGAACACATTAGTTTCCCATCATACTACCTGTCAAGAGACTATCAGTAAAACCATAGTATAAGAATGTTCACTTTAGTAGAATGTGGAATCTCCCACATAGTATACCTCACATAGAACAATAGTAGGATATAGAGTTAAACTATGTCAAAGATAACTTTTTGTTCATAGCAAAAGATGTTTCAAGATCCAAGAAATAACAGTTTGAATGATTCAATAAAGCATGGTTAATATATTAGAGTCATATCAAATCTTGCGGTGAGTTTTTGGACTCAAATACCAACACAGTGATCCATCACATAGGAGTATTACCGGTAGAGAATAAATTTTAGTAAACCAAGAAAACTTATCATGTAGTTATCACCATGTAGCTATTACCATGTTGACATCAATGAAAACATAGGAACAACCAACACAACCATCCATACTTCATGCTCATGTTGCAAAGCTTCCAACAATCTCCCCCTTTTTCATTGATTGCAACATGCATGACAATTTTTTTTAAGTATACTACAACTAAATGTTCTGACAACTCCCCCTATCAAAATTGTTCTTCACAAATTTTTTTTTCCTCCAACTCTTTATCTCTCCCCCTTTGACATCAATGACAAAGGGAGGGGTCCAATATAAATGTACATATGCATCAAAAAGTAATAAAAAATATATGAACACTAAATTAACTTGAAGAAGAACCTCTAAGACTCTCTAAAATAGCCTTCCATGACAATTTACCTTCTTCCCATGAACCTTTTGCACTAACTAGAGTCTTGTAAAATATATCAAGTTTAGTTAGAGACTCTATACCATATGTTAAAGTATTGGGACTAAGATTGATATTTGATAATTCACCAATACAACCAAGAGCACTAGAAATAGAAGTATGTTTAATTTTAGTCATGTCTTTGAGTGCCACAAACTTCTAGATAACATTTGTCCTTCGATATTGTAAAGAGAATAATTTTTCCTGAAGCTACACAATGTAGGACCACCTCTGATTATCATTATCTTTTGCTAAATTGTATGTATCTTCCTGAGTGCGTAGTCAAGGCTCATTCATCCTTATCTCATTTCTCATATTCAATGTACTGCCAGACAAATCTAGACAAAAGGAAAGTAATTCTTGTGCCACTTTTTCACAACCTTGTACACTCTAATTCCTTCATTACTAGATCATGTGCATTCACACATTTTCCTTTGATATCATTCAAATATTCTTTATTAGACCTGATTCCAGACATTTCAATTCTAGACATGTATACTTTCAAAGAATTAATCATGCCACGAAGATTCTCCAAAAAAGAAATAGGTGAAATTTTTTTAGCATTGGGAATAACCTTCTACAAATATTCCAAAGCTCTCTGAATATTCATTCTTTCATGTTCATGTTCAAGCTTTATTTCTTCTGCAGCTTCTAGCTTCACTACACTCTTCCTTTTCTTCCCTATTCTAGTCACACTATCAAAGGTACTTTCTTCATTGAGATGCTTAGGGATTTCCAAGAGAATTTTATCATATTTATCAATTTCAGCCTCTAACACTTCATAATCCAATTCAAATATCCAAAGTAACCTTGATTCAACTACTTCCATGTGAAAGAAATCTTTAGACACAAGAAAATTTATGCTTCTGGAGTATCTTTCCACAACACTTACTGGAATTCTAAACCTTTTGTTCATCCTCATCTAAAATGTTCCAAAGATTGTAGCAAGGGAAAATTCTTGTGCATCCAAACTACCAAGATTTATCAAGAAGTTCCTGATTTGATAGACAATAGGCTCTAAATTTGACCATTCTAACCTTCCTATTACCGGTAACTCTTTCAAAATGCAAAAGAATGGAAAAACAACCAAATTTCCATACCAAAAAGTATTATTTTTTCTCTTCTTGATCTCCTTTAAATTCTTCAAAAGATGTATGCGAAGTAGTTCACACAAGTCATATTCCATTCACCGCAATAGTAGAAATTGTAGTCATTGTTAGGGATACAAACTTTATGACTGATGACCATAGCAACATACCTTATTACTAGATTAAAAATAAATCTCAAGCCAATCTCTTTTCCTTTAGAACTCGCACTTGTAACCTCAATTATTTCTTTCTCATTCATAGTCTTTAGTTTAGGAACTGGTATAGAGGAACATAAACTGGTTACATCTCTAATTGCTTCTCTAGTGACCAGATGTGCATCATCAATCCACAAAGATTCACCATGATTTTTTCTCAATACCATTCAAATATGATTCTTCTCAAATTCAAACAAAGGAACTTTCCTCCAAACATCCAAATTTTTCTCAACTAATACTCTATAGGCATCATGACTCTCTTTCAATTCATTTTCCCAAAGAGCATTCAACTGAGCTAATGATATTTCTTCAATCTTACTATAAAAAAATGCATAGATATCTTTTGTAGGAAACACTCTTGGAGGGATGCAAGAGATTGCACCAAAAGATTCTTTTGACACATTCCTCGTATATCTCTTCAACTTAGTTTTATCCGCACAATTCACAATCTTTGAATTATCAATCAATAAAAGTGAAAAATTGTGCAAATAGGAATACCTCTAAAAATGTCAACCAAGAAATGTATAGACATCCTATTTTTGGAGCTCAATTTCAATTCATCTATTATTTTCTTCAAATTCTGAAACTCTAAATTCCCTTTTAAATTTCCTTTGCATGCTTCTCTGAAAATACATAGGCCTTTAATTTTATCTGAACTTATTCCTTTTATTCTAAATGATTTTGCAATAAATGTTTGAACTTGCAGGTAAATTTCCTTGAAAACTATGTATGCCTCCATTCTTTCAAATTTTGTAGACCTCATTTTTCACACATGTGACTGATAAAATACCTTAATCTTGTTACCACACTAAATATACTTTTGTCATGATATGGCACAAGTACCAATGAGGGGGTTTATTATATTTTCAGATGATTTCTCCCCCTTAGCCACTAATTTTATTTAGAAATTTATGGGAGTATCTGTACTAGAGGTCAGTATAGATAAGACTGATGATTCCTTTATCCAAATCCTTTCCATTTATTTTCTTACCTTTTCCAGATCAAAGGTTTGATCATTCTTCTTCACCAAATTATAGATGTTCTTCTTTCTTCTGTTGTTACTACTAGTATGTTTTCGTTTTCTACACTTACAACAAGTAACATTCTTCTTTCCATTTTCCCTTTTATCCAACATACTATCTTTATATCCATTCTTCTTTCCCTTAGAATCATTCACATTACTTTTGCATTCCTTTTCCTTATGACCAAATTTCTTGTAGGAATGAAAACACCATTGAAGTATAAATACCTTTTCACATCATGTTGTTTAACAAGAATTTTTTCATAATTGCTCTTCACTCCATGATTTGTCTATTTTTGTACCATGTCTTCTTATCAATGAATTTATTCACTTTAGAACTTTGACCTTTATCAAACCCTAAACTTCTCTTATCCATTTCCAGTCTTTGAGAGGTAATCAATTCATCAAACATTGTTGAGATTATCTTAAATTTGTCTTCAAAAATATTTTCCCTTTCTAGATTATATCTCAAGATTTCTACTTCTAATCATGCTTTGTGCATTCCCCATCTCCTTTTGAATTTCAATTTCCTGACATTCTTCAATTCTTTTCTTCTCATCCAATTGTTCTAGTAGGCTAGTGATTATTTCTTCTCCTTCCATAAACATATCACATGCCTCCATACTTGTACTTTTATCTTTTCAAAGTGTTCATTTTATTTTATCAACTTGTCCTTGAAGGATTCCATTTCTTCTAAAAATTCGGCAGAGACTATTTGTAAAGGAAAAAAATTCTCATGTTCAAATTCTAGGACCTTCTTCAAGCTATTAGGCTTCTTCCAAGGAACCAAGCTTTGATACCAATTTTTGAACATTCAAAATACTGAGAGGGGGGGTGAATCAATATTCCACAATGTAATAACCCAAACTAATAACCCAAAAATTACCACTATTTTTTTTTTTACTATCTTATTATGTGTTCATTCACTTGCATACTCAGGTACTTCTATCCATACGGGATAGGGATCCATCCATCCAGGACAGGCATCCAACCATACAGGTTAGGCATTTGTCCATACAGGACAAGAATTCATCTATCCATCCGGGATAGGCATCTACCCAAACAGGGTAGGCATCTATCCATAAAGGATAGGAATGTGCTATGGCCAAAGACTTAGACTCATTAGGACCATCTGGGTCCTGAGTCACTCACTAAAGACTACACTTCCCTTGGAAGTGCACTGAGGTCGTCATCCTTAAGAGTATGTAAAAATAAATATGTAGCTTGAGTCCCACCTCGGAATTTGGCCTAAGGCCTCGGGGAGTCAAGCGAATCCATCCGCGATTCCTTCCGAGTATTCAAGGAACATGTTTTTTTTAATCTTGTCTTTATGTTTGATATTTATATCCCCCTTTTGACCAAGTGATTCTCTTGAATTATTAATTTATCATTATATTAAACTTTCCCTAAGCCCCATCCCCGAACGCTTGAGGTATTGGGAACATTCTTCGTTTCCCAGACTGCCTACATACCCTGCTTCCAAACGGGATCAAGGCATAAAATATGTAGTTTTGTTTTCTAATCTATGTTTGATGTGAACTGTTTTGTGGGTACGCAACCCTTTCTAGGGATTTTCATTTTCCCCAGACAGTTCCTCTGCGATTGCTACCCATGAAGGGAAGCAATAAAAATATAAGTAAATAGTCTCCTTGACTATTACTTGTTTCCTAAACATCTAAATCCTAGTTCCTAAATAGCGTCTCCCTTGAACCCATTTGAGATACAATTACCCTTAATTATCATAACAATATATTAAAAAGAAATTCCATTTAATCCTATAATGGGGTTTACTAGGTTTGGACTAGCAATTTTTTGTTCATTTAAAAATTATCTTATTAGATTATCGATACAAGAGAGATTACCCATCTCTTGGGTTTTATTAACATGGTGTTCCTTATTTCTCCCTGGCGATTTAAAGGGACGGTGCCATAGACACCATTGTTGCAGCTATGTTAGGCTATGGATGCAGTAGCTCAAGCGTGACGACATTACCCGTAAACGTGAGCCAAAGGCACCGTTGATACCGAACGCTATTGGTTTTAGTTTCAAATCTTGTTTAAGGTATTCTATCTAACACAAAATTAAAAAAAATCATACTACTTACGTAAAATTAAATAATGAAAGTAAATAAGCACATAGATAAACTTATCTAATTTTATTTCCTTGAATAAAACAATTAATTTTAGAATTAAACTAAACAACTATTATTTGCTAATGTTATTGAAAGTGAATTTATCCAATACTAATCATAGAAAATAAAATATATTAATGAACTAAAGTTACCTTTCTAAAATCCTTTCTTTAATTATCCATATTAACTAATATCACCTGTCTTTACAAAATAAACTTAAACTATTTAAATACTTCGAGAATTTCTTAAAAGTACTCTAAGCATCACTTTTTCATAAATAAATACTTAATTCTTTTTCAGAAAAACATAAACTATTCTAAACATTTTAAAATAAATTTTGTATTTACTTTAACTTTAAAAAGTGGTTTTAGCAACCATTAACTACTTGAAAATAGCTTATTTTAATCTATCAAATTGCTACCTTTAACTATTATTGATATATTTGAACCATTCTAACACTTGAAAGTTTACTTTGCAAATCTTAATTTTACTAATGCTTTATTTGCTTGGAAATGAATACTAATTCTAATATGCATATTTTAAAAATGGATTAAACCCATACCTAACACTTTGAAATTAGATAGTAATTAACCTTGTAAAATGAAGTATTGCATAGAATTAAAAAGAATTAGAGTTAAACTAAATCCAAGGACTAGTTATCATTTTATTTTTATCACCAAGATCCTCAAGGGTGAGGTGATGGCATATGATGATTACATAATCTTAAGTTTATAATCTTATTATTACTATACCCAACTAATTTATTCCTTATCAAATATACCTTCAAACTCATAACTATTCAATTAAGAATTCAATATGCACCAAGGAAACTATAGGATCCTACGAGTTATAAATGTGATCCATTGTTTCTTAAATCTTCCCCTAAAAAGTTTCAAGTAAGGAATTTATATTACCACATTTTCTCACATGAATTATGATCTAGATTAGTATCAATGACTACTATTATGATTAGCATACACCAAGATTTCCTAATAGGTTTGACTAGTTTCAATTACCTTTCGTAAATCAAGTTTTATTTCTTGAAACCTAATTTTGCAAATATAAAATCCCTTTGTTACTAATTTCCTTTAAAAAAATAAATTAAATTGTATTAATTATTAAAAATGTCAGCAATATAACTTATAAGTCATTACTAAGTACTATCTAATACCATCCACTCATAAAATAAAATAAAATTCTCTTTACTTTTTATTTTTATTTTTATTTTGGACAAATTTATTCTTCAACAATTAACTATATATATATATATATATCTATTTTTAGAAATAAATCATTATGAAATATAGACTTTATTGAACCAATTATTTGAAGATATTTACCACCACTAAATGAACTTACCTAAATTTAAGCATTGATAAGCATTTGAAATAAATTACAACTTTTCTTTGTAAAATAAATTTATCTTTTTAAAGGTGTATTTGACTAACACTAATTGGAATTTAAACCAATTAATATTATTTGAAAATCTAAAACTTATTTTATTTGCTTTGAAATTCCATAAGAAATAAGTTCATTTTAATAATTTAAATAAGTTTGCAAGTGAATATAATTATTCATTGCATGTACAATTTATGAGTTCATTAATTCTCTAGAGAAAGTCAAGACATAGGATCTTACTAATTAAAATCAATTATTTACTAAGACTTCTAATCCCAAATTTGTGAAAATAAATAATTGAATAATTATTTTTAAATAAATAAATCAAAATTTTGTTTTATTGCTTTAAATCTAGAGATGGTTTTATATTTTTATTGTAATTAAATTTATAAAGGAAAGTTTGTTGAATTATTACTTTTAATATAAAAATCAAGTTGTTTGATTTATGGATGAGATTTTTTTGAGCCTTCTAATTTAATAACTGAATTCAAGTTTTAACAAGATTTTAAACTTCTAACAATATTCTTTGAAAAATCTTGGAGTGAGACTAAATAATTATTTGATAAGATTATCAAGTCATTAATTTAAATTTTACTATTAATAATTTTCTAACATATTTCAATCTAATTTTATTATTATTAAATAACAAAGCTCACATACTTTATTATTAAATAATATCATTATTCTTATTAATATATTTTAATATAAAAGACTAACCTTCCAATTTCAAATCCAATATTTAGTATAAATATGTTTCCTTAAATCTTGAGATCCTTGCTGGTGGGAAAAAGTAATTAAATCTTGATTTTTACTAAAATAAATTCATAGATAATAATAATAATAATAATTTTTTTATGCTTCTAAATTTAAATAGTTTCCCTCATTTTCATTCATACATTTTCTAAATAATATCATATATAGTAAAAGCAATTTTTTTTTTTTTTTATCTTTTCACTAACTCAATAATTCATTTCATTATTTCTCTTAATCCTAAAACAATTATATTATTGAAGATTCTCCAAGAACAAAAAAATTATTTATTTAAAAGTTATCAACGAAAAATTATTATTAATATATATAAATATATATTTATACCAAACCCAATATTAAATATGATTACTTAATTCTTGTATACTTAATATATATTGAATTCATTCTTCTTCTTTCTTTCTTTTTTTCTTTTTTCTTTTCTTGAATGACTTTTCATCTTGGAAATAAAAAAAATCAAGAAAATCAGAAAAACATATCCAACTAAGTAAATCAAGATCATATGAAGGTTTAAGAAAAAGATAAATATTTACTATGTTTACTAGAGAAAAATCTCAAAATCTTAAGGAAACTTTCTAACTAAAAACTTGATTTATTGTTTTAAGATACAAATTTAGTTTTTAATTCATGCACAAAACTTATCTCAAAAGTTAAACATTACTATTTCCATTTTTTTTTATCAATAGTATTATTATTATATATATTTTTGAGACATATTCCAAAAAAAATATTCAACTTAAATTATTAAAACAATATTCAATTTAACTATCAAAATAATATTTTAAACAACATATGAATAAATTATATTTTAAAGATTTAAAATTTTATTTGTAAATATATTTAATAAATTCTATAGTATAAAAAAAACTTAAAAGAATATATATATTTTTTAAAGCCCTCAAAGCTGCATAAAGACTTACTCTGTAAAGGGTCATGCCCAACAACTTTTTTTTTTTTTTAAATATTGAATATTTATAATAATTTATAAACTTTAATTTATTTAAATAAACTTTCAACTACAATTTTATTAAAAAGATTTCTATGGTTCCAATAAAATAAATTTCAATTTTTTTTTAATAACTTTTAAATAATATTTTAATAAAAAATTCAATGGACTTTTAAATAAAGCTTTGATAAAAGTTTCTAATAAAATTTAAAATAAAAATTTGATAAACTTTGAATCTAAGTAAAAATTAGAAAAGTTTGAAGAAATAACTTTTAATCAAAGAGAAGGTTGTGTTAAATAATTACAAAAGAATAAGATCTCTCTTTTTTTGAAACAAATTCTTAATGCTTATACATATACATCTATTTTTTTTCAAATTAGTGAGATTAAAGGTTTAATCCAACTTACTTGTGACGCTTGATGTTTAAATCATTCTCTGTTGAATCCTCGCTCCTCAGCTTTGCCAAGTCTTTGCTACTCTCCAAGAAGAAATAAAAACCCAACCCTTTCCTATGAAATTACTACCCTTGGAATTGTATTCAGAAAAAACAAATAATGAAAGAAAAGTGAGCATGAACAATTCTATTTTTTTTCCCTGCCCTTTGAAACGAGTTAAGGGTCATATTTATAGAAAAAATATATGGTAATTCGATGGTTAAGATTTAATTGTAAAAATCAACGGTCGATATAAGGGAAGCAGAAAGGAAAGTTTCCATTTTGTCTCATGAGAGGATAATATTGAATTTTCAATTTCAAAAGGTGGATAATGGTGCACACACGTGAGAAGATAATATTGAATTTTAAATTTTAAAGATGGATAAAGGTGCACACAAGTTTCCCTTTTTATGGGTAGTTTACTCATGAAGTTACTAAAATAAAAGTAGTTAACTGATAAAAGAAAGATTTAAATTCTAAAACGAGATAAAAAAAAATCAAGGTGTTGACTAGAGAGAAGAATAGAAGTTAAAATAGAAAAGTATGGCAATTTTTAAATAAAAATTCAATTTATTTATTCTTTCATGAAAAGATATGCTTATTTTCATAATTAAATTTTAGCATCATAAATTTTCTATTTATTTTAAGTACCTAATTTTATAATTTAATTTATTGATTTTTAATTAGTTTATTTATTTCTATGTTTTAATTCCATAACAAAATAAAATAATGATTATTTCAAAGCCAACTTAATTTGATAATAAGGAGTTTCATTTTCAAAAGTATTAAGAAGAGAGTTGTGACACACAAACCCTTAATAAAATCCACTTAACTATTATCACAATTTTGATTGAATCAACAAGAGAGAACATAGAAACAAGTCAATGCAATCATACACATTAACACTAGGATTTTTATGTGGAAAACCCATAAAGGGAAAAAATTGCGGTGATGGTTAACTCATAATATATTATATCTCGACACAAAATATTATAGGACTCACTACTAGGACTCACTATCCTTAAAGGGCTCACTGCCAAGATACAATTATAGTGGCTCATATCCAGAAGAATAAACTGATGGAATACACCTTCAATGTGAAAGGTTCAATTCCACTGAAACTCAAAATATAAAGTATTGCATCACTCAACAAATTTTTACTACTTATAAATCATTTAGGCTTTGATCTTCTCCTTTGTTCACTTGTTTGCACACACACACATAATCACACACACACAATATTGCTTCTATCTTATATATATACAAGTATATCTTATTCATCAATTATGTCATCCTAATTAGATGAACAAAAAATAATCATAACCTTTCTTCATCGACACCATATAAGATTTGAACATTTTATCAATGTAGTGCATTATGCCAAGTTTTCTATTAGTCTTCATAATATATTGCATTCACTGAGCCAACCAAGACTAAACCACAATTCTCAAAAAACAACAAATAATCCTCAAAGAAAACACCTTCTATATCTAAGAACACATTAGTTTCCCATCATACTACCAGTCAAGAGACTATCAGCAAAACCACAGTATAAGAAAGTTCACTTTAGTAGAATGCAGTGTCTCCCACACAGTATACCTCACATAGAACAATAGTAGGCTATAGAGTTAAACTCTGTTAGATATAATTTTTTGTTCATAGAAAAAGACATCTCAAGATCCAAGAAATAGTAGTCTGAATGAGTCAATAAAATGTGGTTAAGATAGTAGAGTCATATTAGATCTTGTGCTAAGTTATAGTATCAAATACTAACACACTAATCCATCACAAATGAGTATTACCAACAAATAACAACTCCTGGAAAACCAAGAAAACTTCTCATGTAGTTATCACCATGTATTTATTACCATGTTGACATCAATGACAACATAGGAACAATCAACACAACCATCCATACTTCATGCTCATGTTGCAAAGCTTCCAACACACACTGTCTTGTTCTATCCATTTCAATTGTCTAAATTTGTTTGTGACATTTTGTATTTGTTTTATTTTCATTAGAAGAATAATTTACATCATTAGCTTAGTTATATCATTTCATTTCATCCCTAAATTCATCCTACAACTGTTCAAGGGCTAGTTGACTCTCCTTTCTAACTATAAGTCAGTTAAATACCTCTTCCAAGTCCTTCAAACCTCCACAACCAACCATCATCCCTTGTCCCTATCTAATGAAATCCCACAAAAAAAGGTGTAAAACCCTAAAAAGGGAGGTCTCCCCTAAAGGTTTCCCTTTTCCCACATTTTATTTTTGTGAACTTGACCTACTAACTATATAGACCCTCTAAAATTTGTAACATTTTATCCTAGATCTAGGGTTAACATTACATTACTTGGAATAAGCCAATTAGGCACTCATTCTTGCATCATAATAGGCATAAAAATTCAAAATTTTACATATAATATTGTATTATAGGTTGCAATATGGTTAATTTTAGTCATATGAGGCCTGATTTACATTCTAATTATATTCATAAATTTGCATTAGTCATTTAAAATTGAAAAAAAGCTTGAAAGTGTTCATTGCATCTTGCATATGGCTTAAAAAAATAAAAAAATAAAGTGCATTATTTTGTTCAAAATTGTATCAACATCATTACTTTCAGATTTGGCATAGAAGAATTAGTCAATTATTACATCTTAAATCTAGAATTTTCATTTAAATTAATCTTTTTTTGCTTGAACAATTTAAAATTGTTGCACACTTACATTCTTACATTACATAATCTTAATTTGATAAAATTCTAGAAAAATATTCACTATCGAACCTATCTACAAATAGACCTAGGAACTTCAAATGGTATTGAACATAGTCAAAATTTGAATTTTGTAAAAGCCTATATAGGACATTGTCACCTTCGGTGACCTAGTCCTACTAAAATTGAGCTCTAATTCATTGTGTAGAATCTTTCCTATTGATCTATTAGGATCTATGGCAATTACTAAGTGAATTTTAATCTATGAAAATGAAATTTAATGTCTTTAATCTTAATTTCAAATTCTTTTAAAAATACATTAAAATGATTAGAACAATAAAAATATGAGAATACAAAAGAGAAGACAAAGACAGAAATTGATAACGGAGTTCATCAATTGGCTACGTCTCCAAGTACCTCTCCAATGGAGTGACCGAACCTTCAATCAGCTCCAAAATCCTTTACAAAGTCTCCTTAGATGATGAGGAAAATGAAGAAAATTTCTCCCCTTCAAGTACAAATACTTTGGCTATAAGCCCCCTAAGTCTATCTACACAAAGATATTTATCACTTCCTCCTAATTCCCAATTTTCCTCAAATGCCACCCCTTACCCCCTTTAAATACCTCTTCACACTCTATTTTAGGGGGATAATAATATAATAAAACCGATCTTTTACATTATCCATATTGGCTTCAATTAGGTGGCACGTTGGTTATCTTACAATGTTGTTGAAATTGGGGTCAGTTGTTCAAACCATGAGCCCCCTATTTTTGTATGGAAATTGGATTTTCCTTCTTATTTTACATGAAACCACTATGCTAATCATTCAAATAGGCATGCTTAGCATGCTGGAAGAGGGCATGAATGGTAAGAGGGTGGTCGATGGTTCAAACTGCCACCCCCTCAAATTAGCATTCAGCCTACATTAAGTATAAACGAATCCATATAATATGGTGAGTATTTTGTGTGGTTCTTTGGCATGGATTGAGATTCATAGGTGGGAGGTTGGGGGATTTACCTCCACCCCTAACAAATTTTTGAATGACATGTTGGAGGTCAAACCATTCACAAGCCATGTGGCACCTAGATATTGGGCCACGTGGCCTAATCTTATTCACCTATCCCTAACACATGTTAGTTTGCTACAAGTCTGCATCATCACCTCATCATCATCCATGTCACCATCCATGTTAGTATGTTGATGTCATGTTGACATTATCATTGTATGGTCATCCCTCAAATTTGACTGGCCATAGCTTTTGCATATGAGCTCTGTTCGAAGAGACTCAAATGGCGTTGGATTCGTGTCGATGAGCTCTTCGATGTGATGCCATTTTATTGGAATTTTTGGAACATGTTGATGTCAATGTTGTACCACCTAGTCAACCCACTTGAAAAACTTTGACTAAGCATATATTGAGCATAAAACCTCCTTTCGACACGATTCAAGTTGCATTGGGTTCATTTAAGCAATCTCTTTAACATGTTGACTCTTACAGCATTTGGAATAGTTGAATTTTGGGTGAAAATATCCATCTGGATTAGTCCTCCCCACTAGAGAGCTTTTGGACCTCTAAAAGCTTGATTACTCAGAAACAAAGTGAGGGTACAACTCCCTCACTTTTCCTTACTAGGATTCATCCCTTTTTGTCCCACTTTGAGGTACTCAACGATTCATCTTCATGAAGTTTTGACATTCATGTATAGGATGGAATCTTCCTACAACTCATTCATATACTTAGGTGATAAATCATCAACAAAAGGAACTCAAATATTGGCCTCCTCATCCAATATCATCGGAGGTTCATACAACTTCAAATTCTCAACATTAACAATTGAGTAGATATGCATATATGGAGGTAGATTTAACTAAAAGGCATTGGTACCAATCCTTTCTAAGATCTCAAAGGGACCATACCTAATCTTCTTGAGTTTCTTACCTTCACCTTGAATTATTTCTTTATTGATGTGTAACCAAACTCTGTCACCCACCTGAAATTGATGATCGACATGATGTCTATCATGCTAGCTTTGTAATTTTCCTAGCTCTTCTCTAGTTGTGCTTCAACTTCCTTATGATTTTTTTGGATCTTCTAGATGAACTTCAAGGATTTTTATGCATCATTCCATCCATAGTTAACATCTTCCTTTCTGAAAGAAAAATCCATAGGTGTCCTTGGTAGATAACCAAAACAAGTCTCAAAAGGAGATCTTCAAGTAGAAATGTGTGTTGCATGGTTGTAAGTATGATGCACATAATGTAGACTTTCATCCCACAACTTAGGATGCTTACTACAATAACGTCTAAGAAGATGCACAACTATTCTATTTACTACCTCTATCTTTCCATCAGTTTGGGGATGGAATGATGTACTTTTCTTTAGTCTATTGTTAATGAGTTCCCACAATGTTGACCAAAATTCTTCCAAGAATTAAGAATCTCGATCTGATACAATAAAAGTAGGAAGCCCAAAATGAACCCATACAAATTGAAAGTACAAATGTGATGTTAGTTTAGTTGTGACCTATTTTTTACAAGGCATTAGAATACACATTTTTTTGATCCTATCCACTACCACAAATAGATAATCATGCCCTTTTCTAGACATTGGTAGCTCCCCAACAAAATCCATTGAGACATTTCCCATGGATGAGATGGTACAGGTAGACGTGTATACAATCCCAACTTCCTATTGCTAGGCTTGCTTGTTTCACACATTACACATAATCTAATGTACTTAGACACAAATTATTGCATATGAGACCAATAAAAATATTTCTACAGTTGTGACATTGTTTTTCTTACCCCAAAGTGACTGGCAATTAATGATGTATGTGCTTCTCTAATTACCTATGGATGTTCATCTTGTGGAATACATACCTTCCATAAATGATAAAATTTCTTGCACATAGTAGTCCATCTCTTCTACATTTTTTCCTTGAATTAATGTTGCATACATATCCTTAAAGTATTTGTCCTTAGCATATTGTTCCTAATAACTTTCATGTGCCATTAAACTACTTTGAAAAATAATTGTAGCATTTGTAGGAGGCCTAGATAACATATCAACTACTTTTTTTTGAACCCCTTTCTTACATTTTATAACCACATGAGACTACTGTAGAAAACCCATTGACCTAAAGTGGCTGCTTTGTTGCAATTTAAATTATGAGTGCAAATATTGAAGTGGTTGATGATTTGTGTGTATTATCATTTCCTTACCCATTAGATAATGTTTCCACTTCTTTACACTCTAAACTAATGCATATAGTTCTTTATCATATGTGAGATATTTACTTATGACAGCTGTGAAAGTTTCATAATGAAAGAAAATAGGTTTATCTCCTTGCATGAGTACTGCTCCTATGGAAAAATTGCAAGCATCTATCTAAATTTTGAATGATTGTTGTAGATTTGTTAGAGCTAGAATCAGTGCAGTGCTTAGCTTTTCTTTTAAAATATTGAATGCCTTTTGTTTTGGACCTCCCTAATGTAAATACTTCTTCAAACTTGTGAGTGTGTGCAATGGTGATGCCATGTAGGAGAAGTTAGCTATGAAATTTCTCCAATACTATACTGCACCTAGAAATCTTCTGAATTTTGTAAATGTATTCATCTTTGGCTATTTTACAATTATTGTAACCTTTTCAAGATCCAATTTCAAGTGACCCCCTCCTACAATGTAGCCTAAGTACACCAGTGATGTCTTTGAAAATTCACACTTTGACATCTTTACATGCAATTTTTCTTTTGTTAATACATCTAGTACGTTTTTCACATGTTCTACATGTTGTTCCAAAGTTTGACTATATACAAGTATATCATCCAAATAAACTATGAAAAAATAATCTATGAATGGATGAAATACATCATTCATGACTCTCATAAAGGTATTTGGTGCATTACAATGCCTAAAGGGCATGACCAAACACTTGTACAATCCCCTTTTTTTTAAAACATAGTTTTACATATATCACTATCTATAATTCTTATTTGATGATATCCATAATGCAATTCCAGCTTAGTAAAATAAACTACATTTTTTAATTGATCAAGTAAATCATCTATTTGGGGAAGAGGATACCTGTTCTTTACTATTATTTTGTTTAGGGCTCTGTAGTCAATGCACATTCTCCATGACATGTCCTTATTTAGTACCAAAACAATTGGAGAACCACAAGGAGTGGTACTTGGATGAATAACTTCTTTCTCAACCAACTCTTAAACTGTCTTCTTGATTTCCTTATTCTATATAAATGATAGATTGTACATGCTGATGTTTGGAAGAGGCACATCCTATTGTAACTAGATTTCATGTTGTATCTCTCTCTTTGGTGGCAATACTTTTGGCTCTTGAAATAAGTCATCATAGTTAGAAACTACTTTGACCAATGTAGATTTATGCTTTGGATCACACCCTTTGAATGCCTCAATTTTATCATCTTCTTTGGCTTTTACAATCATCAATACAAAGTCCTTACTAGCATTGACCAACCTCGTCATTTTTCCAATGTTTACTAATGTTAGGTTAGCATTTACCTTATTTTCTTGTATAATGAATTCTTTGCCATTCTTAAAAAGGTGATTATTTTTTTCTCCCCTATAAAATATTGCTTTTCATTTATAAGGATAGGGACTCCCTAGTACAAGGCCACAAATATTTAAAGGAACCACATCAAATTCTACCTCATCTGTGAAGTTTGTAGTGATGGAAAATATTAACTTACTTTCCTTTGTTACTTGTAATTATGTGTCATTGTGAACCAATCCAAGTGGATATGGATTCAGATGAGGTGTTGTAGAAAAATTGAGTTTCTTTACAACTTCTTTAGATATTATATTTACTTGAGATCTTGTATGAAACAAAGTATCAACCTTAGTATGCTTTGTTACAACCCAAATTTGAAATAACTCATTTCAATGCTTATAAATCTTAAATGGAGAAGATTCTTTGCTCGCACTTGCACTTGCATTTGAAAAAATTATACCAAAAGAAAGAGATATACCTTTTCCTTCACCTTGGATCCCAGTAGCAACAATCTTTATCTTGTCTGTGGAGTCAAATCCAATATCCTATTGTTGTGCTACAATAGCAATCTATTGTTTTCTTTTGTTTCGTCCATAATTTTTCAGCCTTAGTTCTAGATGTAGCTTCCAACACTATGAATCATCATGCCTTGCCTTCTTGCAATGGGATAATGTGGGCTTATCACTCTCCTTCTTGATGGTAGCTATCTTTTTCCCCTTTCCTTTTCCCTTGGCTTAGATGGCTTCTTGACAGAATTGTCATTGAAACCACTCTTACCTCTTGAATCCAAACATGTGGCTTGTACACATACTTCATCCATATTATTATGATTTAAAACCAAGATGGTATGCCTTAAGTAAGAGCAATGTTTCCTAGGTGTATAATGGGACATTAAGTGTAATAGCCCACTTCTTAAATTCATGAGTATAATCTTTGATAGATTGACTCTTACCCTACCTAAATGTTTTCTAGTTCATAGTTAACTATTACATATGGCCTAATGAATAAAAATATTTCTTAAGGGTGACCTTAAAATTGATCCAAGTTAAATTGACACTACCATGTCAAGAAATTTATTCTTGAGTTTTACTCTCCCACCAAGTGAGAGTGCTTCCTCCCAACCAAAGAGTAGATAATTGGATTTTAGAAGCATTATCTAAGAGACCTTGAATCCTACAACATAATTCTACTTGTTGAACCCAATCATATAATTTTTTAGCATTTAAGTCTCCATAATATTTAGGTAGTTCAAACTTTACATTCAATTTGATTACAAGCTTATGTGCACTTTTGATAAGATTAGCATAAGAAGTTGAATTAGAAGAAGAAAAAAGAAAAGATGGAGAAGATGGAGATGGAGGATTTTTTGGAGGCTCATCATCACCTTCTTCTCTTTTCCCTTTGTCCTTTTGATCTTCATCATCCTCCTTTTTCATGTTTCTTCCATTCTTGCTTTTCTTGATAAAGCTCTTCCACTATAGCCTTCATGTCAAGAAAGGCTCATTGAAAAATTTTCTCATCGAGCTCAAATTTTTTTCCATATTTTGCCACTTCCATCTTTGATGGTGGAAAATTTATTTGTTTACTAATCTTGGGATTGAACTCTACAAGTGTTCCTTCACCTCACTAGCTCCTTAATCATGTTAACATCCACTTCTACAAACACTAGTCAAACATAGCTCTAATACCAACTTGATCTATTAGGATCTATGAAAATTGCTAAGTGTGTTAATTTATATAAAAAAAAATAAACGTCTTTAATCTTAATTTCAAATACTTTTAAAAAGACATTAAAATTATGATAACAATAGAAATATGAGAACATAAAAGAGAAGACAAAGAAACAAATTGATAATGGAATTCACTAATTGGCTACGTCTCCAGGTCCCTCTCCAATGGAGTGACCGATCCTTCAACATGCTCTAAAATCCTTTACAGAGTCTCCTTAGATGATGAGGAAAATGAAGAAAATTTCTCCCCTTCAAGTATGAATACTTTGGCTATAAGCCCCCTAAGTCTATTTTCATAGAGAGATTTCTCACTTCCTCCTAATTCCCAATTGTCCTCAAATGTACCCCCTTACCACCTTTAAATACCTCTTCACAAGCTACTTTATGGGGTTAATAATATAATAAAACCGATCTTTTACATTATCCATATTGGCTTCACTTAGGTGGAGCGTTGGTTATTTTACAATGTTGTTAAAATTTGGGTCTATGGTTCAAACCACTGGCCCCCCTATTTTTGTGTGAAAATCAGCTTTTCCTTCTTATTTTAAATAAACCACCCCACTAATCATTCAAACAAGTGCACTTATCATGTTGGAAGAGAGCATGAATGGTAAGAGGGTGGTTGGCGATTCAAACCACTTCCCCCTAAAATTAGCATTCATTCTACATTAAGTATAAATGGCTCCATATAATATGGTGAATATTCTACATGATCCATTGTTGTGGCTTGAGATTCGCAAGTGGGAGGTTAGGGGATTGACCCCCACCCCCAACAAAATTTTGAATGATGTGTCAAAGGTCAAGCCATTTGTAGGCCACGTGGCACCCAACTACTAGGCCATGTTGCCTAGTCTTACTTAACTGTCCCTGACATGTGTTAGTCTGCTACTGGTCCATGTCATCACCTCATCATCAACCATTTCACTAGCCACATCAACATGTTGATGTCATGCTAACATCATGCTAATGTCATCATTGTATGGTAAACCCTCAACTTTGATCGGACATATCTTTTGTGTATAAGCTTCATTTGAAGTAATTTGAGTGGCATTGGATTCATATTGATGAACTCTTTGATGTGATGCCATTTCCTTGGAATTTTTGCAACATGTTGATGTCAGTGTTCTACCACCCAATTAACCCACATGCAAAACTTTGACTGAGCATATTTTGAGCATACAAACTCCTTTTGACAAAATTCAAGTTGCATTGGGTTTCTATTGGTGAGCTCTTTAACATTGTGCCAAATCTTGGAGAATTTGGAATAGTTGAATTTTTGGTGAAAATATCAACCTTGGTCATATATGGTCTCTACCCATATTTGGGATTAGTTTTTGTATAATAGTCCTATAATAGTCTATTTTGCTAAAAACATTGCTAGCTTGAATCATAGGGAATAACACAATGTTCTCATTAAAAAAATATTGTGTTTCCATAATTCACGTCCTATTGTTTGATCTTGTTAGGTATTTTATTGAATTTTTGTTACAAGCATGTCATTGAAATGATTTTTTTTCTCCTCTTTTGTTATTTTTCATTGATCCCTCTCACACTATATCTCCTTTGAGTGAGGTTAGTTTGGTGCAATAGAATGCAATCATTAACAGTCATGACAATCATGTGTATTCTTCTCCCAACAACTTTCCTACTTGTGAAGAAATTATCTTGGTGTTAGAAGACCAATCATTGAGCGTCATGAGAATCTTGTTTGCTTCTCTCCCCTATCTACTACTTGGGAAGATATTATTGGAAAAGAGGATGAAATCACTAATAAATTTCTTTCAAAAGATAATAAGATAGATTGCATAGAGGAGATTCTAAGGTGACATGAGATCCCACCTTGATACAAAATAATCAACAAGAAGTACAAAATTTGTTGATGTTACGAACACACAATTGGCTATTAGATCTCCTCTAATTATTGGACCTCCTAAAAATTATTTGATTATTGGACTTCCTAAAATTCCTCTAAATTTTTAACCTCCTAAGTTACCTCGCCTTATAGGATCTCCTAAACATCATGGCCATATCCTAAACTTTGTAAAACAACTCACTAGTAACCATGTATCACAACAACCAAGTTATCATGAAACTGCTCGTACATATAACACTAGAAATAGTAAGCAACCAAAAAAAACCATCATACATCCCACTACCTCAACCATCCCTCCCACCCACACCTAACTTTCCTCAGCGAGTGGTAAGGAATATGATCTTGTAGAAAAAAATTGTAATACCCCAACCAAGATTTCTTTGTGGGATTTAAGTCAAACATCACCTATTTATCATGGTAATGCTTCAAAATACTTTGGAAAAAGTTGTTGTCCCTCCTAGTTCATAAGAAAATGATGTGGAAGCTTTTTTGAAGCTAAGAATGAAGCTAATTTTTATATTATCTTTCATAAAAATTAATTACCTCCTTTAGAAACAAAAAAATAAAATGAAACCTTGATGATAATGGCTATTATTAATAAAAGTGGGATTCAGAGTACTCTTATTGACAATCATTCAAGGCTTAATGCTTGTATTGTTCACCTTTTAGATAAAATTAGAGTGTCCAGAAGAATTTTATTCAACCAGATGCTTTTTCTATCTGTAGTGTCAAAAAAAGTACACCTTGCTTGATTCAGGAATAATTAATGATAAATTGGACTTAACATCGCCATGATCTAGCACCTTGTTGTGAGGTGTTTTACACATCCAAATTAGGTCTTGGGCCTTTGCAAATTGAAAAAAATGCATTTATTGATGTCTTGTAAAGGTGTTGTAAAGTGTTGTAAATGAATTTCACACTTTTCTAGATGTTTATTAAGAATTTATGTCTAATTGACCTATCTTTCACTTAATTCAATGTTATAAAATGTATTTAATTGCATTTTCACATTAATCTAGAAGGCCTAGAATGCTTGTAAATTAAGCCTAGTTTTAATCTAGTGTTGTAATGTGTTTTACACATTCACATTGGATCTTGTGCCCTTATAAGCTATGGGGACCTCATTTTAATGTTGTAGAGTGTATTTAATAACACTTTCACATTGAATTTTGTGTCCCTATCCCTAATCACCCTTTATATCATAATTAATAGGCCTATATGACCCCATATTGTGCATCTCGAGGCATATTTTGATCAAAAACTTGAATAGATCAACAAATGAACTTAATTTATGCATTCCCTGACACTTTAGCTAGTAAAATGGCCCATGTGGGACCCATTCACAACTTTGCATGAATGAGTCCCATCCAGGTGGGACTCATTCACTAATAATGGAGAATAAGTCCCATTTGAGCTATTTTTCAGAGTTCGAGTAGGAAAAACTAGGTTTTAAGTTTAATTTTCTTTAATGTTGGCCTTGGGGATCAAATTAATGGCCATTTGAGTTCCTTTCCCATATAAAAATCCCTTAAATCATTGTTTAATAAGGTATTCATGTTATCAAGTCATGCTAGCAAGATTTAAGCATTTCAAGTGTTCACAAGGTCATCAAGATAGCCTTCAAGATCATTTCTAAGGAATTCAAGGGAAAATTCTTCATCCATTGTTGCAACAACTTAAGATCCATCATCATGGAAAGTTTCTAATTGAATTACTTTATGTTCATGCTTCATTATCTTATTTCATCATTTTAGTTCAATTACCTAAAAAGGGTTTGACCAAGTTAAACCCCTATTCCCTAACAATCAACATTCTCTCTCTCTCTCTCTTTGTATGATTGCAAATCTAGGTACTTTGAAGGCTTGGAAATAGTTGAATAATAGGTTACAAAGTTGTTGGAGTCATTTCCCTATTGGAAAGGTCAAAATCTTCACAAAAAGTCATCTACAGCCCCAAAAATTAGGGTTTTAGATTTAGACACTTGGAGGAACAAAAAGAGTAGACTGAGAGCTACCAATTCCATTTTTGAGTTTTTAGAGATCTTTGTAGATTTGGATACCAATTTGGCTAAAACAAGCTCTGGTGAAATTTTCTAGAATTGAGACTGATTCACCCAAAATAGTGAATGAGTCCCACTAGGCTTAAAAATCAACATTTCTAGAATTTTGGAGTTGTTTCTAGTCTTCAATACATTTATAGGTGCACACTTTCTATTTCATAGCTTTCTATTTTTCTTTATTTCCATTTCTAAATTATTTTCTAGGACATTTTTCATATCACATTATGTTTTCAATTTTTTTGTATTTTCCAAGTTTACACTTGGTGGTGAACCCTCATTTGTTGTTATCATTTCCCTAGAACCTTCCCTTTGTCATATTTCAATCTCCTTTTCATTGAAATATCAAGGGTTTATTTTTTAGTGAAAGATAAAAAATGGCCTCTCTCCTTTTAGGTCCAAAGTCCTAGAAGCGAAAAGAGAGTACCCTATTTTCTATGTTTTATTTTGGTGAACCCACCTTTTGAATACCTTATTTTCTGATTTGGATTCCATCATTATCCTAGATCTAGATTACATTAACTTTGCATTAGGATTTTCATTAGTTAATTTGCATCTAGGGTTTACAAATGTTTTCATTAGTGAAAGTGCATATAGGTTGCATTCTTGCATATCAAATCATCTCAAATTATCGTAAAACTACATTTGCATTTAGGATACACATCATACAAACTAAAAAGCATAAAAATCAATTGTAAATTTCTAAAAATTTTGGAAAAAATCCCTACTAGGACTCATTTTCCACCTTGGACGAATTAGTCCCAGTGCACCACTGAAACTACCTTTTACATCACAGAAAACCTTGTTTCTACACTTTTGTTTGCTTCCATTAACTATCTGTATCAGTTGGTTGAATTTCTATTACATGCATTTCATTAGATCTAGCATCAATTAGCTTATTTCATGTATTGCTCAATTTCAAATTTGCAATCACAACATTTCATCCTTTTGGTTGTTTTATAATGTAATCAACAAATTACCTTGTTTCACATCTAAAAATTGTATTTAAACATTTCACTTTAAGTCATTGCATTGCACTTTATTTACTTTCTAATGTTAGCATGTGTTCTTTTCAAGCGTTTAATGTTTCTAGAATACCAAGTGGCTTGTAAGATTCTATTTTCTCTACTCATGGTAATAATCTAGGAAAGAAAAGTAAAACCTTCGATAAGCATGTTGTATACCCTCCTATAACCTACCATATTTGTAAGAATGTCATTGTGAACCCCAATCCTAGCGCTGCACAAGCATAGCAAACAAACACAATATTAGATCCATATGCAAGTTAGAACTAAGATTCCCCCATGAAATTCATCTACAATGCTCAAAATAGGAAGGAAAATGAAGAACAATACAAGAAAAGTAATGAAATCCTATTTAAACATGCAAACTCTCAATCCCATGTGGGAATTGGTGTTAATTTTATGTGGAAATTGGTCCTTTCCCAACTCCTTTGCAAGCTTGATGATCTTGATGAAGGTTGATCCACTTAGTGATGAAGAACAATATGATTCCTTGATAAAATTTGCAATAACCTAGCTATGATAATTGAAAATGCTATGGAAAGGGATGAAATTTCTCTAAATGTGAAGATAGTAAGGTTATGTGCAGGATCATCATGGAAAAAACTGGCCCTTAAGTGGCAAAAAATTTAGAAAAATCAGAGTTAGGCAACTTGACATAAAAATTTGAATAAGTTATCTATATTATTTCAAAAATATGTAACAATAGAATTTGTAGAAAATTGAATGTAGTTTCTAAACTACTAGGTTTATTTAGAAAAGAAAAAAATTGTTTGGTGAAAATTTGAGGTTTCAATGCAGTAGTACTTAAATTTTAGGGAAAAAATAAGTAGGTGTCTATCTGACCACCCTAACCACAATAAAATGGTAATATTTTTTTATAATATTTTAGATATAAGTAGAGGACTCATGTCATGATGTGATACATATTTTTTTGTAATTTTTTTCCAATTAAATAATTAATTATGAATTTTTTATTACAAATTTTAAAATTTTAAAAAACTTGTATGTCTGACCACCTTAACTTGGTCAAAAATTTATGAAATTCAATTTTTATTTTTTTAATCCTATAGTATGCAAAGCATAGAATGTGATGCATGTTTTGGATTCAAAAAATGTGATACTGTTTGAAAGCTATATATTTTTTTCAATCAAGCTATCAATCAGGACTTTAATTGTAATTTGAAAAGAAAATAAATAATAATTACTTATTAAATTCAAAGTAAGGCATAATTTATATTAGTGGAAAGCTGAGACTATCCTTTAAAAACCCTTTCTGTTTCATCTATTTTGGGTAAAAAAAAAGTCATCAGCTACATACCCATCATATTGCCACTTTTTGGCCCATCATGATCCTACACATGCCTATAACTTTTCTCTAAGTTGTGGATTCAAAATGAGAAAGAAAACCTTCTATTAATAGAAAGACAAGATGGTGGAAAGAGAAAAATGAAGCAATGTGGGATTATTCAACATCCAATGGGCAAGTGCCACATGTCAAGATGTGAATGGAGGAAGCTTGAGCACATTTTGATGAATGCGCACAATAAATGATATTGGGTTCAAATTTGAAATTTGAAAGTTGGCTTCTTGGAGGGAGAAGAAAGAGTCTTAAATTCCAAGTGGGAGACATGTAAGAGACAATGTAAGAGGATTTAATTCCATGTTGGAGGACAAGTCCCTTTTGGAGGGACTTTTTGAAATTTGAATCATATTCCCTAAATATGCTATTTTGAATGATAATAGAAGAAATAATAAATCAAATAAATTAATTTATTGTGCAAGTTGCAAAATCTAGAGAAAGAGGATTAGTGTTAGAAGTTAATTAAGATTTAATTAACTTTAGATAGAGCTTAGTTGACATGACATTTGATTTAGATTTTTGGATTTATTTAAATCAAATGGGATGAAATAATGGATATTAGTAATTTAATTAAATACATTTGATTTAAGTAAATGAAGAAACTTTAGGAGATAATTAATTAAAATGATTTATTTAATCAAAAGAGAAACATTAGAACTTGATTAAATAAAATTGATTTATTTAATCAAAGAGGAAACATTAGAACTTGATTAAATAAAAATTATTTATTTAATCAAGGAGGAATTGTTATGAATTAATTAAATAATGATTATTCAATTAATTGGTTAGTAAATGATGAAGGAGGAAATGGATTTAGTGAATCAAGATCAGATTCATGTATATTTTACGTGTCTACATTTTGCCCCTCTTTGAAGCAATGTACCTACTACATTGGTTCAAAGAATAAACTTGTCGAGATCAAAATTTAATTTTTATTTTTATTTTTTGCATATGCCCCAGTGAAAAGAAGTATACTGGTACATTTCCCCCTCGAGAGATTGAGAATTTTTTTTTATTTGAGGGTCGATCTCACAAAAAAGAGGTTCAAGATGGATGTATGGATGGTTATGATGATTATGCAAATGAGATGGTTTTTAGGTGCTTAGAATAACCAATCTATATTATCCTAAACAACTTAAAATGATGATGTGCTGCATTTGAGATGGATGATGTGATGATGGCTATATGATTATAAAATGGATGTTTTATGTAAATGCATGGTTTATGAGATGCTTAAACTAATAGATTTATATTATGTGATGATGAAAATGTATGTGAATGATATGCAACATGTTGATGGTTTGTGGATGCATGATGGATGCATTGGTGATGGTGATTAACTATCTTGGTATGATGTTAGTGCAAAAAGAAGATAGAAGAAAATAAGAGATTCCAAAAAGTCAAGAGATGATGATGATGATGATGATTTTCTTATCAGGAATTGGGACTTTAAAAGTGCTACTTACCTTATGTTTGATAACACACATAGGCATGATGCATCAAGGTATAAAGAACCAGGATGGCGTTGCACCTAGTGTGATGGACTTTTGACTTGACAATCAGATAGGAGTATCCCTATTCACACCTAGCATACAAAACCTTATTCAAAGTGTAGTTCAAATATTTTAAATATCTTGAACCAAAACATAGAAAAGTAAGCCTTCCTATGTGGTCAACAAGACACCTAAAACACCCTCCCTACAAACCAAGAAAAACATGCATGACCAAGTTATATTACAAGAATATCCAACAAGCACAATAGATAAAAAGATAATGATTGTTGCTCCCATTCCTTTCTCTCTAAACCCCTTCATTTGGAACATCATCAAGAGGTCATTGAAATGAGTGCAATAAGATAAGCCAAAAGACAAACATAAAGTAAACAAACAAGTTAATGTTCTTCATACTGCTAGCTAAGACTAATCTATGGTGATGCCTAATGTTGATGTCCACTGCAGGAAGGATGCATCCTAAGACATGATGATATCAGATGATTGATTTGGGACTGATTGGATGATAGGCTATTGACACAAATAGTTGACCAACTTGTTTACATATCGACGTAGACTCGAGACCTTGACATTTGAGTTTTCACTTTTGACCTACTAGACTTGTTTCCAACTATTTCACCAAAGGTTGAGGATGATGATTGATTTATTAAGAGTGATGTTTATTGTAGGTGAAAGTGATATGAGACGGATGGATTTTTTCAAATATTTGGATGTTTTTGATGCTTTTTGAAATGTTTTGAGCTTGTTTTTGGTATTTTCGAGATTTTACAAATGTTTTGATTTTCAAAATTTCAAATGTTTTGGGATATTTTGATATTTTGACCAAGAGACTAACCTAAAGACCTATCCTAGGGGCTTTGAGGGCTAATCAATAGATTAGCCTTACCTATGTTATACACATAGAGACCACGTAGTTTGACTAGCACAAACTTGATTATTGATGAGATATGAACAAATGAATTGCTAGTTTATTATGACAGACTCCTAAAGGACTGACCTAATTGTCTCAGAGGATGAGAAAAGATCAACCTTTCCTACATTCAAAGCTCAGAGATGACATAGTTTGACAAGACAACTCTTTTTTTGACTTTTTTGACCTATTTTTTGGTTTTGATATGTTTTGATTTTTTTTGGATTTTCCAATTTTATGAATGTTTTTTGGATTTTCTAATTTTGGGATTTCAAGAATACACAAATCTAATCCGAAGAGCACATTACCCTAGTATGATGCAATAGACTACTCTGATATAGGCAGGAGAAACTGACCTTGAGAATGGGCCAAGTAGTATTAGGAGCTTGGATCATGACACGAACACAAGATCAAGCTATGATGCAGATGTAGATGGGTGATGGATAGAGATAAATGGATGATGCAGAACAAGTCGTGAAGATCTTGGTGGATGGAAAGTGCTTATTTACACAAGCCATCATTTTTCTAGGTTTTCACCAAGGTACTTTCCCAAAAGCGCCACCAAAGTGGTTTTCACTAGAGGATGATTTTTTCTCTTTACTGTTTTTAATCCTTTTTCTATTTTTTTCAGATTTTTTGCTTCTTTTTTTTATTGTCACCAAGATACCTGTTTGCCAAGTTTTCATTAGGGTGACCATTTTTTTAGGACATTTTTTGATTTTTTTGTATTTGTGGTTCTATACCTTGAAAGATTTAGGCATAAAACTTTTTGAGATGGGAGTTGTTCATGGGCTCCTGCAAAGGATTGCCTTCTGGTGTTGATAACTGATATGCACATGACTTATAGTTTGTTGTGATGAAAAATGGTCCCAGCCAATTGGGTTCAAATTTTCCTTTTCCATCTAGATTAAGAACGTTCTTCTAGTTTTCCTTCAGCACCAGTTCTCCTACCTAGAGTGTCTGACTCCTAATCTTCTTGTTATAACTCCACTTGAGTCGTATCTGATACACCTGCAAGTGGTTTAAGGCTTCCATTTTCCATTCATCTAGCAATTCCAGCTCGTTTAACCTTGACACCCGATATTCCTCATCCGTGATGAGATTCTGCAGTGATATTCTCAGTGATGGGAGCTCGATCTCAATGGGTAATATGGCTTATGATCTATAGACCAGGAAAAAGGGGGTGGCACTTGTTGGTGTGTGGATACTGGTTTGATAGGCCCATAGGGTGGAATTTAATTACAAGTTCTAGTCACAACTAGCTTCATTGATCATCTTTTTCAAGATTTTTAGTATGGTCTTGTTTCTAGCCTCAGCTTGGCCATTTCCTTAGGGATAATATGGGGTGGAAAAGTGATGTTGGATTTTGAATTTGTAGCATAGGTCATGGACATCCTGATTTTTGAATGGTGTCCCATTATCTGAGATAATAGCTTGTGGGACACCATAGCAACATATGAAATAGTTCAGGATGAACTTTGATAACTTCTTTCCAGTAATGCAAGTCATGGGAATGGCTTCCACCCACTTTGTGAAAGACCTGAGTGGTGATAATGTTAAACTTGTGGCCATTGGATGAGGTGGGGGTGATTTTTCCAATGAGATTGAGCCCCCACTATGAAAAGGTCCATGGTGTGACAATAGGATGGAGTTGTTGAGCTAGTGCATGGATGAGGTCCCCATGCTACTAACATTGTAGACACCTTCTAACATAGTCATGTGCTTCTCTTTCCATAGTAGGCAAATAATACCCCATCCTTAGTAATTTCTTGGCCAAGGTCATACTGCTCGAGTGTGAACCACATACCATTATGTACCTTAGTTAAGGCTATCAATGCCTCCTCAACATTTAAGCAATATAATAGGGTTCCCTCAATGCTTCTTTAGTAAAGGGTATCTCCTAGGATGACAAAATGAGATGCTTTCTTGAAAAAAGTTTTCTTAAGGTTTGAGGTTATGTCAACTGGGAGGAATTCTATTCTCAGATAAGTGTATATATCATGGTACCAGGGATCACTAAGACCAATAATTTTGCACAAAAATTCAAACTTTGGTATCTTGAATGCAGGAATGAGAAGGTGCTCTACCAAAAATTCATTCTTTGGGACATTGCAAGGGATATCCAATAGGGATCCAATTGTCACCATGGAATTTTCCACTTTGTTGTTTGCTCTAGGTATCTGCATGGATGTGATCTCAATGAAGGAATCCTTAAGACTTTCCACCAATTTCTTGTATGGAGTTAGCTTGTCATCCTTAGTATGATACTTATCATTCACTTAATTGATTATGAGCTGTGAGTCTCCATATACCTTGAGAACCATGATATGCCATTGCACTGCTATTTAGAGTCCTATGGTTAGAGCCTCATATTCTACGATATTGTTTGTGTAGGGAAATGCCAATTTGTAGGATATTGGTATGCAGTCTCCCTGTGGAGTGATAAAAAAGACCTTGGATCCCGATCCATTTTGTGTATAGGAACCATCAAAGTACAACTTCTAGTGGTCTACTATGTTAATGTTGAAGATGGATTCATCAGGGAACTATGAAATTAGTTGATTCTTTGAATACATAGGTGCTTCTACCAGTTGGTCTGCAATAGCTTTCCCTTTGATGGCCTTCTACTCTACATACTCAATATCGTATTCTAATAGGATCATGACCCACTTGGCCATCCTTCCTCTCAACCTTACTTTGGAAAGTAGGTACTTGAGTGGCTTGATCTTGGCAATGAGTTTGATTTTATATGCTAACATGTAGTGTTTGAACTTCTGTGAGGAAAACACTACTACTAAGAAATCCTTTTCAATGAAGGAATAATTTAACTCATGCCCTACCATGGTCTGAATGATGTAGTAGATAGTACTCTCTGTTCTATTTTCATTGTGTTGAGCTAGGAGAGCACTAAGAGCTATTGTTATTGCCGATATGTAGAGGATTTGAGGCTTTCTTGGGATTGGTGGCATATGCACTAGAGGTGTGAACAAATACTCTTTGATATTGTTAAAGACCTGATCACACTTGTCATCCCATTTTTATGCTACCCCCTTGTGGAGTAGGTGAGAATATGGGACTGACTTGTCTGCTAGCTGAGCTATGAACCAATGGATTGAATGGAGCCTGCCTTGTAGGCCTCTTAGCTGCTTCAAAGTCTTGTGTGCCTCCATCTCGAGGATTTAATTTAATTTAGCAAGATCTATTTCAATTCATCTCATAGACACAATGTATCCCAAAAAATTCCCTAATTGTATGTCAAAGACAAACTTCTTTGGATTAAGGTGGACCTTGTATTCCTCAAGTTTGTCAAAAAAGGCACTTAATGTTGCTATGTGGTCCCTTCTCTTTCTATATTTTTCCAATATGCTTTCAACATAATCCTCTACTATCTTATGAATCATGTCATGAAATATTAATGTCATGGCCCTTTGATATTTTTCTCTAGTGTTCTTTAGGCCAAAAGACATCATGTTCTAGCAATATGTCCCCCATGGACAAGTAAAAGTTGTTTTATGTTGATCTTCTTTGGCTATCATGATTTGGTTATACCTAGAGAAACTAAGTTCGCCTGTTATTCATCTTGGATCGAGACTCAGCTAGGAAGGAAGAGGAGGCAGCGATCTTATGTTCTCAATCATTCCGATTTCGATGACATTTATCAAGATGCGCCAGATAAGAGAGTTAAGAACATGGTTCACGTAGAGAGAAACACTGACATGGAGGTTGTTATCGAGACTGCTGTACCTCCTTAGGGGAAGAGCTTGGCTGATTTAGAGTCTCAGGATTTTGAAGTTATCACAGTCAACCTTGGTCGCAGCACACGCCAGACTCAGGTTGATCTTCTTCAAGTTGCTACAGATAGTGCCAAGGATAGAATACTAAAGGATGGAGAGGATAAAGCAGCCCTCAAGGCTGAAATCAGACAGCTTCGTCAGTATATTTCTAGCCTTGTGCACAGACCAGAAGCCATTAACACACTCCCACCGATGCTTGAGCCACCAGCAGAGCAAAGTCAGCTCAATGATTTAGTTGCATATGGCAAGCGTTTGGAGGAATGGGAGGAAGATTTCGTTGCTAGAGGCCGTACCATGCTCACAGAATTATATCAGTTGCGGTACAATGCACGAGAGCTCCGTATAGGTTTGACTATCTGACGATAAGCAGGTTTAGACTCTCTACTTGAAGGCAAGGTGAGCACAACTATCATCTCAATCTAAACAAGCTTATTGGGTACAACAGATTTAAGAATTTACTAAGACGATCTTATGGAACCCTAGGTGGTGTAACACTCGATCGAATCAGCAAAGCCTTCACAAAACAGCCTTTATCTTTATAATCTCACGAAACCCTAGGTGGTATAACCTTCAATTATATTGATAAAGATTCACAAAACAGATTTATCGCTGCAACTTCTCGAAACCCTAGGTGGTATAACGATCGATCACAATGGTAAATTAACACAAAACAGCCTTATCACCTTAATCTTTTGGAACCCTAGGTGGTATAACAATTGATTTCAATGATAAAGATGTTCAAACAGATATATCTAATCTATGGAAAGAATTCAGCATCACAATCTTTTGAAACCCTAGGTGGTATAACAATCAATTGCAATAGTGAAGACACATGAACAAATACGAAAAAAGAGTAATAGTGAAGATGTATGACTTTCAAAGATGAATGTGCGCAAGCTACAACTTGCATCCCATGAATCTAGGGATGCCCTAGGAGGATATTGTAAGGAATTCCAAGTCGAGAACTTGACAAGTTGTTTCCATGATAGCTGGTCCTACTTGAATAGGGAGTTGGGTTGTGCCTTGAGACACTCTTTCTTCATCATCATAGGCTTTGATGGTTATGCCTTTTACCTTTTCAACAAAATCTTAGGAGAAGCCCAAGCTTTTTATTAATTTAAGGGTGCATATGTTCAAACTTGCACCTCCATCTACTAAGACCCTCTTGACCTTGTTTTTATGGACATAAGCCTCAAGATGAAGCATGTGATTGTGAGATGGTTGTGTTGGGAGATCCTGTTCTGAAAATGTGAGGAGGTGAGGTGTGCAACCATAGCTTGGAAATGATCCACATCAAGATTAGTGGGGATGGAAGATGAGGCCAAGGCTTCTTCAAGGATCTTTTTTTTGGGCCAGTGAGATTTTCAATAATTCCATGATGGATATTTGTGTTGGGGTTCTTTTTAATTGGTCAAGGACATTATAGCCACTAAGAACAAACCTTGGGTTGGAACTGGATTCTCTAGGAGGCTAAGATGACTTTGCGATGGTGAATTTTCTACCTCTTGTGGTGGCTCCAGCTTGGGATCCTTTGATGGTGATAACAGTGTAATACTCATCTAGGGATGTGATGACATGGTCATTTACATGGTTCACACTTTTGAAGGTACCCTTTCCTTTATCATTGTTATTATTTCCCTTATTATGGTTGGGCATCATATTCATGTAAATATTGAGATTTTTATTCCTTGTTGGTTGTTCTACATTTATGATTTTGTCGTCAATGAGGTCTTGGATCAAGTTTTTAAACTTCATGCAACTAGTAGTTGTGTGTCCCTTGATTTTTTCGAAATCACAAAGGTGATTTTCATTGTACCATGGTGGTTTTACCAAGGGCTCTTGATAGTTATCATAGGTGGGGATTGTGATGAGATTTTCCTCCACCAGTCTCTTCATGATGGATTCAACCGATTCTCCAAGGGTTGTGTACTTCCACTTGGGGATTTTTGTTTTGCTGGGGTGGCCCCATTTGATCATTCACATTGTTGACTGTTTGATTGTTTGGCTACTAAGTCATAGTGTTAGCTTGTCAATTTTTTTGACTTTTTTTTGGGGTTGTTGTTGGGGCGTTGGTGTGTTTTGTCGAGGTGCACTAATGACAACTTTGGTGTCAAGTACACCATCATTGGTAATTTTTTGTTTTTCACCCATGTGCGAGGTTTGTCATTATAGCTAGTGGATGGGTGGCTTTCTTGAAAAGAATGATATTCCCCTTGTGAGATGAGGGCTCATTTGATATTGAGTGCCTTGGGGATCAACTAATCATAGATTGTGATACATTGCATCTTGAGATGGAAGGACAAGAGTCTGTCAAGATTTGCGATGATGGTACACACTTGTTGTTAATTCCTTAGGCATGGTCCACTTACTTCTACTGGATTTTGATCACCAACATTGCAAGAATGAAGCAAAGGTTTCTCCCTTGGATTGTTTCATTGCTGATATTTCTCCTAGGATCACATCCATAGCTATGTTGAAAGCAGAGTTTTGCACAAATGTATCTATGATTTCTTGGAATTTCTTGATTCTTGAGAGATGAGAGAACTAGTTAATGGTGGTTCCTACCAAGCTCCAAGGGAATAGTTGCATTAGATAAGTTTCATCATATGCGACCTACATGCAATGCACCTGGAACTCCTTGATGTGATCTTTAGTGTTTCTTGTTCCACAATATTTATCAAACTTTGGGATCTCAAATCCTTTTGGGAATGGTTGCATGACAATGCTCTCATCGAATGGATAGGGGCACAAGTTCTTTGGTGGCTTTGTGATTTTTCATGATTGAAGATCAAGAACTTGTTGTGAAAGAAGTTTGATTTGTGTTGATACATCATCTTGTGGATCAAGGGGTGGGATGAAGGTTTTCTGCTATGGTTCAATCACTGGAGGGATGGGTGGATTGGTTGGTGTGTTGGTAGAATGTGTTTGCACATTTTTCTATGAGAAGTATGCTTGCAATTGTTGTTGCATCAAGAACGCTTGTTGTTGATCCTGTTGTTGTTGTGATAATAATTACTATTGTTGAGCTTATTGTTATTGTTATGCCAACAATGCTTGTTGTTGGGCTGCTAGTTGGGTTGCTTCTTACTGCTCTTAGTATTGCTTCAACACTTGCTGGTATGCTTGTTGTTGTCTAAGGTATTGTGCTTGCGCATGTTCTTGTGCTTGTGCCTATGCTTGTGCTTGGGTTTCTATAGCCTACGCAACTTGTGCAACCTATGTGGCCTAAGCAGCTTGAGTTGCTTGTTGTGCTTTTTGTGCAACTAATTGTGCTCGCGCTTGCTGAGCGACTAGTTGTGTAGCTTGCTGATTTTGGATTTTTTGGATTTCCTTTTGATAGGAAGCTTGTTGAATGACTTGTAACATGATGCTATATTGGTTTGACGTGTTTGAGTTTGGTGGTGGTGGTGATGGTGGATTAAGAATGGTTTTTATTGTTGTGATGAGAGGAACTATTGTATTGATGATTGGGATTTGTGTAGTGGATGGTACGATTGATACGCTTGTTCCTTGAGAGACCATGTTTTGAGTTATTTTGTAGATGGTTGATGATGTGATGGTTTCTTGTGTTATTGGGATGTTTTCCATCTATTTTTGTGATATCGATGGCAAGATGAGAGGATTTGGTATGATGCTTTGATTGATGATAAGGGGGTTGCTTTGAATGAGTGGTGGCAATAGAGGTAACCCCAAACTAAGAGGTGATGTTGATGTTGGTGGAAAGGGTGGAAGTGGTGGAAAAGTGAGTGGCATACTCCCTTGGGGAAATGATGAATATGAAGGGTCAAAGATTCCATTTTGTCTAAATAGCCCATCTTCTCCTTGCGAGGTCATAAGGAGAGAGATTTGAGGCATTGTGTGAAATGATGATGATGATGGGTCATTGGGATCTTGAAAGGTGAGGGGGACATATGGATGTAATTGAATTTTCAGGATGGGTTTCCCCAAGATAGTGTTTGCATCCAAATCTTGATTATTCACAAGGGGGCATGTTTGTAGTGCATTGAGAAATGCAGCTCCCTTTGTTAACAATGGGTTGAGTTGGAGCAATGGATGATGGAATTTGTGAGATGGATTGAGTGATGCTTTGAACTAGGGGTGTGGATGAAATTAGGAGTTTGGATGATATTGGAGGTATGACCCCAAGAGCTTGTTCCACAATGGTGCTCACATCATAATCGAAAGGGAGTTTAGCCCCTTGCTTTTCTAATACAAGCATATATTGTGAGGGATGGAGTTTCATCATGATATTGAAAATCCTATGATTCTCAGGATTTTGGACCATTTTTATGATCTTATCTTGTGTCATCCCGAAGGCATTATTGGTGATATCCTCTACTTGACCTTCCTCTTGAGAATTTTATGACAATGAAGGAAGATTTGTTAGGGGATTGCTTGATCCAACAAGATTGATTTTGGAATTGGTTTGACTTAGGTCACTTGAAGTTGATGTTTCTTTGTTGGTCTCCATGTTCTTCTTGTGTTACAATCTAGTTTGCACCATAAAATAGGGATCAATTTTCAAGAATGTGCGAGATGAACCTCTAATTCTCTAGATTGATCTAACTTTAGGCACACAAGAGAAGATATCTAGGATTATTTAAGGATGAAAGTTTAATGATGAGATGAAAGATAGATGATATGAATGATTTAACTCTTAGAATATCTTGAGGGGGATGTAAGACTTTTGGGACCTTTTTAAATTCTTGGATTTTGATTTTGACCTTGATTTGGTTTTGGATTGTTTTGATTTTGGATAATGAACAAATAGATCCCAAGATGTTGGATGTTATCTATGGGATAGACTTACTCACAAGATGATAATTTGATGAAGTGTAGGGAGAAGGATGCATCAACCCACACCTAACCAAACAAGATGATTTGATGATAATTCAACTAAGCATATTGAGAAGGATACATCTACACATACTTATCCAAACCAAATTTTTTGATGTTTTGGTTCATGGTTTTTCAAAAAAGTCTAGCATAAAGGATGGTTTCAATATTTTCAAGAGTTGTTGGTGAGATGATTTTGATTGATGTTTTAAAGATGGATGAAGGTTGAATTTCATCATATTTGTATGTAAAAAGACTCTTGTTTACAAGACCTCAGTTTTGAAGAACACACTTTACTCTAAAAAAGATGCTCAAATTGTTGAAAAGGTCTCAAATTCTAACAATAATAAAATGAGTACAAATTGGGATTGTTTCTTGAAGATATTCTATAAAAGTTGAAAAGCAATCTTTGTTTGAATTCGTAGAGTGTTGAGAGATGCTTTTGATGAGCTTTTGGACTAAGATCTTTTGACTTTGGTTTTTGGATTTTTAGTTTGCGTGAAATCATTTGAAACACATGTGTGGGGTTCAATTATTCTTAGCTTTTCTTAATGACTTCCTTTTATCACGAATAATTCTTGATTATGTTTTCAAACTAAATGCCCAATGTTTTAACTTCTTATCATCCCACAAAGTGTATTGTGTGGAAATTAAGGAAATCAAGGAAAAAGTTTCATATTGTTGACTTTAGAAATCAAATTGAGATATAAATTCAAATTCTTAGAAACCTCCAAGGATATAATCCATAGGGAAAACAATATGGTATGTGCAGGATCATGATGGGCCAAAAAGTGGCAATATTATGGGTATTTGTAGGGCATGTGGCTGACGACTTTTTTTTAACCCAAAAAAGGGTTTTTAGAGGAGATTCTCAGCTTTCCACCAATATAAATTATGCTTTAATTTGAATTTAATAAATAATTATTATTCATTTTTTATTAGAGTTATGAATAAAGTCTTGATCGATAGGTTGATTGAAAAACATCTATAACTTTCAAATGGTATCAAATATTTTGAATCTAAAACATGTATCACATTCTATGCTTCACATACTATAGGATTAGAAAAAGAAAAAATAAATTTCATGAAGTTTTGACCAAGTTAAGGTGGTCAGACATATGAGTTTTTATGTTTTTTAAAAGTTGTAATAAAAAAATTATAATTAATTATTTACTTCGAAAAAAAATACAAAAAATATGCATCACATCCGGACATGATTCCTCTACTTATATATAAAATCTTATAAAAAAATATTATCATTTTATTATGGTTAGGGTGGTCAGACATACACCTACTTATTATTTTTTCCTTGAAATTTAAGTACTATTGCATTGAAATTTCAAATTTTCACCAAATAGATTTTATTTATTTTTAAATAAACCTAGTAGTTTAGAAACTAGATTCAATTTTTTACAAATTCTATTCTTACATATTTTTGAAATAATATAGATAACTTATTCAAATTTTTACATCAAGTTGCCTAACACTGATTTTTTTGAATTTTTTGCCACTTAAGGGCCTTTTTTTTCCATGATGATCCTGCACATACCCAATAGCACTTAAATTTTTTCAAAGATATTTTCTTCCTAAAGGGTTTCAAATTTGATGATTATGTTTGAATGTTTACCCAATGTATATGATCAAGCAAAGTGTTTTGTTTCCAAGAAAATGCACAACCCTATGGATATGAAATACAATATTTTTTGAGTTCCCACTTGGATAAAATCTAGCTATGCCTACTTTTAGCAGATGATTAGATCCTTGACCACATAGGCTCCCCCTTATAGTGCCCTCACTTCCAGGGTCAGCCAAGCATCAATACCTATGAAACTCCTATGGAATATTTAGCCAAGCATCAGTACCCATGAAAATCCTATGGAATACTTTTCATCTCTACTAAGAGCCATAAAAATGTGGGATGACTTCAGAATGACCATTCTTACACCAACAACTAGATCAAGGATTTTTTCCTTTTCTAAAAAAAGTTTTTAATGTGGGCATTTCATTCATGGGGGACCATCCATGTGGCGAGAGACCATTTCTACCCTTCTTGTTGGAATAATCCTGATGATACTTGCCTTTCCTCAAGTACCCACACTTATATCCTGGGTGGAAGTCACTTGGCTTTAGCGTTTTCCCAGTTGGGTCATTCCCTTGGGTGATTACTTATTCCCACAAGGCAAACCCTCTAAGATAACACAAAATTGAGCAAACACATCCATAGTTTGATTGATCTTTTTTGAGAAACAAAGAGAGAGGACACATGATATTTTCCACTCACACTCACAAGATTTGTTCAATTTTAGGATCCAAATTGAAGTGTGTAGGTAATCACTTACACAACTTAATGTCACGAAAAATTCTTTTTATTCTCAAGATCGCCATGAGGCATGAGAGAAGCACATATATATTTTTTATTGTATTATTTTGGGTAAGTGATTAAAAAATAAAGATACACATGTTCATTTTAAATCCTCAAAGCAATGATTTGATTCTTTTTAAAGCACCAAAGTGAAAGATGAAAGTTGCTTGTTCAATTGTTAAACTTATACAAAATCTAGTAAGTTTTCCTAAAGTTCTTTCTAACCTTTTTCCTTGTTCGTTTTAAAACTAAATTGAAATCTATTGAGTCCTAAAAGCTTGAAGGGGTAAAATCCTTAAACTGGGATTATAATTGCTTCCACAAAAGTGTCTAATGACACTTGATACAATGGATAAATGATGTTAAACTCCAATCTCCTCCTTGTTCCTTCCTTGCTTCCACCTACAAGAATTGATTAATCCAAGAAAAATAGAGGTAGAAAATAGGTCAATAGCTCAAAATGATCAAAATCACAAAAGAACATGTTGAAAAAAACTTAAAATTTAATCTTTTACCCCACCCCAATGGTGCAACCCACATATGTGTCACTATTTGAGGAAGTCAAAATCATTGTACAACACCACTAGGTTTGTCAGTGGTGCTCTACAATAGAACAGAGAGCACGATTGTGGTGGAGTTTTCATCAACAACGTAGTTTGAAATTTAAAGATCCTAGCGTCAGAAAATTAAACCAATGTTGTAGTTTGAAATTTTGAATTTCTGGGCGGGAAGGTTCCAATGGAAAAGTTTGAAATTTGTAGCATCACTATATGGTACTGCTAGAATGATAACGGCATTGTAAGGTGTCACTAGACTAATAGCGACGTAGTTTCCTGTAGACACACAAAAAACACAAAAACACACACAATTTTGTTGAAAATGGTGTTAAGAACTTAAGATTTTCCCTCCCTCTAGTGGCAATATGTGAACCCCAATCCTAGTCCTTCACAAAAATAGCAAACAAACACAATATTAGATCCATATGCAATTTAGAACTAATATTCCCCATGAAATTCATCTACAATGCTCAAAATAGGAAGGAAAATGAAGAACAATACAAGAAAAGTAATGAAATCATATTTAAGCATGCAAACTCTCAATCCCATGGGGAAATTGGTGTCAATTTGAAGTGGAAATTGGCCCTTTCCCAACTCCTTTACAAGCTTGATGATCTTGATGAAGGTTGATCCACATAGTGATGAAGAACAATGCGATTCTTTGATAAAATCTGCAATAACCTAGCTATGATAATGGATGAAATTGCTCTAAATGTGAAGATAGTAACTTTTCTCTATGTTGTGGATGGAAAATGAGAAGGGAAACCTTATATTTATAGAAAGAAAAGATGGAGGAAAGATAAAAATGAAGCAATGTGGGATCATTCAACATCCAATGGGGAAGTGCCACTTGTCAAGATGTGAATGGAGGAAGCTTGAGCACATTTTGATGAATGTGCATAATAAATGATATTGGGTTCAAATTTGAAATTTGAAAGTTGTCTTGTTGGAGGGAGAATAATGAGTCTTAAATGCTAAGTGGGAAACATGTAAGAGACCATGTAAGAGGAGTTAATGCCATGTTGGAGGACAAGTCAAGTTTTTGGAGGGATTTTTTGAAATTTGAAGCATATTCCCTAAAGATGTCATTTTGAATGATAATAGAAGAAATAATAAATAAAATAAATTGATTTATTGTGCAAGTTGCAAAATCAAGAGAAAAGAGGATTAGTGTTAGAAGTTAATCAAGGTTTAATTAACTTTAGATATAGATTAGTTGACATGACATTTGATTTAGATTTTTGGATTTATTTAAATAAAATTGGAGGAAATAATGGACATTAGTAATTTAATTAAATACATTTGATTTCATTAAATGAAGAAACTTTAGGAGATAATTAAATAAAATGATTTATTTAATCAAAAGAGAAACATTAGAACTTGATTAAATAAAATTGATTTATTTAATCAAAGAGGAAACATTATAACTTGATTAAATAAAATTGATTTATTTAATCAAGGAGGAATTTTTATGAATTAATTAAATAATGATTATTGAATTAATTGGTTAGTAAATGATGAAGGAGAAAATGGGGTTAGTGAATCAAGATCAGATGCATGTATATTTTATGTGTCTATAGTCATAATGCAAGAGGATGCAATCGTAGACAATCATAACAATCATACTTATTCTTCTCCCAATAACTCTCCTATTAGTGATGAAGGTATTTGGGTGAAAGAAGATACACACATTGAGGGTCTTGATTTTCCCTCTCCTCATCCTCGTTTGGAATATATTAGACAACAAGAAGATGAGATCATAGAAACATTTCTAAACATCACCTTACCTAGTCTCCATAACCATGACAATAAAAATTGTCCTTATCCTAATATCCCTCCTTGATGCAAAGAGGATAGGTTGGTGTTAGAAGATACACCTATTAAGAGTCATGGGAATCTTGTTCCTCCCTTCCCTAATGCTCCTACCATTTTGGGCAATCTATTTGAAAATCATAGTGGTCCTTCTCTTGATTCCTCTCCCACTTGTGATGAAGCTAGTTTACAAGATCTAACCATGGAATGTGGTGAAAATTTTACAAGCTCTCCTACTAGGGTAGATAGTATGGCACAAGAGAATGAGACCTTAGAGAAAAAGGACAATCAAATAGATCCTTCTCCTAATATCCCCACTATTGATAAATAAGACAATCCAACCATTTGATGACTCCCTTACTTGTAATGAAGTTATTTTGGAAGAACCAATCCTCACATGTCAAGAGTATTTGGTTTGTAGTTCTCCTCAAAACTCTCCTCCTAGGGAAGATATTATGTTGCAAAAAAAGGAAAACATTGACAATAACGATGTTGGACCTTTAGACAAAGATGATGAAGTAGCATTAGACTCTCATTCACTAAGGGATGTTAATATTATTCAACCACAACTCATCCTTTACACCCCATCACATAAGCAACAAAATTAAAAGAAACCTAAACTTATCCCTTACCCACCTAAGTATAATGTATCACACCAACCGATTCATAATACCATTGCTCATACATATAACACTAGGAACAATTTGCAACTAAGAGAAGCACCTTCAAAATCCCTCCCATTGCCTAATCCTATACCACCTAACCCTATCTTTCCAGGTTCTCCTTGTTTATCTCTATAGAGTGGAAAGGAGTACAATCTTGTTGAACAACTAAATAATACTCCTACTAAGATATCATTATGGGACCTTATTCAATCGTCCCCTCACTACCACAAATTGATTCAAACACCCTTACAACAAGTCCCTATCCCTTCCAATGTACAAGTGAATGACATAAAAACCATGATCCAAGGAATAAATTTTGACATTATTTTCCACCAAAGTGAACTTGCCCCTTTGGAAGTACAAAAAAAAATGAAACTTTCATAATAATATAAGAATACAAAACAAAAGCGATAATGAGAACTCTTGTAGATATCAACTCTACCCTTAATGTGTGTAGTGTGAGCCTTCTGGATAGGCTTGGCATTAATAAATCAAACATTCAACCTGATTGTTTATATATTAAGGGATTTGAAAATGTCAAAAAAAAAGTGCTTTGTGTGATTACTTTACCTATTACAGTTGGGAAGGCCACAGATCCATGTTATGCCTCATGAAATTTCATATAATCTTCTTTTAGGAAGACCATGGATTTATGCAATGAATGGGGTGTGTTCTAATCTTCATCATAAAATAAAATAGATCTATAATAACAAAGTGTACACACCCAAAGCCGATCCTGACCCAAATAATTGTTTGAACATTGAGAAAAACAAAGAAAATCCTTTGGCAACATTAACAACAACTACACAAATGTAAGTTGTACAACAGAAAGACAAAGAAAAACACATTGAAGGAGTCACAAAGCTATTAGAACATGATTGGGTTTCCTTAGATTTTGAACATACATTCATGGTTGAGGAAAAGATCATAAATAAAGATTCCAATAAGGGACATGAAAAAATAGTAATGTCAACACGAAATTTGGAAGACCCTTCAAAAACATCCACCTCACCCACTTAAAAAAAAAAGACAATAGATTACACAACAAACTTTGATGAAATTAATCATGAACAACCACCAAATATAAAAGAGATGAAGAGGCTTTATGGAAAAGGTTATGAGCTTATGAAACAACTTGGCTATAGTGGAAAAGGATGTGGTGCTAGAGAACAAGGTGTCTGCAACCCTATAGAGCATAACACACAAGAAACGACTCATGGTCTTTGTTATTTTCCTTTGATAGATATAAACAAACCTTCACTTAATATCAACACTATCACAAAACATCCTTCTAAGATGACTTTAACAATCATGCATCTTTAGATGATATACACGAGTGGTCTCAAAAGTTATCCTTTGAAAGAAATAAAACAAATAAATACATCTTCATTTAATGTAAATGTCATCTTACAAAACACTAATGATTTGAGTTTAATAGCTTTTACACCCTCCTCTAAAGGAGAGAAAAAAATATTGCAATCTAAAGAGTCTTGCATTGGTATGAAATCTTGTACATCTAACCAAGAGATATCTTTGTTGCATAATAAAGGAACATCTCCTATAAATTAAGAGATTATCTTGTCAAGATTCCTCCAAGATCACTTGATATCTCTCCCTCCAAGAACTCGAAATAAATTTTATTACAAAGTTTCATTTTGTGCATATCATAGAGTTCATGATCATTCTACCAATGAATGTAAGGCTTTGAGTAGTAAAATCCAACATCTTAAGGAGTTTGGTGCTCTCCCCTATGTGGGGGCACCTAATTCCTCTAATTGATATTGATTTTCACTCTACCATGCATCTTATCAATCATTTTGACTCACCCTTGTCCTGCACTAGGTGGGGGCAAGGGGTTAGGTAGCCTTTTCCTTGTATTTCACTTGTTGTTTCCTCTTTTGGCTAGCCATTAGCTTTTCATGAACATAAAGAGAAAGCTTGGAACATGGACAATATTCCTTAAGTTGGCTCATCTGTGACATACTACCTTTTCATGATGTAGCTTATCGGAAACATATGACATGGCATAGGATTTTTTGAATACACTCTCATGTCTTATACTTTAAAGAAATTTCTCAAATTAATGATGTTCAAACCACTTTAAAGTGGGGAAATACATCTCCACTCATATTTCATTACGTGATTTATTTATTCTTGCGATGTGTCCTTTTCTTGGTGGTGTCATTGGGCTTGATTTCCTCCAAGAGCATGATATTTCTTTTACTTGTCCTCTCTTGGAAATATTAATTACAATGTTACGTGAATGAGACCTTGTATTTTTCCTCTCTTGGAGACATTAAGCACAATGTTCCCTAAGAAGAGACCTTGCATGAACTAAGAAAAATCCCTTTGAATATTCCTTGCACTATTTTGCATTTACAATGTCTATGAGTTTCAAGCATATGAAGTCTTGCTTGCCTCATGGAGCTTAAAGATAATTTGTGTGGCACCTTATTAAAGTTATCAGGAGGTATAAATTTGGTATGGTTTGAGTGGGAAGCCCAATCTAAAGCATGACTTTCCCCATAGCCACTTGTGTGTGTGTGAGTGCATATTAGCCATGAGTGTATGTTTCTCACATTTTAGGACTTCTCACCTGACACATAGCCAAGATTTTCGTCACCTCAGAGTGAGTGTGCATTTTTTGAAAAATAACTTAGATCTGATCCACAACATGTTGGAAAAATGATCAAAGCTTGATCCACCTTTTTTTTTTGCTCACTTGTACTTCTCTTCTTTCTATTTATTGTCATTGCATGATCGTGTATCTTGTTTTGCTGCAAATAATTCACCTTGTGTGTGTCCTTTTGAACTTATGTCAGTTTGACTTAGGATATTGGATCCTAGAGGCTTGACCACCTCCTTTATCTTTGTTATCCTGGACCATCCACTTTGGTACGATTGGATCCCTCTCGAATGTCTACTTTAGTGTGAGTTTGAAGCAAGTTCATACTCTCACTAAAGCGGAGGCATAATGTAGCATCAAAAAAAGTGCACCTTGATTTATTTATGAATAATTAATGATAAATTGGACTTAACACCACCTTGATCTAGCATTTTAAGGTGTTTTACACATCCGCATTAGGTCTTGGGCCCTTGCAAATAGAATAAAATGCATTTATCGATGTCTTGTAAAGGTGTTGTAAAGTGTTGTAAATGACTTTCACACTTTTCTAGAATTTTATTAAGAATTTAATTATAATGGACCTATCTTTCCCTTAATTCAATGTTATAAAATGTATTTAATTGCATTTTCACATTAATCTAGAAAGCTTGTAAATTAAACCTAGATTTAATCTAGTGTTGTAATGTGTTTTACAAATTCACATTAGATCTTGTGCCTTTATAGGCTATGTGGACCTTATTTTAATGTTGTAGAGTGTATTTAATCACACTTTCACATTGAATTTTGTGTCCCTAGCCCTAATCACCCTTTATATCACCATTAATAGGCCCTTATGATCCCATACTATGCGTTCTGAGGCATATTTTGATAAAAAAACTCAACTAGATCAACAGATGAACTTAATTTATGTATTTGCTGACACTTTAGCTGGTAAAATGGCCCATGTGGGACCCATTCACCACTTTGGGTGAATGAAATCCATCTCAGTGGGACTCTTTCACCCAAGATGGCGAATGAGTCCCATTTGAGCTATTTTTGGAGCTTGAGCAAGAAAAACTAGGTTTTAAGTATAATTTTTTTCAATGTCAGCCTTGGGGTTCAAATTAATAACCATTTGAGTGCCTTGTCCATATAAACAAGCCCTTAAATAATTTTTTCATAAGGTATTCATGTTATCAATTCATGCATGCAAGAGTTAAGCATTTCAAGTGTTCACAAGGTCATCAAGATAATAATTCAAGATCATTTCTAAGGAACTCGAGGGAAAATTATTCATCGATTGTTGTAGCAACTCAAGATACATCGTCAAGGAAATTTTATAATTGCATTACTTTATGTTCATGCTTCATTATCTTATTTCAACATTTTGGTTTAATTACCTAAAAGGGGTTTGACCAAGGAAAACCCCTATTCCCTAACAATCAATATTTTCTCTCTCTCTCTCTCTCTCACTCTCTCTCTTTGTGTGATTGTAGATCTACGTACTTTGAAGGCTTGGAAATCATTGAAGAATAGGTTAAAAAGTCACCAATGGCCTCAAAAACAAGGTTTTTAGATTCAAACACTTGGAGGAACAGAAAGAGTAGACCAAGAGCTACAAATTCCACTTTTGAGTTTTTAGAAAAGTCAAATTGGACTCATTTTATAATAATGGAAAATGAGTCCCATAGTACCTACTTTTAGGAGATCTTTGTGGATTTGGATACCCATTTGGCTAAAATAGGTTATGGTGTAGTTTCCTAGAATCCAAACTAATTCATCCAAAATGGTGAATGAGTCCCACTCGGCTTAAAAATCAGCATTTCTAGAATTTTAGAGTTGTTTCTAGTCTTTAATACATTTCCAGGTGCAAACTTTCTATTTCATAGCTTTCCATTTTTGCTTTATTTGCATTTTTAAGTCATTTTCTAGGTCATTTTTCATATCACATTATATTTTCAAACATTTTGTATTTTCCATGTTTACACTTAGTGGTGAACCCTCATTTGTTGTTATCATTTCCATAGAACCTTCCCTTTGTCAGATTTCAATCTCCTTTGCATTTAAATTGTTGAAAATTGAGGTGTTTATATAGCTTAATACCTCGTAAAACTTTATGATTGTTGATCTAAATATGTATTCTTTATTATAGATTCTTTGTGGGTGATTAATCTGATTAATTCATTTTACCATTTGTAGAATGAAGACAGAAGGTTGTAGAAGAATTAGATAGGATATTAGAAGAATTAGATAGGATAGTAGAAAAAATGACAGGTGATATTCTTGAATTGCCAGCTCATGGACAATTCTTGAAGTTATACTTCAGTTGAGGTATTTTTTTCCATGAACAATAGGTTTAGGTTTGTATATAGGTTTGTTGGTTTCTTTTTTTGTGGGATTGTCTTTTATGGATAATCCTTTTGGTTGTCTCTGCAACTTGTCTGCTCTACTTGAGATTTTGTTATACTCACTTCATTCCAGTAAAATGAACATCCCCAACTGGAGCCACTGATGGACCCTCAATTTTAAGTCCTTGGTTTCCTTTTATACTAGTTTGTCTTGATTATTCGGAAGGTACCTGGGGCTGGAATTTTGCTTTGCTATCATGAAACCTTGGTGTTCTATCTTTGGGTTGGGTCTTTTCTGTCGTTACCTTTTTGGGAGGGGTTTTAAAAAAACAACTTATGTCCTATTGAATCGTCTAGGCCAGGCCCCTTTTCAATAAAAATGCTAAATATTTCACCTGCCCCTTTTTATTTACTAAAGTCTGGGTCAGTCCTTGCCTTATGCTTTTAAAACAACATTGAGTCATTGACTGTCGTTACCCTATGCAGTGTCCCCTTCCCCTTATTTTCTTCTAAGTAATTTTAATGTTTTGCAAGGGTTATTTTGATGACCGTCAATTTCCCTATGGTTGATCTTGACCATTCCCCGCAATCTCACGATGACATCACCGTTGGCTATTTGGTGTTCGCGATATCGCAGGCGGGCGCCACGTGTCCCACATTGCTAATGCTGAAAGGAGTAAATAAAGTGTTTAATAGGTGTATCAGACTTTTGTGCATTATAGAGCGGGTTACTAAACCACATGTGAGATGCACGTGCTCATGATCAACAATGATGTTTAACCCTGGTGAAAAAGCCGCTCAACGGATAGGTATTGATGTTGCTCCCCGTTATGTATGATCATGATCACCAATGAAGGGAATCAACGGTTGCCCGCCATCACGTGATCCTAAACTGAAGGGAGTTTAGTATTAGCGATATCGTGGGTGGGTGCCACGTGTATTCTTTTGGCGTTGCATATTATGGTGGGCCCTTGATAATGACGTGGAGATGTTGTCAGCCTTTCTGAGGATGACCATTCAATGATCTGACAGAAACAAGAGATCGACTACAATTGAAGTCGTTGGCGCAACATGCAAGTAAGCTTTAATGGTAGATGAGACATCTACTAGCCATTTTTCATAAATTCTAAGTATTTAATTTAAGGCTATCTTCACCACAAAGGCATTCAAGTGTTTTCAAACCGGTCCAGAGCAAAAGATAGAGTTTTTTAAAAGCAATTACAACAAAGTTTGATTTTCTGCAGGGCACAAAATTCCGTGAGTTACTTTCTTTATCATTGTTTCTATTTGAATGTGATTCTCATGGAGGGTTGTGTTGTGTTGGTCAGGGTTTCTTCTTAATTAAATTTCAAGGGTTACTGGTTCTTTTGAATTGTGGGAAATTGAAAAATTCTACTATAATTTCATTTTGGGTAGCCCTAGTTTGTTCACAAATTTGATATTAGAAGAAGCCTTGGTTGTTTGAAATGGCGCCACCAAAGCAGCATTCTAGCCATATTGATTATTTGTAAAGGAATCTATATGATGATTCCTTGACCAATTCCCTTCGTCAACAAATGACAAGAAGAGGGGTTTGATCTTAATGAATGGGACAACCTTAGGTGAGGGATTAAGATATAAAACCTATAACATTGTGGATGCTAGGGTACCAATGATGGGCTTGGAAATGTTTAGGAGATGGTATGGGTAGAGAAATGTGTCTCATCCTTTTTCAAATGGTTGGAGATATGATATGAGAAAACTTGTGGTTCCGAATGTATTTCTTGATGTTGACCTACTCAAGGTAGTGGTTGCATGATATGATCCTGTCACAAGGATTATCAGGGATAATGATGGCGGGGTTTTACTGAATATAAATGTAGATGAGATTTGATAGGTTTTTAATTTAAGTGAATATAGTTCATTCTTGGTCTGGATAGACTTTAAGAAAATGAAGTAGGAATATGCTAGGACACAACCTCTTTTAAGATTAAAGTTGCTTCCTCCTCATCTAGCCAGGGCAGGCAGTTCAACAATTCACATCAGCCCGACTGATCAGGAACATTTCAGGTTGAGTTGTTTTGCTGATCATTTCTTGGCAACTTTTTATACACTTTGCCAAATTTTAGGTTTCAGCCCTAATACCATGATTCCCATCACTTATATGTTTATGGGGGCTCAAATTCAGCATCCTAACTTTTCTGTAGTGTATGACTATGCTTTTTTCCTTGCTGAAAGGATACATGAGGGTTTGCTGAAGTTGCATGTGGAGGACACTGGTACTCCTTTCTTTTGGTAATCCTTATTAATGCATATGTTCTTGTATAAGAATGTCAACTTCTTCTCAAAGAAAATGGAGTTGAGGCAGGAGGTGAATGGAGAAATATTACTGATGCAGGCTTGAAGTGTAGACTTGTCTTGCAACAAGGGAGGTGCCAACTTTGTGTAGTTTGATAACTGCTTTACTTCCAGGCTTAGAGCTAGATTGATGGTGAATATGCCGAGGGTTTCTGAGGATTTGCACAACTTCCTCTGATCCAAAGTAAGGAATCTCGATTTGAAGGTGTGTCATAATTGGGGTGACATCATTCTATACCCTGTAAGCACTATCCTAAGGGTTTATGCTTTTTAGGGAGATCCTCATATTCTCTCATATAATGTACCATCAAGGATGGAGTTTTCAAAGGTCATGTGGCAACTAGGGTGCATTCATGGAGATAATTTGATAGGAAGAGGAAAAGGGACTTTATTCCTTGATTAGACTGTTGTTTTAGACTTTTTATTTTCCAAGGGAGGATGGGTTCACTTTGACAAATATTTTGATGATTACCATTTGAAGAGTGGTTCTATGAGGCAACATGACCCTAAGGGATTCTTTGCCCTATTTAAGAAAAGAATTAAGGGTGGTAGTTTTGCTCATGTTTTCAATTTTCCTGAGGATCTGATTAGAAACGAGTTTGATTTGAGCCAGCAGGAATTAAATAAAGAGAAATGGATTGCTTATGAGAACATTCTAGCCATGGTGTAGAAACTGGATCAAAAATATGATCCACTGATGGAGTTCACTCCATTTCACAAAAGAATTGATTTCCTAATGAATAATTTCAAAGAAATCATGAGCACCCTGAGAAACAAGAAAGTCAATTTGGAAGTGGACTAGGGAATTCAGGGACTAGAGGTGAGGTCTGAAGAAACAAGGCCAACCTATTAACCACTAGTGGACATCCCTCTATATAGGAGGAAGAGAGATGATAGCAGTGATGAAGAGGCAGTAAATAAAAAGGGAAAAAAATAATGAAAACATCATCACAACCAGGTCATGGGAATAGGAAACCTGGAGGGATAAAGATTGTGGATCTGGATTCATCACCTAGAAATGACCCTATAGAGCTACCATCAAAGCCAAGCCTTAAGAGGCGAAGAGTTGAGGAGTCACAAGAGGCTCTGGTGGATGAAATAATCATAACTGATCAAGACATGGAGGTTCATATCCCCTCCTCTCCTAGATCAGCACAATTGGTGCTAACTGATATGGATATAAAGGGGCAGTGTCTACAAGACACCGGGATGGTGGCCTGCAAGGCATTCCTGGATGATGATTCCTTTCTGAAAACTCTTGTATTCTTGCAGTTGATTTGGAGGATGAAACTTGAAAAATATTAGGATAAATGAAAGAGAAGGAGGGAATCAAGACCTGATAGGTCTGACCAGGAGAATGATGATGAGGTCAAAGCCAAATTAATGGAGAAATTCAAGAGCATCACTTCTGATGAAGAAAGGAAACTTGTAACTCAAGCTGGTGTCTTACTTCTCCCTGAGTGGGACATAGCTGATGTTGTAGCATTCAATGCTATTATGCAGTCCAAGCATCCTATGCAAACTAGTGAAGAAGAAGTCAAGGTATCCCTACAAGACTCTGCCTTTAGTGAGGAATATGAGACTTTAGCCATATGGGCATTGGCACCTTAGGGTAGAAAACCAAATGTGGCCGATATTAGCTCAAGTCTAAGGGGTGGGATCATTATCAAGAGAGCTTCTGAAACCTCAACAACAGAAGTCACAAGCCTAACAATGAATGTGGCCAAATTGGCCCAGAAGATAGCTAAAAGAGAGGAAGCTGAAAAGAAAAGCCTGATGGAAAAGTACAATGCAATAATTGGGAAATATAGTAGAATGCAGCAGAAAAATATTGAGTTGTAGTCTAAAGTAGATAGATTAAGAGACAGGTAGGTGGGAGAATCCTCTAGTGCCCCTACTATCAGAGCACTACCTACTACTTCGGGGTCATTTCCCCCTATTATCCCAATCATTTCTACACCTAGATCCCCAATTCAGACACCTATTGATAGCCCTCCACTAGGGCCAGTTGAAGAGGAAGTTGAGTATTCTGTAGATCCTACCAAAAAGTAGAAGATGAATAAAATCACAAAATTACAAGCTTTCCTAAGGGAAAGTGAGGATGGTGTTGTGGCTAAACACAATAAGGTGGTTGACACCATTTTGAGGCATTTAAATGAGAAGGTTGATTCTAGGCTGCCAGTTGTATAGTCTTTATATTCTTTATTCTTGGGTGCAATACAAAACATTAATAGAGATCAAGAAGTGGTTCTACCTGTGGTTGAGAAGTGGATCCCTCGAGCCACTGATTTAGATGTTAAGTTTAAGGCTTCTAGATTTGATGCAAATAATAGGCCCCAGTCATTAAAGCCTACTCAAATCTTTGTGAAATCATTGAAGGGATTACAGGCCTTGCCTGATGATTTGAGTAGGAAAATTAGAGAACTAGTAAAGAGTTTTGATGATTGTAATGATACTTTTCTGTCGGATGTAATAGATGCACATGGAAATATTAAGACATTGTATCAATGGCAAGATAGGGCAGAAGAGGTTATTAATGCACAAATCAAATTGTTTTGTGATGGCTCAGACCATGACTTGTTGGTAAGCAACATGGATAAAATAATTAATACTAGCATGTTATTAGAGTCATTTGAGAGGGAGGCCAACCAAGTTGCAGTGAAATTCACACCTTAGAATTGGGTGGACAAGTACTTAACCGAATTGGCCAATGGATGAGGAATATCAGAATTGGGTGGACAAGTACTTAACCGAAGAGGAGTGAAACGGTGTCTATTACTGGCAACTGACAGCTCAGTGGTTATATTATAACTAATATGGTTTTGTTTCCATGGTGGATTTGGGTGCGGGTTTTGAGGTGTAACAAATATTGCAACTATTGTGTAGAATCAACGAAAAGATGCTTTGGGACTTGGTGGTTTTCATCATAGTTTTGAATTGGCACATAGTGGTCCAATTGACTAGTGACGTGTAATTTCTGGCCCGATGCTTGTTTTCTCCTTCATTTTCTTTATGAAGGATTTCAAGGCCAAAAATGGTGGTTGGAAAGTCAGATATTTTTGAAGGTCGAGTCTAGGTATAGTTGTAGAGTAGATTGTAAGATCTATTTTTTTTAATGTTAAGGAAATTTAGGTTTGGGGTTATCTTGTAATGGGTTTTAAACTTATGAAGATTTGATGTTTCGTAACAATACTAGGATTTGATCTATGGTGTTATATCTCAAGCTCGTGTCTTTCCTCTATACAAATATATCACAATTTTGAATTGAATAATCAAGGATTATGATGTTCATCTCATTGTTCTGATGTGTGTGTTTTCCATTTTGCTATGTTTGTAAAGGGATTTAGTAAGAAGTATTGGGCTGGGATAGGAATTGACACTATTGTAATGAAATATTGTCAGGGATCATGTACGCTAAGTATTTAAATCTGTTGTTGAATAGTGAATGTTTGTGAATTTGACTCCCCAATGGTATATGGCACTAATCTAAATTGTATGAGTTTGTGAAGCTCTGTGTCTATATGTCTTTGATTAGGGCTTGCTGCCAAATTGAAAAATAAAATGACTATCATAAGTTACAAAATAATGTTGTAATCATCTCATGCTCCAAGTAGTTGATATTACTAGTGAAAGGCCAATTCATTTTAGTGGTGTCCTATTTTGTTGAGCTATTTATGGGATTATCTATGAATTTTTAATGATTGTTTATGAGTTTGGTGTAGAGATCATAAACACATTATAGGGACCACCCTCCTAGGTCTTACAAAGCCCAAAGTGTAGGAGGTTATTATTAAAATTCTCGTCACTTGGTCCAAGTCCTTTGAGCTGCCCTTGATTGGAATTGGCAATTCCATAGGTAGATTAGGAGACAAACCTAGTTTAGAGGAAAAAACACCATCAAAATGGCGACTCTGTTGGAGATTAGCTTGAATGTTTTTGTTAGTGGGTTGGTTATCCATTTTGCATAGAGTCTACCATAGTATTTTTGTGATTTTAAGGTTGAGCCTTGGGCGTTGTGTTTCTTTATCTAATTAAGTGTGTTAGTTCAAAAGTTTCATATACCTCATGCAATGTGTCTTGTTTATTGCCAGTATGGTAAGTTATGAGGATATTTTAAGGTATTATCATGTTTTATTGAATAGTGGATATTCCCAAGATAATTGGGTGGCAACTCTGAAAGTCTCTACACCATTGTGCACTTTATTTGAAGTTTTATACAAATTGAAAGATCTTTGAACACACATAGAGGAATGAAAAGTACCGGGTCATTCATGGAGAACCACCTGGAATCCAGGTTGGAAGGTGAACTTCCTAAAACAAAGAAGAGAGACTAGATAAAGAAGAAACCATAAACCAGCAATGCCGCTCCCACGTCCTAGAATCCTGTACATCAAGGTACAAGTAAGCCTCTACATCCTATCCCTAAGACTTTTGAGAATGTTTCTAGACATTCTGAATCAAATAGCTATGGATTTTTTGATGCATTGTTTAATACACCTGTTCAAGAGGATGTAACATGTCATGATAAAGGGCTTGTTAATGTCCAATATATTGAGAAAAAAAGTAGGAGTAGAAGTCAAAGCCATCACAAAGAATGCACCAGTGATGTGCCTCCTCCTGATGATGATGGAACCCCTTTATTATTTAGACAAGAGGGAACATATCTGATAGATTTAAGTGAGACATCAAGTTTTGATATAAATTTTCCTGACCCCAAAGATGTTTTTGGGGATATTAGTTCTTTAAGATAAGAAATCCAAAAGCAAGCTGAGCTTAGGATAAAGAAGGATAAAGAAAAGGAAGCAGAATTGGTGAGTGCTATTATTGAAAGGGATAGGTTAATTAGATGGTTGGAAACTATGAAAATCCTGAACCAAAGTGGACCGGACCTAGAAGAAAAGGGTCTTGTACAACAAATTGTTGATAAGGAAGTGAAGCCAATGTCCAAAGTGGGTTCAGAGGGTCAAGCTAAGGTCCAACCAAAGCCAACAGATCTGAAACCCTTGAACCTTATAAAGTCACAATCAGACAATCCAAATATTAAACCTGTTGTAGACAAGGGAAAACATAAGGCTGAAGGGATCAAGATAAATGAAAGGATGGTTTCCCACTAGCCTAAAAAAGATCCCCTCCCACATGTATCATCACAAGTAGAGACTAACTTAGAAAAGGCTAAAAGGGAAGGGGAAGCTTTAGCAGAAGAATTAGAGAGGACTGAAATTGAGGCTACAAATGCAGAAAAGAGAAGGAAAAAAAATTTCCTAAAAATGACAAGTCTGGATGAAGTCGCACAAGCCACAACTTCATTAGGTCATCAGGAGATTTCAAAAAATGATCCTAAACCTATTCAAGAGAATATCACAAGTAAGTCTAGCCCAAAGGTTCAGGAAACCCAGTTTGTTAATTCACATCAAGATGATTCTAAACCCCAGAGTAGAGTTGTGGGTGATGACCCTCAGAAAGTTGGACTATTGCAAAGGATACCTATATAATTGGAAAGATATAGGCAATTGTTTTTTGATGGTATTCCCGGGTACCCAAACCCTATCCCTGATGAGTTAAGGGAAAAGATGAACAAATTTACTTGGAATAATGCCTTTTCAGTAGAGGAGTATTTGAAAGGTTTCATGGATATGTTAAATGATTATGAGGTAGAACATGAAGATGTAGTGATGAAATTTTTTGTCCAATCCTTGACAGAAGATGCAAGGGATTGGTACAGGGGTTTACCGAATGCCAGTATTGGTTCATGGGAGGAGTTTGAAAAATGCTTTAAAGAACAATTTGGTGAAAAGACAAATGCTAGTTTTATGTTGAATGAGTTCAATACTATAAAAAGATCAGCTAATGAGCCTGCAATAGAGTTTAGCCTTAGCTTTCAAAAGGAAATGTATAAGTTGTTTCAAGTGATGAGGCTTGATGAGAATGTTTGTTTAACTACTTATTTCAATGCTTTTGATGCTAAAATAGCATATCTTCTCGAAGACAAGGACCCTCAAACCATGAGGGATTCTTTTACAGTAGCTATTAATATTGAAATCAATAGGAGAGCTTCTGGAAAGTATGGTAAGAGGGAAGAACCTACTCTTTTGAAGAATCCTAGAGATAAAATTGAGAAAGTTTCTACTGCAGGCATTAAAGACGATGAGAAGTGGCATAAAGTCCTTAGCACTTTGAAGGATATAAAATATACCATTGCTAAGCAAGAGAAGGGTCTTGGAGGTGATAAACAGTAGTATAATAGAAGTGACGAACCTCCCAGATTGCAAAATTATCCCTAAAATACAAATTGGAAGGATGGAAAACCAATACTACCTATCCAGAAGCCTAAAACTAATCAACAGATACTAGAACCTTGGCATAAGAATTCTATAAATCTGGCACAAGATAGACCATGGTGTGTGGTGTGTGAACACCCACATGATCAGAATTATTGTGGTGTTGCTCAGATGCTTGCTGCTGAAGGAAAAGAAGAGAATGTTCATTAGTAGACTCTTGATTTCGAGCAAGGTGATGTAGATTGTTGTATGGCCCGGTCATATATTGATGAGGTTGAGTTTTCTTCTAATGAGGAATTACAAGAGGTTGAAGTGAATAGTCAATGATAGAAAAGTGAATTATACCATCAACAATTTTTTTTTGATGAAGAATGTGAGTGTAGCCACCATGCCTGCAATATGGAATAGGCTGAGGATCCAGTATCCTTAAGAAGACCATCGGAAGATGAGATTTCCAAATTAACTGAAGAGATGGATGTTCAGATGAGAAGTAAATTATAGTTAAGAAATAGGACAGTGGGTGGTGACTAGGGAAAACCTGCTCAACTTTTCATTAAGGAACAAAAAGGTAAAAGCAAGGATGCTAAAGAAGATAGCAAAAATGATGCTGTCAAAATCAAGGATGTCAAGAATGACAAGATATGGGCAAAAAGGACTGAGATCCAAAAGCCCATTGAAGATGCTACTCCTCTATTGGTAAAAACCAAAGTGATTTCCAAATCTGCTAAGTCAATTCCAGAGGAAAAGCAAAGGAAACTTGAAGGAAAACAACAGTTGTAGAAGAAAGAAACTAATGATGGTATGATTCCTAACCTATCCAAATACATACCTGTGGATATATTTCAAGTGTTGTCTCAAGTTAAAGTTACTGTACCCTGGCTTGAGATGATGAGGATAGATGAGCATAGAGAAAAGACAATAGCCTTGATTACTGGAATTCCTAGTAGTAAAGTTGAAAAGGGAAATTGTAAAGAAACCAGGGAAAAGGAAGAAATAAAAGTGAAAGAGTTGGAGGGAATTGTAACTCAAATTCCCCCTGTGTACCTAGGGAATTCTATCAATATGTGCTTGGAGAACATCACACCTTTTTTCTTGAGTATTAATATAAATGGGAGAACTCTGAGGAATTGCATGATAGACTCAAGAGCATCAAATAATGTTATGCTAGTAAAGATTATGGAAGCAATGGGATTGACAGTTGATACGACTCAAGGTAAATGTTATGCATTAGACTCGAGAGAGGTGCCTATTATTGGGACCATCAAGGCCTTGCCTTATGTGCTGACCCAATATTCTGATAAGGTTTTGGCCATGACTGTTTTAGTTGCAGACATTCCCCCTCACTTTGGAATGCTATTATCAAGAAAGTGGAGTGCATCAATGGGAGGAAACATGCAATGTGATTTGCCATTTGCTACCTTTTACATTGATGGAAAAGATTTCAAGATTGAAAGAGAATCAAAGATTCCTCATATGATTGCTCATGGTCTGACCGAGGACTTGACATGTTTTATTGACTGTGGCATAAGTGAGTTCAAGGCTGAAGAATTCCCTAGTAATTGTGATAAGCTTGTTGCACCAATTGATACAGAAGTTGACAATCTGTCAGAATCTAATGATGTGTTGACTATGTTTTTTGATGGTGCTAATTCAAAGGAGGGATCTGGTGCGTGTGTTTTTGAGGTTGCTAGGTGGAAAAACTTTCAAATTTTCTTTCACCCTATTATTTGAATGCACTGACAATGTAGCCGAATATGAAGCATTGTTGTTAGGGTTAAGATTGGCTCAAAAACATGGGATCAAGAAGCTCAAAGTGATTGGAGATTTTGAGCTTGTGATTTCCCAAGTTAGGTCCCTATATGTGTCAAAGAATAAAAGGTTGAAATAGTATAGAAATGTTGTTTGGGATGAATTGGAAAGTTTTGATGCTTTTGGGATAAATTGGATGGAAAGAGGTTACAATAAGCTAGCAGATTTGTTAGTAAATATCACACTGAGGCCGAATGACATGACTTATGCTAGAATTTCAAGGGTTGAAGTGCAAACTAGACCATCTGTTCTTGATAATATTAAGCACTGGCAGGTTTTTGATAGTGATGATGATATATTAATATTTTTAAATTGTGTGGATGAGTATGAAAATCAAGAAATAGATTTTGGAGCCTTTGTTGAAAATATTTATGGTAAAGATACTGTGTTTGGGAATGAAGTTATTTAGTTAAAAACTAACACAATTCCTAATGGTTTAGTTATTCTTGAAAGAGTGTTTGACAACCAGGATATGACTAAGGCTAATTGTGTTGCTTCCCATCCTGATGATTTGGAGGAAGTAAACCTAGGGATAGATGCATCACCCAAAAAGGTGTATATTAGAAAGAAATTGTCACCAAGGGTGAGAAAGATGTTGGTTGATTTGTTAAGAAAGTTCATACATGTGTTTGCTTGGTCTTATGATGATCTTAAGGCTTATAGGAAGGATTTGTTTCAACATGAGATTACTTTGAGTAGTGATGCCAAGCCTTTTAGGAAAAAGCAGAGACCTATTAATCCCACCTTGGCTCCAAAAATGCAAGAAGAACTTACTAAGTTAAGAGATGTTGGAATCATCAAACCAATTAGACATTGATCTTGGGTATCTAATTTGGTGCCTGTGAGAAAAAATAATGGAGATATTAGATTATGTGTGGATTTCAGAAATTTGAATGTGTCTTCAATAAGGGATAACTATCCATTGTTGAATATGGAGGCCATGTTGCAAAGAGTGACAAGCTGTGAGTTAATGTCCATGATGGATGGGTTTTTTGGTTATAACCAAGTCATGGTTAAGGATTCTGAACAATTTAAGATAGCTTTCACTACACCTTGGGGGACTTATGTATATGTGAGAATTCCTTTTGGTCTAACAAATGCAGGGGCTACTTTCTAGAGAGCTATGGATGTGGAATTCTTAGATTTCATTCATTTGTTCCTGGTGATTTATCAGGATGATTTAACGGTGTATTCTAAGAAGGAAGATGATGATTGTGAGCATCTTGAGCAAATATTCATTAGGGCATTGGAATATGGTATTTCCCTAAATCCCAGGAAGTGCACTTTTGGAGTAAGGGAAGGAAAGTTGTTGGGACATATTATTTCTAAGGATGGAGTTAAAATTGATCTAGAGAGGGTAATGGAAATAGATAAGGTCTTGCAACCCCAAAATATCAAGGGAATCCAGTCTTTCTTTGGGAAAATATTTTTTTTTAAGAAGATTCATTACAAATTTTGCTGAAGTGGTTTGCCTTATTTCTAAGATGCTTAAGAAAGGGGCCAAGGTCGAATTGGAAGAGGCATCAGTACGAGATTTCCATGATATCAAGCAAGCTATTAAGGAAGCACCTATGTTGAGAACCCCTGATTTTTCCAAACCTTTGTAGATTTTCTCATTTGCTTCTTTCCACACAATTGCAACTGTGTTATTACAAAAGAATGCTAAAGGCTTTGAACAACCTATATCTTTTTTCAGCAAATCCTTGCAGGCTGCAGAACTCAAGTATGACATAAATGAAAAATAGGCATATGCATTAGTAAAAGCAGTCAAATATTTTAGGACCTATTTTATGGGAGCTACCATAATTTCCTATGTGCCAAGTGTTGTTGTGAAGGACATTTTTACACAACAAGAAATGTCAGGAAGAAGATGTAGATGGATTAATAGGATCCAAGAATTCAACATTGAAATTCAGATTACCAAGTTAGTAAGGGGACAAGGATTGGCCAAAATTATGACCCAAATTAATCTTGAAGCAAATCAGATAAATTTGCTTGAAGAGGAGAGACCATACATATGTGACATGGAACATTCTGATTGGTACAAGGGTGTGATCTATTACTTGCGAAAGATGAAATGTCCTGATGATTTGAATGAGAATGAAAAGAGGACATTGAAGTTACATGCTATGAAGTATGTTATCATAATAGGAAAAATCTGGTGGAGAAATGGAGAGGGTGTTATGCTAAAATGTGTAGACCAGGAGCAAGCAAAGGAACTTTTGAATGAAATGCATAGTATGGAGGGCATTATATGGCCAAAACTACTGCACACAAGATAATGCAGACTAGGTTCTGGTGGCCTTCTATTTTTAGGGATGCACATCAATTAGTGAAGACATGTGATGCTTGTCAACGTTTCTCTGGTAAGTTAAATTTCTCTAGTAACTTACCTTTAAAACCGGTTGTAGTTCAATATCCATTCCAGCAATGGGGTATTGATTTTGTAGGAGAGATAGCATGCAAATCAAGTGGGGGCCATTCATGGATATTGGTGGCCATTGATTACTTTACCAAGTGGGTGGAAGTGATTCCAACAAAGAAAGAAACTAGTAAGGTGGTAATTGATTTCTTAATGAATAATATAGTGACTAGATTCGGATGTCCTGAAAGGATTGTGTCAGACAATGCAATGTGTTTTAGATCTGACGAATATATGGAATTTTGTGAAAAATATGACATCCAAGTCTCTTATTCATCACCTTACCACCCACAAGGAAATGGACAAGAAAAATCAAACAATAAAAGCTTGATGAAGATTATCAAGAGGATCTTAGATCAAAATAAGAAGTCGTGGGATTCTAAATTAAAAATAGTAGTCTGGGCAAATAGGGTGACTGTGAAGAAAGCAATAGGATGTGCCCCATTTGATTTAGTCTGTGGGATAAATGAAAGGTTGCCCTAGAATAACCTCATGGAAATGTATAGATTTTTCTAGATGTATGATAATGAGATAAAAGACAAAATGCAACTGAGAATGGAAGCTCTCATAGAGCTAGATGAAACTAGGAGGGAAGCTCAAATGAGAAATGCCAAATTATAATTGCAGGTGAAACATTTGTATGACAAGAGAACAATTGCAAGAACTTTCCAGAATGGAGATATGGTTTTGATGTGGAACGCCAGGTTGGAAGACAAGGGGAATCATGGTAAATTTGATGCAATTTGGCTAGGTCCATTCTTGATAATTGACAAGTGGGGGGAGGATTCATATTTCCTTCAAGAAATGATAGGTGATATTCTTGAATTGCCAGTTCATGGACAATTCTTGAAGTTATACTTCAGTTGAGGTATTTTTTTCCATGAACAATAGGTTTAGGTTTGTATATAGGTTTGTATATAGGTTTGTTGTTGGTTTCTCTTTTTGTGGGATTGTCTTTTCTGGATAATCCTTTTGGTTGTCTCCGCAACTAGTCTGCTCTACCTGAGATTCTGTTATTCTCGCTTCATTCCAGTAGAATGAACGTCCCCAACTGGAGCCACTGATGGAGCCTCAATTTTAATTCCTTGGTTTCCTTTTATTACTAGTTTGTCTTTATTATTCGGAAGGTACCTGGGGCTGTAATTTTGCTTTTCTTTCATGAAACCTTGGTGTTCTATCTTTGGGTTGGGTCTTTTTTGTTGTTATCTTTTTGGGAGGGGTTTTAAAAAAATAACTTATGCCCTATTGAATCGTCTATGCCAGGCCCCTTTTCAATAAAAATGCTAAATATTTTGCCTGCCCCTTTTTATTTACTAAAGTCTAGGTTGGTCCGTCCCTTGTGCTTTTAAAACAACATTGAGTCATCGATTGTCATTTCCCTAGGCAGTGTCCCCTTCCCCTTATTTTCTTTGAAGTAATTTTAATGTTTTGTAGGGGTTATTTTGATGACTATCAATTTCCCTACGGTTGATCTTGACCGTTCCCCGCAATCTCACGATGACATCACCGCTCGCTATTTGGTGTTCGCAATATCGCGGGTGGGTGCCACGTGTCCCAGATTACCAAAGCTGAAAGGAGTAAATAAAGTGTTTAATATGTGTATCAGACTTTGGTGCATTATAGAGCGGGTTAGTAAACCACATGTGAGATGCATGTGCTCATGATCAACGGTGATGTTTAACCCTGGTGAAAAAGCTGATCGATGGATAGGTATTGATGCTGCTCCCTGTAATGTATGATCATGATCACTGATGAAGGTAATCAACGGTTTCCCTCCATCATGTGATCCTAAACTGAAGGGAGTTTAGTGTTCACGATATCATGAGCGGGCACCATGTGTATTCTTTTAGTGATGCATATTATGGTGGGCCCTGGATAATGATGTGGAGATGTTGTCAGCCTATTTGAGAATGACCATTCGATGATCTGACAGAAACAAGAGATCAACGATGAAGATTTAAATTTGCATCAAATACAATTGAAGCCTTTGGTGTGGCATGCAAGTAAGCTTTAATGGCGGATGAGACATCTACTCGCCATTTTTCATAAATTCTAAGTATTTAATTTTAGGCTATCTTCACCACAAAGGCATTCAAGTGTTTTTGAAGTGGTCCAAAGCCAAAGATAGAGTTTTTTCAAAGAAATTACAACAAAGTTTGATTTTCTACAAGGCATGAAATTCTGTTAGTTACTTTATTTATCACTATTTTTGTTTGAATGTGATTCTCATGGAGGGTTGTGTTGTGTTGGTCAGGGGTCTTCTTGATTAAGGTTCTAGGGTTACTGGTTCTTTTGAATTGTGGGAAATTGCAAAATTCTACTATAATTTCATTTTGGGTAGCCCTAGTTTGTTCACAAATTTGATCTTAGGAGAAGCCTTGGTTGTTTGAAATGGTGCCACCAAAGCAACATTCTGGCCATATTGATTATTTGCAAAGGAATCTATACGACGATTTTCTTGACCAATTCCCTTTTTCAACAAACAACAAGAAGAGGGGTTTGATCTTAATGAATGGGACAGCCTTAGGTGAGGGATTAAGATATAAATCCTATAACATTGCAGATGCTAGGGTACCAATGACGGGCTTGGAAATGTTTAGGAGATGGTATGGGCAGCGAAATGCGTCTCATCCTTTTTCAAATGGTTGGAGATACGATATGGGAAAACTTGTGGTACCGAATGTATTTCCTAATATTGACCTACTCAGGGCAGTGGCTGCATGATATGATCCTGTCACAAGGATTATCAGGGATAATGATGGTAGGGTTTTACTAAATATAAATGCAAATGAGATTCGACAACTTTTCGATTTAAGTGAATATAGTTCATTCTTGGTCTGGATAGACTTTAAGAAAATGAAGCAGGAATATGTCAGGACACAACCTCTTTTCAGTTTAAAGTTGCTTCCTCCTCATCTAGCCAAGGCGGGCAGTTCAACAATTCACATCAGTCCGATTGACCAGGAACCTTTCAGGTTGAGTTGTTTTGCTGATCATTTCTTAGCAACTTTTTATTCACTTTTCAAAATTTTAGGTTTCATCCCTAATACTATGATGCCCATCGCTTATATGTTTATGGGGGCTCAAATTTATCATACTAAATTTTTTGTAGTGTACGACTATGCTTCTTTCCTTGCTGAAGTTGCATGTGGGGGACACTGGTACTCCTTATTAATGCATATGTTCTTGTATAATAATGTTGAATTCTTCTTAGATAAAATGGAGTTGAGGCAGGAGGTGAATGGAGAAATATTACCGGTGCAAGCTTGGAGTGCAGACTTGTCTTGCAACAAGGGAGGTTCCAACTTTGTATAGTTTGATAACTGCTTTTCCAAGCTCGGAGCTATACTGATGGTGAATGTGCCAAGGGTTCCTGAGGATTTGCATGACTTCCTCTGACCCAAAGTAAGGAAACTCGATTTGAAGGTGTGTCATAATTGGGGTGACATCATTTTATCCCCTGTAAGCATTGTCCTAAGGGTTTATGATTTTCACGGAGCTCCTCATATTCTCCCATATAATGTACCATCAAGGATGGGATTTTCAGAGGTCATGTGGCGACTAGGTTGCATTCATGAAGATAATTTGATAGGAAGAGGAAAAGGGACTTTGTTCCCTAATTATACTGTTGTTTTAGACTTTGTATTTTCCAAGGGAGGATGGGTTCACTTTGACAGATATTTTGATGATTACCATTTGAAGAGTGGATCTATGAGGTAGCATGACCCTGAGGGATTCTTTTCCCTACTCAAGCAAAGAATTAAGGGTGGAAGGTTTGCTCATGTTTTCAATTTTCCTGAGGATTTGATTAGAAACAAGTTTGATTTGAGCCAGCAGGAATTATATAAAGAGAAATGGATTGCTTATAAGAAAATGTTGTCCATGGTGCATAAAATCGATCCAAAATATGATCCACTAATGGAGTTCACTCCATTTTACAAAAGAATTGATTTCTTGATGAATAATTTCAAATAAATCATAAGCACCCTGAGAAGCAAGAAATTCAATTTGAAAGTGGACTAGGGAATTCAGGGACTGGAGGTAAGGCCTAAGGAAACAAGGCTGACCTATCAGCCACCAGTGGATAGGCCTCTATACAAGAGGAAGAGAGATGATAGTAGTGATGAAGAGGTAGGAAATAAAAAGGGAAAACAAATAATAAAAACATCATCACAACCAGGTCATGGGATCAGGAAACCTAGAGGGATAAAGATTGTGGATCTAGATTCATCACCTAGAAATGACCCTATAGAGCTGCCATCAGAGCCAAGCCTTAAGAGGCTAATAGTTGAGGAGTCACAAGAGGCTCTGGTGGATGAAATAATCATAACTGATCAAGACATGCAGGTTTGTATCCCCTCCCCTCCTAGATCAACACAATTGGTGCTAACTAATATGGATATAAAGGAGTAGTGTGTACAAGACGCCAGGATGGTGGCCTGCAAGGCATTGTTGGATGATGATGCCTTTGTGAAAACTCTAGTATTCTTGTAGTTGATTTGGAGGATGAAACTTGAAAAATATTAGGATAAATGCAAGAGGAGGAGGGAATCAAGACCTGATAGGTCTGACCAGGAGAATGATGATGAGGTCAAAGCCGAATTAATGGAGCAATTCAAGAGTATCACTCCTGATGAAGGAAGGAAACTTGTAACTCAGGCTGGTGTCTTACTTCTCCCTGAGTGGGACATAGCTAATGCTGTAGAATTCAATGTTATTATGCATTCCAAGCATCCTATGGAAAACAATGAAGAAGAAGTCAAGGCAGCCCTATAAGGCTCTATGTTTAGTGAGGAATATGAGACTTTTGCCATATGGGCATTGGCACCTCAGGGTAGAAAACAAAATGTGGCTGATATTAGCTCAAGTCTAAGGGGCGGGCTCATTATCAAGAGAGCTTCTGAAACATCAACAAAAGAAGCCACAAGCCTGACACTGAATGCTGCCAAATTGGCCCAGAAGACAGCTGAAAGAGAGGAAACTAAAAGGAAAAGCCTGATGGAAAAGTACAATGCAATAATTAGGAAATATAGTAGAATGCAATAGAAAAATCTTGAGTTGTAGTCTGAAGTAGATAGATTAAGATATGGGCAGGTGGGAGAATCCTCTAGTGCCCCTGCTAGCAGAGAACTACCTACTACTTCGAGGTCATTGCCCCCTATTATCCCAATCATTTCTACTCCTGGATCCCCAATTAAGACACCTAATGATAGCCCTACACCAGGGCCAGTTGAAGAGGAAGTTGAGTATTCTGTAGATCCTACAAAAAAGCAGATGATGAATAAAATCACAGAATTACAAGCTGCCCTAAGGGCGAGTGAGGATGGTGTTGTGGCTAAACACAATGAGGTGGTTGACACAGTTTTGAGGCATTTAAATGAGAAGGTTGATTCTAGGTTGCTAGCTATACATTCTTTATATTCTTTATTCTTGGGTGCAATACAAAACATTAACATAGATCGGGAAGTGGTTCTACCTCTGGTTGAGAAGTGGATCCCTCAGACCACTAATTTAGATGTTATGTTTAAGGCTTCCAGGTTTGCTGCAAATAACAGGCCCCAGTCATTAAATCCTACTTAAATCTTTGTGAAATCATTGAAGGGATTCCAGGCCCTGCTTGATGATTTGAGTAGGAAAATTAGAAAACTAGTAAAGATTTTTGATGATTGGAATGATACTTTTCTACTGGATGTAATAGATCGATAGGGAAATATTAAGACATTGCAGCAATGTCAAGATAGGGAAGAAGAGGTTATTAATGCACAAATCAAATTTATTTGTGATGACTCAGACCATGACTTGTTGGTAAGCAACATGGATAAACTAATTAATACCAGCATGTTCTTAGAGTCATTTGAGTGGGAGGCCAACTAGGTTGTGGTGAAATTCACACCTTAGAATACCAAGGTGATGGAGGTGGTGAAATTTAATTGGCCAATGGATGAGGAATATCAGAATTGGGTGGACAAGTACTTAACTGAAGAGGAGTGAAACGGTGTCTATAACTGGCAACTAACAGATCAACAGTTATATTATAATTGATTATCATTTTGTTTCCATGGTGGCTTTGGGCATGGGTTTTGAGGTGTAACAAATGGTGTGGCTATTGTGTAGAATCAATGGAAAGAGGCTCTAGGACTTGGTGGTTTTGATCATAGTTTTGAATTGGCACATAGTGGTCCAATTGACTGGTGACATGTGTAATTTCTAGCCCGATGCTTGTTTTCTCCTTCGTTTTCCTTAAGAAGGATTTCAAGGTCGAAAATGGTGGTTGACAAGTTAGATATTTTTGAAGGTCAAGTCTAGGTATAGTTGTAGAGCAGATTGTAAGAGCTATTTTTTTTAATGTTAAGGAAATTTAGGTTTGGGGTTATCTTGTAATGGGTTTTAAACTTATGAAGATTTGATATTTCATAACAGTACTAGCATTTGAGCTATGATGTTATATCTCGAACGTATGTTTCTCCTCTATAGAAATATATCATAATTTTGAATAGAATAATCAAGGATTATGACATTCATCTCATTGCTTTGATGTGTGTGTTTTTCGTTTTGGCTTTAATTCAAAGAATTAATTAAAATGATTGGATGGAATCATGGATGGGTATGTTTGTAAAGGGATTTAGTAAGAAGTATTGGGTTGGGATAGGAATTGACACTATTGTAATGTAATATTGTCAAGGATCATGTATGCTAATTATTTAAATATGTTGTTGAATAGTGAATGTTTGTGAATTGGACTCCCCAATGGTATATGTCACTGATCTAAATTGCATGAGTTTCTGAAGCTCTGTGTTTGTATGTCTTTGCTTAGGGCTTGCTGCCAAATTGCAAATAAAATCACTATCATAAGTTACAAAATAATGTTGTAATCATCTCATGCTCCAAGTAGTTAATATTACTGGTGAAAGGCCAATTCATTTTAGTGGTGTCCTATTCTATTGAGCTATTTGTGGGATTATCTATGAATTGATAATGATTGTTTATGAGTTTGGTGTAGAGATCATAAACACATTATAGGGACCACCCTTCTGGGTCTTGCAGAGCCCAAAGTGTAGGAGGTTATTATTAAAATCCTTGTCAGTCGGTCTAAGTACTCCGAGCTACCCTTGATTGGAATTGGAAATTCCATAGGTAGATTAGGAGACAAACTTGGTTTACAGGAAAACACACCAACAAAAGATACACAACATATACTATGGAGAAACCCTTTTGAGAAAAACTCCACCAAGAATTAATATATTATTTAATCTCAAAATAAGATTACAATAATTCTAGTCCTTGCTTGAGATGCTTTTTTTGCCTTCAACAAATCTTCTTCACAACCTGTAATAAAACTGATACCAACTCTCTTCCACTTGCTTGAGAAAAATAGGGAATAATCAACCTTGTAAACTCCAAAGAGTTACAATTACAAATCTCAATGCTTATCTCACAAAACCTATGCCTATCTCTTGCAAGTAGAGTTCTACTATGAAGAACTATGTCAAATCAACTCCATCCATTTGGGCATCCCAAACTGAAGTCATAACTCAAACTTTATTCTGAAGATATCTTCAAAGCTTATCCTCAAATTTTGAGGCCCACTTAACTCAGCCTTTTGAAATATCTTAACTTGCAAAAGGGTTTACTCCAAGAAGCCAACTTTGGGGACCCAGGGTGGGTCCAATTCAATCTCTGTTAACTAAAAAATATCTCTCCACCATTCATGCAAGAATGATCATCTCCTGTTAATTGAAAGTAGTCACCTATTATCTATCATGCAACTCAAGTCATTATTCATTCATTCCAAGTTAATTGAAGTCAACTAGAATTCAACTGAAACTAACTACATGCAACTAAAGATAACTAAACCATAACTGATCTAAACTAAGATAAAATAAACTTATCTGGCACTGAACTGAACTAAATTGAACTGAACTAATACTAAAATGAACTGAACTAAATTGATTTGAACTCGACTCAACTAAACTTCATGCATGTAAACATCAAGCCTTAACTTCTAGGATCTTTATATGCATTACAAAAGTGTTATCTTTTTCTCCAAATAGTTAACTTAACTCAAGGTGGGTTCCACCTTCCATGTGGGTGCCTCATGTGCTCCCATTATTTAGTAACTCATCTTGGATGCCCTCACATGTTCCTATGGTTTAGAATTAATTACAAATGTCAATTAACATGTTCATTTCATTCGAATTTAATATCTTTCTAATCTTAGTGTTGGGGAACAATTTCCAAGGACTTAGGAGATATATGAAATAATGTTTAGGGTTGCAATTAAATGGCATCATATTCCCAACATTCTCCCACTTGACATTATACATTGTAATTATTCTAAATAGGGAATCATTATTATAAATCAAGTATAGGACTCAAGGCCAATAGCCTTCCTATACCAAATAATCAATCCATGCCAACTTCAAATGCAAACCTGCATAATCATGAAGCTCCAAGAAAATGATTAAAACCAAGAGAACTTATTTGTAGGAACTTGTTTCATAATATAATCTGCAACATTAATTAAAGTGTCAAATTTCTCAATTAATACCTTCCCAGTCTCAACCATTTCTCGTACAAAGTGATATTGAGCATCAACATGCTTAGTACAAGCATGATAGATGGGATTTTTGGCTAAACACATAGCACTCTGACTATCACATTCAAGTTTAGCTTACTTGCCATTGAAACCAATAACTTTCCCAAGTCTTTGTATCCAAACTGCATCTTTAGGGGCATGTGAAACTACCAAGTGTGTTGAACTCACATCCAACCAAGGTGTAGGCTTCTCAATCTTTATTGTTGAAAAATATTTTCTTACAAGTAACCATTCCAACATATATCTCTTAACGTAAGAGAACTCAAGCCTCACCTATTTCTACAAGTATCCATGAGGACCTATAACCAACAAATCCATGCCAAAATCCAAATGCAACATAGCACTATCATGAAGTAATCAAGCAAATGATTAATGTACCCAATACTTAAGAGAAATTTAGAAGATCAATGTCAAAGCTCCAATCATGAATCGGGAACATAAACATGATAGCATGATCTAACCATCTCCTACTAGTAGATCACATGCACCATAAAAAGTATACATCCTGGTCTTAAGAGAACAAGTACCATGCCAAACTCTAAATACATATCAAGAGTAAACCATGACATAATAGCAACCACTCTAAACCAAGAAAAAACCATATAACCTTACCAATGTTGCATCCACTTCATTTCCAACAACTCCCACTAAACCGTGGTACGAGCTACACATGGCATCATGACTACGATCCTCCTCATGAAGATCACTCTTTAACATCAAGAAAAGAGTCATCACTAACATTTTTACATGAAGATCACTCTTTAACATCAAGAGAAGAATCAAAACTCTTTTTCTTGTTCTTACAATCTTTCTTCACATGTCCCAGATTACCATAGTTCCAACACTTTACCTTACTCCCTCCTTCAGACATACCCTTCCCTCTCTTGTCTCCCTTAGGTTCCTTTCTCTTAGGCCTACCTTTTACAAGCAAGGCATCTTGGATTTCCATTTTATAATTCCTCCTCATGTCCTCTGATAGGAGAGTAGGAATTATATTGTCCATATTTGGATCTCTACCACTACCACTAATAGAAACAATTAGATTTGCCCAAGATTTTGGTAAAGAAAAATGTAAAAAAATGCACTTATCTTCATCTTATAGCTTTACATCTATGGATGCTAACTAACTTAGAATCAAATTAAAAGCATTCAAATGATTTCCACTAGAATTGCCATCTTTTATCTTTAAAGAATATGACTTTCTTTTTAGATGCAACTTATTAGTAAGACTTTTGGTTTGATAGATATTGCCTATTCTCTTCCATGACTTATATGTAGTAGTTTCTTCTGAAACATTCAAGAGAACAACATCATTAAGACATAATCTTATGGTCCCTCTTGCCTTCTTATCAAGCTTAGCCCAATCCTCATCTGACATTGTTGTAGATGACTTTGTCTCATTACCAATAGCTAACCACTGATCTCTCTCTTCAAGTTGATCCTCCATTTTTAGTTTCCAAATCTCATAATTAGATCCATTGAATCTTTCAATATCTAAACAAGAATTAAAACTCATTGTAATAAACTTATTTTCTAAAATCAGCAATAACAAAAAAAAAATAAAAGCTCCCACTACAACTAAAAAAAATTCAATCCTTTAAGAGAAAGATGTCCCAATACTCTACACAACCTCAGCTCTAATACCAAATGTTGAAAATTGAGGTGTTTATGTAGCTTAATACTTTGTAAAACTTTATGATTGCTGGTCTAAATATGTATTCTTTGTTATAGATTCTTTGTGGGTAATTGATCTGATTAATTCAGTTTACCATTTGTAGAATGAAGACAAAAGGTTGTAGAAGAATTAGATAGGATATTAGAAGATACACAACATATACCATGGAGAAGCCCTTTCGGGAAAAACTCCATCAAGAATCAATGTATTATTTAATCTCAGAATAAGATTACAATAATTCCAATCCTTGCTTGAGATGGTTCTTTTTCCTTCGAAAAATCTTATTCACAACCTAGAATAAAACTAATACCAACTTGCTTGAGATAAATAGGCAATAATCAACCATGTAAACTCCAAAGAGTTACAATAACAAAGCTCAATGCTTATCTCACAAAACCTATGCCTATCTCTTGCAAGTAGAGTTATACTATGAAGAACTATGTCAAATCAATTCCTTCATCCATTTGGGAATCCCAAACTGAAGTCATAACTCAACCTTTATTCCAAAGATATCTTCAAAGCTTATCCTCAAAGTTGTCACCCACGAATGGGCCCACTTGACTCATCCTTCTAAAATATCTTAACATGCAAAAGTGTTAACTCCAAGAAGCCAACTTGGGTGCCCATGGTGGGTCCAAGTCAATCTCTGTTAACTCAAACATATCTCTTCACCATTCATGCAAGAATGATCATCCCCTGTTAACTAAAATTAGTCACATGTTATCTTTCATGAAACTCAAGTCGTTAGTCATGCATTCCAAGTTAACTAAAGTCAACTAGCATTCAATTGAAACTAACTACATGCAACTGAAGATGATTGAACCATAACTGAACTTAACTGAACTGAACTAAACTAAACTGAATTGAACTGATACTGAACTAAACTATTGAACTAAACTGATATGAACTTAACTGAACTAAAATTCATGCATGTAAACATCAATCTTTAACTTTTAGGATCTTTATATGCATTACAAAAGTGTTATCTTTTTCTCCAAACAATTATCTTAACTCAATGTAGGTTCCACCTTCCATCTGGGTGCCCCATGTGCTCCTATTATTTAGGAACTCATCTTGGACACCCTCACATGTTCCTATCATTTATAATTAATTACAAATGTCGATTAACATGTTTATTTCATTCAAATTTAATCTCTTTCTAATCCTAGTGTTGGGGAACATTTTCCAAGGACTTAGGAGATATAAGAAATAATGTTTAGGATTGCAATTAAAAAGAACCCTATTCCCAATAAAAATCTCAAGGGTGTGTTCTTGAGTGAAAGATTGAAAATGGCCTCTCTCCTTTTAGGTCCAAAACCCTAGAAGCGAAAAGAGAGTTCCCTATTTTCTATGTTTCACTATCAAAGGTTTTGATAATGTGGGAACAAAACCACTTGGTGTTGTAACATTACCTATTAAATCTAGTCATGTTGTGTTGTAAACTCCCATCCATGTCATGTCCCATGATCTTTCATATAATATTGCTTTGGGTAGACTATGGATTCACAAGATAAAAGGAGTGCCTTCAATGCTTCATCGTTTAATGAAATACACATAAAAATAAGGTTTACATGATAAAATTTGATCCTAAATCTAAAAATTGTTTACAAACTGAAATAGGAATATGTAGGCATTTCAGAATATTGATACCAACTTCAAAAGTGTAACCTTTATAAATTGATGCAATGATGAGTGTATTCCATCGGTGACAAAGTTTTTGGATGATGATTGGGGATCATTAGATTTCAAACCTATATTAATGGGGGAATACAAGATTACACAATAAAAATAAGAAAATGAAAAAGAAGTTTCAATGGGATCAACACAATCTATCAATGAATCATCAAAAACATCTACAACTTCTAGCAAAGAGGAAAACAAAAAATACACATCTACATATGGTGAAAGTGATTATAAAAAACCACCTTCTTTGAAAGGAATGGAAGCCATTTATGGAAGAGGTTATCAAGTTTTGAAATAATTTTTTTATAATGAAAAAGGATGTGGTGTAAAAGAATAAGGTATTTGTGTCTCTATAAGGCTCAACACAAAAGAAACAACAAGAGGTCTTGGCTATTGTCCTTCAAAAATAATGAAAAAATAGCAAATGCATTCACTTAATCATGCAAGATTCTTCAAAGACAAATAGCATCATTTTTTTCTCCTTTCCATGTGGTAGTTGTAGTATCACACAATACTCACTACCATACATGGGGGCATAAATTAAGTTTTATGCAATCATATTTTAGTTCATAAGGAGCCTAATATCATTATTCATTTTTTGTCGCATATTTATCCCTACACCTGGGGGAGAGGGGTTAGTTATCCTTATGTTAGGTGCATTCCTTCTAGCAAGGGAACCCTTTAAATCTCCTTAAAATATTAGTATAAAAAGTAAACTAACATTTTAAGGGGGGGTATATAGTCCTCCACTTATTGTTTGCATAAGGAATGATCACTTTTTAGTGATGATAGCATACATCTTGTATGAAGTGTTTCCTTGCGTCTTTTGTGTGCTTTCTTCATGTTTAAATTGTGTTTACATCATGTTTATGTTCATCTTGTTGTCATTTATATGTTATGTTACATGTCATGTGTTCTCATTGTGTATGCTTCATGTTCTTGACATGTATGTTTGTGTATGTTGTCTTGCTACATTCTATACACATGTTTTAATTTGTGCTTATATTGGTTTTCAATGGGATCTTAGATCTCAAGGGCTTCCATGTTCCCCCTAGATCCCTAGTCATACTATCTCTTCAACATTTGGACAATCAGACCCCTCTTGGCATATTTTCTACTTTAAACGTGATTTTGAGCATAAGTTCATACTCTCACTAAAGTGAGGGATAAATGTAGCATCATAATTTCTCATCCTTGATAATTTCACACTATGTTTTAATTCCCCTTAAGTTATTGGACATAATGTATACCTAATTTCCTAAATTATGCATTACATGGCCCATTTTTATAATTACCAACAAATTCTAAGCAAAAATAAAATTCATTCATCTAATACTTTACCTTCGACACCTAAATTTCTAGAAAATAGGGTTGGGATACATATTCCCAGGGTGAATTAGTCCCCCTACTTTTGCTTCAAATTTGAATATGTCAATTTTAACACTTTATTATTTGCAATTCAAGTGTCCAAAGTTGGCTATCATATTTATTTTACAGGAAACTAGAATAATGGCATATAAATACCTAGTTATTGTATTATTTGAAACCTATCTAGCATCAAGTGAAATGATTGAGAAATAATTATTTTCAATAGAATTATCAAGCAAGTCAAGAGTAGATTTTCAATGATTTATTATAGTAATTCAAGATCCAAGAATCATGTCAAATCATATGTGAGTTTATGTATGTTCGTGTTAGAATTGTTTATGAAGGCTAACCACTTTGTAGGTGTCCAAGGAATTCAAGAAATTCAAGCAAATCAAGAAAGAAAGATCCAAGCTTGAGGAGATTTGTATGAATTTAGTATATCAAGGAAGTCATTTAAGGGTTGTGAGTTGCAACACTTTGTTGATTTATCATTCCTTATCATTTATCCATTTATCATTGGCATTGCCATTATGGAAGTGGAAACACTAACATGGGGTTTGACTAAGGGAATTCCCTAAATAACTCAAGCCTTCCTCTCTTTGGATGTGTAGGTTCTAGTTTTTGAGGATACTGAAGAATTTTGAAGACCAATTACCCATTATTGCATTCAAAACCCTACATCATGAAAGCTCACAAAAACTCACTTATAGAAATATTTTATAGTGATTTGAAAAATTTGTAGACAAGAATAGAAAGCTTTGATCTAGAACCAAAGGACTATGAAAATAGATCTGAAATCCATCTCCAATGACACATATGCGCAATTCAAATTATTCCTCCATTTTCAGCCCTAGATTCATACCATAGGTGCACAGTGTCCTGCTTTGTCCATTTCAATTGTTTGAATTTGTCTACAAATTTTTTTGTTTATTTTATTTGCATCCTTAGCCTAGTCACATCATTGCATTTCATCCATAAATTCATCCTAAATTTGGTCAAGGGATAGTTGAATCACCTTTTGGGATATATTTCAATCATATACCTCAAGTACAAGTCCTTCAAACCCCCACTACCATTCATCATCCCCTGTTTCTATCTAATGAAATCTCATGCAAAAGTTGTAAAAGCCTAAAAAGGGAGGTTTTTTGGAAGAATGAAGAAGAATGGCCATATCTACAGTTTTGTGTTGTCATTAATGTCACCATGTTGTGATTGCAAGTCTAATTTAGTGCTTGATCCGATATTTTTGTTTGGTATCTGAATTGGTATTCAAGATGCACCCTCTAGTATTATAGTATACAATCCTCCACAGTTGATTGTTGTTGCTTGCAGTTTTGGGAAACAATTTGATTGCTAAAATCATATATGTTTAGAATCTCTTGTGCTTCTGTGCTTGTAACACATATCAACCTTATTCTATTGATTACTTTTTGCAATTAAGTTTGGTTTTGGCCAACTTCTTGGATAAGTCATGATATGGTGAATTAATTTTTTCTTATGCGGATATATGTGCAACTTATCTTAGGTCCATGTCAACATGATGTAGCTTGTTGGATGTTTGGATTTCCTTTTGGAAATATTTTGTGAATTATTGTAGCCGACAAGTTGTCATTTTTTGATAAACAAGGAAATGCATCTAATTAGGCCGACCTAATTGATGCTAGTGGATGAATTGAGTATATATATTGGACAAGGTTGAAGATTAAAAAGCATAATCAATGAGGCAGTTGTGAATGTGAAGTTGAAGAAGAGTGAGAATGAAGAAGCGTGTTAAGTCTGTCTATTGAGCATCACTGGAACTATATTAACACTTGTTAGGTGCACTCTTTTCAGTTCATTTTGGCTGGGAAGCCCAATTTTGTTTTGTAAATGTTTTTGTAGGCAATGAGCCTCCTTGTAAGCAGTGAGCTCTTGTATCGAGACAATGAGTCCTTTCAGGGAAGTGAGCCTTATACATTTAGTTTTGGAACTACTTTATATTGTGAGTTAATCCTCACTGTGGTTTTTCCCTCATTCTATTTTCCATGTAAAATCTAGTGTTCAATGTGCTGATTTTACTTTTTGTTTTCTATATTCCATGCTCATACTTAATAACATAACTGTGTAGTTGTGAAATTGCTAAGTGTTGAAGTTTTGAGTTTAAATTTTGTGACAACTAATTTATCCCCCCTCTCAGTTGTCCTGCACCTATTATCAATTGGTATCAAAGCTTTGATTCCTTGGTGTAGAGCTTAATCGCTTGAGGAAGATCCTGAAGGTTGATAAGATGAATGATAAAGAAAAACTCCAAACTGCACTTGAAGATCTTGATAAGGCAGAAAATGAAAATAGAGACTTGAAAGAAAATCTAGATGAGGATAATGAATGTGTCCAGAAGTTGAAAGAACAATTAAAGAAATTCAGAGAAAGACACAGAGAAGTATGTGAGCAACAAAAATAAGAGTTCATTGGACTGAAAGTACTTGTAGAAGAAAAGAAGAAATTGAAGAATATTTGAATACAATGGGGCAGAACAAATCTAATGAATGCTCTAAACATGAATAGGAGGTAGTAAACTTGAGAGTTGAGATAGAGAAGGAAAAAATATGTGAGAACAATTGTAGATCTAGCTTCAACAAGCTTGGAGAACTGCTTGCAGGACAAAAACCAAGTAAAGACAAAGGCAGCCTAGGAAATGAAGTAGGCGAAAGTTCAAAAGACAATCAAATGACTCAGGACAAAGGGTTCAACATAAAATAAATTTTTCAAGGAGACCACCTATGAGATAGCCTAATGCACAAAGGTATCCCTCTTTCAATGGTATTTTATTTTCTTGTAATAAATATGGTCACAAGGAAACAAAATGTAGGAGTAGGATAAATTAGTTTTCCGGTCCCCTCACTAGACAATGTTTTTCACGTAAGAAGGTTGGACATAAAGCTACTGAATGCAAATCTCAGGTGAGAATGATTAGGCAGGTAATGATGAACAAATTTAATGGAGATGAGATGAACCAATATTTTAATGCTTACTGTTATACCTATAACAAATTTGGAAACAAAGCAAATCACTGTAGATCAAGAAGTAATGGAGTTTAGACTAATCAAAAAAGTGTTGTCTGCTATAATTGTAAAAAACATCGACATATCTCAAAGGTTTGCAAAAGTAAGAAGGGAAAGTAGTCTTCTCGAGTAGATAAGAATGAACCAATAAAGAAGATCGACAAAGAAGAGATGAAGCAAGAGATGAATAATATATGGAAGAAGAAAGAAGAAGAAGAACCTAACATTGTTGATGTGTCTGTGCCCTCATCTAGTATAGACAATTCCTCTAGGAATTAGACCTAGCACGGTCTTAGGGGGAGCATTATCAGAAAATTGTAAAAACCACCTAGATGAATGGTGTGTTAGAGGCTGGCACGAGGATGGAATTTGAAGAATGAATAATTAAAGGTTTTGGAAAAGGAACTGGAAGAAAACATGTTGACATGATAATTTTTGGATCTAATTAGGGTTTTTTGTGTTAAGAAGAATTTTTTAGCAACTTTTTGGTGTTTGCCACATTTAACGTGTTTTAGGGAAAATCGATGGTGTATAAGGTAAAATTTGTAAGCTCCTCTTTGATTAGTTGAGCACTTGAAGAGTTTGAAGAGGAGTCTTGTAGCAATATCGAAGTGATCTGAAGCATTTCTAAAGAAATTTGAAGAAACTATTATGAATACACAAGAATTATTATTCAATCTGTGAAGGAAAAGAAGAAGTCTTGATTGGAAATTAGCAAATTCAAGAAATTTAAGCACAAAAATGGACAAAGGATCAAGTGGCGACATTCCACTAAAGATGAAAGGAGTTGAATTGGAAGAATTTGACTATAGGAAGATGAAAGAAATGGAACTAGGGTTGAAGGAAAAAAAAATTACAGAGCATAAAAACCCTATGTATGGATTTATGGGGAGAATTTCCTTGGTTTTTTGATAAATATTTCATCTTGTTCTTGTTGAGTCATTTCAAGAATGACAACATTTTATTGGAAAAACCCTACCTAATCACAAAGGAAGCGATCAAAAAAATTACTGTCTTATGTAGTATTGGGGATCTCCCTGGAAAGAAAATCGTGAAATGCAAATATGTGAAGGAACTTACTAGAATTAATAAAGATCCTCAATCTCTATTGATTGTGGATTCAACTGTAAGGCACGTTGCATATGGAATTTCCTATATAATCTATTTCAGAAATTGTGAAGGCTCAACATCAGCTATTGTTGTATATATTGCACGTATGGTGGTTAAGGAAAACATGCAGTTTGATTTGTGTAGCCTATTACTTGAAAATATAACTGAGAATTCTCAAATTTCATTGGTTGAGGGTTATCCCTTTCGGTTTGGATCTTTGCTTGTGTGCTTGGCCTTTTACTTTTTGAATTGTATACCAAGAAGAGAAAATGTAGTGTGGGAATCTGGTATTCCTATTGGGAAACAAGTCTACAAATACTTGGAATCATTGGTGGATAATGTAAGTGTGTGAAAATCATATTTCACATCCTTAAGAACAAATATATGCTCCAGTATGTCAATACCGAGTCAGTTTCAAGTAGGTTCATCCATCGGTAAGAGAGAGTTGGAAGTTATCATTGGTGAGTCTCCTCTGAAACTAAAAAAGAGGAAAACTATTGTAACATGTGTCCTGTAAGAGAAGAATGAAGAATAATTTCTATCTAGATCTAATATAGAGGATATACAAATGTTACTAGATAAGGGGGAAATGAAGAAGATTCATGAAACGTGGAATGCATGCTCTTCGGTTGAGAAACTTAAAATTGATGATGTGTTGGTTGATTATTTGTTGAATAAAGGTATTTCAGTTTTAGATGTGTTAGTTTCTTTACTAGATGATCTTGTAGAGATTGTTTGAGAGATAACATTGCTAAAAGGACCCGAAGGACATAAATTCAAAAATATACTTGAAAGGTGTAACAAAGCAAAGAAAGTACTATCTAAACCTATGAATGAGACAAAATAATGCATCAAATAAATATCTAACATTTACAAGTATTGTCTCTAGTGGCCGACAACTGTTGATAATTTTAGAAGCATGATTGAAGCTATTGAAGTTGAAATGAATAGTATTGGAAATAAATTTGATTTCTTCAAAGACAGGGATGGAAAAAAAAGAATAAGAGTTAGAGAACTGCAAGTAGAATTGTTGACTACTCAAAGGAAAAGAGAACATATGGTTAGAACCTTTTGGTTGGTTAAGGAAGTTGTTGAGGTCTAGCTAGATCATCTCTCTAGAGTCCTCTCTAATGCTGAAAATTGTGAATGATTGTGTTTGTCTTCTTATCAAACATCCTCCTTTATGCAGTTATCTTTGTTGGAAGGTATGAGTGCAAGAATGAATTTGGCTATACTTGCTTGGAAATGAATTCTTCCAATTATAAGAGAGAGGTATAAGAAAATATTTCGTGTAAAAAGTGTCATTCTTGTTTGAATGTTTGAAGTGGGAAGTTGGAATTCTCGTGTCATCATATACATCCTACCTTTTTTATCACCCTTTTCCATTAATTTCAAAGGGGGAGAGAGTCATGCGAGTTGGGAGAATGTTGTGTTTTGAAAATTTTGTGGTACAGGAGCACCTAAAATATGTAATTTCAAAAATGCAATATATGAGGGTTGGTCTAGGAGTTAGTAGTAGAATGAGTCAGTTTGTGTTAAAGGAGGTCCATGAGACCAATAATGTTGTAATAAGGTTCATATGATCCATTTAATGTAGGTTTGAGTCTTTAGAAGGAACTTTGGAAGTCTAAGTTGAAAATCTTGAGTTATCATTACTAAATAATGCATAATTAGCAATGTAAAGGGTTAAAATCCTTTTAAAACAAGGTGGTTAGGTGGTCATAGGAATTGGAGGAGGTTATTGAAGCTATATGTAGTTGGTTCCATCACTGTAAACACATTTTTTGAAGATTTTAAATGAAAGGTTTTAGTTTTGTATTGATTTTACATAGTTTCATTGCATTTTTTGAATTTTGTTTGGTTGGAACAGTCCGTACAACTTTAGATTTTGGTTGAAGGTTAAAATGGAATGGTAGGGAATTGAGTCTAATTTCAAATGCTTTAGGTTTTATTGAAAATTATTAAGTTAGGTGTGAGATATCTCTATTTTTTTGAAACTTCTTTGTTTTGGTGCAAGTTGGTGGTTTGAGAGTATAAAATTATTTTTTTAGGGCATTCCACCTATTGTAGCCATTGTAACTATTGTAACTCAATGGAATTACCCCATTTGATGTATTATAAGCTTTCAAATGTTGTGGAGGTCTGAAGGAGTGTGTACATGTAGGTTTTGGGTGTTGCCCTAGGTTAAATTTGAGTGATTTTCCTTATGAAAGTGAGTAACTAAAGGGTGGTTTATGAGTTTTGTGGAGGGAATAACCTATGTGATGAATTTTAAAAAATTTCTAGGCATAATTATGAATTTTTGAATAGGTGGCATGATCTAGGAAGTTGTGCAAGTGGGACTTTTAATAAACCCTCTTGATTTGGCTGGAAAATAAAGGTTTTTTGAGTTTGGTGTGGATTTGACTATACAAGTGGAATCTAATTGTGGATTCTATGTTTTTTGGGAATTTTAATTGCCTCCCCAAGTTTTCAAAGGGTTTGGTGCAGTTTAGAGGGTACTCTCTTTGAAAAAGAGGCCTAATTCACTTGGTTTTTCCATTGTAGGGGCATTGGATCTCCATGTTGGTCCAAAAGACTTATATTAGAATTTGAGATATGTGTTACAAATCTGAAATGGGTTTCTAAATACATCATATTTTTTTCAGGTGTCTTGGAGAGTATTTGAGTTAAAGGCCAAAAACTGAGTTTGCACTACTACTAGGATTCAAGGGTGAAAGTGAGAAATCATGCTTCTTATTGTTTTCTAACTTAGAGGATTGTTCAAATTGCTCAAATAGGTCTTTTTAATCTTGTTAGATTCCTCTTAAAGGTAGTTTGTCACTTTGAATGTGGTTGAGCCTCTTGGGTTTGCATCATTTTGGCACATGTTGCCATCAATGACAAAGGGGGAGATTGTTGGAAGAATGAAGAAGAATGGCCATCTCTATAGTTTTGTGTTGTCATTGATGTCACCATGTTGTGATTGCATGTCTAAGTCATTGTTTGATTTGGTATTTTGGTCAAGTATTTGAATCGGTATTCAAGATGCACCCTCTGGTATTCTATTCCACAATCCTCCATAGTTGATTGTTGTTGCTTGTAGTTTTGGGAAGCAATTTATGATTGCTGAAAGCATATATGTTCAAAATATCTTGTGCTCTGGTGCTCATATGACATATCAACATGATTATGTTGATTAATTTTTGTAATTAAGTATATTTCTGGCTAACTTCTTGGATAAGTCATGATATAGTGAATTAATTTTTTCTTATGTGGATATATATGTGACCTATCTTAGGTCCATGTTGACATGATGTAGCATGTTGGACATTTGGATTGCCTTTTGGAAAGATTTTGTGAATGCTTGTAGCCAAAAAGTTGGTATTTTTTGATAAACAAGGAAAAGCATCTAATTAGGTCAACCTAATTGATGCTTGTAGATGAATTGAGTATATATATTGGGCAGGGTTGAAGATTAAAAAGCATAATTGATGAGGCAGTTGTGAATGTGAAGTTGAAGAAGAATGAAAATGATGAAGTGTGTTAATTTTGTCTATTAAGCATCACCGAAACTGTATCAACACTTGCTAGGTGCACTATTTTCAATTCATTTTGGCTGTGAAGCCCAATTTTGTTTTGTAAATGTTTTTGTAAGTAGTGAGCCTCCTTGCAAGAAGTGAACTTTTGTATCCGAAAAGTGAGTCCTTTCAAGGAAGTGAGCCCTTTGCAATGATCCTTATACATTTGGTTTTGGAACTACTTTATATTGTGAGTTAATCCTCACCATGTTTTTAAATCCCTTATTGGGTTTTCCACATAAAATATGGTGTTCAATGTGCTGATTTTAATTTCTATTTTCTGCATTTCATGCTCATGCTTAATAACAGAATTGTGTAGTCGTGAAATTGATAAGTGTTGAAGTTTTGAGTTTAAATTTGGTGACAACTAATTCACCCCCCCTCTCAGTTTTCCTACACCTGTTATCAAGGTCTCCCCTAAAGGTTTCCCTTTTTCCACCTTTCAAGGACATCTTATTGTTTTCCTAAAATCACACGTTTTTTTAGAAAAAAATACATTTTATTTAAGCCTTAAGGGGTTATATCTAAAGGTTTTTAATTGAAGAGGTTTAGATAAGACCCCCTTAGATGAAACCCCCCTAGATATAACCCCTCTAGTCTTAAATCATATCCATAATGGATTCTCCTTTGCACGTATCAAAATGCTGACACAAGCCACCTTTTATTTACTTTTTGAGGGATCAAATAAATTCATTTAGAAATAATGTTTTGTAAGTATGTAGCTATTATTAGAAATTTTCCAACAAGTACTATTATTAGAAGTTTTCCAAAAAGTATAATTTTGATTTATTTTATTTTATTATTATTCATATTTTATTTCTTATGAATGTATATTTTCACCAAACATCAAGGTACTTGTTTCACAGACACAAAAGAATTAAAAAAATAAGAATTTTTTTTGTAAAAATATGTTTGCACTAGGTATTGATGTTCGTGTTTTAGACAAAAAAAATAAAATTCTAATACATGATTTTTTTTGTTTTTATGTGTCATGGCATACACCTATGTCCAACTTATAATTACTCCAACTTCGAAAAATTAGAAAAAAAATGTAACAAAAAATTATGAAAATAATCCATGCACTAAATATTAATGTTACAACTATAAATTTTAAAATTATAATTTTATCCTTTCAATAGAAAAAAATATATGTGACAACATAAATGTTGCTATTTTAAAAAAAAAATTATTGTAAAAATGTTATTAAAAGTTACACAAATTTATTTCAAATTTTTAAAATATATTTACACACAAATACTCACAAATAACTAGTTTAAATCATCTCCATATTATTAATGGTTTAGTTGTTATAGGTTTCATAAAGAGAAAATTTGGTGAAAAATGTTGATTTCAATGTCCTACTTGGCCAAAAGGTGGGACACGTTATTGTTGGCTAACCCATGTGCCAATACCAAATCACCTACATAAAATTCTTGTTCTTTTTTATGCATATCATGATGTTCTTTGTATTTCATGGCACTCTTCTCAAAATTTTCCTTCACTTCCTTAATTAACTCCTAAAGGTACTCAACAAAGTTTTCTCCTACAATACTTTTCTTTCCCAAATATGCACACTCTCTCAATTCATCAACACACCTAGGGCTATATTCGTAAAAAATGTGAAAGGGATTTTCCATACACTCCTATTATTGTAAGAAAACTCTACTTGAGCCAATATTAAATCCCATTGAGTTGGTTTATCACCTACCAAATATATTAGAAATTTACAAAGACTCATATTTATAACTTTAGTTTAACCACCAGTCTAAGGATGGTAAGCTTAATTGAAACCCAATTGTGTTCAGAAACCCATGTAATTTAACTATCTCTTTGAAAAATATTTTTCTATATAGGAAGCATCATTAAGCTTTTTCACAAAATTAAATGAACCATATTTAAGAATGTATCAGGTATAAAAATAATAGAATTATTAACTCTTTGTTTTTGCAATAATCCCAAAATAAAATATGTGCTTATGTGTTGCTACAGTCTATGTTGTATAGGAAATGATTAGTACAACCATATGTTTTTTCTTACTCCTTTTGCATGGTGGAAAATTCTACAACCTTCCACCATTTATTTTACATTTGCATTCATTCTAGGTGATGCAAGAGCATCCAGTGGTGTAGGGAAATCTTGCATCACCGAAAAAAAATTGTTTGCTTTATTTTGTTTAGTTGTTTTGAGTCCCATGATGGCACTTAAGGGGTATAAGACTGTCAAGTGCCAAAAATTGTGAAAAATGAGCACTTACTATTTTTAATAAATCGGCCAAAATAGGCTCATATGGATGTGAAAATTTACCCCAAGGAGTAGTGCTGAAAAACATTTATGGTCATGAAAGAATCACCTCAATACCTTGCACAGTTTGGGAGAGATTAAAGTTTTTGTCATGATAAATTTCTCCAATACAACTTCAAATTTAGATATAAAACTTTAGATGCCCCAAAAAAGCTCAAAAAGTGGTTGAACTGACCTATGGTGGGTTTGAATGTTATAGAAATCATTGAGAGATTTCCAACAATATGCAATAATAACAAATCAGACACCTAGATCAAAATTTATGGCCCAGTGAAGTTGGTCCTCTAAAAATTGAATTTCATAAAATTTCTTCCAGGCCAGAAATCAATCAATGGGACTTTTGGCACCAAAACAAAAAGGGGAAATTTTAACTTTCTAGAAAATTCTAGGGTGGTTATTAAGGAAAATAAAAAGGGCTAAGTTGGGGTTGTAGGAGGTGGCCTTAATAGTGCAAATTGTGGCTCCAAATAGTATATTTTCTTTTTAGAGTTGATTTTGTTGTAATGAATCAAGCCCATGAGGTTGTCACATGTAAGCTTTGAATTTGTGGTTTCATTTTCTGAAAATAATTGAAAGTGAGTCATTTTTTAGTCTCATGTCTTCTACATTTTGGTATATGTTGTTGTGATTTCTGTGGGTTTTGGGTGGTGTGGCCCTCATCACTAGGCTCGCATTATCCTTCATTGAATTGTGCTAATATTTTATCCACTCTAAAACATCCACTCAAACTTCCACTATTTTTTTATCTTATCAAATTGTATCTCATTAATCCTTGAGGTATACATAATATATTCCCTTTCAATAATAAGCCTTCTTAAAAAATACTCTATCCACGGAGATCAATAATTTTCAATTGGATTCTTGTAGGTTTCCCACACTTCTTTGAAATCAACATCATCTTCATATAAATCTTACATAGAATCAAATCCAACATAAAACATCTCCAAATTAGTGCATCAACTACCAACTGAAATTTTCCACTTCTATGTTTCAAAAAAATGAACAAATCTAAAACCTCAACCCACTTCATGTATCACATAGTTCCAAAACTAGTTGTTCAAATACTTTTTATTTAAAAAATAAAGAAAATTTTCTACTAAGGTTCCCAAAAACAAAATTCTATTACCCTTTATTTTATCCATAATAGGTGCATAAATTCTTTTATAATTTTTTTGATGAACTTCCTACAGAAGCTTTTCGACCCATGAAAACTTCTAGCTTCAAACATACTCCTTTGGGAAGGTCAATCCACAATTTTTTGACCTTTTCTGAATCCATTTTCAATCCATCTCGAGAAACAAAAAACCTCAAATATACTAACACATTTTTCATGAAACTATACCTCTTCAAATTTATAATAAAATTATCAACTTTCAACCTTTGCAAGATTACCCTAATCTTTGGGTATTCAATCTTTGGGGAATCTAAAGTTCCAATGGACCAAAATGAAGAAAAGAGGTGGGGGAAATGGAAGGAAAGTGGAACCAATGACTTGGTCCAAATTTCCTTGGGGGACCCAAAGTAGCAATAGGACTAAAATATCCTTGGAGTATCCAAGGATTTGATGAACCAAAATGAAGGGGAAATAGGGAAAAGGGGAGGAAATTGGAACCAAGGACATGGTCCAAATGTACTTGGAGTACCCAAAGTTATGATTGGATCAAAAGGTCCTTAGGAAACCCAAAGTTTTGATGAACCAAAATGAAGAAAAGGGAAGTACAAGAAAGGGAAGGAACTTTGAACCAAGGACTTGGTATAAATGTCCTTGGTGGACCCAAAGTTCTGATGACCAAAATGTCCTTGGGGAATCCAAATTTCCAACATACCAAAATGAATAAAGGATAAGTAGGGGAAAGGGAAGGAACATGGAACCAAGGACATGGTCTAAATTTCCTTAGGGGACCTAAAGTTCCAACAAGACCAAAATTTCCTTAGGGAGAGTGAAGTTTTTGTTGAACACCTAAAATACTGAGAGGGGGAATGAATTGGTATTCCTTTAAACTAATTAAAGATAAGCCATATAATTATGAGAATAAATATAATTACAATGATGAATGAAATCATGAAGAAAAACACAAAATCACATAACACATGAACACAAGTATTTTTGTGTGGAAAAATCCAAAATGGGAAAAAGCATAGTGAGGGTTAGCTCACAATATACTATATCTAGATATAAGATATTACAAAAATTCTCATTGCTAGGATAAGACACAATATCTAGAAAAAGGCTCATAGCCCAAAAAGAAAGAACAAAGAAAGGTTGGAAATACTGCCTATTTGAACTGATATAATAGCATCTATCATATTATGTCCATTATAGTTCTAATGAAGTACATAATGATCTCCACACTAATATGAATCAATACTCTGCTATGTTCACAATATACTCAATACTGCATCACACGCATGTAGGTGAACTACCATACATGTCATATATCTCTTCAACACTCAAATATAATCTACTATCTCTTCATCACCTCATACTTCTTCTCTTCTTCTCAAAAGCTCGAGATACATCTCATATATATATATATCATGTGTAACTTTAACTAGGTCGGCCTAATTAGAAGTAACACAGAAAATTAAGCATTCCATCCTCAAAACATTTTATCCACACTTTACACCTCAATTCAAAATTAAATTTACATCAAGATAGGTCGGAATGAACCTAATATAAATACCGCATAAGATAAGGTTACTTTATTTTCCTCCACCAAATATCAAACGTGTTAGGTTGTACCAAAAATAGACCTAAACTCAAAATATTCATGTGTATATGCAATTTTCCAAATGTGCAACCTTAAAGATCGACCTTCCTTTGAAATCTCATTTAGTTAACATCTATTAGCTTGTCTTCACCATCTCAAAAAAAAAAATTATCCATGAAGAAATGAAAAATCTCCCACACTTGTACAAAAAGTAACTATGATATACAAGGCTCAACACTTGTATTCATATCTTTTGGTAAAATTCACAAAATTTCCCAAAATATTGAATATATCTACATCTGATGAACTCAAAACTATAGTTAGAATTGAATAAGGCTATACCAACTTGTAGTGGAGTGCAGACCCAAAAGATAATACACTAAATCACAAAACTAGATCAAAGGAAATACTTAGCCAATTTCTTGATAAGCCATACATTCCATACCAACTTACACTATACATATGTCACCAAAAATACTTCCAAACTATGCTAGGATGATCTGTAGAAATGTTGAAATAAATGACAACACTAGATCATGCAATATATATACACTTCATGCTCATGTTGTCAAAATACATCATCAAATAAAAACTTCCAACTTCTAACAATCTCCACCTTTTTCATTGATGGAAATATGCACATCAAAAATGTTTTCAAAAGCTTGTATCCCCTTTACACATATCTCTCACAAAATTTATTTTTGAATATATCTTCAAATATTCCAAGTACCTCTTCCAATTCTCCAAATGTTTTGGCCAAATTTTTTTTCAACTATCTCTCCCCTTTGACATCAATGGAAAAGGGTGTACAAAAAATTAGTATACTCCCCCTTAGATATATGTGTTGATTCCCCCTCAAAGATGTAAAGACCCACACTTCCTTGAACCAAAAATTTCACTAATTTTTTTAAAAAAGTAAATCCCTTAATGTCTTGCTCAATTAGTTGTATAGTCAGAAACCTCTATCCATATGGGATAGGCATCTATCCATCTGGAATAGGAATCTAACCATACAGGTTAGGATAATGTCCATAAGGGACCAAGACTCATCTATCCATCCAAGATAGGCATCTAACCTTTCGGGTTAGGTTAATGTCCATTTGGGACCAAGATCTATCTATCTAAATAATGTAGACATCTAACCACATGGGTTAGAAAATGCTCTGGCCAAAGACTTAGACTCATCGGGACCATCTGAGTCCTGAGTCACTCTCTAAAGACTACACTCCCCTACTAGGAGTGCACCGAGGTCAACATCCTTAGGAGTATGTGAGATAATAATAAAAGCTTGAGTTTCGCCTCGAAATTTGGCCTAAAGCCTCGAGGAATCAAGCGAATCCATTCGAGATTCCTTCTGAGTATAACAAGTAATTTCTAACTTCAATTTTAATATTTATTTATCTTCCTTTATCTTAAGGTATCTTAACAAGGCCAATAAGGTAAACTCCCTTAACCAATCCTAAATCCCCACCTCGAGCGCCTGCGTACTAGGGACAACTCCATCCCTAGACTGCCTACATATGTCGTTTCAGCATGGGATCAAGGCGTATAATATGTAGTTATGTTTTCTAATCTATTGTTGGATGTAAAATGTTTTGTGGGTACGCGACCCTTTCTAGGGCCATCTCCCCAGACAGTTTCTCTTCGGTTGCTACCCACATTAGGGAACATAAAGATTCATGGTGATCTTTTGCTTGTTTCCTAATTCATCTATGTCCTAAATTCCTATAAGTCACATCACCCTTTCCCGTTAAACAACAAATAATCAAAGATAAAAGAATTAAAAATTCAATTTACATGCCCAAACCCTATTGGAGTTTTCTATGATTTTCACTAGCGGATGTAAGTCCATTATAGTATTATCCTTTTTTAGATTATCAATCCAAGAGGGATTTCCTGCCCCTTGGATTTTAACTCCAAAAATGCTCCTTATTACTCCCTAGTGATTTATAGGGACGATGCCACATACGCCGTTGTTGCAGCTTTATTAGGCTATAAGTACAATAACTCAAGCGCGACGACATTACTCGTAAATGTGAGTCAAAGGCATCGTTAATACTGAACGCTGCTGGTTTTTTTTTCTATTTTTCTCCTCCTATTTAAGTTTTCTATCTAAGGAGGAAATTAAATGCATTATCAATAATAAGAAAAGTAGCTTGTGCACATAAACCAAATGGAATATAAAAGATTTATACCTTTTTGCTAAGGAAGTAAAATTAAATGAACTTACTATATAAAAAAACTATCCATTCAAAGTATATTTTCTAGAAAGAAGTATTACATCTACTTACATCCTAGGAAAGTAAAAATTTTTGTAACAATGAATTGAATAGTCAAATCCATTTATGAAATAAGAATATTTAAACATAAAGTTAAATTCTTCAAGATGGGTGATCTAATTCATAGATGGTATGAATCTAATTATTTTGCAATGTTAGTATTTCCTAGGAAAGAAATTTGAATCTATTTGCATAATCTATGTCATAGAGTAAGTAGTTTTTTATTTAAATTGCATAATATTTTCTAGATAAATATCCATCTAAGATAGCATAAATAATTTCCAACTCAATGGCATAATCTATTGTTTCAAGAAAAAGGTTTATTAATTTTGATTGAATTGCATGACTAAAGAAGGCTGGATTTTAATTGCATAAGTTATTTCACTAATATCTTAAATAGATAAATCAATACAATGTCTTAATAAGAGTCTTGATTTTAATTGTATAAGTTATATTACTAATGCCTCAAGATTGATGATCTATCTAAAGTAGGTTTGCATTAATTTGCATAAGTTTATTCTTGATAATATTCTAATGATTACATATTCACTATGACCTTGTTGTAATTAAATGAATCAACCTTGTTTTAAAAAGAATTGAATTTACTTGCATATTTAAAGAATAACCATGATGTTGAAGAATTAAGTTTATTGAAAATTTATTAAATCATAACTATGATATTTGTGCTATAAGCCTTGAATCTCAAGAAGATAAATTTATTGCATGGAGAGAAAGTTTATAACAATAAATCTAAGAGTTAAGTTTATGGCATAATAAGAAAGCACTTTTATTAAAGAGTATTATTAATTCCTTAAGTTAGTTTGTATTTTGTTTGCATGAATTCAATTTTACTACTTACTATTTGGTAAAACAATGAATCTCTCATTTAATGAAACATAAATTTAAACTTAAAACTTAATGTCTAATAGTCATAATTGTTATCATAGAATTTTAATTATTGTCATAAAGCTAGTGTTGTCATAAGATATAAAAGTTGTCATTCCTCTATTTTAAAATCTTCTATAACCATACTCATAGTTTATCATCATTTTATGAAGAATAGAAGTATATTCTAAGTTCATTTGTTGTATTCAACAATAGCTAGTAATCATTACCATTTTGTAAATAAAATTAAATACTATCTCATAGAACCATGGTTTGGACCAAATCTTCATCAATCATAGATGTTAGTTAATTTGTTGTCTTACTAATTTAGGGTAACATTATTAAAATTAAGAAGTTCATAGAATAACTTGAATTCATTTAGTGTATGAGCCCATCCTTTGATTGTTAATTAGGTCAAATAATTTATTCTTTAATCTATCCAATTGATACCCCTTTGAAATTTCTTTCAATTTATTTATACTAAAAAAAAAACTATTTTATTTATGACTTAGCTAAATTAAAAGAATAAATGTTTTAAAGAACTTTAATATAAAAACCCATATTATAAAACATATGTATTTAAATATATTTTATTTTAACAATAATAAAACAATAATTTAATTTAAAGAAATAATATTTCTTTATAAATAAAAATAGATGAGAATGAACTTATTGATTTAAAGATAAAAATTAAAATTAATTTTTATCCTAGATTTAGTTTAGAAAAACAACGAATGGTAAGCACAATAATAGATTGATTCATATATATATATATTCACAAACAAAGATAGGAAAGAGAGTAATAGCTTGATCCTAGCAAATTTTCTAGATTTGGTTAGTTATTCTAAAAAGAAATCAAAATAAAGGAAACTTGGATGTTGATGGAGTTGCAACAATCTTCTTCCAAATCTTCTCTTTGTGCCTTCTTCAACTTGATTCTCCTTCCTTCAATCCTATCCTTCTTCAAAGTGATAGCATGAGATACCCTTCATGTGTTGTTGATGAGAGAAGAAATGGCCTCAATTTATAGACTTGAGGGGAGGTAAATGGAGGGCCAAGATTGGAGATTGATTCAACGGCTAGCATTGTTTGAGAAGGTGGGGTTTGGATTGATAGCCTCACTTTGTGACAAGTGTCACAAGAAGAAGGCTTTTAAAAATAGGCCCACATAGCATGGGAAGTGGAGCCAAGGGTGCTCACACATGTGTGAGCACACTTTGGGAGAGGTGGATATGACAAGTCCCTACACCTTTCCCAAGACCATAAAACTCGTCACTCCTCTTTAAGTGACATTTTAGGGGTTCATACTTTTCCCAAAAGGCCATATTATGTTTTCAATAAGCTTCCACCCCATAGGTACTTACCCTGGGGGTTCATTTTTACCCTAAAGTCAATAAAACAAGCCCAAATAACTATATGCAAGAGAATTCTAATTTTAAAATATAAATTTTGATTTGTGAGCACACCTTGGGTAGATGAGATGTTGACATGCCTATGACATGTAAGAGAAAGGATGTCTTGATAATGACATCTCTATGACATGTAAGGGAGGGAGGGTTTGACCATGTGTGCTCACACATGGGGAAGCCAAATGGCTCAAAGAGGAACTTAGGTCGCATGCATGGTGTGAACTCCCACACAAGGGTGAGTGGGGATGAGTTGTAAGGTGATAGTGACTTGTGCATGAAAGTTACATGTGAAGGAGATTAAAATGAATTTTTAAATATGAGAAAATGATAATGAAAATTAATTAATTAATGAATTATAATGACATCTCTCTAATCATAATTAATTAAATTAAATGATGTATTATATTAAATTAATGTGACTTAGGAAAGTGGCTAATTTTATTAATTAAGTATAATGATAGATTGTGTCAATTAATAATGCTTAGGATAGGATGGGGACACTTGTTACATAATGATTTAATTTTTTTTTATTCAAAATTATTTTATTCCTTGTTTTTTTTTTAATTTCTCCAACATCATGTGCTGAAATTGTTAATGAAACACTTATTTATTAATGTTGTTAACTTTTATTTGTTCCTATGTATTTAATAATTTAATAAATCTCTGTTTTTGTTCTTTATTTAATCTCTACCTTCTCCACACATAAATTAATTGTATAAACCACTTACATAATATTACCACACAAAATTATAGTATGTCTAAAGTTTTAACATAAAGAGGGTTATGGCAAAATAATTAACCAAAAAAAAAATTATGTCTTTATCCATACAATAAGGGATTCTGAAAACTTAGAAAAAATGCATAGGAGTGAAGATTTTCAACCTAAGGATGTTGACCCTTTGAGCTTTTGAAGATGTTTTGCAAAGTAGATCTAGCTTCTTCCCAAATCCTCTTTGCTTCTACAAGTGTCATGTATTGTAATTCAATCTCCATTGGAGTGTCTTCTCATTCTTCTAAAGAACTGCCAGGGTTGAGATTTATCTTTGAGATTTTATTAGTATTGGCAAGGGCACTTGAGATTGGTATATATTTTATCTTCACTAAGTCTCATAGCTTCACATGTTGTTTGATTATCTCTTCTCTTTGCATCTGCAGTGTGAATAAGTTCTCATGTAGTTGCATTATGCTAGTCTAGGTCTGATCATTTTTATCTTGCACTGAATCATAAGTGTATGTTGTAGTGGTTATTTGTGTTTCAATTGTACTCATAGAATATTTTATGCTTTGTGTGATATTCAGCCATTTCATGCAATAAGAAAATAAGTTATGTGATTCTTCCCCATAGGTTTGAACATCCTTAAAAAAATTTGTAACTTTGTGATGTGCACTTGCACAATTTCTTGTGATATTCAATAATTTATTTTTTGCAAAATTTTCCTTTGATTTAGTTTTAGTCTGTCCTCTTAGCTCAAAGGCATATACCTTGAAATAATCAACCAAGAGTTTGAAATTTTCCAAAGCAGATAATGATGCATCAATAGTTGTACTGGGAGTTATCTCTTGTAAGGCCTTTATAAATTCATCCATATCTTGTGCATTAGTAGTTCTAACATAGACCTTTTGCTCATGTTGAGCATCATCTATGTGAATTCTTTCTTATTCAAAATTAATATATTTTTTCCCTGTAACTTCTTGCTTAGCTTTCCTTGTAACTAAAAGTTTATCTGACATTTTTCTCTTCTTACCTAATCTCCTAGAACTATTGGAGGCATCTGCATCATATTAGATTTAGTCCTATCTTTTATCCTTGGTTTTTTAGTGTCTTTGGGACTACTTAGAAGTATTTCTACATAGCTAACAACTTCTTCCTTAGTCACTTCATAATCCAGTTTTGAGATCCAAATAGTCCTGGGTTCAATTGGTTCCATAAAGAAAAAATGAGTGGAAATAAGAGATTTAAGATCTTTCAAGTATCTTTCCACCACACTTCTAGGAATTATTATCCCTTCATTCATTCTATTTTTAAATACTAAAAATAATTATACAAGGGCCTCATCTTGAGCATTCATACCTCCAAGATTTCCCATATGGTTTGCAATCTGATGCACAATAGGTTCTACATTTTTTCAATTAACTTTCCCAACCAAAAGTACTTCCCTTAAGAAGCAGAAATGCAGATAGATTACCAATGTTCTATACTTGAATTTGTACTTCTTCTTCCTAATCTCTTTCATTTTTTCCAATAATATTTGTTGGAGTAACTCACAAAGGTAATAATCGACATCATTTTCAATCATATCTTCTGCCACATGAACAATGATGGCAAAGACTATATTATTTCTATTTGGGTGATAAACCTTGTGACCTATGAGCATTGCTACATACTAGACTACTAGGTTTCTAACAAATTCCAATGTGAGTTCCTTTTCATCAAGAGTAGTACTTGTCCTTCCCATTACATCCTTGAATTTGATAGATTTTTGGTTTGGAACTGATCCCAAGGACCACAAACCAATTATTTCTCTAATTTCTTCCTTGTTTATCGTGTATGGGCCAACAATCCACATGGATTCATCATGAATTCTACTTAACACTATTTTGGTATACTTCTCTTTGTCTTCAAATGTCAGAAACTTTCACCACACATCCAACCTTTTCTCACTTAGGGCTTTGTATTCTATATTTAAAGTGCCAACATTTTCTTCTAACTCATTTTTCCATAGAAAAAATAATCTACTAGGAGAAAATTCTTCCATTTTCCTGTGAATATATTCTTTAATTTCTTTTGTAGGTAAAACCCCATAGGGAGTGCAAGAGAATGTACCTAAGGGATCATCTAGCAAAACTTTGGCAGAATATCTTTTAAGCTTAATTTTTTTTCTTTGTGAGATGTCTACAACCTTTGGTACCTCCATTACATTTAACTTACTATCAAAGGAAAATTCTGGAAGATTGGAATATGTAGGAATTGCAAAATACCTTAGTTAGCTTGATGAACATAGGGTTTTGATGTTTAACCATTGGGAGATGCATTGAACCCTTTAATTTACTCTTCTAATCTTCTCTTCCCCTTTGATTGTGTATAGTGAAATGAATTTTTCTTCCCAAGCATGCTTATAACTCTTTGATTTGAACCATTTCAGTAATAAATGCTTTAGACAAAAAGATAGTAAACTTTAAAACCTTGTACGCAAAGCCAAGTTTTAAAAGCTTTGCAAATTGCTGCATTAGAATATTGTCTTTCGTAGTTTCTTGAAAAAGATTCATACTATTCATCTCCATCTTATACCTTCGATTCAAGCCATGACACATCATATCACTAGGGTTTTATATTATTTTCAGTAAAGCTCCCCCTAAGCCATAGCTCTAGGATTAGTTACCAAAGGAAAAATTTACACCAAAGATTGGTACATATTTTCTTTATCCTTAGTCTCTTCTCTCTTTCTCCATATCTTTTTAATTTCCTTCTTGACTTCATTCAGATCAATTTCCTTCAATGGTTCATCTTTCTTCATCAGATCATTATTCCTCATGGTTTTATTTCTACAAAATTTAGCAACATGTCTAGGTTTTATGCAATTGTTGCATATGATATTTCTCTAATCATTGTTCCTTCCATTTTTTTTGAATCTATATTGATTTTCCTTATGTCCAAATCCATAGCATGTATAGCAGTAGCCATTGAAAGATTGAATCATTCTACCATTGTTGTATCTATTCATCATCTGTCTTTTGCATTCACTTGCTCTATGTCTAAATTTTTTGCATGTAAAGCATTGAATAGTAAAGGATGGAACATTTTGATTCATTATGCTTCTACATTCCATAGCTTTATGTCCAAATTTATTACAAAAACCCAAATGTTGAAAGATTGGCACCTTTGAGCATTTGGTTGTTTGATAGGAGGTATTTTACCATTGTCTCTTTGATTTCAAAACTTGACATTGTCTTTAGTCTTCTTTGGTTCACTGATCTTTGGATGAGCTGTCTAATTTTCTTTAGATATTTCTCATTTTTCAAGTCCTAGACCACCTTTATCTTTAGATACTTTTTGAATTGCAATTAACTCATCAAGCATTGTAGAACTTATCTTGAACTTATCTTCATGAATTCTTGAGAACTTTCGCTAAATTTGATCTCATATTTACCACTTCTTTTTCAATTCTAGTGCACTCATCAATCTTGATTTTTACCATTATATTTAGATATTCAACAATTCTTTTCATTTCTTCCACTTTTACTCTTAATCTGATGATGTATTCATTTGCTTGCCTCAAATTTTCATTGACTTCATTATTCCTTTCTTTGAATTTCCTAATCTTCTCTCTTAGTTTTTTGATGCACTCATTTGCCTCTTTTAGATTTTCCTTCATATTTTTGTTGTCATCTTCAAATCTATTAAGATCTTCATAAGCAACTTTGAGTTCTCCATCTTTTTCTAACATGCAATATTCTTCTATGTATTCCATAGAAAGAATCTCTTCAAGAGGAATAAAATATTTTCTATCAGCCATGTGTTCAAACTCTAAGATCTTCCCAAAGTGGTCAAGCTCCTTCTAGGAACCCAAGCTTTGATACCTATAGTTTAACACCTAGAATACTGAGAGGGAGGCTGAATCGGTATTCCTTTAAACCAATTAAACATAATCCATCCAATTATTAGAATAAATATAGCTGCAATGATGAATGAAAGCATGAAGACAACCATAGAATCACATGACACATGAACACTACTATTTTTACATGGAAAACCCAAAATATGAAAATTAACGGTGAGGGTTATTTCACAATATATTATATCTGAATATAAGATATTACAGAAAGCCTCACTGCTAGGATAGGACACATTTTCCAATAAAAGGCTCACATCCCACAAAGAAAGAACAAAGAAATTTTGGAAATACTACTTGTTTGAACTGATACAATAACATTTATCATATGCTAGATTATAGTTCCAATGAAGTACAAAATTATCTCCACACTGATCTGAATCATTACTCTACTATGTTCACAATCCCATCAATACTACATCACACACATGAAGGTGAACCATCATACATGTCATATATCTCTTCAACACTCACATATAATATGCTATCTCTTCATCAACTCATACTTCTTATCTTCTTCTTCTGCCAATCATATATATGTATATGCATATAATATATATATATATATATATATATATATATATATATATGTATATATATATCATATATATACATCATATATATATATATATTATATATTAATATATATATATATATATATACATATACATATATATATACATATATACATATATATATATATGTATATATGTATATATATATGTATATGTATATGTATATACATATATACACATATATATACACATATATACAAAATATACCTCAAAAAATTGTATCCACACTTTGTGCCTTAATTCAAAATTCAATTTACATCAAGATAGGTATAAAACCCGCATAAGATAACGTTACTTTCTTTTCCTCCACAAAATATGAAACATATTAGGTCAACCCAAAAATAGACCTAAACAAAAAATCTTCATGTGTATATGTAATTCGCCAAACGTGCAACCTAAAATCTTGACCTTCCTTCAAAATCTCATTCAACCAACATCTATTAGCTTATCTTCATCATCACAAAACAAAATAATTATTCGTGAATAAATGTGGAATCTCCCGCACTTTTACAAAAAGTAATTGTGATATACAAGGTTGAGCATAGTCATTCATATCTTTAGGTAAACTTCACATAATATCACAAAATTTTCAATATAGTTGCATCTAACTAACTCAAAATTGTAGTTAGAACTATAAAAGGTTTACCAACTTTCGATAGAGTGTGAACCTAAAAATTGACGCAGTGAACCACAAAACTATAAAAGGAAATACTTAGCCAATTTCTTGATAAGCCATACTTTTTTGACCAACTTGCATTGTACATATGTCATCAAAAACACTTCCAAACTATGTTAGGATGATCATAACAATGTTGACATCAATTACATCACTAGATCATACAATAGATATACACTTCATGATCATGTTGCCAAACTCCATCATCATTGACAGACTTCTAGCTTCCAATAGTTTTGATAGACCAAAAAGAAGATTGGGGTGTTAGTTTTAAGATCAAAAATTGAATAAGCATATTTTAATTCAATTTAAAACAAGTAGACATAGCATATACCCTAGGAAAACCCTCCAACTTGAGGGAGAAAAACCCAACAATAATATATCACTTATATATTGAATAAGAATCAACAATTCTCTTTACAATGAGGCCAATCACAATGCCAAATATCAGCACCAAACTTGATGCAATCTCAAATAATAATATTGCTTTTCCTTGATAATGAATTCAACCTTCTTGAATACTTTGATCTGCACTTGAATAAACTCGCACACCTATAATATCAAAGTACGAATGTATGTAATAATCATGAAAGAGAACCTTGAGTCTCCTTATATACAAATCGAAGGAGGAGTCTTCTAAGCATTGTGTCTCTTCTAGATATCATGTCAGCCTTCTATTATGAGGAGATGTGACTCATGAAGGGTGGCAAAAACTATGAGGTCAGCCTTGAGCATATAGATTTGATTATCAATAAATAAATATTATTTATTCCAAGTGAAGCGCCTCTTCACTCATGATGCCTTCAATAAATTAAATAGACATTTTAGGTTACATTTAATTTATGCTTTGTAACAAGGTCGAGGCTAGAAGTAAGAAGCCCGATGCTGCTCAACATCAAAAATCCCTCTCAACTAGGGAGGAATACTTCCAACTATCCAATGTCATGGAGTCTCTCAACATGACACCCACAATGGCTACACCCATATGTAGAAATAGCTCATCACAAAGTCACTCAACACGATATTATCCATCATGGCTACTCCCATGTATGGAAGGAACATGTGTACAAGTTCCCATCATGGAGTCACTCAATGTGATGTCGTCATCTCACCATGACATCCACCATGGCTACTCCTAGAGGGTAGATACACACAAGTACAAGGAAATCATCACAGAGTCTCTCAACGTGATTTTGTCATGGATTCACTCAACATGAAATCCACCATGGCTACTCCCAAAGGGTGGAAACAAGGGCTTTCACCTCAAATTCGTCTCATAGAGAAAGATACATTAATAAGGGCTTACACCTCAAATTTCTCTCATAGAGAAAGATGCATTAAAAAATAGATTTCACCTCATATTTCTCTCACAGAGAAAAATGCATTAAAGAAAATCACAAAAGATTATTGATGTTGAGTCTCCCTCTCAACTAGGGCTTCATTCTCCACAATTCCAAGATTGTCTCGAAAGTGTATAAACTTTACTCTAGGGAGAGGCTTGGTGAGAATATCAGTCGTCTGCTCATCAGTGCTAATGTATCTCAGCTGGATAGCTTTCCTCAATACCATATCTTTGATTTAGTGGTATTTGATCTCAACATGTTTTGTTCTATCATGAAACACTAGGTTGACAGAAAGCTTCACACATCTTTGATTATCACAATCAATGATAGTCGGCTCCAATGATTGTCCAAAAAATCTTCCAAGGAGCTTCCGAAGCCACACTACTTCTCAGGCTGCTACACATGCTGCAATATACTTGGCCTTTGTACTGCCTAATGCCACTGAAGATTGCTTCCTGCTACACCAGGAAATCATCGTAGATCCCAAACTAAAGTAACAACTAGAGGTGATCTTTCGATCAACTACACTCCCTGCCCAATCAGAATTAGAATATCCTTGCAACTGTAGAACTACAATGGAAGTATATCTCAAGCCATATCCAACTATGCCACACAAGTATCGCAGGATATGATTCACTACAACTAGGTGTATTTTCCTTGGTTCACACATGAATTGACTAAGTGCACTCACTGCGTAGCAAATATCTAGTCTAGTATTGACTAGATACATCAATTATCCAATCAACTTCTTGTACATAGTAGGATCCACTAGATCTGAACTAGCTGCAGACTCATTTAGCTTCTTCAAATTGGTTTCCATCAGTGTAGACATGGATTTGCAATCCATCTTGCCAATTCTCTTCAAGATGTCTATTGTACACTTCCCTTGACTCATAATGATCTCATAAGGCCTCTACCACACTTCTAAACAAAGGAAGTAATGCATGTATCTAAGATCCTTCATCTCAAATTTAGAAGTAACTCCTTTCATTTGATAATGAGATGTTTTTCTCCTATAAGAAATAGATCATCAACATAAAGAACCAAGATCAACGCCTCACCATCAATTACCTTGAAGTTCAAGTTTGAATCAACATCATTCTTGGAGAAACCCAAGCTCATCAGGTAATGATCAATCCTCTCATACCAAGCATGAGGAGCCTACTTAAGGCCATACGAAGCCTTCTTCAATCTACAAACATGAGACTCCTTCCCATGAATTTAAAAGTCATCAGGTTGCTCAATTTATACCTCTTCTTCAATTAGACCATTAAGGAAGGTTGTCTTCACGTCCATTTGATGTAACCTCTATCCTTTAGTTGTTGCAATAGCAATGATAGTCTTGATGGATGTATAACTAGAAACCATAGAAAATGTTTCCTCATAGTCTATTCCATCTTTCTAAGAGAATCCTCTAGCCACAAACCTAGCCTTGTACTTCTCAATGCTTCCATTAGCTACATGCTTGATCTTGAAAATCCACTTAGAAGATACAAAAAAATTCCCTTCTACTCTAGGTACAATGTCCCAAACATCATTCTTTGATGATAAAATGATATTCTTTAGCCATATCATCTCTCCATACTTGCTGACTTGAAGCTTCCTCAACATTGGAAGGATTAGATTCAATAATTTGACTCATTAATGCAACATAGCTTGGAAACTTCTATGGTCTTTTTCTTTCTCTGAATGTTCCTTTAGGAGCTGTAAACTTTTCTTCCTCCTACATTGTTTTTCTATCCCAAAGAGGTCTCTTTCAACCAAAAACATTGTCTCTAGGCCCATTAGTTGGTTCCAAAGGCTCAATTGGATCACCATCTTCTTCTAGTTCAATAGACTCCCTCTGAATCTCAAGAGTATGGTCAACTTCCATGTCCTGAGGAGTCTATTGGTCCTCATTATCTATCTCCATTTAAGAGCCTTTAGATCTCTTGAATGCAACATCCTCTTCAAATGTAACATCCCTACTGATCTCTATCAATTTTTGACTTGGAATGTAAATCCTATAGGCTTTTGAAGACTCATTGTAGCCCACAAATATTCCCTTCTTGCCAGATGGTTCCAATTTAATCCTTTTATATTTAGGAACATGAACATACACAGGACAACCAAAGATTCTCCAATGACCAACTTCAGGCTTCACACTTGTGAAAGCTTCTTTAGGAGTCATGTTCTCCAAAATGCGATGAGGGCTCCAATTCTGAACATACACTGTAGTTCTAGAAGCTTCTTCCCAAAGGAAGGTTTGCAAGTCTTGATCATGGATCATAGTTTTAGCTGCCTCAACAATGGATTTGTTATTCCTTTCTACAACACCATTTTTTTGTGGATTGTAAGGGACACAAAACTCCCTCTTAATCCCTACCTCAATAAAAAAGTTATGGAAGCCTCCAGAAATGTATTCTCCTCCATTGTAAGATCTCAAAACTTTGATCGTCTTCCCGAAAAAGTTCTCTACTTGGGCCTTAAATTATTTGAATTTCTCAAGTACCTCTTCAAATTATTTAGTCTTTAAGAAATAAATCCAAGTCTTTCTAGAGTAGTCATCAATGAAAATTATATAATACCAAAAACCACTCAAAGAAGCAACAAACATTGGACCACACAAATCAGAATGAACAAGATCTAGAATACATTTAGATCTACTTTCACTACTATGAAAAGGACCTTTAGTATTCTTACCCAATGCACATCCTCAACAAGTGCCTTCATGCTCCTGGCTGAGTTTAGGAAGGCCAATGACCATCTTCTCCATGGTTGGAAGTGCTCTAAAGTGAAGATGAGCAAGTCTTTTGTGCCAAAGCTCACATGAACTAGTGGAATCATGTAACAAGGCCTATATTGGATGAGTGGAAAGTCTATAAAGACTCTCTTGCTAAACACCAATCACTCGAGTTGTCTTGATGCTAGAGTTCTTTGGCCAAGCAATAACTTTTCCTTTAGAAAATGCAACTTGATATCCTTTGTCCTTCAAGGCTGAAATTGATACAAGGTTCCTCTAGATGCCTGGTACAAATAACACATTGCTCAACTAAAGAGAGATTCCAAAATCTAAGTGAAGAGAGGAGGCTCCAACACATTTCATGGAATAACATGCATCATCTCCAATTAGACTTGAATGCTTGTATCTCTCTCCACCAAATCTGAAAGATGTTCTCTAAATCCAATAATATGATGAGAGGCACCACTATCAATCAACCATGTGTTGCTATCTATTGGAACATTGCATGATAGGGAAGAATAAAATAGAAATCCACTTGAATTGTCTCTTGAATGCTTTTGTGGATAGACCTCACCAACATCTGCAATAGAACCATGTTGTTTTGGTCTAGTTGGACAATCTTTCGCATAGTGACCAAACTTGTCACATCTGAAGCACTATATATGGGAGAGATCCTTCTTCTTCTTTGATTCAAGAGCACCATCTGATCTTCTATCTTTTTTCCTCTCGAAGTTTCCTTTCTTCCCTTCTCTTCCTTTCCTCTTCGGTATATGAGAAAAAAGTACATGAATGTCTTCATTGTTAGAACTTTTCCCATCGCCTCTTGCTGCCAATCTCGATTCCTCTTGAATGATATCTTCCCTAAGTTGATCAAACTTTGGTAGTTTCGATCTTCCACTAATACTTTGGATAAATGGCTCCCAATATTGAGGAAGACCATTAAGTGCCAACATGACCAAGTCCTTATCATCAACCATATGACCAATGGCACAAAGTGGATCTCTTAACTCAGTGATCTTCATGAAGAAGGAGATGATATAATCTCCTTTTTCCATTTTGATGTGATGAAGTTGTTACCTCAATGCAAGAGTTCTACTTGTATTATTGATCTCATACAAGCCCTCTAAGGTCTTGAACATCTATCTTTCCATCTTAAACTTGGAGATAATCAGCACAAGGTGGTCCTTCACAAAATCAACCAAAATATTCTTCACCTTTGTGCCATTCTTCTTCCATTGTGACTTCTAATTCTCATTGGAGGGTTCAGGAACTTTTCTCTCCATGAACTCAACAATCTCATTTTCTTCCAAAGCAAGCAAAAACTCTAAACTTCCAAGAGGTGAAGTTGGAAACACCTTCAAGTATATCTTCAACCTTGAGCCTGTTCACCATTTTTGAAGATAAGATAGACACAAGAAGATGATAACAAGAGTGGAGGATAACATTGCTTATGTAAATCTGATCACGATCTTGCTTAAACCCGCTTTGATACCATGTTAGTTTTAAGATAAAAAATTAAATAAGTAGATTTTAATTCAATTTCAAACAAGTAGACACAACATATACCCTAGGAAAACCCTCCAACTTGAGGGAGAAAAAGCCAACAATAATATATCACTTATATATTGAATAAGAATAAAAAATTCTCTTTACAATGAGGCCAATCACAAGGCCAAATATCAACACCAAACTTGATGCAATCTCAGATAATAATATTGCTCTTCCTTGATAATGAATTCAACCTTCTTGAATACTTCAATCTACACTTGAATAAACTCACACACCTATAATATCAAACTATGAATGTATGTAATAATCATGAAAAAGAACCTTGAGTCTCCTTCTATACAAATCGAAGGAGGGGTCTTCTAACTATCGTGTCTCTTCTAGATATCATGTCGACCTTCTATCATGAAGAGATGTGACTCATGAAGGGTGGAAAACATTATGAGGTCAGCCTCATATAAATTTGATTATCAATAAATAAATATTATTTATTCCAAGTGAAGCACCTTTTCACTCATGACACCTTCAATAAATTAAATAGTTGTTCTAGGCTACATTTAATTTATGCTTTGTAACAAGGTTGAGGTTGGAAGTAAGAAGCCTGACGTTGCTCAACATCAATAAGGGGAAGTAGAGGAAAGGGAAGGAACTTGGAACCAAGGACTTGGTCCAAATTTTCTTGTGGGACTTGAAGTTTTCATGGGACCAAAAAGCCCTTAGGGAACCTGAAGTTCCGATGGACCAAAATGAAGAAAGGGGAAGAAGGGGTAAGGGAAGGAAATTGGAACCAAGAACTTGGTCCAAATGTCCTTGGGCCCTAGAATTAGCCATTTTTGGGGCTTTTCAAATGGGTATTTAACTGAAGTCTAGGAAAGGGATACTACAATTACTAGAGATATATTCAAGCATAATGAATACAATAATATTTCTCAGATTGATTATAATTGATGGGAAATACAAAGGGAGGCACAAAGTGGGAACATATTCCAACATTATTTTAAATCAATGATTGAAATTATTTAAATGCAACAATATAACACTTGAATGTGTAATTTTAATCTTTTTTTTCTTAAAATTTTAGATTTTAGATCCACGTCTGCAAAAGTGGCCTATTTTAAAATTGACTCCACTAATCTAATCTAAGGTGAAAAGGGAAGAATTTAAGGATTAGTTTCAAATCTATTAGAACAATTGATGAAGGAATGTTATAAGTCAAATTCATGTCAAAGCATGTCACTTATACACTTATAAATACATTTGTAACACTCTAATTAAAACAGATCTAAAGTATAAAATAAAATGGAATAGGTATACAATTTTCACCATTACATTAGAGTAAATGCAATCAATAAATTTGATAAGCATAAGCCTTCAGAGTATACATTCCTACCTAAAACTTAAAGTAATTGAATATTTTAAATGGTGGAAAATGACATTAGATATAAGTTAAGGTATGCAAGAACTTAAAAAAATAGTGGAATATGACAATGTATATAAGTTAACATTTACAATCAACTAAATAACATTCAATGAATTTTTAAAAACATGGAAAATTTCATTTAATTAAGAGAGAAAAAATTACTATTTTTTTTTTGGAGAAAGGCTAAAGGCCAATGTATATTAATATTTAATAAAAGGTTACAAAATAAGATTTTCCATGGTTCTTGACAACCAAGATTGATATCATGTTTTCTTGTTGTAGAAAAAATTGTTAGAAAAGCCCCATGTATAATCTATACTACCACTAACTATAAACATCTACAATATTCCCATATAGGAGCACTAACTTTAAACATTTACAATAACCCCATATTTTCCCTATATTGAGACTGGCTATTTGAAAAAACTTCCCCAAAATTACACTGCATGTACACTATATGTGTATCACCCATTTAAATTTAACCAAAACCATCTTGTTCTTCCATTTTTTTATTTCATTTTCTTCCTGGTTCTCTTGATAGTCATCTCCCAAATCATTCATTTGCAAAGAAATGTTGAGATTAGGAACCACCTGATGTCACAGAGAAAATGAAGAACTTGCATGATCTGAAGTAGTGACCAAGGGAGTCGCCTATGGAATATTTGCATGAAGGACTGGGAGAACAGAAACATGGCAAGTGGACTAAGGAGTAGGGACAATAATTGGTTCAACACGAACATATTCAAGCAAAGGAAATAGAGCATTGGTTCGTCTCTTGATATCATCTACCAAATCTTCACCAACTGCCACCCTATGTCTGTCCAAAGCCAACTGTAGATAACAAAAGCCATAGATATTTTTCATCCTTAACCCATGTGATGAATAGATTGATCCTTGATAGCTTCTCGATATATCCTTTTTCTAGTATCACAACCACAAAGATTTTTTCATCCTTAACCCATGTGATGAACAAATTGATCCTTGATAGCTGCTCGATATATCCTTTTTCTGCATTCTTAATTAGTCGTAAACTAGTAAAAAATTAGTTCACCATGTTGAGGAAACCCTTTTTTTTCCCGAGATGTCATTCCTTTCTTCAAAATGTCTTTGATAGCCACTTTTGAGGTTCTCTCTTTCAATCTCATAGAGTCTCATCGACGACTACTCCTAAAGCCTTCGCTCACTCTACGTTTACTTAACATTTAGATGTCGAAGAGACCAGATAACATATCCTACCAATTAGCCTATGTCTCATTGACCTACCCGAGCTCCACGTTTCAACATTGTTTCATTGAGTTGACCTTTTCGTGACTTTACAATGTCAAAGAGACATGTTATAATCTCCCTTCAGTGCCCCTTTGTCTCATTGACAAACCCGAACATCGCACAAAGTCTCATCGATGACTGCACCGAAAGCCTTTGCTCGCTCTACGTTTACCTAACATTGAGATCTCAAAGAAACTAGAGAGCATCTCCTACCGATGAGCCTATGTCTCATTGACATACTCGAGATGCACGTTTCAACAGTTTTTTATTGAGTTGACCCTTTCATGACTTTACAATGTCGAAGAGACATGTTATAATCTCCCTTCGATACCCCTTTGTCTAATTGATAGACCCAAGCACCTCTTCATTTAATAGTGTTTCATAAAGTGACCTTTTTGTGACTTTGAAATGTTAGAGAGGCATTTGATAATCTCTCATCGACACCTCTTTTTCTCATTAACAGTGCTTTGCTCATAGATGTGTTCCTATTGTCGAAGAGACATTTGTAAATCTCTGTCCAATGGGTCCATGTCTCCTCAACAGAAATTTCTCACATGTGTTGGTGGTTCCTTAGAGATTCCCATTGACTATGCTTACCTGTCCATGCTTCGTCAGAAATTTCTTTTATTTTATAACTTCTTCTTGATGTCTGAGATGCCTTTCCTTTTCCTAAAAATGATTCTTTATTATTTGAGTTTCAGTGATACCATGTCTTGTCAGAGAGACATTTGAGCTTCTCAATTCGACGTAGGTATGTCTCATTGATGTTGTCATTGGACCCTTGTGATCCTTTGTCGAAGAGACATGTGAGCTTCTCTCTTCGAAACATATGTTTTCATCATTGTTATTAATGTCAAGTACTAGCAGGTACCTGAAAAAAGTCCAACAAAGGCTAGCAATTAAATGAAATCTCCTTCGCTCGCTTGAAAGAATCCTTTCCCATCCTATTTAAAAAATGAAAATATGTTGCCCACATGATTCCTAAGCTTCCCTAGTACCAATGCACTTCAAATGAAGGGACATTTCTAACAACTCAACCCACAAACAATTGTCAATGATGCCTTAGTAAATTCTCTAAATCCTTAGAAAAATAATTATCATTCATCATTTAAATAATCATCTTTGACTTGCCCTGCCTTAACTTAGATATAACATTGTCATATTAAAGATTATCAGCAAGTTATTCTTGTTAACTCCATGCTAAGTTTAGGCTTGCACTGATAAGGCTGAAGATTACATCATTAGAAATATCCCCTATTTGAGAATAATATTCAATCACCATAATGAAATTGTATTTTGTTAGATGTCATGAAAGCAACTCCTAGAATTTTCCATGTGAGAATGGTTATCTCTATCACTTTTAATTTATAGTAAGGTAAGGACTATTATGGTTATGGCATTCGATTTTGATAAGACTCCCATTATTTAATGAATTCCTCCCCAATATGAATTAAGTTTGTAACTAAGTTAATGAAATTATTTATCACCCAGAGACTTAACATCATGCTCGTGCTTTCCAAACTTAGAGCATATTGTCTAAACTTTCCTAATTTATGATTTCTTGTAAATCAGAAAAGGATTTTAGTCCATCATCATTTTCCATTATAGTTACCTCAATTTTTTGACACCCCATATTTGCTAAATAACTTGCAAGCTTGTTCCCCTCCCAATACATGTGCGAGATTTGGAAGAGTTCAAACTCATTCATTAATTTCCACACCTTTTCTAAAATATACCTTAGATGCCAATTATGACATTGCCTTTCCTTACACATGTTTACAATTACTAATGAATCTCCTTCAATGTGAATCTTATTAATTCGGAGTTGTCTTGCTAATCGCAGACCATAAAGAATGGCCATTGACTCTGCCATATTGTTCATTCTCGGAGGTATATGAATTGATCTAGCTGCCATATTTGTTAGTAAAAAATTACTATTTTTACTAATTGTTATGTTGATATGCATTTCTTGCTTTACACTAAAATGATTTGTTCCAATATTATAATGTAGGTTTAGGTGTAAGAAAATAATTTTGTACTTGAAGTTCCACATTTATAGACATTATAAGATCACAAAGGTAATGTGTCATGTATTATTGTCAATGAATCATCACCTTCAACTACCCATAAGGATTTTCCCCCTCAATATGGGCATGAATGTATATGTAGTCAAACTACTCAAGAAGGCCGTGATTGCTAGTCACATGCCTTCTGACCACTTTCTAGAAGTGTTAGGTCCTAGTTTGCTCATGCACTATCACAACCTTCTTGCATTTCTTCAATCTCATCCTAGCCTCATGACCAAAGTGCTCTTGATGGCTAGACTCTTGAACTTCCTCTACTTAGCTCTTACTATTTCTCTTATTTAAGCTACTCAATCACCTATAGAGGACAAGAATGAAGAAGATGGTGAAATTACTTATTAGAAGCATTGTACTAATGGCTCGAGTTCTACTAATTTAAGGAGCAAACTAGACAACTATGGTATCCCTCCATCCCCTATTAGTGTAACTATCATCACTCAATTGACCTTATCTTATTATTTTGTACTACTATTTAAACTTAACTTCATATAAATTTTAAAGACATACCTTCTACGACCACTTTTTTAAATAATATATAAAAAAATTATCGTATAAAAATAAGTATAACCACTATTCATTTGAAAAAATATATATCACTTTCGATCAACATTGAATAATGAATGCTAAATTGGAGCAACAACTTAATGAAGGAAAATATCACACTCAGTCAACATTGAATAACGAGTGCAAAAGTGGAGCATCAACTTCATGGAACAATATTCGGTCTCATCTACTGACATTCCGTTTCATCGTGTTTGTCTACATTAATCAAAGTGCAACGAACGGCCTAAAGCAGAGAACATCACCATTAACGATCTCACTAGAGGACATTGCAATGTTTTGGTTAATTATTAATGAAAAGAAAATAAAGATTCTAGTCACAGAAGCATGTCGGCTGGACCTACACAAGATAGACTTTCTTTCATCGCCACAGATGCCACATCATGAACTCATTTGTTCTCTATGTTTGTACTTCGATTCTCTCACATTCTTCAACTTATGGAGAACACCCAAATCTGAATATTAAGTGATGCATTATCAGTTGCATGCGCTGTCGTTTGTTTTAGTTTTGTAGTTTGTGTTTTATTTATTTATTTAATCCTCAGTTTTATGCCCTATTAAAAAGTGCATGCACGTTATGCAACTGCGTTCTTGTTATTACAGCGTGCCCTCCAGAGCAAGAAAGAATTCATTAATGGAGATGCTTTTATGGTTGTATATCTTAGTGTTTCCATACATATCTGGAGTTACCAGGGTATATGGCAGTGACCATGTTATTTACAGAGAAAATATTGCTGTCACAGGCCTCAAAGCAACCAAATGCAATTTGTTTTTGGGGAAGTGGGTTCATGATGTCTCCTATCCACTGTATAAAGCTGTGGATTGCCCGTACATTGGTACCCAAACAAACTGCAGACCAAATGGGAGACCAGATTCTGATTATGAGAAGTGGAAGTGGCAGCCAGATGGTTGTACCATTGCCAGGTTAAATTATATAATTCGTTTTAGCTGCTGCCCCCAACAAACGAACTTTTTTTGTTCCCTAATTTGTAATTTCTGTTTAGTTTCTTGTGAATGACGAACATTTTTAAGTAATACATCTATTTGAATATGTTTTGAACTTATTCCTTAGGACCTCTCTTCTGATCAATAATAAGTAAATAGATTTTCAGGAATATTTTGATAAATGGGAAATCCTATATCAGGTTCAATAGTAAAGATATGCTAGAGAGGCTCAGAGGAAAGAGATTGATGTTTGTTGGGGACTCCATAAGCAGAGGTCAGTTTGAGTCCATGGTTTGCCTTCTTCAGGCAGGAATTCCAAGCAACAAGAAAGTTATGGTTGATAAGATGCCTCTGGCAACATTCAAACTTCTGGTAAGTTGTATATATTTTAAATTTAAATAGCACACTTTAAGTTTTGATTTGTTTGGATGATTCATTTGAAATCACAGTAATAAGTGGGTCCTATTGAAAAATCTAGTGTGATTTCAGATGATCCGTCTAACTTAGAATATACTGTTTAAGCTTGTCCACTTCTTTCACAAATCAGTTTATTTTTTGGGTGCAAAAAATTGACTGCTTGCTTGCAGGATTATAATGCTTCTGTCGAGTTATTCTGGGCTCCATTTTTGGTTGAACTCGAAACCAATAAAGAGGGGAAAACGATTCTTCACGTAGATTCTATTGCAAATAATGGAATGTATTGGAAGGGGGCTGATATCCTGATTTTTGAGTCATCCCACTGGTGGGATCATACTGGTGGCAGTAGTGGCCAAACGTAAGATTGTTCTGAAAGTTTATAAAATATCACTGAATAGATCGAGCTTGTCAAGTAGGGATATAAACTAAAGAGTAATTGTATGTATAAACAGATGGGACATAGTCATGGAAGGCAATAAGACGTATACCAATATGGATCATATGGTTGCTTACAAGAAGGCGCTCAGTACTTGGGCAAATTGGGCAAATTCACAAATAGATTTCAAAAAATCAATGGTGTTTTTCAGAACCATGGCACCTCGGCATTCAAGGTTGGTCATGTTATATGATGTTTAGCTCAATTTTACTAGGCAATTACAAATTAGAAAATGGCAGATGGTCCAGCCAGTCAATTTCATCACTTTATCACCTTTCAGTTAGTAAAATGTGGTTAATGGACTGATAGGTTACCTTGCCTGGTATTATAGTTCTACTGTAGTTTTACAACTTTTGGAAAATAGACAATCACTCTTAATCAGAATTGTAGTTTTAAAATTTGTGGAAAATAAAAAATCACTCTTAATCAGTTTGAATCATTTTGGATCTTGCTTTTTTCTTCATAACGTTTTAGATCACACTTTCGATCCATCATCAGGATGAACAAACACAAGAAGAGAAATGGAATGTGACCCAAAATGTTATGAAAAAAAGGGTTCACATAATCTTATAAAAAATATTCTAACTAATATTTTAGACTGTAGAAATTTTATGTCTTCGCCCTTAATTGCTCAGAGTTATTCAATCAATTACTATCATTTTTAAGTTCTTATTAGTGAAATTATGATGGTGCATTTTTCCTTTTAACATGCCATGATTATTTTTTATATTTATAATGGGCATGGTTTTGATACAGTTGCCAGAATGAGACAGAGCCTGTGCAGAACGCATCTTCATACAATCCTCCATTACCTCCTCAGGTGCCAATACTAAAACAAGTTCTAAGTGGCACAAAATTTCCTGTTGTTTTGCTGGACATCACAGGCATGTCCCAGTTACGGAAGGATGCACATCCCTCAAAGTATGATTCCCCTCATCCAAGCGGTAATGGAGACTGTAGTCATTGGTGTTTACCAGGGGTTCCTGATATATGGAACGAGCTTTTGTATTCCTTTGTGGGTTAGGGAAGCCACTAAGGCTGGGCTTTCCTGGGAACAGATAAGGTTTTTGAGTTCCAGCATTGACCAGTGGTGGCCACATTGAATCCACTAATATCACCTCCATTATCAAAGATTGTCCATACAAGATGCTTTGTTGGCCCATCTCCATGTCTTTTATTTTAAATTATTAGCATCTTTCAATTATAGATCCTATCCACATGTCCACCCAGTTTACTACGAACTGGATATAACAATAATTTATGCTTGTACTAATCTATACATTTACGTTGTCTAGGTGTCTTTAGTACAGTAATATCACTTCTTTGTATCACAGATAGTAACTTTCCTGTAGCATGTTTTATGTAGTGGATTTTAAATATTTCAAAAAAAATTATTGGAAAATGTGATATGGAAAAGTGAATTTTATTAATATACATAAACATAGATATATATTTTTAATATACACAAAAATAATTATTAATAATATTTTTGGGCGTCAACCACCTTCTTCATAAGAGATGGTTAAATAGATTTTCACATAAGGGGACTTTACAATTGAAATTTTTATGGTGTCTTGAATGGCAACCTTGATCTTTTTAGAGTAGTATATATGATCAAATATTTGAATAGCAATTTAATTAAGGTTGCTTGAAAAAAGCTTTTGTATGTGATTAATAATGAAGGCAAAGCTCTAACTCTTATTCTTGGTTTTCAATTGGTTCAACCATGTGGAATATTTTGGATTATTGTGGAAGGAGATTTGATCATGATCATTCTCATCCTTAGAAATTGAGGATCTACAAAATAGAAAATTAGCAACATCCTTAATGACTGGTCAATATTGAAGTCACTTAAATTATTTTCCCTTCAACATTGTTTCTGACAAGGTGATAAGGTGGTAGACAATTTATCAAATCAAGGGACTATTAGATGGGATGATTAAAAGTTGATAGAAATATCATGGCAAGGGCTAAATTCAATTTGGGATAATGCATTCATGTTCCTTTGATGATTATTATATACTTATTCAATTAGTAGCAACTCAATTCTATTTGTCAACCTCCTAAAGCCTCATATTTGCTTGACTAGAGAAATTATCCATATGTCCTTTTTTGATGTAGTCACATCTAGAGGGTCCAAACAAAGATTTTCCAACCATGTATCCCTCAATAATAAACACACATAAACAAGAGAATGCCACATAATAACATCAAGTTCACCTTGGGAAAATGCTTAGTGGGGGAAAAAAACCCTATTGAACACACCTTGATATTGAGAAGGGGGGGAGGGGGAGTGAATCAATATCTTCAAAACTTAATCCCTTGAACACAACATAATTTTAGACATTTAACCAGATCAACAACCTTTAAATATGTTAGCAACTCTTAATCTAATCAACAACAATGAATGATAAAGCAATGAAAAAACATGCACAAGATAACACAAGATACATGTGGGAAATCGAAGAAGGGAAAAACCATAGTGAGAAATCTCACAATATATTAATAAGATTATAATTTTTTTTAAGGTTCCCTATCTAGGGAATCACACTTCCCCATGAAGGACTTGCAGGATAAGCTGTACAATATTAGGGCAAGATACAAAGGACTTGTAGGTTGAGGTGCACAACCTTAGGGAAAGATACAAGGACCTACTGAAGAGACTAGCTGTCTAATAGCAAGATACATGGAAATTTGAATATATAACATATGTCAACAATACACTCTATTGACTGAGGAGTTGAAACACATTTGAATTATATTTTCCACAACTTACATTACTTGCTACATTATTCCACACACTCACACAACCATGCAACTTACAACTAACTTTTTCTTTCATTTATATCTTTGAAAAGTAAGCAAAACATCAAATTAGGTCTGCTAGAATAGAAGACAAAAAATGATCACAATAGGTTGACAACAAAACATAATTACAGTGAAAGTGGTCCTATCCAAGAGATAAATAGGACCTAAAACAACTTATTACATCTTCCAATGTGATCCCAAACATCAAACACACTGATGCACAACATCCCAAGTTGGAAACAAGGAAACGTGTAGAAGAAATGTGTAGCACATTACCAGTTGACCCAAAAACACATCTTCCAACAAAATCTACTCAATGCAATTCTCAATAGGATAGGGAAGGACCCAAAAACATCTCAACACAACATTAATTGTTGGCATAGACCCCAAAGCATATAGCTCAAGAAAGAGAACAAGCCCAATTAGTTTGAAAACCATAAATTACACAAAAGATCAACTCAAAACAATATGTAATACCAAAATGATCAACCATTGATGTGCAGACCATGTAGAGACTTTCCATGAACATCCAACAACACCTCCATAAACTTCTTCCTCATTTCCATGCCAAAAATAGCTAGCATAATACAAACAGAAACATAACACTTCATCCCAAAAGCATGTAGAAGACACAATCATGAGATGGAACATTGGAAAACTAATTTATGGTAAACTTCATCACATAAAAGAAGAACTGAGCCACTGCAAAAACACTAAAATAATTTCCACCAAGTTGTAGGAACATAAATACCAATGTTATAGAGAAGTGTGAAGCATTTTCTAGACCAATCCTAACAAGCAACCAATCTGCCAATCCACTACAATTACTAGAGACCTTGACAACACTGGTGACTTGAAAAGATAAGAGTGCAACATCCATAGAACAAAAACATTGAATTCCAGACTATAAGACCATATCTTCAAAGGTGCAAGAATGAAAATCACTCTCCTAAATAGTCTTCAAAGCAACTTCAAGTAGCAAAAACTTCCACCAACATTCGGAGACCAGAACATTCTTGTAGAAACATAAAATCCCTTAGGAACAATAGGAGAGAGCATATAACATACTAAAGAACACCAAAAACATATCCCAAACATTAGCATTACTTCCAATCCTCATCTTAGTACTTCTAATCCTTATCTTAATGCATTTGATCCTCATCTTAATGCTTCTAATCCTCATCTCAATATATCATCATGATATCATCTCTACTGACAACTAATGTACTAAATAGTACTTTAATTGACATAAAAAAAGGCATGACATCCAACCATAATCATTAGCAACATCACTATTAGAACATAATCATAGTATAAAATCAACATACAAATGTAAACACCAATGACAACCCAAACTAAGTATTGACATCAATGACAACCTTATGTAATATATGTGCAATAATCTCCCCCTTTGGAATTGATGGCAAAAAACAACTACTTATTCCCCCCCTTTGACATCAAGGACAAAGGGAAAAGGTATTCATTTAAATAATTAAAATATTCTCTACAACTACACTTCTCCTTCAAACAATTATACATGCTTCCCCTATCACAACAACCAACCAACTACCTACTCCTGAGAGGTAGCTCACATCAATCCAGGAGAAAAGGATATGATATGAATTTCTCCCCTTGATGGATGCACTATCTATGCATCTAGTTAGAAGGAGAGGAAATGACCCTTAACTTATGTCAAAGATACTCAAAAGTATCATTTGAAAGTTCCTTAGTGAAGATTTTTGCAATCTAATCCTTAGTAGGAACATACTCCAATTTGACTTCTTGTTTTGTAGCCTTATCTCTTAGAAAGTGATGCTGGTTATAAATATGTTTGGTCCTTGAATTCATCACAGTCGGATTCTTGGAAATGTTAACTCATTATCAAAAAACATGAGAATCTAGGTTCATCATACACTACCTTTATATCCTTAATAGTTGATTCATCCAAAGAAGTTGGTTGCAACACGATGTTGCAACAATATACTTAGCTTCTATAGTGGATAATGTTGTGTGGTCTCATAACACACCCCAAGACTGTAAGACTTGGGAACCCAAGTGAAAACTAATGCTTATAGTAGGTGTTGTCTAGTTAAAGAGATCACCAAAAGTTAAAGTCAAAGGAATTTTTTTGGAGTACTTTGTGATTCAAATGTCTTGATTACTAGGAAAATGGAAGCCTTGGTATTACACATGCGACAAAGGAGTGTGCCCAATCCTAGGGTTGTTCAATTCTAGGAATGGTTCATTTGAGTCCGAATCTAAATGTAGGAATAGGACGTTCACTTGATCATTTTGAATGTATGGGAAGTTCCTACATTTTGTTTGATAGGTTTTTTGGTTCCAAGATGGAACCCTGATAGTAAAAAGATGAGACCTAAAAGACATTAAATTGTTGAAGAAGGTTGACATTCGTTGACTTCATCGACAATTCTCCTACCAGTTGTCATATTCCATGTGCCTTGTAATTCATCCCTTGGATTTCCTCTCATGTATTTTTCTTATCTTCCCTATGTGTTGTTCTTATAAAAGGCCTGGAGATGTCTCATTTTAAGTTAAGTTCAAAATTTGTGAATGTTGGAAGAGCCAAAACTTCTTTAAGTTTTGTTCCTTTTTCCTATTTTTTGAATCATTCTAGATTAAAAACTTGTATGCACATAGAAGCTAATTAATATCAAAGCTAATTTGAAAGCTACCAACTAGTATGAAATCCTATATAGTTGGTTGTTTGTTCAGTTGGACAAGATTGTATGCTACACTATTTAAGGGTGCATACAAAACCTACCCGGTGTAAAAATAAACCTAAGCCCTTTCTTTAAAATCTTGCATCATTTTGTGTCTAGCTATGAAGAAATTTGGTGAAGTTGGTTTTATTTTATTTGGTTAATTCTTGGGGCATGCATGGATAATACCTGGGAGAACTTTTACTTTTCAATTATTTTTTATGTTTAATTTTAGAATAGATGTTAAATTTCAAAAAATGTACTAAAAAAGAGATGAATGAATGGAAATTTTATTGTAAATCTTTTGTTTCCATAAAATTGTTGAATCCTTAAAGCTAAATCTACTTAAGTGATAGCAAAGTTGTTTGGAATTCATGAAATTGTTTGATGACTGGACCAAGAATATCTTTTATCGATCGTTATGACTCCTTTGAGAACCAGAAGTTTTCGTTTACCCCTCATGATCAATAGCATTGTCACAATGAACCTTGATGCGAACCTAGTATGGTCAAGACCTAACAAAAATGAGCCTTAGGATTAAGCTGAGTCACCCTAAGATTTAGGTTGTTCAAGTTCATTATTTCAAGTAAAGATAGGTTCCTACGATCTATTTGTGAGGATTTATCTACATTGTTGGTGTGCGAGCAAATTGAAGATTTCAAAATTAATGGTGGTTATTTCATTATGTTTTATTTAGATGTATTAATCTTGAAGGTTTCCATGTGTACAATGTTGGCAACACAAGGGAAGACAACTGAGAGGGGGGGTGAATCAGTTGTATCAAAAATTTAAACTTATTCTTGACTTATTAACCTTATTCTCATATCTGATCAATAACAATGAAAGCATAATTCAACAACACATCAGAAACACACATAACACCAAGATTTTTTTACATGGAAACCCTGTTAGGGGAAAAACCATAGTGGAGGTCAGTCAACGAGATTATACCCTATTAAAGTATAAATAAATATGAATGGGGAATGCACATGCATTTAGGTGCACTTCCTAGCTCACTGCTCAAGTGCAACAAGGTTTACTACCCAAAGGAAGACACACTGTCTTACAAAAGATTTGGATTACATCCACATGATTTGAACTGAGAAAATAACATCTGCTAATGCTTCATTACAATTTTGTTTAAGCAAATGAACACTTCTTCACACTCTACTCACTCTTCTTCACACTTTTCTTTTGTCTTCAAATGATTAGTACATTATTCACACATCTCATACACAAGAAAAACTTGCACACACCTTCAAATGGAATAACCAATCACTCATATATATCTGCAACAAGAAATTGCATCGCTACATGTTGACCTCAACAAAATAATTAAATGAATATAAACTATCGGTCCAAAACAATAAATAAATTTCAATGCAAATCAACCAAGGTCATCCACAACATAGTGAAGACCCAAAATTAAATTCTCAAGCATGAACCGCCTTCAAAAATTACTCCTTGAAGATCCACAACATGCTACAACACCCTGTCGGCCAAGAACATGAAAAACATGAATACGCAAGAGAAAATATCCAATCGCGAGCACAACGATCAATGCGGATGTGCAACATAGATAGAGCATGATCTAGAAACATCCACAAAAATCATGAATCACTAGAAAAGCATACAAAATAAGGAAACTAACTAAAATCACATAATTGTCATTCAGGAACACCAACTTAAACATCAGAATGACTGTCAGAATACAACTGCTCATAACTTGATCAAATCTTCATGCGGATCTCTAAAACTTAATGTGGATAAACTAGATATACTCAAAAAGTATCCCTTTAGTCCACAACCACTGATCATCAATGTACTGAACTAACCAACAAACTGAACTTCACTTCACCACTAACAACCTGCAACTTATTTTATTACAATTTTCTCAATATCCTCAACATATACAACTTCTAAGACATTAATGCCAATAGTGTTGACATCAATGACAACCACATATTAAAAACACAACCACAACATCCAAAAATATCCCCCTTTGGAATTAATGGCAGCACATGATGTGAAAACCATCATGAACACAACTATCTTTAGCATTTACTCCCCCCTAGGTTTTGACTCTTTTCTCCTCAACTCTTTCAAATGAATCTTCTCCCCACATCACTCTTCTCCTTAGAAAATTCACATTTTTTCACATGACTCTTCTCCCCCTTTGAAATCAATGAAAAAGACCTCTTTCTTCCACACAAGCTCTTGACCACATATCTGAACATCTGACTACTCCCCTTGAGTAGCAGCCACCACAACATCAATCTAGATCAAGAGATGACTATGAAATGCATGGACTGATGCAAGTCAATGCATCTTAGTTCTAATTAAGAGAGGTAATCACCCCTAGCTTCCCTTTGAGATACTCAAAAGTATCCTTAGGAAACATATTTGTAAATATGTCTACAATCTGTTCCTTAGTAGGAACATACTCCAATCCAACTTCTTTTTCACTCAAAGTGAAACTTGATAGATATATGCTTGGTCTTTGAATGCAACACCCGATTCTTAGAAATGTTAATTGCACTTGAATTATCATAGAATATAGCAACCGGTTCATTATACACAACTATGATATCCTTCAACATCTGCTTCATCCACAATACTTGAGTACAATTATTAGCAACAACAATGTATTCTTCCTCTGCAATAGATAAAGAAATGGCATTCTGCTTCTTACTTAACCATGAAATTAGCTTCTTACCCAAGAGAAATGAACCACCACTAGTACTCTTTCTATCATTCACATCGCCTGGGCAATCAACATCAGTAAAAAAACTCAAAGTAAGATCATCATCTTTAGCATACCAGAACCCAAAATCATTTGTCCCCTTCAAGTATCTAAAAATCCTCTTCATAGCAGTTACATGAGATTCCTTAGGATTATCTTGAAACCTTGCAATAATGCATAGAACATTCATGATATTTTGTCTAGTTTGAGTCAAATAAAGTAATCCACCAATCATCGATCTATATCTAGTTTGATTTGCTTTCAGATAATCGTCATCTTGTGTCAATTTGCATCATGTTACCATAGGTGTACCAACTGGCTTTGAATCTTCCATACCAAACTTCTTTAACAATTATTTCACATACTTGGATTGAGATATGAAGATCCCTTTATCTAGCTATGTAATTTTCAATCTCAAAAAGAATTTCATCTCACTAATCATAGACATCTCAAACTCATTCTACATATCATCCGCAAACTTCATGCACAAACTATCATCTCCTCCAAAAATGATATCATCAACAAAGACTTCAACAATCAAATCTTTATCATCATCAATCTTGAAATATAGATTACTATCAGTAGTACCTTTATTAAGTCCGAGCTTCAACAAATACTTGTCCAATCTGGCATACCATGCTCTTGGGGCTTGCTTAAGTCCATACAACACTTTCTTCAACCGAAAAACTATATCTCCCTGATTAGTCAATTCAAATCCATCAAGTTGCTCAACATACACCTCTTCTTCCAGTTTACCATTTAGAAATGTTGACTTGAAATCCATCAAATAAAATTTATAGTTTTTGTAAGCAGCATAAGCAAGAAATAGTCTCACAGCTTCAATCCTAGCAACAGGGGCAAAAGTTTCTTCAAATTCAATTCCTTCCATCTGAGAATATCCTTTACACACCAATCTTATTTTTTTTCTAACTTCACCTTGCTCATTCAACTTGTTTCTAAAGACCCATTTAGTTCCAATTATATTTTTGTCCTTAGGTCTAGGAACAAGAATCCATGTATTATTCTTCTCAATTTGTAGTAGTTCTTCTTTCATTGCTTCCACCCAATGTTCATCTTTGCATGCTTCATTCACACCATTAGGCTCAGTCTTTGAAATCAGACAGTATTCTTTTGCAATTTTCTTTTAGTCTGAACACCTTTGTTCTTATCAACTATAATCTGATCTTCTAAATGATTTAGTCTTACATACCTTGGAGTCTTAGGATGTTCTTGAACTTCTGGCTCTTGTGATCTCTCTTCTACACTTTCACTAGTTCCTTCCTGTTGATTTTCTTGATTCACCAGAATGATCTAAACTTGATTTTGAGTCTAAACTTTCTTTCCTATAACTGAACTATTATTCTGATCATCTGAATCATATCTACAGGTTCTGGATGGTCTAGCTATGTCTTCATCAACCTTGACATTTTCACTTTCAACTACTTTCCTCAATCTCTTGTTATAGCACTGGTAGGCCTTACTCTTAGTTCTAGAATAACCAAGAAATATTCCTTCATCACTCCTAGCATCAAAATTTTCTATATCTTCATCTTTTCTGATATAGCATTTACTCCCAAAGATTTTAAAATATCTAATAGTAGGCTTATGTCTAGACCATAGCTAAAAAGGGGTCTTACTAGTATCAACTTTGACTTGTACCCAATTGAGGATGTAAACATTAGTACTCACAACTTCTCTCCAATAGATATGAGGAACATTTCCTTCCAGCATCATAGTTCTAGTAGCATCTTGAATTGTCTTGTTCTTCCTTTCCACAACTCCATTTTTCTGAGGGGTTCACAGAGTAGATAATTGTCTCTTTATTCCATGCACTTCACAAAAAGAATTAAACTCATGGGAAGTGAATTAACCACCTCTATCTAATCTCAAAAATCTAATATTCAGACTTGTCTCTATCTCAACCATAGCCTTAAAATTCTTGAATTTCTCTAGAGCTTCAAATTTCTCCCTTAAGAAAGTAACCCACATCAATCTAGAGCAATCATCAATATGTAACATGAAGTACTTATCTCCTTGTAAGCTTCTGACTCTAGCAGGACCACATAGATCAGTATGAACAAGCTCCAACACTTCTTTTGAACAATGTTGTTTGCTCTGAAATGAAATTCTTTTTTTCTTCCCTAACTGATATTCCTTGCATATAGTAGTTAGTAGGTTTTACCAACTTAGGAATATCTCTCACTTCCTGAGTAGAACTTATCATGATAATATTTTCAAAGTTTACATGACACATTCTCCTATACCACAACCAAATTTAATCAACTTGAGTAATCAAACAACTTTTCCTAGCAGCATTCAGGTGAAAAATGTTACCTTCTTTTTGTACTTGAAGCAATCACATTTATGGAACTTCCCAATATTCTACATTTTCCATTCTTGAATTGAAGATTGTATCCCTTATCAACCATCTATTCAACACTTAATAGATTATGCTTCAAATCTTCCACATATAAAACATCATCAGTATTATTCTTACCATCAAGAGAAATGGATCCTCTTCCACAGATTACACTAGCTTTTTCATCACCAAATATTACAACACCACCATCATACTTTTCCAAGCTCACAAACTTGCTTTTATCACCTTTCATGTGATGATAGCATGCACTTTCAATCACCCATTCATCTTTTTCTTCAACTCAAGTAGCTAGGGATTTCTCCATATTTTAGCAACTAATAGATTCATTAGGGTAAGGATCATTTTCCTTGATAGCAATAAATACCCATTCATCTTCACTTGCATTTCCTTTATTAGATTCATCATCTATTACACCTTCATCAACAACATAATAACACTTTATTTGAAATATAGGCTTGTTAGGTCTTGGCTTAGGGACTCTTTTTGGACACCTTGATGCAAAATGACCTATCTTATTGCAAGAAAAATATTTAATAGGTAAATTTCCTTTATACTTACCTTCTCCTCTAGCTTCTCTATTGACAATAAGCACTTCAAGCTCCTCTAGCTTTCTCTCTTTTTATTCAATCTCTCTCATTTCCTCCTCATACTTGAATACCTTTCTAGAAGAACTTTCTCCCAAATCATATCTTTGTTTAACTCTTCTGGAAGTAGTAGCTTTGAATGCAGATTCTATCTTAGGAAGAGCATCACCAAACTCAATTAACTCAAAAGTTGTAAGCTTACCAATCAACATGTCTCTAGTTGCATTTTTTACAGGCTAAAGCTCCTCAATAGTAGTAGCTTTGACTTTGTATGCAGCAGGCAAGGATCTGAGCACTTTAGCAACAATCTCTAATTCTTCCAACTATCCACCAGCACATCTAATACCACACACAAGTTCATTCACTCTTTGCATGAAAGTAGTAATGATCTCATCATCACTCATTCTCAACATTTCATATTTCCCTTTCAGACTTTGTAACTTAGCAATCTTCGCATTAGCATCAACTTCATAAAAAGTTTCCAACTTTTTCCAGATCTCATAAGCAGTCTTCAGATCCATAAAATTTGTCATCTCAGAATTAGTCAAAGCACTCAACAATGCTTCCTTAGCCCTAATATTGTACTCAACATCCCTAATCTCAGTAGTAGTAGTAGGACCATTCTGAGGAATAACATACCTATTGCTTGTAATGCTCCAGTAGGGTTCACCAATTATGCATCTTAGATGGCACTCCATTCGAGCCTTCCACATAGAATAATTTATTCCATCAAATCTCGGACTATCCTTCTTGTATGTTGCCATCCCATATCACCTCAAGTTGTTAAAATTCTTTCAAGGAACCTACTCTAATACCAACTATTGGAAACACAAGGGTAGACAACTGAGAGGGGGCTGAATTAGTTGTCTCAGAAATTTAAACTTATTCAACTTATTAACCTTATTCTCATATCTGATCTATAACGATGAAACCATAAATCAACAACACATCAGAAACACACATAACACCAATATTTTTTTACATGGAAACCCTGTTAGGGGAAAAACCATAGTGGAGGTCAGTCCAAAATATTATACCATGTTAAAAGTATAAAGAAATATGAATGGGGAATGCACATGCATTTAGGCGCACTGCCTAGAGCTCACTGCTCAAATACAACAAGGCTTACTACCCATAGGAAGACACACTATATTACAAAATATTTGGATTACATCCACAGGATTTGAACTGAGAAAATAGCATCTGCTAATGCCTAATTACAATTCAAGTTAAGCACATGAATGCTTCTTCACACTCTACTCACTCTTCTTCACACTCTGCTTCTGTCTTCCAATGATTAGGACATTATTGGCACATCTCATACACAAGCACACCTCACACACACCTTCAAATGGAATAAAAAATAACTCATATATATCCGCAACAAGAAATTACATTGCTACATGTTGGCCTCAACAAAATAATAAAATGAATACAAACTGTCGTCCCAAAAAAATAAATAAATTTCAATGCAAATCAACCAAGGTCAGCCACAACATAGTGAAGACCCAAAATAAAATTCTCAAGCACAAACCACCTTCAAAAATTACTCCTTGAAGATCCACAACACGCTACAACACCTTGTCAGCCAAGAACATGAAAAATATGAACACATAAGAGTAAATCTCCAATCGTGACCACAACAATCAATGCAGATGTGCAACACAAATAGATCATGATCTAAAAACATCCACAAGAATCACGAATCACCAGAGAAGCATCTGCAACAACTGAACTAACTAAAAACTCATCATCTTCATTCAAGAACACCAATTGAAACATCAGAATGACTATCAAAACACAACTACTCATAACTCGATCAAATCTTCATGCAGATCTCTGAAAGTTAACATGGATAAACTATATATACTCAACAAGAAACCCTTTAGTCCACAACCACTGATCATCAACGTACTGAACTAACCAACAAAATGAACTTCACTTCACCACTCACAACCTGCAACTTATTTTATTACAATTTTCTCAATATCCTTGTCATATACAATCTAAGACATTAATGCCAATAGTGTTGACATCAATGATAACCACATATCAGCAACACAATCACAACATCCAACATGCAATGCATAAAGGAAAATCAAGCCAGTAAGGTAACACATGTCAGCATTTGGGAATGGAAAAAAAAAATGTGTATTAAGGTGTGGGAAATAAATGTAGAGTATTGTGATCAGAATTAAGTGTCATCATGACAACTCTGATGTATTAATGTGATGTAGCACCATCAAATTGAAATTTCTATCCAAGTATTTTAGCTGTTGCCATAAAATTAAAATGGAAGGGTGGTAACCAGTAGTTCTAAATTTAGAATTAATTTGGAAATTGAATTGTTTGCTACTAAATTTTAACTTATGCATTTTTTTTTAACAAATAATGAATTGCAGTTAGTTGGGATTTGGTATAAGGGTGGTAAAATTTAGTTGGAAAGTCACACCTATAGGGAATAACTAAATGAGTTTCTGGGAATTGGTGAAACGATGAAGGGATTTGCATTGAATGAAAAATCAAAAGGTAGCCTTTGCTACCACTATAATTCCCAACCTAATATCGGGCTTCATTTCTTACAAGTTGGAGCAAATGAGCTTACGTTAAAATATTAGAAAAAGTGATTATCAAATAAATATCAAAAGAGAAAAAAATCAACTCTTTAGGCTATCCAAATATCTCTATCAGAGCTATGGATGCTTGGCTAGCAGTAGAGCTATGTTTGGGGGAATTATAGAGATAACCTTGTCAGGGCTATGGACGCTTGACTGGCAACAAGGCTCTATCCATGGTTGGATTTTGAGGATTACCAAATTATGTAGTTCAATGTCAATGAACTAATATTTTCATTGAGTTTTAGAAACTGGAATTAATCAAAGCACACACTAATACTTTTTGGAGATATTTTTTTGTCTTTATGTTCGAATCCAAGTAAATGTAAGGAATTATTGTTCGAAAATATGTATAAGTTAGGATTTTAGTGGGTGATTTAATCTCGGGTTTCTTTTAAATTTGGTTTTCTTGGTTGCAAGTTGTTGTGTGGTCTCACAACACGCCCCAAGTTTGTAATACTTGGGGACCCAAGTGAAAATTAATGCTTATGGAAGGTGGTAGAAATTTAAAGAAATTGCTAGAGGTTAAAGTCAAAGAATTTTTTTTGGAATACTTCATGATTCAAGTGTATCAAGTACCAAGAACCGGGTATTGGGAAGTCAGAAATGTGAAAATATTAACACAAGGTTTGTGGGTGAAATTTTTTGGTCTAAAAGAAAAGGTCTAGAAAGTGTGGAGGTTTTAGTAAAATTTGAAGTCCAGGAAAATTCAATGGTAAAAGTTGAAGTATTGGGTATTCGGTACCGAGTAACAATGTTGAGTTAAAGTTAAATGTTTAAGTTTTCCCGAAGGTCCGGTAACCCGATTAAAGAGAATAATTAATTGAGAATATGATTTTAAAAAGCATGATATTTATGATGAGTTTAAAATGATGGTTTATTAATAATGGTTTTGTTTCAATGAGAGGTCTATGAATGTTTTTAAAGGTATTTAATGTGTGGAATTTGTGCTTACAAGAGAAGCAAATTGTTATGCAACATTCAGGGTTGCAAGAAAATCTGATGATGTTACTAGGTTCAGCAGTATGCTTTGGAAGCTCATGCAAGGACAAAGTTTGTTGTAAAGGAGCAACGAGTATTAGGAAACTGGGATCCTTAGTATTATGCATGCGATAAAGGAGTGTGCCTAGTCCCACGGTTGTTCAATTCTAGTAATAGTTCATTTGAGTGTGAATTTGAATGTAGGAACAAGAGGTTCACTTGATTATTCTAAATGTATGGAAAATTCCTACATTTTGTTTGGTGGGTTTTTTGGTTCTAAGATTGAACCCTAATAGTAAAAGATGAGAGACCCAGAAGACATTAAAGTGTTGAAGAAGGCTGACATTCATTGACTTCATCAGTAATTCTCCTACCAATTGTCATATTCCACATTCCTTGTTGTAATTCATCCCTTGGATTTCCTCTTATGTATTTTTCTTATCTTCCACATGTATTGTTCTTATAAAAGGCAGGGAGATGTCTCATTTTAAGTTAAGTTCAAAATTTTTGGATGTCAGAAGAACCACAACTTCTTTCAATTTTGTTTTTTTTTCCTATTTTTTGAATCATTCTAGATCAAAAACTCGTATGCACATAGAAGCTAATCAATATCAAAGCTAGTTTGAAAGCTAACACCTAGTATGAAATCATTTGTAGCTGGTTGTTTTTTCAACTAGACAAGAATGTATGTTGCATTGTTTAAGGGTGAATACATAACCTACCTTGTGTCCAAATAAACCTCTCTTTCTTTAAAATCTCACATCATTTTATGCCTACTTATGAAGTAATTTAGTGAAGTATAGAGTGGTTTTCTTTTATTTGATTAATTCTTGGGGCATGCATGGATAATAACTAGAACTTTTACTATTCAAGTATTTTTTATCTTTTATTTTAAAATATATGTTAAATTTTATAAAATGTACTAAAAAAGAGATGAATGAATGGAAATTTTATTGTAAATATTCATTTCCATAAAATTGTTGAATGCTTAAAGCTAAATATACTTAAGTGATAGCAAAGTTGTTTGGAATTCATGAAATATTATTGCATATTTGTTGATTTCATGAAATTTTCTAATGACCAGAACAAGAATATCTTTTATTGATACTTATGATTCCTTTGAGAACCAAAAATTACCATTTACCCCTTGTTATTAACAACATTGCCACAATGAACCCTGATGCAAACCTAGTATGGTCAAGACTTGACATAAATGAGCCTTGGGATTAAGCTGAGTCAGCCTGAGATTTAGGTTGTCTTGGTTTAATCTTTCAAGTAAAGATAGGTTTTTGTGGTCTATCTATGAGGATTTATCTACACTATTGGTGTGTGACTAACATCATGATCAACATATAAGAACATTGATTCCTACTTCTTACTAAACCAAGAGACCAATCTATCTCCTAAGAAAAATGCACTTCCACTGGTGCTTCTCCTGTCATCCACACATCTTGCCCAATCATCATCAGTGTACACACTCAATTTTTTTTATCACCCTTCTTATACCAAAAACCATAATTTGAGGTTTCCTTCAAATATCTGAATATTATTTTTACTTCCTTCTCATGAGTTCACTTAGGTTTAGCTTGATATCTAGCAAGAAAACATACTACATGCATAATATCAAGTGTAGAAGCAATCAAGTACAATAAAAATCCAATAATAGACCTATAATGAGTCTAATCAACCTCAGGTGACTCATTAGCGTTGCTCAAGTGAGAACTGATAACCATAGGAGTACTTATTGGTTTGGAAGATCGTCCATGCCGAGCTAATTCAACATCTCTCTAACATACTTAGCCTTAGAAATAAAGATACCATCATCTAGTCAAGAAAAATTTGAAGCCCAAGGAAGAAAGACAACTCAAAAATCATGGACATCTCAAACTCTTTCTACATCTCTTATGAAAACCTCTTACATATATTATCATCTCCACCAAAGATGATGTCATCAACATATGCAACAACTATATATTTTCTTCCTCTATCTTAATGTAAAGATTACTCTTTGTGGCACCTTTCTTGAAACACTTTTGAAGTAAGTACATATCCAACCAAGCATACCAAGCTCTAGGAGCTTGCTTGAGTCCATAGAAAGCTTTCTTGGGTCTATACACCATGCCCAAATCTTCAGATAGCTAGAAACCATCAAGTTTCACAATGTAGACCTCTTCCTCTAAGTCACCATTCAAGAAGGATGACTTGGCATCCATCTAATAGACCTTGAAATTCTTGTGAGATACAAAACCAATCATTCTTTGTTCCTCATAAATTCATCATCTACATTCAACTTGTTTTGGAACACTCACTTTGTTCCTGTAAAATCCTTATCAAATGGTCTAGGAACCAATTCCCATGTTTGATTCTTTTATATATGATTCCATTTTTCTTCCATTTCCTTCATCCATCCTTCATATTTTCTACCATCAAGAAGGGTCTTGGGATCTTCTTTCGAAAGAAAGCACAAATTCACTTGCTCACTTTCTTTTGAAAGCCTTCTCCTAGTTTTCACACCTTTATTGTTATCTCCAATGATTTGATCTAGTGAGTGGTTCCTCTAAACATATTTTGTTGGAGTCTATTGGACTTTCTTGATTCTTGTTCCTTCTCATCTTTCTCTTCTTCTTCTTCTTCTTCTTCTTCAATGCATGGAGGTATATTAGATCCACAAACCTATGGTTATTGTGATATGTGAAAAAAAATTCATCTACCTTAACATTTATGCTTTCAATCATCTTTCCCAATCTCTTGTTGTAGCATCTATAGGCCTCACTTTTGGTATAGTAACCAAGGAATATCCCTTCATCACACCTTGAATCAAACTTTCGAAGGTCTGGTTCATCCATCCTGATGTAACATTTGCTACCAATGATCCTAAAATATCTAATAGTGGGAGGTCTCCCATACCATATCTCACAAGGGGTCTTGGCACTATTGACCCTCAATTATACTCTATTAAGCAAGTAGATAGTAGTGTGAACTGCTTCCTTCCAATACATGTCAAACAGATCTACATCTTTCAACATTGTCATAGCCATCTCTTGCACAATCCTATTCTTCCTCGAGCTATTACCCCATTCTACTGAGGGGTCCTAGGAGCAGGTAGATGTCTCCTAATACCATGATCTTCACAAGACTTTTCAAATTATTTTGAAGTAAATTCACCTCCTTTATATGATATTAATAATTTTATATCAGCATTCATTTCATTCTCAACTTATTCTTTAAAAATCTTAAACTTATCAAAGGCTTGAAATATTTCTCTTAAAAATGTAACCCAAGTCATTCTAGAGTAATCATCAAGCAACATGAAATACCTTTCACCTTGTTGATTATTTGTTCTTGTAGGTCCACATAGATCAGTGTGAATCAGCTCCAATAACATTATTGAAAAATTCTTCCTCTTGAAACTTATCTTTGTCTACTTTCCCTTTTGACACTCCTTGCATAAAAGTGTTTGCAGGCTTAGTTATCTTAGGCATATCTCTCACTGTACAATGAGTAGAGATGATCTTCATTGTATTGTTAAAATTGATCTATCTCATATGCTTGTGCCACAACCAACACTCACCAAATTGAGCCAATAAACAAGTTCTTCCATTTTCCTCCTTTAGATGATAGACATTTCTATTTGTCCTAGTACCTTTTGCAACTAATCTTCTAGACCCTACCTTCCTAATCTCACAAACTTTGGCATAAATTTTAAGGTTGTATCCTTTAATGTACATCTAACTAACACTAAGGATGTTATGCTTCAATCCTTGGACATATCTAGGACATCCTCAGTCTTGTTATTTCTATCAATGGTTATAGTACCCTTTCCACAAATTTGTGTTGACTTATCACCACCAAACTTTATAGCTCCACCCTTCTAGTTCTTAAGGCTGATGAACCTCTCCCTATCACCAGTCATGTGTTAGAGCAACCATTGTCAATTTCCCAATAATTTTCTTCTTCCTTTGCATGAAATTATGTCAACACAATCATTTATTTTTTATTATCTTTTTTAGCCTATAAGGTACCATACTTCTTACATTATTTTAGTATCACTCTTTTTCTCACCAACTTTCAAGGCCATGAAGAGTGTTTCATCATTTGAATCATCATGATCCTCATATTCTAAGGAACAACTAATCTCCTTGGAATAAAGACTCCTTTTGGAACTTCTCTCTTTTTTTCCTATCCTTTGATTATTTAAAAGGAAATTTAGAGGAAAAATGACTAATTCTCCCACAATTGAAACACTCAAAAGGTAACTTACCTTTGTACTTGGTGCACTTCTTCAATATTCTCACAAATTTTGCTTCTACCTCATCAAAGTCAACATATTGATTAGTTGTTTCATCTTTTTCCTTCTTATTAACTTTGAATGATGCTTAATTCTTTGGAGCATCTTTTCCAAACTCTCTCATTTCAAAGGCAATGAAAACACCAAAAATTGATCTACTGAATAGTTATCCAAGCCCTTAGACTCGTCAATAGTAGATGCTTTATGACTATAAGATTTAGGGAGTGATCTTAGAACCTTCTTCACAATCTCGTCTTCTTTCACTTATCCACCAAGACCTCTGATTTTATTAACTACTTCATCCACCTAGAGAATATAACTAGCAATATCTTCATCCTCTGTCATCCTAAAGGTCTCAAATTTTCTCTTGAAATTTTGCATCCTGATTTCTTTCACTTTACTATCACCTTCATAAACGTTGCTAAGTTTTTCCTAGACATCCTTAGTAGTTCACTGCTATTCATCACCTTCAAAAATTTTAGTTCGACTAACCCACAAATGATAGAATTCTTTTCCTTAGCATTTTTCTCACATAACCTAATCTCATCCTCATCTATTGGAGGAGCAATAGGAGTATTGTAACCATATTTGATAGATTTTCAAACACCAAACCTTAGAGAGCATAGATATCCTTCTATTCTTACTCTCCAAAAGGTGAAATTTGTTCCATCAAACCTAGGGCCCTTGTAAGATCCATCATGTGCCATCCCAGACCTTCCTCAATTAGTTTATCTCCTTTTGAGGAACTTGGATTTGATACCAATTGTTGAACACACCTTGATACTAAAAGGGGGTATAAATCAATATCTTCAAGTCTTAATCCCTTTAGTACAATTCAATTTCAAAATTTTAACTAGATCAACAACCTTTAAATAGGTTAGAAAATATTAATATAATTAGTAGGAATGAAAAATAGAGCAATGAACAAACATGCACAAGATAACACCAAATATACATGGAAAAACCAAGGGAAAAACTATGGTGATAAATATCACAATATATTAATAAGATTACCATTTGTTTTAAGGCTCACTGCTTAAGGAAGCACATGTCTCCTTGAAGGTCTTGCAGGATAAGGTGCACAACCTTAAGGTAAGATACAAAGGAATTACAAGCTAAGACACTCAATCTTAGGATAAGATACAAGGACCTACTGAAGAGACTCACTAACTGATAGCATGATACATGAAAATTTGTATTTACAACATATGTCAATAATACACTCTACTGACTAAGGCATTGAAGTAAATTTGACTTAGATTTTCTACAAATCACATTACTTGCTGCATTATTCCACACACTCACACCACCACACAACTTTCAACTAATTTTTTGTTCTATTTATATCTTCCACACTTAAGGAAAACATCAAATTAGATTGGTCAAAATAGGAGACAAATAATGATCCCAAAAAGTCAACCACAAAACATAATTACAATGAAAGTGGTAATATCCAAGAGATAGAGAGGACCTAAAACAACTTATAACATCTTCCAATGTGATCCCAAACATCAAACACACTGGTGCACAACATTCCAAATCAACAACAAGGAATTGTATAGAAGAAAAATGTAACACATTACTAGTCAGCCCAAAAACATATCTTCCAACAAAATTTACTCAATGTAGCTCTCAAAAAGATAGGGTAGGACCCAAAAATATCTCAACTTAACCTTAATTTATGGCACAGACCCCAAAGCATTTAATATAAGTAAGAGAATAAGCCCTATGGACCAAACAACCACAAATTACCTAGAAGACCAACTTAAAACAATATGCAACATGAAAAATATCAACAACTGATGTACGAACCATGAATAGAAATTTCATAAACATCCAACAACACCTCCATAAACTTCTTTTTCACTTTCATTCAAAAAATAGCTAGCACAATGCAAACATAAATAGAACACTTCATCCTAGAAGCCTAAAAGACACAATCATGAGATCGAACATTAACAAACCAACTTGCGGTAAACTTCATCGCATGAAAGTAGAACTAATAAACTAAAAAAACACTAAATTCATTCCCATCAAGCTACAAGAACAAAAATACTAATGTGAAGAATTTTCTAGACTAGTACTGATAAGAAACCAAACTGCCAATCTAGTGCAATTACCAGAGACCTCCTCGACACCACTGATGACTTGAAAAGATAGAAGTGAAACATCCACAAAACAAAAACATTGAATCCCAAGTTGAAAGACCATATATTCAAAGGTGGAGGAATGCAAATCACTCTCCCAAATAGTCTTCAAAGCAACTTCCTATAGAAAAAAATTCCACCAACATTCAGAGGCCAGAACATCCTTGTAGCAACACATACTCCCTCAAGAACAATAGGAGAGAGCATAGAACATACTAAAGACCATTAAAAACATATCCCAAACATCAGTACTACTTCTAATCTTCATATTAATGCTTCTAATAATCATCTTAATATATCATCATAGGCCACTTAGCTATCCAACATGGTCAATACATGACTTAAAAGTAACCTTGGATCTATGCTTTTCTATTTTTCAAGAAAATTAGAGTGATTTATCATTATACTTAGAGTTGGTCATCTTAAAACAACCATCAACAAGTAGATATATGATAATAAAATTGTATGAATATTTATTTTTATTGGTTCACATATTTATGTTATACATGTATAAAGAGGATTTTGGAGATCCATATTAGTATATTAAAGGTTAAAAAATATAAATTTGTTCACAAGACTAATCTTGATGTAAATAATATTCATATGATGAATATTTATATGAATATAGAACATATAGGAGTTTATTTTTTATTAAAATTAAATTTTAAAGTATAAATGATAATAAAACACAAGAGTAGAGGAAGTGGGGGAAAGAGATAGAAACCTTGGAGACAAAATAGGGAATCTAATGAATTTAACCTAGAGAATTTATTTGAAATTTGAATGTAGAATTTATAAAATTTATATTAATGTAAAATATGCAGGAATATAATCCTAGTATTAAAAATTAAGCTCAAATAATAAAGTATATTGAAACCCTATATTTGAGGAAGAAAGGAAAAGAGTTGCAAACCCTACAAAGAAACTAGTGAATTTAACCTAGAGTTGACAAAGTAGGAGAAAGAGATCTATAAACCCTCGAGAGGAACTAGGGAATTTAACTTAAAAATATATATTTAGAATCTATGAGGGATTTTTGAACTTCAGATGAATGTAGTTCACATGTAGGAATCTAACTTAAGTTTTAAAATTAAACATAAAATTATAAAATATGTTGAAACACTAGAGTTGAGGAAGTAGGGGAAAAAGATCTAAAAACCCTAGAGAGGAACTAGTGAATTTGATATAGATAATTTATTTGAAATCTATGTAGAATTTAAAATTAATATAAATGTAAAACATGCAGTAACCAATTTTTTAAATAAAATAAAATATAAAATTAGAAACTATAATGAAACTCTAGATTTCAAGAAATAAGGATAAATACAAATTTAATATTTTTGAAAAAACTTTATACAAATTTAGAAAGAAAACATAACTTTTCTTTGTGAGATATATCTTTGTACCCTTTCTTGAGATAATTTGTTATCATTTTTTGTTGAATATTTTTGCATAGTATTTTTTTTCATTGTCCTCTTATTTCCCATTTCCTCCTTTGCAAAAAAAATCTCCAAGATTCCTTTGTCAAATATTTTCTCCTTCCAAAAAGCTAAAATTTGCTAACAAATTTTTTGCAATTTTTCTTTAAAAATTCACCTAAAAAAATCAAAATTCAAGAATATTCAATTTTTATTTACAAAATGCTTATTAAGTATATTAATATATGTTCTTCATTTGAAGGTCACTTTTATTACTTTTTCAATCATTAGTACATTCATTCAAAGGTTTTTTAAATATATTGTTTTAATTTTTATCACAACCATTTGAGCCCCTGCATCCCTTCATTTGAATGTGTCTTTAAAAAAGGTAGTTCCTTTGTTCGAAGGTACCTTTGGATGTCCTTTCATCTTCCATACCTAAAATTTTGCTCAAATTTTTTATCTTCAACCCTTATGTTGAACCTCTAAATGAAATCGACTAGATAAGATATTTTGAAAGATTGTAGTGCACAAAATAATTTTTTTAATGAGAATAATTTGGAATATATTTCATTTGATTATTATATTTATTTTCTATTTTCTAGGAAAGATAGGTTTTTAGCAATCATCAGGGTATTGTTTCTATAGACATGGAAAGATAATAAAATGGATTTTTTAATGAAAAACATATGTGTATAGTTAGTAACTATTCTAATTTCAACAAAAAAAAGCTGTTAATTTAGATGCATACAAAAAAGTTATTCCTTATAAAAGTAACCTATGTCTAAATTATAGTTAATCTCTCAACTTACAAAGTTATAAAAAAATATGAAAAAATATTTGTGCACTAGATATTGGTATTACGATCTGTTGGTTATTTTTTTAGAACCAAACTTGATCTTACCACTCACCTATGAATCTGCCAGAATCCAATGATTGGAAAGGGTAAGGATTGGCCAACAAACAAGTAAGGATTCTGAGGCCCTTCTACACTTTGGGCTTTGTGAAACCCAAGAGGGTAATCCTAACAACATTTTCATGATATTCTTGTGCCATTTTTAAAGGAAGATGCTAGAGACTAGTTCTCATATTTGCTAGTGTGTTCCATCTCTTCGTGGAATGAGTTCAGGGTAGCATTTATAGAACAATTTGGTGAAAGGGTTAATTCAAGCTCAGTAAGGAAAAAATTGATGGAGATCCAAAAGGATGAAGAGGAGTTGATCCTAGCTTTCAATCTCAAATTTGCAAAGGAAATTGGAAAGATTACTGAAAACGTGAGACCAAGTGATGGAGAGTGTTTGATTTTGTATTTGTGTGCACTTGATGATGAGATGAGTTATTTGTTAAGAGATAAGGATTCCACAACACTACATCATGTGTATCAATTTCCCATGGACATTGAAAATAACATGAAATATTTGATGACGAAGGGATATATGGTTGCAAGTGTTTGTTGTCCTAACACACATTATGTAAATGAAATTCATAAAGATGAAAGAGATAGTCAAGGTGATGATTATTTTGATGCCTTAATTTTTTAATTCTCACATCATGTTAATCATGGATAAATCCAAGATGAACCTCAACAAAGTTTAAGCAATACTGATCAGACACTTTTTGTTGAAAGATTGTGCATGATCATGATGGGCCAAAAAGTGGCTATATGATGGCTATGTGTAGGGTATGTGGCCAACGACTTTTTTTTACCCAATATTGATGAAATGAAAAGGGTTTTTAAAGGATTTTCTTACATTTCCACCAATATAAGTTATGCTTTACTTTGAATTTACTAAATAATTATTATTCATTTTCTATTTGAATTATGACTAAAGTCCCAATTGATAGGTTGGTTGAAAAAATCTATAGATTTCAAATGGTATCACATTTTTTGAATCTGAAACATGCGTCACATTCTATACTTCGCATAATATAGGATTAAAAAAAAATCATGAAATTTTGACCAAGTTAAGGTGGTCAAACACACAAGTTTTTATGTTTTTTAAAAGTTGTAATAAAACATTCATAATTAATTATTTACTTGGAAAAAAATTACAAAAAAATATGCATCACATTAGGACATGAGTCCTCTACTTATATCTAAAATCTTATAAAACAATATTATCATTTTATTGTGGTTAGGGTGGTCAGACAAACACCTACTTCTTATTTTTTCCCTGAAATTTAAGTACTACTACAATGAAATTTCAAATTTTCACCAAATAGATTTAAAAAAAAAAAACCTAGTAGTTTAGAAACTACATTCAATTTTCTACAGATTCTATTCTTACATATTTTTGAAATAATATAGATAAACTATTCAAAATTTTACGTCAAGTTGCTTAACTCTGATTTTTTAGAATTTTTCGCCACTTAAGGCCCTATATTTTCCATTATGATCCTACACATACCCAATAATTGTCTAGTATAAAAATAATTTAGGGAGACTCACCATATGAATCAGGTTAGAAAGGTTTTTAGATATCTTGTTAGAAATCTTCAAGAATTTGAGACCTAAAGACTTAGTATGTGTTGACCTATTATGTGAAATTTATGAGCCAGGGCTTAGTACCTTAGCGAAAGAATTGAATCCTCATGATTTTGATCAAATATTGGATTGGATCAAGATTGTCGAGGAAGCTAAAAAGTATGATTATATACAAAGGATGAGGTCTCAAAATGATAGTGGTGGTTTCCTTATTGAAAAGGATCAAAGATCAATCTAAATAATGGAAAAGGATATTTCAAAAAGTGAACATCTATCTAATGATGGAATTGGTACATTTGTGAGTATTGTTCATGTGTCCTTACAAAGTGATAATAAAGATACTAAGAATGAGGTTGTGAACATTCACAATGAACATTTTGAGCATAGTGCATATGATAACGAGTATCTTTCCGATGATGATCATAAGGAGAGTGAAGTTTCTAATTGTCTCTCTGAATGATATGAGTCTTTTTATGAAGATTATTTAGAGGTATTTTATTTTCCTAAAGGATGTAATTATATTGATTCTTGGAAAATATTTCCCTTACTAGTGAATAGACAAATTATATGAGAAGGATACTCGGTATGCAATTTAGTTATATTAGAACTTGAGTGTGTTAGCATTGTGAATGATGAATAATTTGAAGATAAGAATTTGTGTGTTCAATATCCTAAGCATGAGCATAGTGCTAAGAGTGTTAAGAACTATGGTACTAACCAGCAGGATCATGTCCTAGTTGTCCCTAACTTCCTGTATAAAATAGAAATGGAATTTGATAATTTTCTAGCAGAAATGGACATGATTGTTTTCAACAAGGTATTTGAGGAAGAAAATGATGAAGAAGCTTATTCAAATTGTAATAAGAAACCTTTAGATTGTAATGAACCTTTCAAATTAGAGTTAGCACAACTATCAATTGATGGTGCACAAGAATGCCCTGTTGCTAATTCTGTTAATTCTAAGTTATTTGAGTCATCCTTTGAAATATTTTGTATTGAGCTGGATGAGGATTTGAGGAGTAAATTAGAATATGTCACTGAGGTTAAATTGGAAGTATTCTTTGATGCATGGGAGGTTATGGACAATATGGTTTATAGTGACGACCCTAAGCTGAATATGGTTCAGGCTATTATGAACTCAGATAAATCATATTTCCATGATATTGGAGCATGTGATAATGTCTGGTATGGAGTGCTCAAGTGAATGTGAACATCAACTTGATGATATGCCTATATATGAAAACTTCTTATTCATCACACATAAGTGTTTTCCTAGCATGGGATAGAATCCAACAGATTATTTTAATGTTTTATATATGAGCCTCTTATGCATTTTGACTCATTAGAGAGGGAATTGCAATATGACTCCTGGAAGTTAGGGTATATGCTCTTGGGTAAAGATCTTAAGCCCAAGGTTTATAAGGGTTTTCTATTCGATGTACAAATTGAAGTTGGTGTCAATTCATGTGACCTCAATGATCAAGTGGATTATGAATGTATCACATTCTCAATTTCAATTGTATAAGCCTTTACTAGGACATGCTAATGAGCAGGTTGGGGTCATATATTACAAAGAGTGCGAGTTTCAAGTATTGTCTAACTAGAATTTTTAGTCAGGAAAAATTCATGATGATAATGAAAAATTTGGACACATGGTAAATATGGTTGATGGTAATAACCATAGCGAGCTTAGTTGACCAATGGATAGTTCATGGAAATGTTCTTAGTCATGGTCTAATACAGATGACAAGAAACAAGGTTTTTGATAGGGGAAAATACTTGTCCTAAGTTTTGCGAGGTTGGGACCACCAAGTAAAGTTGAAGCTTCATGAAGTTGTACTTGTAGGTTAAAAGCTTTCACATCAGAAGAGGCTTATGTACATTAGAAGAGGCATACAATATATGGTTGAGATTCAAAATTAAGTGACTGATTATCAGCTCACTCACACAAGCTTTCCTCAAGCATTAATGGTCAACACACTCAAATTTCTCAATACAATAAGGATCAACAACCATATTTTTCTTCACACTTTGCAATCAAAAGCTGAGAAATTAAGTTTAAGTTCATGAAGAAGATGGTGTAAGAAGTTACAGAGATATTGATGTAGCTTTTTTCTGGGTAAGTAGGTGCTCACACCTATTTGTTTCAATTACGTATACGATAGTTTATCATCTATAAAAGTCCTATAGTGGTGAGCGTTTTATAGTCTACAATCTCCTTTTAAGCTTATAAGAATTATGAGGATTTGAGTGGTATGTTCTGTAAAAGTATTTTTAGAACAAACTAGTGAAAATTCTACCTGCGATTAAGAGTCTCCTTGTTTCTCTATTATTTTTTTCTCTATGAAAATAAGTAAACCCAGTGTGTCTTCCCACCCAGTCAAAAGGTTAAGGAGACATAGTCTACTTGAGTCCTAGGACAATGTTCCTAAAAATGAACTTGGATTTCCAAGAGCTCCAACAACACCAAAGGGTAAGAAGATTGATCGTGGTAAAACTAAGAAGGGTGGTGTTAGGAGTACCTATAATTTGAGGAGCAAGGTTGTTTCATAAGAATTGGTCAAATTTAGAAAGAAAGAATCAATTAAGCCTATGAGGGAAGCAAAGAGGTAGAAAAAGTATCACAAGGCTTATGATTCTTATTTTGGATGACACAACTCTCCCATAGAGGTTTCGAATAGCCCTTCGGGTGATGGAGATACTAACCCAAAGAATGGTCGTTACCTTCTCACTCTAGTGCCACACTAGGATTCTGATGGGGGAGGAATAGTAGCTTGTCCAATTTGAGCAAGAACACAAAGTCGGTGTGCACACTTTGATGCTGATGAATTAGAGTAGCACCCTAGTTGTATTTTTGTTTTTGATGACACCATGGCCACTACAACGGATTCATCCTCTTCAACAAGTATATGGTTTTTTGTCTTTTTTGCTGACATGGAAATCTTTTTTTCTACTATGAAGGAGAGGTGTTGGACATCGTTTCTTTGATGGAAATTATTCCTTTTCTAGTTAATATGTATTTTCTTTCCTAGGGTGCTGATGGAGAATATTCTTTGATTGACGTGGACAAGGGATTTTTGTGCTACTGCAACAACAAACGATGCCTTTGGGAAAGTTGGTTGGTCTTCTTCAATGAACTTCATGATGTTTTGTCTTTTTTCTTTCCCCTATTTTGAAATGATTAAATGTAACTACCTAAGAAATATCTGAAATTAAAGTGAAATTAACTGTCAAATGCAAATATAATTATAATTATAATTTTGGCCTAATGCTTGTCGCGCCCTGGTGCAGGGGCACCCACAGGTCATTTTATGCCTCCAAGGGTTAAAACTTGGAATTTTGTTTTGGTATGTGTTTATTTAATGTAATAAGGACTTTCTAGACCATTTCATGTTAGTTGGAGTCTAGTTTGAATCATTAGGTGCATGGTAGGGTCTAAATGTAAAAGTTGTCAAAGTTGCATAATGTTGTCAAGCAACTTTTTGCAATTTTTGTCACAAATGGACTTAATGATGTTTTGTTAGTCTATAGTTTGAAATGTACCTGGATACCATTGGTAACATGTTTGTAAAAGTTTAAAAATCCTTGTAGCATCGAATATAAGATTGGTTGTTGGATTTTTGGAGTGAAAGCAATAAAATAATTCTATTTTCTACAAATCTTAACATTTCCTTAATGTTATTTGGTGTAGTACAAATTTGTACGACCCCATATTGATCTTAAATCAATTATGGGTGAAAATTTATTAAATCTACTTTCTGTTATCATTGGTTACATGCGATTTCATTAAGATTCAAGGGAAATTTGTTAATTTCTTCCTAGACTAGTCTAAACCCTAGATAGGGTAACCAATGAACAAGTAAAATGTATAAAACTCCATTCCATTGGTATAAAAATCTAAAACTTGGTGGAATGGACTATGTTAGCATGTACTTCAATATTCTAAAGTTGCAGAGGTAGATGAGTGGATTTACATGTGTGGAAGAGTATTGATAGTCTTATATCTCCATATATAAGACTTGGAAACCCTATAGGCTTGGAGAAGTTGTTGCAAGACTATTAGAGAATGATCTATGTGATAGGAGTAGTTCTTTGAGACCATATGTCATGTTTTTGAAGGGTTGGAATAGGATTGGAGACCCCTTGAAGGAAAAAAATCAATTGTGTCATGCCTAGTTACCCAATTAGGCCTAGTAAGAAGGAGGACTATTATTTTTTGAACACATTCGTAAAAAGAAACCCTAACTCATCTTTAGATATGTGTTGGAAGAGCCAAAAGGGTATCCTAAATGGGTCTTCTTTTCTGTAGGTCAAGTTTGGTCCTAAAGATATGTCAGAAAAAGTGTTTTTGAAAGGCTATAAGGAAGAATGGTGGTTTGAGAAAGAAAGCCCATTGATTGATGACTAAGGGTTCTTGAAAGTGGTTGTCTAAGTTTGTTGGATCATTGTACACTCCTACTCTACATGAATCCCATATCCATATAGATGGGATTTCACAGCCGGTTACAAGGGTTGTTGGGTGGTTGGTTGTTCTAGGGTTGATCACATAGAGAATTATAAAGGATACTATATAGTTTACAATTAAGTCTTAGGTTTAAGTCTGCTAATATGTATATGAATCTCTGATAGTAATTCTAGCATAATAGAATAGAATAGTGCAAGTTCGACACCATTTTCTCTCCAATGTACTAGTTTTATAAACTATGAATAATATAATCAAGGGTTATCTTATTTGTCTTTATTTATTTCTAATGGGTGTATGCTTTTATTCTTGCTTATTAATTCAAAGAATTGATGTAAATTCTTGAATACAACTATAGTTTTATATTAAATTAGGTGCTAGGATGCTAGTAAGAAGTGTGGTTGAGATATAATGTTGAAATACTATAATGCAGTATTATCAAAGCTTTAAATAATGTCACATGTGTAAAAATTACTGTGAAATTATGTGGGTATTATTATTGACTACATTCCAAGGATGAGGCACTGGTTTGAGTAGGGTAATCATATTGCATTGTGTTGATTAATTCAAAAACTGACCATTCATCAAATCAAATTCTGTAAAATGGGTTACAAAGATATGAGGTTTTACCATTCTCGTGCTTCGAATGTAAACTATTATTAAGAAGCACTCAACTTCTTTGATATGTTCTACTAGTTGATCCTCTAAATGAGAATTATATGTGTGTTGCAATGTTTATGATAAAAATGATACAAGAATGTCATGAAAAAGTTGTTAGGATTATCCTCCTGGGTTTCACAAAGCCCAAAGTGTAGAAGTAAGGGCCTCATAATCCTTACTTGTTTGTTGTCCAATCCTTACCCTTGCCAATCATTGGGTTTTGGAAGATTCATAGGTGAATGATAAGATCAAGTTTGGTTCTAAAAAATAACCAATAGATTGGTGACTCCACTGGTGAGGTAATTTCATGAATATTTTCACAATTTCTCACTAGATGTGGGTGGAACTCTGAAATTTTTGAACCAGAATGTATTATTTAAGAAAATCTAGTGAAATGGAATGAAATTTTATTGAAGAAAGGATAAGGTAGATCTGAGTTCACATAATAGAATACCTTGATAGAAAGCTAGAGATAAAATTTCAAAGGACTCTAGTATTATCTTGAGAAGAGTAAAAGAATTTACTGAATGTGAACATCTAGTTTAGATTTTGAGTACTCAAAACCTGGAAAGGGTTGTGGTGTAGAAGATATGAAGGACTCACATGTGAATATGTTGATCAAGGAGGCTTAAAGTAAAATCAACTAGTAAAATAAAATTTATATTATTGAAGTTTTTTTCCTCTGAAGAAGGAGATGGTGACTCTATGCAAAGAACCTAATGATAGCTTCAGATCTACAAAATTTTCCAGTCACAAGCATAATTCAAAGGAAACTACAATATATCTAGCTACTTCCCTTGTTTTGGTTTTCATAAGGCATGAATTTCTATGAAAGCCATATAAATAATTTGAAGAAAATTTTGATTCACTATTAAGTGAATTGAGCACTAATAAAGGGAAATGGTAGTGACAATTTTACATACTTCTAAGGTGTAATTTGAAGTCTATGTATTATGGTGAAGAAGTATGCTTGTCTTAAAAATATTCCCATTAAAAGATCTTAAGGTGTAGATGCATTTGAGTTATGCATTGTGGTATTTTGTGGTCATGATTAAATCAAGGAGTAAGGCAGTGGATGATCAAATGTGAAGTTGAATTTTGAGGTTCCTGGGTACAAGAAAATGTATCATTCCCCTTATATTTCCCTGTGACAACATGTAGGGCATGCAACCTTTGTCATGCCATCAAAGAAATTTTTCTAATGGGAGATTTTAGGCCTTTGAATTTTAGTAGTATTCAAGGTTTCCTAAACCTTGTTCCTAATAATGTTAGGGAACATTTTCTAAGATTCACAGGGAAATTTTTTGAATCAATGTATAGACATTTGCATATGTTTATGGATCTGATGGTAGATTATGAAATAAATCATGAAGATTTTGTCATGAAATTCTTTGTTCAATTTTTAAAGGAAGATGCTAGAGATTGGTTCTCATATTTTCCAATGTGTCACGTATCTTCATTGAATGAGTTCATGGTAGCATTTACAAAAAAAATTGGTGAAATAATTAATTTGAGTTTAATAAGGAAAATAATTTTGGAAATCCAAAAGGTTGAAGAGTTGATCCCATCTTTCAATCTCATATTTACAAGGGAAAATGGAAATATTCCTAAAAACATGAGACCAAGTGATGAAGAGTGTTTGATTGTGTATTTGGGTACAATTGATGATGAGATGAGTTATTTTTTAAGAGATAAGGATCCCACAACATTGAATCATGTGTATCAATTCACCATGGACATTGAAAATAACATGAGATATTCGATTATGAAGGGATATATGGCTGCAAGTGTTTGTTTTCCTAACACACATTATGTACATGAAATTCATAAGGATGAAAGAGATAGTCAAGGTGATGATGCTTTTGATGCCTTAATTTGTTCAATCTCACAACATGTTAATCATGAACAGATCCAAGATAAACATTAACAAAGTTTAAGCAATAATGATTAGATGCTTTTTGTTCAAAGCCTATCTAGATAGTATGAAAATATTTGAGGGAGACTCACCATATGAATTGTTAGCAAGGTTTTTGGATATCTTGTTAGAAATCCGCAAAAAATTGAGACCTAAAGAGTTAGTATGTATTGACCTATTATGTGAAATTTGTATGCCAGGGCTTAGTACCTTACCGAAAGAATTGAAGCCTCATGATTTTGATCAAATATTGGATTGGATCAAGATTGTTGAGGAAGCTAAGTATGATTATATACAAAGGATGAGGTCTCAAAATGATAGTGGTTGTTGCCTTATTGAAAAGGATCAAAGATCAATCCAAATAATGGAAAAGGATATTTCAAAAAGTAAACATCTATCTAATGATCGAATTGGTACATCTGTGAGTGTTGTTGATGTGTCCTTACAAAGTGATAATCAAGATACCAAGAATAAGGTTGTGAACATTCACAATGAACATTCTGATCATAGTGCATATGATAATGAGTCTCCTTTTGATGATGATCATAAGGAGAGTGAAGTTTCTAATTGTCTCTTTGAAAGAAATGAGTCTTTTTATGAGGATTATTTAGAGGTATTTTCTTTTCCTAAAGGATGTAATAATAATATTGATGCTCATAAAATATTTCCCTTACTAATGAATGAACAAATTATATGTGAAGGATAACCGGTATGCAATTTAGTTATATAAGAACTTGAGTGTGTTAGCATTATGAATGATGAATAATTTCAAGGTAAGAATGTGTATGCTCAGTATCTTGAGCATGAGAAAAATGCTAAGAGTGATGAGAACTATGGTACTAACCAACAAGATCATGTCCTAGTTATCCTTGATTGCCTAAATAAAATAGAGATGGAATTTGCTAGTTTTGTAGCAGAAATGGACATGATTGTTTTCAACAAGGAATTTGAGGAAGAAAAGGATGAAGAAGCTTGTTCAAATTGTAATAAGAAAGCTTTAGATTATAATCAACCTTTTACATTAGAGTTATCACAATTATCAATTGATGGTGCAAAAGAATGCCCTATTGTTGATTATGTTAATTTTGAATTATTTGAGCCATCCTTTGAAGCATTTTGTGTTGAGATGGATGGGGATTTGAGGAGTAGATCAGAATATGTTATTGAGCTTGAATTAGAAGTATTATTTGATGCATGGGAGTTGATGTACAATAGGGTTTGTAGTGATGACCCCGAGCTGAATATGGGTTAGGCTATTATGAACTTAGAAAAATCATATTTCCATGATACTAGAGCATGTGACAATATGTCTGGTATGGAGTGCTTAGGTGAATTTGAACATTAACTTGACAATATGCCTGTTATTAGAGAGGGATTTACAATATGGCTCGTGGAAGTTAGGGTATATACTCCTAGGTAAAGATCTTAAGCCCAGGGTTTCTAAGGGTTTTTTTTTTATTTACAAATTGAAGTTGGTGTCAACTCATGTGACCTCAATGATCAAGTGGATTATGAATGTTTCAAATTCTCAATTAAATTAGATAAGCCTTTACTAGGACATGCTAATGAGCAGGTTGGGGTCATATATTATAGAGTGTGTGGATTTCAAGTATTGTTTAACTACAATTTTCAGTCATGCAAAATTCATGATGATAATGGAAAATTTGCACACATGGTCAGTATGGTTGATGGTAGTAACCATAGCAAGATTAGTAACTGACCAGTGGATAATTCATGGAAATGTTCTCAGTCTTGGCCTAATACAAATGGAAAAAACAAGGTTTTTGATAGGGGAAAATACCTTTGCTAAGTTTTGAGGGGTTGGGGTCAGGGAAAACTTTAGTGGCGAATCTTTTCCAATTGGTGAATTCTAGGAATTGGTCAACTCGAAATTGGCAAAATTTTTTGCACCCACAGGGTATCCAAATCTCCTGGAATTTACGAAACATAGGTCCAATGCATGTCGATTCGCCAATAATTTTTTTATGAGGCATATTTAAGCAACAAATTCGCCATTGTCAAACTACGCATTTCAAATGGACTGACTAATATTTTCAGCTGAATCCCATAAGCATTTAATAAAAAACACCAACATATTCGCCAATACTATTAAAATGACATTGTATTAGGACCCATTTCACCAATTAAAATTTACAAATAGTTTCTTGTGAAGACTCATTTCACTAATCAAAATTTATAAATAGTTTCTTATGAGGACCTATTTCGCCAATAATATTAAAAAGTAATTAAATTTTAGGAACACATTTTTCCTTGAAAATTACAATGTATTCGCCAAATTTTTAATATACCATTTAAAAATCCTACGGAATTCACCAAATATGGAATCATGGATTGATATAAATACTATAGAAAGTGTCATTTATTCTTACACATTTTGTTCTGTTCTGAGGTTCTACTTCTCGATTCGGAAGTCAGCGAAAGCCGAAAACGTAGACATAAAGGTGAGTGATCATTGATCATTTCTTCATAGTGTTATTCGTTATAATAATAATTTTTCTTTATCTCTTTTCCATTCTTGCTTCAGTCTTAAAGATGATATTGAGTAGGGAATGGGATCTATATTATTATTCTATGTCCTTATTTCTTAAACAAGAAGACACTTTTTTCTAGTTTTTAATTTGAAACTTGAGAGATGAATATGTCGATCGAATTAGAGATTAATATGTCGAGAAACTCGAGTAGCAATGGTAAGGCTCATACCACTCCTTAGGGTGTTGAAAATACTCCTGCCACTCCTCAGGGTGTTGAAAATACTCCTGTCACTCCTTAGGGTAAGGGTGGTGAAAATACTCTTGCCACTCCTCAGGGTGTTGAAAATACTCCTGCCACCCATTAGTGTAGTGAAGATCAAGAGACTTAGAGGCCATCAAAATGCCCAAAACTTAGATGTACAATATAGTCTTACTTTGGAATTTCCAAAGCTTTTGATCGATCAGGTCAAGATGGAGCTACATGATCAACTCTTCCACCAAATATTGGTAGCATTCACAATACCTCAGCACCAGTGGAAGGTCAAGTTGAGATTGTCAGTGATTTAAATCAAAATGTATCAAATTCAAATAGGGATGGAAATACCATAGAAGATGCTCCAAGGGATACCTTGGTTAGCCAAAATGAGATAATTGAATTGGATGAGGATGATGTTGGTAGCAAGAAAAGAAAAAACAAACCAAAAAGGGGCCGTGAGTGGGAAATGACAAGGAATTTTCAACTTGGTTGGTTGTCAAAGTACCCATTCATTGTAGCAATGGGGGAATCAGATGATATTGAAAAGGAAACACATGCCAAATGTACGATTTGTACTTGGAAATTGGGAAAACCCAAGACATTGCAGCTAAAGATTGACATTATAGAAAAGCATATCGGTAAATTTTATGAAAAAAAATAATAGACGGAAAGGAACAATCAGTCTTATGATGGAAATCAAAGGAAGGATGTCTTCATGTTAGGTATGCCATGGATTATGAAGAGCATCAACAAAGCATGTTGAAGCTTATTGCATGTAAAGGTACAATTGAGGCTCAATTTGGAAAAGCAATGGAAGGAGAAAATATGTCAAAAACTGTTCAGATGAGTGTTGTTTTTCATATTTTTTCTAGAGGGCATCCTATGATAGACTACCTAGAATATTCTATTTTATTATCTTTTTTGAATGTTCCTCACTATCCCCACACACATTGGTCAGTAAACACTAGATGGGAATGGGCAAAGTGTCTTGCTGTAGTGGAAAAGGAAGATTTAAAGGAGAAAGTAAATGAGTCAAACTTCATTGCATTATCTTTAGATGAAGTTACTGTGGTAGACAATACTTCTTGGGTCTGTATGCATTTGTATACTGTACAACAACATGTTTGTCAAGCTCATCTTCTTTGTGTTCATAAAATGAAGGACAACTCAACGTCGCATAATATATTTTAACTAGTCAAGAAATATTTGAATGAAATTACAGGTATGGATGAATTGACAATTACAAAAAAGTTGGTGTGTGTAGGAGTTGTTGGAGCTGCAGTGATGCAAGGTCAAAGGACCGGTGTTTGCACAAGGTTACAAAATACTTGTGCACCATACAGGCTTGGCATTCACTACATGGCCCATAGAATAAATTTGGCATTCAAAATTGTAAGAAAGTATCCTACAGTATCAAAAGTTGAAAATCTAGTTCGCGAGATCCACGCATACTTCTATCGAAGTCTCAAATGTTTCACAAAATTTTAGAATTTTGCTGAGGGAATAACACCAGGAAAAAAGCTTCTCAAGGATGTTGATACCAGATGGATCTCCCTGCATGGACCAACGCAACGAGTTCTTTCAGAATATCAATCCTTAATTGGAGTGATGTATGAAAACTGCAACACGGTAGACAAAGCTTCTGACCTCTTACATAGGTTAAGCTATATAGAGACACTCTTGACTTTAGCTAGTATTCTCCCCATGTTGGATGAAATGAACAATCTTATGAAGAAATCCCAAGATAGAGCTATGTATATTAATGAATATGCCAATCTGTGTAAACATACATGCTTGGCCCTTGATCATCTATATCTAGATTTAACACAAGATGGCATAGATCATAACCTATGGCATAAAATTATTGATTTGAATGATCTTGATAATTATTTCCAGTTTAATGGAAGCAGGCACTTATGTATCAAGCACTTATGTATCTATGTACATGGATATGAGATACAAATGTATCGATGTAAGACTACCAGGTGCTCTAGCAGAGAAGTACCTATTAACGAGGAAGATTCTAAAGACATTTTTAAATCTGTTGGTGATAATTTGAATGAAATTACAAAATCTCTTTCCTCAAATATTCGTGATAGATTCCCTCGAGATGAAATACTTGAAGCCATGAGTATTGTGTATCCTCAATTTTTGGAAAACTGAGATAACCCAAGATTTTTTCATGCTCAAGTAAAAATCTTGATCGAACAATTTTTTAAAACTGTAACAATCAATGAACAGAAAATAGGACTTTTAAATGAAGATAAGCTAAGAAAGCAATGTAAGGATTTTGTAGTAGCTATTAAGGACCAATATAAATCCATGGGCAAGGACAAGGCCTTTGAACCGAGATCAATAAAAAGGGTTAGGAAAAATTTAGGTCAAAGTGAAATATTGCGTGATAAGATATAAGAATATTTCAAACTTGTTGATTTATGTCAAATAATGATCTTGGGGTTGGTGGAGGATGAGAGAGTTTTTAGTACAGTAGGGTTTTTGAAATCAAAGTTAAGAAACAAACTAGACAAGAACTTGGAAAATTTCTTGAGGATGAAAGGAACTACGTATAATATTAAAAAATTTCCTTTTGATAGGGCACTCACAATCTAGAGGTCCACATGTGAAAGAAGAGGGATGGGTCTATGCAACACTCCAATTCCAAAGGCTGGTACTGGTGGCACTACCATGGGTAGTGAGACTGAGATAGATGAAATTGATGAAAATGACATAGTGAATGTTGAATTTGAGACACAAGTTGAAGAAGGTGAAGGGCAGACTCAGAATCAAGAGCTTCAAGATGACTCTTTTACTCTATCTGATGTTGAACATTAGTTTTGGGACCCTGACTCCATTTGGGAAATGGAAGAGAATTAGAAGCTTTTAGGTATTTATACTGCACTACAAGATTCATGAATTAGTTTCGATTGTTCCAAACTGTATTTGTTGATATTTTATATTGTATTGAATGAAAATTGAAATTGTGAATCATTGCACTTCATGATATTTTATTTTATATTTCACTTCATGAATCATATTCCAAACTTTAGTTGATGATATTTTATATTGTATTCCATGAAATTGTGATATTTTATATTTTATATTTTATATTGTATTCCATGGTATTGAATTTGATATGTGTTTATGCATAATTTTCAAAGAACAACACTTATCACTCAACTCATAAATTCATATTGCATTTCCATTCACAATTTTTTTGATAAATAACTCAAAGAATATTAATCCATTCCTTGAATAGAATTTAACAGTTTAACATCCACAACTTATAAGCTAACAGAAGCTAATAGTTCAACATAAATAACTTATAAAGACATCCACACAACTTAAACAATAAAAGCTTAAAATTCCAAATCACCTAAATTATTCTAAGAACTCCTTACACATCCATCACCATAAAATATTTATTCACAAATAAACATTCCATAGCAATGAAATTAACCAAAAATTTATCATTCCAGTAATAGACAATCCACTAGAAAACTACTAAGCAAAAGCACAATAAATCCACACATTACACACCATAACTCAAAGATTGCGCATGCATGAACTTCACCATTGTCTTTCTATATTGAAATAATAGAAAATCAATAAAAATTGCAAAGATTTTTTTGTTTTGATAATGGTTCCTTGAAGACAACTATTTTAGAAATTAAAATAAAAAGTCTTAGAAGTATCAAGAGAGCCAAATTAAAGAAAATAACATAAAAACTAAAAACTAAACAACACTGACTCCTTTGCTTTCAATATTTTCCGCCTCCTGTGCCTTTAATATTTGCCTGTATTCCTGGTACTTGGTGACAATTGTGGTGATGTTTTTGCTCCCTAGTGTTGTAGTAATTTGTAACCTAGTTCTCCATTTTCCCAAAGCCTTTTCAGAATCAAACAACATTTGAGATCTTCTCTCTTCTCCAGAATTATAAGCCTTTAGGTGGAGCTCCATTGCACTGAGTTTCGAGAAGGACTTCCATGTCACTGTAGCAGGATCAAATATTTCTTTATTGAATTTCTCTCTAAATTTCAGAGAGATCTCTCTTATATCTAAAATCCTTTCATCAAACTCATTAGTAATTTTTGCTCCCAGAATTTGAAAATATTTTTTAATTTCCTCCAACATTTCATAATATTTTTCAAGTGTGTTCTTAATTTCATTCACCAGATTATCATATATATTCAACTTTCATTCTAATGAGTTTGACCAAGAAGGGTCTAGCTCCTTAGGATTATTCAAAATTTTCTCACCAATTAATATCTTCGGATCCATAGAGTTCAATTCTTTCATTTCCTGAGAGAGCACATAGAGACTAGTTTTCTTCTTTTATGACATCCTGAAGTTCTCCTACTAACTCCTTCCTCTTTTCAAGAACTCAAGTGTAAAACTGCAAAGATTTATTTAGAAAGAAGATAGCCTCTTGAGATATTGTTTCAATCCCCTCACAAGTAGCTCTGGAATAGCTCAAATTCTTTTTAATTTTCTCTATGGTGAGTACATTGATGCTCTCTACTTGAGGCTTCATCAGATCTAGGAGGAGTGGCCATGGAAGAAATAAAGTTACTCAATGCGAGGACTTGAGATTGCAGTTTTATATTTTCTTTCCTCTATTCTTTCACTCTTTTAATCAAGGCAATGACTGAATAATTGGCATGATACATATCACTTTCCTGTGTTGGAGGCCCCATATCAACATGTGTGAATTTGTAGTCTGCCATTGTTATTTCATCTTCATTTAAATCCTTGACAGGGTCAGCAATTTCTTACATTTGATTTCTATAAGTAGCATTAGTCACCATCCTTGACACCCAATTGGCTTTCTTAGGTTTTGAAGAGCTTTGAAGTAAATTTGCAGCTATATCCACTCTAACTGTCATTGTAGGAGTATACGTTCTCTTCTTCTCCACTACTTTTTTCAGCCATCCTGGGGAGGCTACTACCAAACCAAAATCTTATTTCATAGGAAAATAATCTTTAGGAGTGGTAGGAGTGAAAGGTGGATTATCAGGTGGAGAAGAGGGCATTTCAGATTCTTCAGACATAGGAGGAAATATATTATCTTCAACAATGTGTTTAAAGATAGCTTCAGAATCTGCAGCCACAAGTTGAAGTTTTTCTTGATTGGTATTCTTCTTAGGGGTAGGAGAAAGCACATTGTCTTGTTCACAGATGCTCTTCAACTTGACTATTTCTTGTGGCCTATCACCATCACCTCTTGACTAATAAATTGCACTAGACGACCTAACAGAGGATTTCCCTGATGATACATTTGCACCAAATGCTTACGTAGACCCATGTTCATTCTTCTATGATGACTTTAGCTCCTAAACATGACCAACAACTTGCCACCATTTCCCATCCAACCAGTCCTAGGTTCTTCTAACCACTGGGGAAACATGCACCCTCATATCTAAAATTTTACTTTGGTTTCAATCAACCCTAAGGTGGGATTTATTAGGAAATTTTTCATATCTAGGATCTAAGATTGTTGAATCCTTAGCTACATTTTTAGGAATGCCATTGAAGACCGAAAGCATGTATCTATTTTAACGTTAGCCTCATATAATCTCTTCTCAAAACTTCATTCTCATTGACACAATCTTCCCAAAAATCTTTGATAGATGGGTGATGTCGATATGAGCTCCCTCCATAGAGATTTTGCTTCACAAAACCATTACTATCAAAATTAGCTCTCATAGACAAATTCTCGAGGTTATATTCCTTGTGAATTCCTTCAGCTCCCCTGGCCATTTGGTTTGTTTTGCACAAAAAAGAAGGGGTCTCTAATGGGAAGCCATACCCTCGTTTCCCCATGTTCGTATACTTAATATTAACCATTTCCATTTGTCGACAAACTTCCAAAAATATCATTAAATCTCTAGGATACCAAAGTAATTTCAATGGGGCTTTCTCAAAACCCCCTATTCTCAGATAGGAAAACTTATCAAATTGGATATAAAAAATCCCATATTTTGATAAAAGAGAAATGGATTCAGGGGAAAGGTGCATTTCTAGATTTCCATCTAGCTTCCTTATGACCTCCATTAAAAATGCATCATTAACACGACAAAAATAATCCATTCCAATTTTTTTAGTGAACTGAGAAAAGCATTTATACACAGGCATATCAGAAGTTGGGGTTCCTTGTTGCTCCAACCCTGGCCAAAAGGACCTCTGACTACCTACAATGTAGGTTATGCAAGAACACATACAAAAAGTAGTAGTCTTATGGAAATTAATTAATTGCTCATTCAAATGGAAGAAAATAAATTTAGCCCAGTCAATGAAAATGTTCTCATCACAAAACTGTCAAGATAAACTGGTACATCCAATCCTCAAATAACTCAACTTGTTTATTCCCAACAATGTGGTGCAATAAAGCAATGACATCTACAATTTTTCCCTTAAAATGTAATCTTCTGAGTTTATTTGGTAGTTGCAACTTACCTTTCCTTTAAGTATTTAGCTAGGTTTTGGCCATGGAGTGCTTACACTAGTCTTTATTCACTTTGAAAAATTCACCTACCACTACGATAGACGTGTCTTCTAGAGGTTCCCTTTCTGGAATCCCTAATGCTCAGGAAACAACTTCAAGAGAAACTTTTGCAATTACAGTCCTGTCTGCGGCTTTAATTTCCTGTGTATACGGAATGTACCTTCTCACACATGAACTTATCAGGTCCACACTCAACACAACTTTCGAAAACCCTCCAGCCTGAGCTAGCCCACTTTCTAAGAGTTTTATATCCATCTCAGACTTTTCGTCTCTCTCTAGGTGTGCCCAAAATTCTTCTAACCTAAAAGGTCTAAGCTCCATATCCCTTACACCGACAATATGTTCACTCTACATGAGTGCAAAATGAAAATTTGCGGATAAAGAATGTTTGCACCTCATAAGTACTAGCCTTGGCAAAGAATGAGAATGCAGGCTAAATGTCTAAGTAAAAATAATGTTTGCACTTGAAAAGTACTGGCCTTGCCAAAGAATGAGAATGTAGGCTAGATGTCTAAGTAAAACTTTGCCACGCACTTATGTTGCTATTTTTCATAGGGTGTGCATTGAATGCGGAATTCAATTTCCTTCCTCGAAAAGTTAGCCTTGGAACATGCATGCATTTGGAAATCCCTCAAAAGACAACTATAGTTTAGTCCATACATAAGTCCATAATGTCGCATGGTCACTAAAACTAGGAACCTTAGAACCAAAGTCTAAAATTTCAAAGTTTTTGAAACCTCCGACCCACCAACTACAAAGATGACCAAGGTCCAAGAAACTAGAAAGATTTGCAAGTTTGCAACTCAACAAAGTGAACGAACTCAGTGAATCGGGAAGTTATGAAAATTCAGAACTCTGGGACAAGGTTATAAATTATAAAACTTTGATGACTAGCGACCGATAAGGTTATAAATTATAAATCTCTGAGGACTAGCAACTAAGGTTAGGAAAAGCACCAAAACTACAAATTTGAGTGATAGTAACTATTACTTGATTTTTAGCTTTCAGCTAAAATCAAGTAACTTAGCATTTTCTCTTTCAGGTTGTTTAAACATTTAAAAGACAAACCATTAAACTGCTAGTTTCAATGTGGATGAAAGAGTGATTGTCAAATGAATCAGAGTACATTTTTCCATTTCAATGGTGCATTACAACAAACAAGAAAGAGAATCATGTATTTAAATGTAATTTCTTTTATTGATAATCATTAAGGTACATGTCCCTCACAAGCCAAGGAAATATCTTTCATATTCAAATGAAAATATGAAACAACTTATACATGAAAAATTAGAATGAAATAAGAGAATGTGCATGTAAGAATGGAACCAATCATTGCTTGTGAATGACTGGTTACAAGTTGCCCTATTGCTGCCCCAAACTAATTGTGTCCCTCCCAACTTCGTAGAGCTCCTCACCCTGCATCTAAAGAAAATATGATGTTAGAGCAAGGCTCTAAGGAATCAATGATTAAATCCTTACATACAAACCTACCTATGCATGTATAAATTGATTCATAAGTGCACTAAATGAAAACATCCAACATATGCATTTATTTTCTAACTATTTGCTTCATGTGTAGATTTAGGACAAGTCTAGTTACTTTCATTATCAGATTAAATGATAGCATGTGGGTTAAATGTGGCTCCCACAAGGGTAGAGCTCAGCATGCTTTGAAAGAAAAGGAAATTGAGCAACTTGATCAAATATTTATCTCTTATCAATGCATTAAATCAATATGGAATCACACCAGTTGATCAACTTTCATTATCAGATTCATAGATGCATCAAGTTCAATTATGCATCTATTAAATAATGAGGAAGCATTTCAAGTTGTTGTCAAGCCCTTCTCACCACAACCCTATTGGGAAGTCACTCATCACATAGGAAAGTGAGCTCTTAGGTCACTCACATATGTGATAGGTGGCTGTCCAATAAGGTTACAATGAGGAAACTATGTGTATTTATTACACATGACAAAAGCAAGAACAATGGTTGAGTCAAGGTCATGATACAAGAACAAGGAAAACACCTTTGCATGAGCTACATGAGGCAAGTGTGGTGGAATTTGGCAGCAAATTCATGTAGGACAGCAAGCATCACAATGGTACAAGTGCATGTGAGCAACAATCAGAAATGCATGCTATATCTCATGCAACGGGACAACAACAATGATATATGATATGGAGCAACAAAGTTTCTAAGGTCTTAATGCAATACCCCTATAGTGCATACCTAGGATTCAAGATGATCAATGCACATGCCTCATGATAATGTATCAGTTACAATGACCTTAAGGCATGAAAAGAAAATTCATGTAGTACAGTAATAAACAATGAAAGAAGCACATGTACGGTCATTTGTGCTACAAGACAACCAGAAAAAATGAACAAGGAAAATCGTGTGGCAAGAATAGAGGCATTCTAAGGAAAGAAAAAGGAATGACATGATAATAATGCTATGGCATCAATGTCAAAGATTGAGAATGCAATCCAAACTTAAGGAGAAAGTTGCATTTCAGTCCATGAGGCCCAAGTTACTTATGGAAAATCACTTGACAGTGTAAGAAAGGTTAATCACATAGGAGTGATTAGTTCCATGCAGTTGTTGAGTGTAATCAAAGATTTGAGGTAGTAGTGATATCCAAAGGAACTTCATGTTATCATGGTGAATAATTCAAAGGAAGGCAATGATAATACATGTATAAGTGAGCAGCCATCTACATTTAAATAGAACCACACACATTGAGAAAGGGTAGGTTCTTTTCAAATGAAAGGTAGGAATCCCTTTCGAGGAGAAGTAGTAAAGAGATATAATGAGCAATGTCTTCTCGTAGTCCTCACATAATAGGGAACCAAATACAAGGGGGTAGTAGATGGATATCAGCAAGCCAAAAAGAACAAGTGATGACAGTCCATAGCAAGAGCAGGATTCCTTGGGGAAAGTTCACAAGAATCATCAATGTATCATCAATCATGAAAGACAACAATGAGAGGCTATTCAGAGGACTATAGATCCACAAGGGTTATTTCCAAAGTCAATACAAATATCTTTGCAACTCTCGAAAAGCATGCATCTAAGCTCAATTGTTTTGTTGAAGATATGCAAAGAGTTCATGATAAGAAATTAGTGGATCTCAAAAAAAGATATCAAGAGTGTGCTACAAATGAGGAGATACAAATTTTGGACAAATTTGTTGAAATACTGGCAAGTTCAACTGCTTGAAAATCACAATTAGTACAATCTTTTGTGTATGATCTACGTGAGATATAATCAACAATACTCATGAATTGCAGGGTAAAGATGTCATGACCTATGGCATTAGTGTTTATATTATTGATAATGATAATGACATCTCAATTTGAATGGCAACAACAACTAGTGAATGAGTCAGAGCCAAGTAAGGCACTTTCTAAACATCAATAGATTTTAAATAAGCAGTAACTTATCAAGGAGCAGATAATTTTGACTCAAGAAAAGAAGATACATGAGTTAGATGAAATTGTCAAGATCTTACAACAATAGTTAGTAGATTGCAAAGTGGCCAATACTACATAAAGACAATTTACAGGTTGAAAATCAACAAAAGGCCTCATGAAGCATGATCAAAAGGGAGCTATGTAAAGGAAATGTGTTTCACAAGCATTGCTAATAGTTGTACATTTGAAAACATTGCTAAAAGTCAAAGTGATGCAAGGTAATGCACCATTGGTGCTTTGCTATCATCAGTATTAAAGAAAAGAAATTCTAGTATTGTGACTCACTTAGTGAAACAAATCAAGATGATCATGTCTTCACCGTCCTGGCCCAATATATTAAGGATGAAGTAGAGGATAATCTGTAGGTGATTAGTGCCATCAAGAGTGCAGTGAACAATATCAAAAGAAAAGTGAGTCCACATGCTAAAGCCAATTAAAAGAGGGCAAAATTTGAACTAAACATTAAGGAGAGTTTATTATTTATTTAATGGGAGCTCTAGGTAAATCAATTCCTATTGAAAACTCCTAGAATAGTTCATGTTCAAAGTCCTAATTTAGATAGGTCGAATACTAGCTAGGTTATTCTTGCATAGGCAGTCCAGTATTTGTGTTCAACTCTGGAGGAGAAAGATATTGGTCTTTTTGTTGACAAAAAAGAAGCTACAATTCAATCCAGTAATTATTTAGGAGATTGCAAATAGAAAGATATTAAAAATAAAATTTTGATACGGCAGCAAGTAGGGTTCTAGAATCAGCTATGAAAGATGTAAAGCTCAATTAAAGACCTCAATTTATGATTCCTACTTTAGTACATATAAACATAATAGATACGCAATTTCCTGCAAAAGGAGCTTCAATCGAAAATACTGTGGTGCAACAAAATACATGCATGAAATTCCTAAAAAGTTTTTCTTGTTTACCTCCTTCTGGGTTTTTAATATCCAAGTTATCTTCTTCTATAAGGAAAACTTGGTTTAAGTCTCTAGATGAAAGGTCAAATAGTTATGTTATAAATAACAGCTTAAGCTACAGATACTCCTGGATCTGTTGGGCATCAATTTCCTAGGGAGGAAAAATCTCATGAACTGCAATTGGAGAACTAGAAGAATATGGAGAATCAACTGAGGGCCACATTATTTATGGATCATAAAATAATAGAGCATGACAACCACAATAACATACCTACTGAGAGAATGAAATACCCTCGAGTCACAGATGAAAGGGCAAAGGAGTGCTGAAAACCTGTATGTTAATGAAGGGTTGAGCTTTTGTTTAGTCATTCACCCTCTCATGACCCCATTCATATTATAATCTTGCATAACCATATCATATGAATATGATTCATTTTTGCAACAGTGCTAGCCATTATTTCATGATTTCAAAAGAAAAGATCAGAGCAATGAAAGGAGGCAAGGTTTCTTTTGGCTCTCAAAAATTTTGTTTTAAATGGAAGAGATTTGAATAATGAAGCTTACCCTTGAGAAATGCATGAACAACCATGGGATTTTACCAGATTTTCCCTCTCAAAATCCAAATCAAGGACTCTCTCATGGTGGCTGATGCAAAAGAATAACCATAGAGAAGGAGCCACACATGGAAATTACATGAGAAAATTTTACATGGCTACGACCATTCAATTTAGAAGATGACCTTTGAAGATGTAAAAAACCAGATTTTCATGCAAATCATAATTACCTTTTTTCTCTCTGTCGAAATCACAAGGAATCCTTCAGAAGATTGACCACAAAACCACATCTTCAATGCAGATTGAAACCCTACATTGGTAGTAGGGTAAACCTTCCAAAAGTTTACAAAATGAAATGAATATAACTTTTGCATTCTTTGCATAGTTTTGGGTATTAGGATTTTTCCCTAATGGAGGCTAATAGGAAAAGGTATTTTTACCTTCTTTTTAAAAAAAAAATATGTTTTCCAAAAAACTAATGCCTCGACCCTTTGTAAATGCTCATGTGCAGTAAGTATTTTAAGACTTATCCTTTGCATTCCTTCACATAGGTTGAATATTAGATTTTATTTTGCATTGAATCATAATTGTAAAATACCTATTAAAGTGAGGTATATAAGTCACTTTATTAGGTGTTATGCAAATGCAAGTAGATAAGAAGCACGTGCCTTCAAGAAGAGTCAAAAGGGAGATGAATAGGGGTTGTTGATGACTTATGTCAAACATATAAGGGTGGTTGAAGCAAAGGGCTAAATCATGTCCTTTCTTTTGCATATTTTGAAACGTAAGGCATTTGATTAAATGGAGCAATTATAAACCATTTAATTAAATGTTATTTTAAATGTAAAAATTAAGCATGTGCTTGTATAATCTAGTCAAAGGAGATAACAGTTGAAGTCAGGACCTTTTGCAAACACACCAAAAGTGTGACTCAGCCAGTTGGAGACATGTGACAGATTTGGTGATGACTTGTCAACATGGAGAAAGTGTGGAGGGCAGTGTTTGACTATTTTGGAGAGACATGTGCCATTTTGGAGGTTGTTTTATCAAACTTTCAGTATGATCTTGAATTGAGATTTACTTTACACCATTTAGAGGACCTTTTGGAGTGTTGTTAGAATCTTCTATTTTGGCCTTTGTGTTTCATCCAACTTAGGGTTTCTAGAAACACTTGTGTGGGCTTTTGGTTTCAGTTTTTCTCTAGTATCTTGATACTTGAGTTTTGTAGGGGTTCTTTTCTTTCTTCTTGCAGGCATTGTGGCTTTTGGAGCCCTTTTCATGGTAGAGGACTGCATTGTGACTCATTATCAGACATTTACAATAGTGTGTAACACCTTTTGATTGATAAGTTAATATATTTTACCTTCTCATTATGCTATTTATTGTGAAAGCTTTATAAATGGTTGATGAGATCTATGGCAGAATTGTTTTTCCCTTTGATTTTATCCTTTTTTATTTTCCTTTATGCAGTTAGTATGAATTTGTAGGTCATAACATGTGTTGAGTTAGTTTAGGATAAAGTATGAGTTGTGAGGATGCAATTTTCTTCCTTCTAGATGTTGTCCATGGCATTTTTCAGCCTAGTTATGAAACATTGATGCAAAGGCATATGGATTTTTGAGTTGTGTAAACCCCTGTTAAGTTATTGACCACTCTTGCATGTGGAAGCAGTTGTATTGGTTTGGGAAATATCATTAGGTGCATCACCATAGGGGTTAGTTTTATTTTCATGCTTCTTTCTCCCCTTATTCCAACAGGAAATAGTTTAGGTGACACCATCAAAAGGGGAAGCCGACCCATAATCTGGAGGTCTGCTTTCAAACAAGTTACCCACAACATGAAGGCAATCCCATGTTAGCCCAAATCTGCTAAGTTCTCATTAAAATCTTGGCAAACTATGTGCAAATTTGGTGACTTAACAGTTTTGGCACGCCCGGTGGGACCGTGAACTACTTGTCAGTTCATTCTTATTCATTTTATTGCTATTGTTTGTGTGTGCAACAATTGTTTCATCCTTTTTGAGGAATTTTATTTACATACCTAGCGACTCCAAGAGAATAACAATTGGTTTCAAGCAGATTAATTGCTGGTATGTTCTTATTTCTAGAAAATCAGATCTAGTTTTATTTCTTTACAAGAAATTTTAATGCATTTTCAGCTTCTATGAATGCTCCAAAATGTCTACATTTTATGAAGACATGTTCTATCACCCAACATATCATGAAACTGCTAATCATCCCTCATTTCATCAAAACACTGCTCATCTACCCAATTATTAGCCATATCAAAATGAGTATGCAATTGTTTTTAGTCCAAGTACCTTTACTACATGAGATTATCAATATTCTCCACAAGTTTGCCACCATCCCACCGCTGCTCAGTTTTTGCATCAGCTTATATATGTCCAACAACAATCTCAACAAAACCATCATAATGCCAACCAACATATTTCTTCACATGTGTAATCTCAAGGAGTTAACAACATGTGTATCGATGACGTAATCTCTATTTTTAGAGACAAATGTTGGAGATTGAAGGAGAGAATGAGGTTGATTGGCAGCAAGAACAAGAAGCTTACCAAGCTTAGAAAAATGAGTAGGAATGGGAGGTGAAAAAGAGGAAATTTGAGGAGAATCTTGCCCAATAGCTTGCTGCAAAGGATGCAGAAATGAGGCTACAATTTTCCAAATAAGAAGTTTCCAAGTACAAGTTTGCAAGCTTTAGGTAGAATAAGCCTCTAGAATCCCCTAGTAAGTCTTCTCATTTTGAAATTCCAAGCTTTAAGGGATTCAATTCAATGCAAGAGAATGTAGTGCCTGTATCAGATCAATCCATCATCCCTCAAGAGTAGCCCATTGATCCAGATGACTTACTCCTTATGGAGAGGATCATCAAAGTAAATCCAATGCATTTAGTTCTAGCATGATACTGACTACAACAGAAAAAGCTCAAATAGGAGAAGGCTAAGCTAATGGGAAAACAGACTGAGGATATTCCCCAATTCATCGCTCATGTAGCTGATGAGTTTTCATGCATAGAGGTAGATAACCAGTCAGATCAGTTTTAGATCACATAACTTGTAATTACAGAACAAGAGATAGATGCAAAGGACCAGGGTCATTTCTTCTCTCAACAATGTTGTCCTGAGGAAAATGATAATCCTCTTATCATTAAGGATATTGAACAATGTGATGAAGTTTCATTTTGGGACGAGTTGGAATATTTTTTCTCAAACTTGGATAATGCAAAGAGGGTCCCAGCTATTGTGCATGAAGATTTTACTACCTGTGTGGATGAGAGTGAGGATAACATAGACATACTAACATCAGGGCCTAGTTTTGAGCAGGGTGATGAGATAATGACTAGTTTGTTTAATGAACTTCCATTGTATGTTGACAATGATGAGGACACTATGCTTGTACTAACATCATTACCAAGTTTTAGACAAGAGGAGGAGGTTCACTTTGACAGGGTGTTGATCCATCAAGAGGAAAATGGGGATAGCCATGTCTCAAAAATTAAAGAAGTTGGTATGCCTAAACATGTTGGTTAGAAGGAGAAAAATGTGAAGCAAGACATTGCTTTTAGAGGTATGGGTATTGAGAATGGTTATAAAGTTGAAGAAGAACCTATTTTGCATGAGGAAACTGATCATGAACTTGAAGATACATTCTGAAGCATAGTAGAGGAATTCTACTCCAAGCTTGATGCCAAGCCATCACTGGTTGAATCTGAAGAGTGTGAGAAGCATAACCACATACATACGGAAGTCATGTTTCCATTTGTTGCACATGAAATATCCCTTCTCAACCAGCAGAGTGAGGTTCAAGAAGCAACTAATAAAGATGAAACCAGTAAGGGCAGTTCAACCTTTTCCATTTCAAGAGGTTGCCCCATTAGATATCTAGCCAAAATGTAGGCTAGCAAAGATATTGATACCTTGGTTGCACCCAAGCATGAAGATACAGCTAAGGAGGAGCACACTCAAGCTACATTTCCACCTCATAACATGAAATTTCACATTCCATATGAAAAGGTTAGTAAGCTTGAATATGTTCTTCAAGAGATCTTGTAGCTATCTGCTGAATTATCATGCATGCTCTATTTCTTTCTAGCTATTCTCCAGCGTAACAAACATTGTAACTTTTTTAGAAAAGGAAGTTATTTCACTCAACCTGTTAATGGGTTCATTTGACTAGCTTCTTTGTTGGTTAGAGTAGGTTGGGGTATTTTCATTTCAAATGCAACTTTGTTTTCCCTAAGTGCTTTTCAACACAGTTAGATAGTTTTCATTCTATAGTGTTGGGTTTTCAATAAACTTCAAGGTGTCTCTTACTGTTCTAATGAGTTACAGCTATTTGCAATGCTATTTTCAAGTAGTGTTCATTTTCTTAGTGACCCCATGCCCAATAGATAAGCTTAGGTAGCTGGTCT
>VDFB02047230.1:530078785-530132014 GCA_007258455.2 Sequoia sempervirens
AAATGAAATCTTAAATATGAATTTTTGTTTGTTTATTTTTTTGTTTGATGCATTCAAGGTTCATGTACTATTAACTTACATGTCATTACAACATCATGTTCAGGGAGTGAATGTTGGGCCTGAGCAAGGTATATCTAATTTGGAAGATGAAGAACTACCCACAAAAGCACAATATCATGTTCTTCCTCCCACTACTACATCTAACATTGAGAAGAAGATGGAGAATAGATGGCCAAAAGTTTCAAGGCTCCTTTAGAGGAAGAAAGTGGATGAAAGAGTAATTTTGAAATTTTGTTTTTAATGTTTATTTTGATATTTTGAATGAATTGATTGCATAAATTTGAATTTGATATGACGTTTACATTCCTGCCATTACAAGGAAAGGATGAACAAGGAAGTGGTGGGCATGAGTAGGGTAGTGTCCATTTTGGATAGGAAAATATGCCTCGATAGGGAAATAAGGCAGAAAGGGTGTCTACAAAGGAGATCATATATGTGACAAATGATTTAGTAAGTTTGAATTTTATATTTATTAAAAAAGGGTAGACTTTTTACAATATGACCTTTTTTAAATGTGTTTCACATTGATGTACTAGGACAATGATATTCATATTTCTCAATTTCTAGAAAAGAAACAGAAAACTATTGACCAAAAAAATATTGAGGTGATCATTGTATGCATATGAGTTAACTAATCTAAGGTGTGCTATCTCCTTTCCTTCTATAGATATATTATTAGAAATGGTAGTTTGAAATTGATATGTTTGTGTTTGTATATTGTTGTCTACAATTGTAAATTTTGGTTATGATATTTGTCTTATCCCACCTCTTCAATGTTTTGTAGGATCAAAATGTTCTTGAACATCTATGGTCTTGAGAAAAATCGAGCTTTGACCTTATTGACAACATAGTCACAATGTAGTTGGGAGAGGGTCATAAATATGGACATGGGGATAGGGAGAGTAGTGGATTGCCATCTATATTAGTAGTGACACAACACATTTCCATGCTTTTGTTCCAATTTATTAATGATTCCTTAACAATGACATGAATTACTATTGATGTTATTGAAATTTCTAATGCAACCAAATCATGTTGATGAAGTGAGGATAGATCATGAGGTCATGGCTTTAAAGGTTGACGATCATGTTGACCTTTACTTAGGGATTAAAGTGGTTGGAAAAGGCATTCTATATATGTGGGAAGAGGTGTTATTTTCCACCTCTCTATAATGCTAAAAGGTTGTGTGAAAGCCCACATTATTGAGGCCATTGCTCCTAATTGTAGACTTTCTTATCCTAGTGCTTTTGTAGATGTTCTCACTAAATCTGTGAATTCCTTCATGATATGGAGCATCTTTGAATTGAGCCCTTATCTTCCATAAGTACATATAAATGATTTCTATTTTTATATATTATAGTAACTTTCCTATTTTTTCTATTTCTCCTTGTCTTTTAATTCCTTTTCTAATTGGTTAATTTTAGTCTTTAGCTATTTTGCTTAACTTTTAGCACTTGCAATTATTGCTTCTACATCTACAAATTGTTCATCAAGATGGTTTTTTGTCATCCACACTACTCTTACCTGCTAACACCCCCTACTATTCCTTTTCATGATCTTCTAACTTCTTTTTCATATCTTTTACTTGAAGCTTTAGAAAATTTGCTCCCTCATCAGCCCTTAGGACAACAATGTCTCTTTCTTGGATAGTGTTTTCAATATCTTCAATACTTTTATGTGTTGTTGCAATCACTTTTTTCTTAGTTTTTAGAGTTTCTTTATTATTAGACATTGTAAATGTTTCTTAGGAAAATTTTGTTACAAAATTTTTTTACGTTTTCAAATAAGACTTTCATCTCTCCACCTAACTGATTCTCTTTTTCTACACTTAGATATTACTTTTCCTTTTCACTATCACTTATTTCCAATTGTATTTGTCTTACACAAGTACATATAAATGATTTAATTCTATATATATCCTAGTACCTCTTATTTTTTCCATCCATACATTAATTGTTGAATGTATTCATTTATATTGATGGATTTGTTATAGGCTAAAGGTGTTGAAAGTTCCATTATCAAAGCACAGGCTTCCCATAACCCTCTTGTTACATGTACAACAATGAGGATCCATGCAAGTCAAATCACCCAACTATTAGTTCCAAGGATCCAAAGAATCCTATAAGATTTTCTCTGAGCATATCCTCAATTGCATGGAAAAGGCAATGTTGGAAAGGATGAGAGAGGTTGGTAATAGTCATTTTACATTCAATCTTAGAAAATGTAATTATTGAATAATTATGGTACATAATTATATTATTTTGGTATGTTTGAAGGCTATGGTTTTCTTCCAATAGTCACATGGTATGATTGTTAAGTTTTATCATTCTTTCCATCAAGGTTTGAACCCCATTGAGGTGTAATTTTTGACAATTTATATTGGGGATGAGGTCCCCCATTTGTGACCTCACCAATTCATAACTCTGAGCCAAAACCGTTTACCCCTCTTAATTAATAAAAAGAAAAGACTATATTTTTGTAGATTTCATATAACACTTTTTGTTACCATTTAAAATTTCATTATAAACAATGTCAAATGTCATGAAATAATGGTAGGAAATGCCATCTCATGTCTTATTATTTATGTCAACTTATAAATGTAAACACATGCAATATTTATTTATTGCATAAATGAAATATGTATAGCAATAAATGTTGTGTATGTAAATATATGGGAAACTATCACTCTCATCATACATACATTCTAATCAATTATGGTCTTCAATGGTATCTTTGGATTTTTGATAAATGCAAAAACACAAATAATTTGTATGACACTAAAATGGCTAATTGCAATGAGCACTTTTTGTTCTATAGACAGTAACAATGTATTGAAGTTCACCTTCATATTTTATAAAAATCCTTAGTTTTAGTATGAGGGATGTAGGTTTTATAGCACGCAGTGTTTTCCAACATCCAATTATACATAGAGAGAATTTGTACTAAAAATATTTTGTTATTTAGACATTATGAATGTAATGAAAGATGCCTTCAAAATTTATAACAACTCTTCGGTAGGCTAAAATTTTCATTTCAATTTCCTCACATGATGGTAAAAAAATATATTGAATAATTGTAGGTTGGAAAACACAATGTGGGATCTCAGTAGATGATTTTATGCAACCTGCATAGATTCCAAACATCTCCTCATTTATTCAATACAATGGAAGTTGAAAAAATGAAGCCAAGAAAGAGAGAGGTGATGCTATAAGTGGAGTTGAACAAATGAAGCCAAACATTATTGAAGTTAACAATTGCATGGAACAAATACAATTGGCAATGGATGATAAGGAAAAGGAAAAACCTAATCTAAGTGCAGAAAAAAAGAATTAGTTGGCTAGAGACATGAAATTCTTATATGAAAATGTAGACAAGTTTTCCAAATAACTTGTTAAAAGAAACATCTAAATTATATAATCGTAAATACACTCTCAAAGTTGGGAAAAAGTGGCTACAAAGGTACATAAAAGTATTCAAGAAATTCCAAACTCTATCTAAGAAAAGGATGTTGTTGTCCTAAGGGCTTATGAGGGAGAAGCTTATCTAAATCTTGAAGTAGAAGATCATGAAAAGGAATAGTAGGGCTTGTTAAGAGGTAAGAGTAGTGGGGATGAGGAAAAACATATCGATGATCAACTTGTAGATGCAAAAGCAATATTTGGAAGTGATGAAAGTGAAACAAAACAACTAGAGACTAAAATTAACCAATTAGAAAAGGAATTAAAAGAAAAGAAGTTGTCATGGTCAAAATAAAAGGATTTTAATGTTGTTCAGAGAGATTTGCAATCTAAAAGATGGGAAGTTGAGGAAAAAAGACAACAATGGAAAGTGTTACATATGAAGAAGGGTGCATGGAGACATTAGAAAATGAGTTTTTCCAAGAATCTGATGTAGTTCACAAGTTGAAGGATGATATCAAGCTCATCGAGGCTCAATTAGGAAATGTTCAGTTTACCTATAATGGTCTTACAAAGCATTTTTATAGCTCAAAATCCAAATGTGCTATTGCACAACTTATAAAAGTTAAAGATGCAACAAAAATAGTTGCATTGGAGGTTTCCACAGGAGGGAAGTTGTGTAATGTGGTCTACTCAATGAGGTATGTGCAGGATCATCATGGAAAAAATAGGCCCTTAAGTGGCAAAAAATTTAGAAAAGTCAGAGTTACGCAACTTGACATAAAAATTTGAATAAATTATCTATATTATTTCAAAAATATGTAAGAATAGAATTTGTATAAAATTGAATGTAGTTTCTAAACTACTAGGTTTATTTTTTAAAAATCAATTTGGTGAAAATTTGAAATTTCAATACAATAGTACTTAAATTTCAAGGAAAAATAATATGGTGTCTGTCCTAACCACCTAACCACTATAAAATGATAATTATTTTTATAATATTTTAGATATAAGTAGATGACTCATGTCTTGATGTGATCGTATTTTTTTATAATTTTTCCAAGTAAATAATTAATCATGAATTTTTTATTACAACTTTTAAAAAATATAAAAACTCATATGTCTAACCACCTTAAATTGGTCAAAACCTCATGAAATTCTTTTTTTTTTAAATCCTATAGTATGTAAAGCATAGAATGTGACGCATATTTTGGATTCCAAAAATGTGATACTATTTGAAAGCTATAGATTTTTTTCAATCATTCTATCAATCAGGACTTTAGTCATATTTCAAATAGAAAATGAATAATAATTATTTATTAAATTAAAGGTAAAGCATAATTTATATTGGTGGAAAGCTGAGAATATCCTTTAAAAACCCTTTTTGTTTCATCAATTTTGGGTAAAAAAAAAGTCATCAGCCACATACCCTACACATAGCCATCATATCGCCACTTTGTGGCCCATCATGATCCTGCACATGATACATGTTGAGTGGATACAGAACAAATAGTAAAGTTACTACTTCAAATAGGAAATCTACAAATAATAGTAATGATTATCCAATTAAACAAAATCCAAGTTCATACCATTTCATCAACAACTCAACAATCAACAACCAAATTGGTGGACAATGAAAATGCAAGGCTCACACTATCTCTTGTTGCATATGAAGATGAAATTGAAGCAACTATGCAATTTGTATTTAGTAGTGCATTTGTTTGTAGCAACCAAATGGTGTAAAGGATATTCCTTCTCATATAGATATGTCATCTCCAACTACAACTCTTCAAGGGGACATTTTTCAACCAAGTGGTCTTCTTACTCGTAGAAGTCATAGGCAAGGAGGTGAATTGTTAAGGTGGCTTCATTCATTGTCTAAGGAAAAGTCTCAGTGTGTTACTCATCAAAACATGCTATCAAGAATTAAAGAAAAAATTACAAAAAAAATTCCATCAGAAAAGAGACTTTCACAATTGAAATCTCACCTAGAGATGAAGTCTTAGGATCTTTCTCTTTTTGAAATAGAGATCAAAAAAATGAGCACCATAGATTGACTGAATTTAAAAAGGCTACAAATGTCCAAGCTCCAAGCATTAACAAAAGAATAACATCACAATACTTGTGTTCCTCAACTTGTTTCCCTTCAAAAGGAAATGGAAGATTATAGTTTCATTTTAAATATTAATATTTGGGTATGTGCAGGATCATCATGGAAAAAACAGGCCCTTAAGTGGCGAAAAATTTAGAAAATCCAAAGTTAGGCAACTTGATGTAAAAATTTGAATAAGTTATCTATATTATTTTTAAAATATGTAAGAATAGAATATGTAGCAAATTGAACGTAGTTTCTAAACTACTAGCTTTTTTATAAAAAAAATCTATTTGATGAAATATTGAAATTTCAATGCAGTAGTACTTAAATTTCAGGGAAAAAATAAGAAGTAGGTATCTGTCTGACCATCCTAACCACAATAAAATGATAATATTTTTTTATAAGATTTTAGATATAAGTAGAGGACTCATGTCTTGATGTGATGCATATATTTGTCATTTTTTTCCAAGTAAATAATTAATTATGAATTTTTTATTACAAATTTTAAAAATATAAAAAATGTATGTTTGACCACCTTAACATGGTCAAAACCTCATGAAATTCAATTTTTTTTAATCCTATAGTATGCAAAGCATAGAATGTGAGACATGTTTCAAATTCAAAAGCTGTGATATCGTTTGAAAGCTATAGATGTTTTCAATCAACTTATCAATTAGGATTTTAGTAAAGTAATTCAAATATAAAATGAATAATAATTATTTATTAAATTCAAAGTAAAGCATAATTTATATTGGTGGAAAGCTGAGAATCTCCTTTAAAACCCTTTTCGTTTCATCAATTTTGGGTAAAAAAAAATCACCAGCCACATACCCATCATATCACCACTTTTTGGCCCATCATGATCCTACGCATACCCATTTGCAAAATGTTAGAATTAAAATATGAAAGGTAAAACATTTCATATTCTACATAGAATTGGACATTTATATTTAGTAATTGATTTTCAATAATCAGTTATTCTTTCAAAATAAGGAGTTATGTACAAACAGAGGGGAAAATTCAGTTTTAGGATAAGATCGATTGGTAGCTAGGATTTTCTAACATGGCCATTGTATTGAGAGAAGGGAGAAGTATGTCAAATTCCATTGCACTGAATAAATGAGGAGATGTTTGGAATCTATACATGTTGCATAAAATCATCTATGCAGATCCTGCACTATTTTTTCCAACCTGCAATTATTCAATTTATTTTTTTTACCATCATGTGAGGAAATTGAAACACAAATTTTAATCTATCTAAGAGTTGTTATAAATTTTGAAGGTGCCTTTCATTACATTTGTAATGTCTAAATAACAAAATATTTTCATTACAACCATACTCTCTATGTATAATTAGGTGTTGAAAAACATTGTGTGCAAAAAAACTTGCAACCCACATACTCTTGTAAAACCTTCTACACACAGCAACCCAATCATATGATATTATATTTCTTTACACCACTTTGGATTCATGCTTATGTTCTTAATGGGATCCTTCTAGAATTAAATTATTTGGACACATGTTTATGATCTTTAGTGGGTCCTTAGATAATATTAACTAATTTACATACATGTTATGTTCATAAGTCATCCTTCTATAATTATTTAATGATTGAACACATTTTTATCCTTTCAAGAGGCTCTCAAAAGTCTCCTATTATCTTTTTAGGTTGTGAATTTAAATGAGTCACCCCTAAGTCATTTTAAATAGCATAATTGACATTGATAATATTTATAGAAAAATAAATTCATGTATATTATTTTTGTTTTTTGCTTTGAAAAAATATTAATCCTCTTAAATATTAATCCTAACTTATTTTAAATTTCCTTAGATGGAAAATGTTGATATTTTTGTAGATAAGAATGATGTTGTGACTTTTCATTAACAAATAGCATAGTACATCACCCTATGCACATGGAATAAGGATCGCAAGTTCAATATTGAATGATTTGTCCTTTGATTTTGACTTACAACTAGACACCTTATTGTGAAATGTGTAGATAACCCTCCTTAAATAAATATTACAAGGTGTAATCTTTGAAACTAATGTAGTTGAACCACAATCCTCCCCATTATCTCCACCCTTTGACTTTCAACATGAAGAATGAAATAACTAACAACCCACACTATGTTTTAACCTAAAAGTATTCATTACATTTGTATGGATTGTCATGGCAATCCATCACTGTGAAATCACATTTCTTTGAGGCATTTTTCAAACAGTTCACTACCTTGTCTATGCTCTATAAAAAATGTGGCAACATAGACAAGGCAGTGAACTATTTTAAAAATGCCTCAAAGAAATGTGGTCTCATGGTGATGGAATTCTATGACAAGAAAATTGCTATGGATTTTCATGACATTCCATTACCATGAGACCATGTTTCTTTGAGGTATTTTTTCAAACAGTTCACTGCCTTGTCTATGGCTTGTCATGCAATTCCATCACCATGAGACCACATTTATTTGAAACATTTTTTCAAACAATTCACTTCCTTTTCTTTGCTATTGCTTACTATTATTCTTTGATATATTTTTTGCAGCATCCATAGCTTTTTCGCAAGATCCTATTTTAGGATTTTGGCCATAATAGTAAGGCAATGAATTGTTTAATAAAGTGGTTTTGTACAGATGTATGAAAAATGTGTTAGCATAGACAAGGAAGTGAACTATTTAAAAAAATTCCTCAAAGAAATGTGGTCTCATGGTGATGGAATGGCATGAAAATCTATAGAAATTTGCTTTGCATGGTATTCCATCACCATAAGACCACATTTCTTTGAGGCCTTTTTTCAAAAAATTCACTTCCTTGTCTATGATGTTGCTTACTATTATGCTTTGATAGATTTTCCAAGCATCCATAGCTTGTTTGAAAGCACGTATTTCAGGCTTCTAGCGATAGTAGCAAGGCGATGATTTGTTTGATAAATTGCTTTGGTAGACATGTACGAAAAATGTGGTAGAATAGACAAGGTAGTGAACTATTTGAAAAAATTCCTCAAAGAAATGTGGTCTCATGGTGATGAAAGTCCATGAAAAGAAAATTGCTATGGATTTTCATGGCATTCCATCACCATGGGACCAAATTTATTTGAGGCATTTTTTAAATAGTTCATTGGCTTGTCTATGGCTTGTCATGGCATTCCATCACCATGGGACCACATTTAATTAAGACATTTTTTCAAATAGTTCATTGCCTTTTCTATGATATTACTTACTATTATGCTTTGACAGATTTTTTCCAAGCATCCATAGCTTGTTCGGAAGCACCTATTTTAGGCTTTTAGCCATAGAAACAAGGCAATTAATTGTTTGATAAAATGGTTTGGTACACATTTATGAAAAATATGTTAACCTAGATAATGCAGTGAACTATTTAAAAAAATACCTCAAAGAAATGTGGTCTCATGGTGATGGAATGCCATGACAATCCATGGCAATTTGGTTGTCATGGAATTCGATCACCATGAGACCACATTTCTTTGAGGCATTTTTTCAAACAATTCATTGCTTTGTCTATGTTGTTGCTTATTATTATGCTTATATTTTTTCCAAGCATCCACAACTTGTTCACAAGCACCTATATTAGCCTTTTAGCCATAACAACAAGGCAATTGATGAATTGTTTGATAAAATGGTTTGGTAGACATTTATCAAAATTGTGTTACCATAGACAAGGCAGTGAACTATTTCAAAAAATTCCCTAAAGAAATTTGCTCTCATGTTGATGGAATTCCATGACAATCCATAGTAATTTTTTGTTCATGGCATTCCATCACCATGAGACCACATTTTTTTGAGGCATTTTTTCAAACAGTTTGTTGCCTTGTCTATGTTGTTGCTTACTATTATTAATTGATATATTTTTCCAATCATCTATAGCTTGTTCAAAAGCACCTATTTTAGGCTTTTAGCCATAACAACAAGGATGTTAAAATGCTTTGGTATACATGTATGAAAAATGTGGTAGCATAGATAAAGAAATGAACTATTTGAAAAAAATCATCAGAGAAATGTGGTCTCATCGTGATGGAATGCCATGACAATTCATGGAAATTTTCTTGTCATGGCATTCCATCACTATGAGACCGCATTTCTTTGAAGCATTTTTTCAAATAGTTCACTACCTTGCCTATGGCTTGTCATGGAATTTCATCACCATGAGACCACATTTATTTGAGGCATCTTTTCCAATAGTTCATTTCCCTATATATGTTATTTCATACTATTATGCTTTGATAGATTTTTTCCAAGCATCCATAGCTTGTTCGCAAGCACCTATTTTAGGCTTTTCGCCATAACAACAAGGCAATGAATTATTTGATAAAATGCTTTGGTACACATGTATGAAAAGTGTGGTAGAAGAGACAAGGCAGTGAACTATTTGAAAAAATGCCTCAAAGAAATGCAGTCTCATGGTTATCGAATGCCATGACAAGAAAAATTATTTTCTTGTCATGGCATTCCATCACCATGAGACCGCATTTCTTTGAGGCATTTTTTCAATAATTTATTGCCTTGTCTATGGCTTGTCATGACATTCTATCACCATAAGACCACATTTATTTGAGGCATTTTTTCAAAAATTTCACTCCCTTGTCTATGTTATTCCTTACTATATTATGATTTGATAGATTTTTTCCAAGCATCCATAGCTTGTTTGCAAGCACCTATTTTAGGCTTTTAGCCATATGACCAAGCAAGTGAATTGTTTAATACAGGGTTAACTTTAAGAAACTCCTCCCTCGACAAAGGTGTAAAATCTTGGTGAATCTTTCCTTTTATTTGAAAAAAATTATTAAATCCTAGCAAATCTTAATGAATAATTGGTAAAAATAATAATCATAGTGATGAATCCTAGTGAATAATCACTAAAAATATTAATTACAATGGCGAATCTCTCCTTTAAAATTTTGCATAGTTGGTAAGCGCAGTTCCCCCATATTTTTTTTGGTTTTTGTAATATTGAAGTAGGGGCCCGAGCATGGAAGCCACCGGCGGGGTCAAGGGGCAGAGCCACCTTGTGGGGGTTGAGGGGGCTACGCCCCCTCACGGGGTCTAGGGACAATGGCCTTCATGCACTCCTGTCGCGATACAGGTGGGGTCGAGGGGCAGAGCCCCTCACCACCAAGCATAAATTTACTATTGAAAATGCATTGGAGCACACACAGATTAAGTGCTTTTTTTTATATCTCACTTTAAAATTAAGACTAAATGAAAAGTGAAAATGTTACCATCGATTAGCTTTTTAATCGAATGGCTATAGGTTAATTTTTTGACCTAATACGCAAGTGCCTTTTAAAAGGCTTGTTGAGGCCTAAAATTTGTTTTGGGCCACACGATTAGATTTAATCATGTGGCCCAAAACAAATTTCAGGCCTCAACAAGCCTTTTAAAAGGAACATGTGTATTAGGTCATGAAATCAACCTCCAGCCATCCAATTAAAAAGCTAATCGATTGCAATAAATAAAATCCCCAAAATTAAATGGTAATTTATTATTAGTGGCGATATTGCCCCAAAATTAATGGTAGGAATATAATATTACTAGCGAATATAATTAATAGTTGTAATTACAATATAAACTACTGGCGAATCAGTTCCAATGACACATCATTTAAATAGGTGAATTAATCGGGATGAAATTATTTTTTGTAAAAACCTGGTGATTCAACATCCTTTTTAGCTTGTACTATTCGCCATTTTTGGAGGTCCCAATTTCAATTATTTGCCAATTGGCGAAGATTCACCACTAAATTTTTCCCTCGTTTGATAAAATGGTTTGGTACACATGTATGAAAAATGTGGTAGTATAGACAATGCCAGTGAACTATTTTCCATCACCATGAGACCACATTTCTTTGAGGCATTTTTTCAAACAGTTCACTACCTTGTCTATGTTGTTTCTTACTATTATGCTTTGATGTATTTTTTCCAACCCTCCATAGCTTGTTTAAAAGAACCTATTTTAGGCTTTTAGCCATAGCAACAAGGCAGTGAACTGTTTAATAAAATGCTTTGGTAAATGTATATATGAAAAATGTGGTAGCATAGACAAGGTAGTGAAGTGTTTGAAAAAATGCCTCAAAGAAATGTGGTCTCATGGAATGCCATGAAAATAAAATGCAATTGGAAGCTACTCCTAGTTATTAGTTATGCAATGTGAAGTAATTGCATAACTACTTTAAAGGTTGACTTTGTAAAAACTATATTTTAGTTTAAATCATCTATTCACATCTAGTTATTAATTATGCAATGTGAAGTAATGCTTTGAGTTCAAAATCTATGTGCGATGCAATGTAATCACACATTGCATAACTACTTTAAAGGTTGACTTTGTAAAAACTATATTTTAGTTTAAATCATCTATCAACATCTAGTTATTAATTATGCAATGTGAAGTAATGCTTTGAGTTCGAAATCTATGTGCGATGCAATGTAATCAGCAATATGAATATAAACTACAAAAATATATTTTCTACAATTCATTAGCTAAATTTTTTATTTTATTTTCTCTCTATATCTCTATGGTGTGGAAATTGAAATGTCATTTTTAGTCTACCTAAGAGTTGTTATAAACATGTTGAAGGTGCCTTTCATTACATTTGTACTATCTAAATAGATAAAGGTTTTCATTACAATCATATTGTTTGTGTATAACTAGTTGTTGGAAAATATTGGGTGTTTATAAAACTACAACCCACATAATGTTTTAAAACCCATGAAACAAATAACAACCATGAGAATTAGAAACCCATCACCTCAATTCAATCAGTTTTACATCTCCCCCACCTGCAATTCCACCCATACTCTCCAACCTTTCTCTTTCAATTTGCAAAATGAAAAAATTGACAACACAAAGTGTTATTAGTTGTTGGAAAATACCAGGTGTTTATAAAATAGTGTCGTTCATTACATTCCTACGATCTAAATAACAAAATATTTTCAAGACATTCATACAATTTTGTAAAATTCTATGATGCAAAAAAGCACTGGGTTTTACAAAACCTACAACCCACAGAATGAAACAAGTAACAACCCAAAGAATTAGAAACCCCTCACCTCAATTTGGTTAGTTTTGTGTCTCCCCCAAGTGCAACTCCGCCCCCTACTCTCCAACCTTTCACTTTTAGCCTACAGAATGAAAAAATTGACAACACAAAATGTTATTGGTTGTGGGAAAACACTGGGTGTTTATAAGACGATGCTTTTCATTACATTCCTATGGTCTAAATAACAAAGTATTTTCAAGACATGCATACTATTTTCTAAAATTTCAGGTTACAAAACAACACTAAGTTTTATAAAACCTCCAACCCACAAAATGAAACAAGCAACAACCCAAAGAATTAGAAACCCCTCACCTCAATTTGATCGGTTTTCCATCTCCCCCACCTGTAACTCCTCCCCCTGCTCTCCAACCTTTCACTTTCAACCTGCAAAATGAAAAAACTAACAACACAGAGTGTTATTAGTTGTTGGAAAACATTGGTGTTTATAAAATGGTGTCTTTCGTTACATTCCTACAGTCTAAATAACAAAATCTTTTCAAGACATTCATACAGTTTTGTAAAATTTCAAGTTGGAAAACAATACTAGGTTTTATGAAACCTACAACCCACAAAATGAAACAAGTAACAACCCAATGAATTAGAAACCCCTCACCTCAATTTGGTCAGTTTTGTGTCTCCCCCACCTGTAACTCCACCCCCTGCTCTCCAACCTTTCACTTTCAACCTATAAAATGAAAAAATAGACAACATAATGGGACTCTCAACACAGAGTGTATTCAAAAATGAATAGTTATTAACATTTAAAATGCCTAACTTAGTGACGCCATCCTTGAGACTATGGATAGCTTCTCCCACAAGACACCACACACAAGTTGGGACAAAGGGTGGGAAAAGAAAGTTGATGGCATCGTTATGGGATCCCTTTCATCGCCCTAAAGTTTCCCCCCATTTGTTGGCTTCGTCACCTTTATCCCGTAGGCCCTACACTACACCATCCCATCATGTTATGTATGTTTCTATGTATGTTTTTATGTATATTTTTATGTTATTTTGTATGTTACATGCCTATGTGCAGTGTGTTTTGTCGAGAGACTAGCTACTATATATTATTTTATCTTTGTTCGTTGTCTCTCGTATATGCTTAGCTTCCTATATAAATTGGTTGAAGCCAGTTTTGTTATGCAATCCCAAAGGGAGTCCAACTCTATAGAACTGTAAGAAGCAGTAGTCTCAAGATGTATTGGTGTTTAAGTGTAAGGATTATGCAAGGGTAGTATGTTTTTCAATGAGTAGAAGCTCAAGCAACTATTAGAATGTAAGTTGTAATGATGTTTATCAAGGAGCCACAACTCTAGAGATATCTCAAGAAACTTTGTAATGATGTTTGAGTAGCAGCTCAACCTTTGTAGTGTTTGTCTATGAATGAGTAGCAGCTTAGAAAGGTTGTGTAATGTTTTTATGTGATCAATAAATAATTTCATATCAGTTTTTGTTTCTCTATTTTTCTCCTACCATTGCATTCCAACAAGACAGTGATCAGGATTAGTATCAGTGATCTGGTGATTGAGGAGATTGGAGTAGAGACTCTTGCATTATCCTTTTTTTTATTTATAAATATAATGTAACTGATATTTTCCCTTTCTCTATGTATCTTGTTTTATAAGAAGACTTGAATGTTTCTATGTCAATCTAAACAGCAGACACACTGCATCATTTGTTAAAAAAACTGAAAAAATCAATTATTTTAATACATGTTTAATATAATTTAAAGTAAGGATCAAATTTCCTTTTTTCACACATTCTAGATCTATTTGAAGATTTCTTTCCATGAAAGATAAATTACTGAATTTTAGTTTCAAAGAAAATGGAAAGTTCAACTCCATTCATTGTAATTCTTGGTCATCTTACTGCTTACACTCTTTGCAAAAGCTAACTTTCATATAAAATCACTACGAAACTACTTTAATATCATAATATTTTGTCAATGGGTCCTTGGTCTACTAATGAAGTTGAAAGGTTCTAAATCAGCCCACCAAGGATCAAGTCTTGCTGAGTGCAAAGGTTCCAACACCAAAAAAGGGATAGGGTCGGGATCGTGCCCCAGGCAAATTTGACAAAATGGATATCCATCAGTCAAAGGTTCAACTCAAAAAGGCTTCAACCCAAAAAGAATTTGTAAATAACCTCCATCAAAAAAATAATAATATATCATAAATTTTATATTTGGAGACTAAATTTCTTTGGTCCACTATAAGAAACTACTTGTAAACTTCGCATTCTACTGTAGAGCCCTATCTTTGTAGAAATTCATTTTAGTATGTGTTAAAAGCCAAGATTAGATTCCCTTTTCGTCCGCATTCTAATATTATCTTTCAAGAACACGGGAAGTTCACCACCGTTCATTGCAATTCTGTCATCTTGAGTATTTGCAAAAGTTGACTTTAATATAAAATCACTGCAATTCCGTCACCTTGAGTATTTGCAGAAAGTTGACTTTAATATAAAATCACTGCAATTCCGTCACCTTGAGTATATGCTAAAGTTGACTTTAATATAAAATCACTGCAATTTCGTCACCTTGAGTATATGCCAATTGGCTTTAATATAAAACTACTTTAAAATCATAAAGTTGGTATTTCTGAACTAAATTTATTTTGCCCACTATACTAAACTATTTATAAACTTCAGATTGTATTTCGCAGCTACTTCTGTTCTTGCCCAGTCAACCATGCAGGCTGCTATTTACTTCCACACACCTTTTCATTCTTTGACATCTTCCTGTTGTGATTGAGTGGCCGATTTTGTTAAACAGAAAATGTTATTGCCAGAACAAATGCATTGCAGAGTTGTGGTTCGCTTTCTAATTTGTCTATGTTTGGTGGGCTTTACTTTTGCAAAATGTGTTCCTGAAAAGTGTGGTTCGATGAATGTGAGCTACCCTTTTTGGATTAACAATTCTTCATGTGGAAACCCTGATTTTCAGATCATATGCAAGGAGGATTCTATGGGGATGCCCTCTCCATACCTTTCTGCCTTTCTAGGTAATTATAGTGATGATAAGATTTCTGGTGGTCACTATTTCAAGATTATGGAGATCGATTATATGGGTCACCTCATCATAGATTCTTATTTTATCTATGAATATGCGTGTGATCCAAACACTCAGGCGAGAGAGTACTTTGAGCTAGATATAGATGGGCCTTTCACTATTTCAAGGTCCAATAGGTTGGTTGTTATGGGCTGCTCAACATTCGGTACCTACAGTTATTCGGATATGGTAGAGGCAAAATGTGTATCGAAGTGTGACTCTAAAAGCGATCAACCATACTGCCAATATGGCTGTTGTGAAATTAGCCTTCCAGATAATTGGCCGTGGATAAATTTCACGGCCGGTGTTCTTCCTAAGTCCAACGATAATACTCGAACGTGTGGCTTCTCCACCGTAATGGATCCCTCCACCTTCACCATCGGAGACAATGAAACAATATCCCTCTGGGGACAAGGCTGGAATGTCTCTTACGGTATCCGCCTTAACTGGGGTATCGGGCTTCAGAATTGTTCCATGGCTAAACATACGGTCAATTATTCTTGCTCCATCAACGTAGATTGCATTGACTCTCCTTCATGGAAGGGGCATGTTTGCAAATGTCATCCTGGGTATGAAGGAAACGGTTACACTAATGGCACAGATTGCACAGGTATTATTTCCATACTTTTCTTAATTAGATCTATTGTTACCCTTGTTTTTATGCGGTTGTCTAAGTGTATTTTCATTTTAAACTTGAAGAGCTGAAGTGTTTCTCTGAAAATTTTTAATCATATCAAAATAAGCTAAACAATCACATAAACACCTGCACTTAATATCATGTATTCTCTTTTCTAATTATTGCTTTTTAAAATCTCAAAGATCCTAACATCGAGGATGATGAATTTTCAGATATAAACGAATGCAGAAACAAATCGTCCAATAGGTGTGTTGGAGGAGAGGAAGGGGGAATATGCCATAATTTGGCAGGTTCCTACAACTGTTCATGTGCTAAAGGATATGTGGGAAATGGCTTTAATAATGGGACAGGATGCAAGTCCACAAGTACAAATCGTGTTGTCCTTCCTGCAATTACAGGTTAGGAGTTTTTTTACTTTTAATTTTTTATTATTAATCAATTTATAAATATTATGTTTATACGAGCATCAATATTAAGTAATATACAAGTTTTTTCTAGTACAACAATAAGACTAATATTAGTTTCTTTCAAGCAATCACAATAGAAATCATTTATGGAAGATCAAGAATCACAACTTATAATTTCACTTATTTAAAAATCCCTTTTAAACTAGAAGCCAACTATGAAATACAAAGAGTCACAGCTTAGAATTTCTTATTAAATGTCTTTTTGAGATTTGAAGTTAATTCTCCACAATGGAAACTCAATAATTTAATCAATTAAGATCAATCTTGAGATGGTTAGAAAATAATTTTAACATATTGTTAATTGTTTACCTTAAAGATATTAGAAAACTATAATTTTTTGTTTTAATTTTTTTTATTGATGGTCATTTACCAATGTTATATTCATATGAACATGAATGTAAGCTCTTATAAATATGACAATGAGACTAATATCAATTTCTTTTGATCTGATAAAATAAACAGGATCAATCTCTTCATTTGTGTTTATCTCTTTAGTAGCAAGTCTTTTAGTTTGGTGGCTAAAGAAACGACACTTGAAACTTGTGGAGGCCAAGTACTACCAACAATTGCAACAACACATAGCTTCTACAGCGGGGAGAGAAAGCATAAGAATGTTTTCTACCAAAGAATTAGCAAGAGCTTCTAATAATTATTCAAATGAAATGGTATTGGGCAGTGGTGGCTTTGGAACTGTCTTCAAAGGAATTTTATTAGATGGGTCCCTTGTGGCCATTAAAAAGTCCAAGCAAGCTCTAAATGTAGAGGATGACCATGAATTTATCAATGAAGTTACAATTCTCTCCCAAATAAATCACAGAAACATAGTGAAATTGTTAGGGTGTTGCATCCAAACTAAATTCCCATTGTTGGTTTCTGAATTTGTTCCAAATGGAACACTATTTGAACATTTACACTGCAAAGAGGGGTTTCTACCTTGGGCGTCACGCCTACAGATTGCAATTGAGACAGGGGAGGCTTTGGCATACCTACATTCTGAAGCATCTCAACCCATTTTCCATCGAGATGTAAAATCCTCTAATATTCTTTTGAATGAGAGATTCTCTCCCAAAGTTGCAGACTTTGGGATTTCTCGTCTCATCTCTACTTCAAACAACACACATCTCACCACTAATGTAATGGGCACAAGGGGTTACTTAGATCCTAAGTACTTCCAAACATATCAACTCACTGAGAAAAGTGATGTACATAGTTTTGGTGTAGTCCTAGTTGAGTTTTTAACAACTTTGAAACCCATCTCTGTAGAAAGGGCTAGCAATGAGTGGAGTTTATCTAGTCTTTTCCTATCTAGACTCAATCAGAATCGTCTCACAGAAATCTTAGATATAAAAGTTTTGGAGGAGGAAAACCTGCAAGAGATGGAAGATATGGCAAGGATTGCAAGAGAATGCCTTCATTTAGAAAGGAGGAAGAGACCGTCAATGAAAGAGGTGGTGGAGGAACTCATTTGGTTAAGAGGTGGCACAAGAAAGAAAAGTTTTTATGACAGTGTAAAGTGTGAGGAGGAAATATTTGAGCAAAGAATAATTTCTAGAGAAGCATTAGAAAGGTCACAGAAATTCAGGAGTTACACTTTTCCATCTATAGCTGAGAGTACGTCAGAGGAACAATTCACTGCATTGATTCAGATGTCAGACCGAGTTGGATCATTGAGAAAAGGAAATCATAAGGTTTCATCTTCAGATAAAAAATATTAAATTAGTATATTGTTCATTATGTCTTGTAAAATTTTGAAAAGTTTTTATGATGCTTTCCTTCTAGATATTTTTTTTGTATGACGACAATCTTATTCATTTCTATGAAAAAACTTTGGTATAATTTTTTTTCTTTATTTTAAGAAATTATTTATGATACTATAATTTATGATGTATAATTATAAAGGTTCACATTTATGATTTTTAAACATTCAATTAACAAGTATATTTTGTTCTATTGATGAAAGAGGAAGATTAGTAGGGGTTGTAATAGAATACGTATCAAACACTTTGAGATTGAATGGTTTCAATATTTTTCTTTGAATAGAATAGAAAGCATATTCAAAATAAAATATGTTAGTTATTCATAATGTAAAACTTTGGTCTTCTAAATATTTTTATCAATTGGTTTTTTTCTTTGTTAATTTCGTATGTTTTAAAAGTTCCATAATTTACATCTTCTTTTTAGTTTAGATGACCAACCTAAAGATACCAAGAAATGAATTCAACTTTATATTTCTCGTAGGTAGGTAGACAAAAGGTTGAAAAATGAAGTATCTTTATTGTTCCAATTGTAATGTACATATCTTTCTAAGGTGGGTGTCAATTAGTTATTTTCAAAAGAGATTTTTCATTTACAACTTAGTTAACTTATATCAATTTGTTGAGTTTGGATGAGCAAGTTGAAGGTAATATGAAAGCAATTTTAATTTTGGAAGCTTAGATGAGAAATTTGAAGTCAACATGAAACCAACTTTAATTTCATAGAAGAAAAGTAAATATAATACATGACAATAAAGTTAACATTAGTAACTAATTTGTGTTCATATTTTCACATACTACATGAAAGTGGGAACCATTGAGGAGTCTATTTCTAATGTTAAGGGAATGTGGTATAGTCCCTCTTCTATATTGTTGGTCTACAACACAAAAACTTACTAGTTAGTATACTCTCACTCAAAATATCTTATGTTTTATATAAATTTGATTTTGACAACCCATTAAATGTCTAGTTTTGAATTATTAATACATCTAACTACTAATTTATTTTTCCATATAATTGCAAGCCTTTGTGACAAACAATTTATTGTCTCTTAACTAGGTTTACTAAATATTATATGTCCTTCAATCATTATTGTCCTTCATTCTTGATTGATTTTCCCTTATATGATAATGAAATGTAATCTAAAATTATATGACTATTTTTTATGTGAGTAATAAAGGAATACAAGAAAAATACACTACACTAAGTAGTGAGAAAACATAGATCCTTCCAAGGCTTTGATATGAATTTCTACACTTAGCTCTAATACATCAATGGTAGGATTAGGTGTTTCTTACACCTTCCAAATCCTAACACATGAATTTATTTTTTATCTTAATTTATTAATTATCTTGTCCTAATTAGGAAAATGGGGCATCCCAATTTGAGGTGGCATTTTTGGCCACATGTCAACTATCTTGGAATATTTATAATAAAGTGTAAGAGAATATATTGTTATCATGATGTGTAAGAACATATTATAACATTGTAAGTAAGGTGTGTAATAGTACCATCCAATTTTTTTTATGGTCTTCAATATGCTGACTTGATCTAGTTTTTCATCATCATCATCTTCAAGTTGTGCATTATCATGGGTTACACCATTACCATCTTCACTTTCATCCCTCCTTCTTGGTTCATGTCCTCTTCTTCACTTTTCTTGGATTGCATTAATATTCCTTTGCAAACCCCTAAATCCTTCTTTTGATTATCATTTTTCCATCATGCTTTATTCATGGATAGATCTTATATTTCTCCTCTTACATTCTCTATGAAACTTCTTAGTGCAAAGTTACCTTAGACTAGCGATTCTTATTTTACCTCAAGCAAATAACCTCAAGGTCTTGATGAAAAATACCTCAACCTTTAGAGATATGTTTGCACACTCATGAACAACTTTCTCTAATACCACATGGTAATGGTTAGCTAAAACTACACATAACACATATTTCACAAATACAAATATGGATTCCTTTATTAAAAATATTAATCATTACATAACAAAAATAAGAAATGAAACATGAAATAGGCTACAACACATCATGAATTCATTCCCCATTCTTTTGGAGCCTTCTACCACTTTGTAGCTTCCAAAATTGAATATGTTTTCTACCTTCCCTCTTTTCTCACGACCTACCACTTTCCCCCCTTTCCACTTCCTTGGAAATGAAAAAAAAAGCCTTAAATGGGTTTTGGCACCTCAAGGTATGTTTTAATTTTTTTAACTTCCCTCCTAAAAATAGTACAACTTTGAGGAGTTTAAATTTTCATATGGGTGCCCATTTGAGTCCACCATTTTTTAAATTTAAGTACTCTTGAAGTGCTCTATATGCTATAAATATCATTTTTACACCTATTTTTGGGCCCTCAAAATGTAATTTGAAGCCTATGAAATGAATATTAATGAATTTTACAAGACTTCCAAATCTTAAATCTTTAATATTTTCCCACCTAGGCCTAATCTTGGCTTGAAACTTACCCATAATGTGTACTTTAATTCTAGAGCTTTAGGTAAATTTTTTAGATCCCTATATGCTCAAATGGAAATTTATTGAATGTAAATACATCACTAATTTATGTAGATTTTAGGGATTTCTAAAGGAAATAAGCTTCATTGATATTTTCCAAATGAAAAATAAATTAAAATAGAATTTTTTTTTTGTTGATACAAGATTGCACTTACACATTTGGATGCTCTTGCATTAGAAACTGATGTAGGAGCATCCAGTGGTGTAAGGGAAATATTGCATCACCAAAAATATTGTAATATTTTCATTTTGTTTGTAGTTTCCTTAGTTGTTTTGGGGCCCATGGCCACTCATACAATCTTTGGGATAGTTAGAAGTTTGAAATAGCCAAAAATAGTCACCTACTATTTTTAATAAGTCGGCCTATTTAGGTTCCTGTAGACATGAAAATTGACCCCAAGGAGTGAAATTGGAAAATAAGATTTTGGGTGAAAGAATCATCTCAAAATCCTATCCCTTTTGGAAGATATTAAATTTTCATCCCAAAGAATTTATCCAATGAAGTTTAAAACTAAAAATTGAGGCCCTTCGAAGCCTCAAAACAAGATGCAAAATCTTTGATAAACAAAATTATAGAAAGAAACACTTGCTTTATATTATCTTGGTGAAGTGAAATTACAATAGTCAAAAATAACATACAATAGCCACTTCAGCCTTCTCATTATAGAAATTTGCAAGCCAAAAACCATGATCTACACTACTCGAGCTCCCTTTTGTAACATGTGTTCTCCCTCTTTATCCAAGAAGTGTAACTGCCTTCGAATATTCTAGAAGGTGTAACCCCACTTTGGAACCAAAAATTCCACCATCTATTTCCTACTCTAGAATATTTTAATTTTATATTTTATATTTATATATTTACAACTTCTCAAGGTTGTAATTTTTGATTCAATCATCAGATTTTCAATTGTAATATATCATTGAAAAGCTTGTGAAGAGATCTACAATTTTTTTGCCAAATCTATAAGATTAGAGATTTTGCACCCTATTTCGAGGCTTTGAAGGGCCTCAATTTTTAGTTTTAAACATCATTGGAGAAATTCCTCATGATGAAAATTTAATATCTTTCAAACGATATAAGATTTTGAGATGATTCTTTCACCAAAAATTTTATTTTCTAATTTCACTCCTTGGGGTCAATTTTTGCATCCATAGGAACCCAAATAAGCCATTTTACTAAAAATAGCAAGTGACTATTTTTGGTTGTTTCAAACTTCTAACTATCCCAAAGATTGCATGAGTCGCCAAGGGCCCCAAAACAACTAAGGAAACTACAAACAAATTAAAAATACAATATTTTTGGGTGATGCAAGATTTTCCTTTCACCACTAGGTGCTCCTACATCAGATAGACATGGTAAGCTGGAAAAAAGTGACTTATTTTCCAAACAAGGGCAACTCTATTTTTAATTTAGATTTGATGACAATTTTGAAATTTTGTAAGTTTGATTTTCATGTTATGATGTTTGGTGTAGGTATTCTTAAGACAATAAGTGATACATGCAGAAGACAAAGTAGGCCAAAAATTGACTCCAAGGTGATAAGATACTTTATGCAAGCCTTCTTCCACAAGGCTCACTAATAGTGTCACTAGTTTATCACAAAGAAGACACGCCAGACAAGTACAACCTAGCTAGTATTAAATTAATGTCTCCTCATAGTAGGCTTACCTCACCCTTTCAAGTGATGTTAAATATAAATCTAAGGAGTGGGTGAATAGGTTATACCAAGTTCATCTACCACCTTGATACCCCTGGCCTTGAAAGAGTGTGAACTCTAGCAACTTGGCACCTTACACATCAACCATAGACTGGATGTAGTAACTTCTGGTGACAATGCTATCATGATGCACTACTATGACTTGATGTGATGTCCAATTGGTCTTAAGGATTTTAAAATATAATGGCTCATAGTGACTCAGTGAACACTAGTGGTATAATGTCAAATGTGAGACACAAAATCCTCTATTCAACCCCTATGTGATATATACACCCACATCTGAATTGACACATGTGGTATACATCATTGGATAATGCTACTAACTTTTTCCTTTGCACATTTTATATAGCCCACATGAACACATGTTGGAGGTTGTCCCAAGGGTGATGAAATCCCAAGATAGGCCCCCTCTACTAAAATAAAAATTGGGAAGGCTTAACTGTCTCGATATTTCTCGTAACCCAAGATCATCTAATGATGCAAGGGAAGAGGATACATATACAAGACACCTTCAGTGACTCAAACAATAAATGTAGATCGAATGTGTTTCTTGTCACTCAAGATCGTTTAATGATGCAAGGGGAGAGAATACATACCCTTCGACCTACCAAGCACAAGTTTGTTTACGAAAGTAAATATTTGCCAATCTAACAAAATGAAAACATAAATATTTGGTTGATGATTCTTTAAGGCTACAAAGAAAGTGTTAGCAATTTGATATCAATTCTTTGATCATTCGACCTACAACACAAATTATATTAGTAATAGATATAAATTTTTCCTTCACCCTATGTTATGCTACACAATTATATTAGATAAAAATCAACCAACAGATAGTAACCAAGTTAGGGTTAGGGTTAGAAAAGGATCCAAAATCCAAAAAGATTGAATGAAAAAAAAATAGCAAAAAGGAAAAAGAGGCTCCATTACCTACAATAGTTACCTTCCTTTGATATAGCCATGGTTACATGTTTGAAAAAGCAACCTTTAGATGAGATAGTTGTGGCTTGATTTCATGCAAGAGTGGATCTACTTCTCAATTGTGGACCTGTAACCTATCTGACAAAGGAAAACTCTTGTTAAAACATTAAAAATAGAATAACAAGGGTGATCACTTGATGTAATACCAACCTTTTTTACATGAAAGGGTGGTCCTCTATTGAAGCATCCATGGTTCATTTGAGTAATAGTGACCCTGTTCTGAAACAAGCATGACCCTATAACCTACAAAACTCAAGACCCTGTTACAAATCCAAAAAACTAAGAAAGAAGTTGTAGCCTGATTAGCAATAGCAGCCCTGATCGGAGGCAACTGCATCCAGATTCCCAAACAAAATTGATTATGTGCACAACCACAACCCCTATTTCTAACATTTGCATTCCAAAAACTTACAAAACACTCAAACTCACAAGAATTGTTAAATTTAGGGATGTGTGTCCCATCAAATGTGCTAATAAATGTAAGGGGTAAAAGTGGAAATGAGTAAACAATCAAGAATTCAATCAAAGAACCCAAAACAAGAGATAAAACCCACTTACAAATGAGATAGAATTGTTAAATCAAGTCATGAATTCAAACACAAGGGTTAGCACAAATAAAACCAAATTAATTAAAAACAAGAACAATCTTACCATCCCATTGTTGGAGAACATTGTGTTGTATGATGTTAGATTTCTCAACACTTAAGCCTCCATGATTTCTTAGAAAAATCTTAATGAATGTGATGACCTAGATGCTATGAATAAAAGCTCTCAAACACTCCCAAAAATGTTCAAAACTCAAATTTACAAGGCTTAGCTCCTCAAATTATAGGTGACAAATGTGAAGAATGAGGTTGATTATATAGATTTTCATAATTGAATGAAGGGTTGAGATTTAGTTTCAATTCCCACAAAGAAGGGTCAAGATTACATCTTAACATATCAAAGAGTTGTAAATTAATATTTCATGATTTCATAAATAACATTTTGGAAGACTATGCTAACGAAATTTTGATTAAGTTTGCAACATATCAAGATCATGTCAAATATTTGAAAGAATCCATAAGTATAACATGAGATTGAATTTGAAAAAATGTATCTTTGGTGTGGATAGTGGAAATTTTTTGCCACCTCCTAAGAATATTTCACAATTGTGTAGATTACAAGGAAATATTCAAGCTATTTGTCATTTTTTTATATCTTTGGCAGATCAGACTCTTCCCTTCACTCAACTGAGGTTAAGAAATATTTGAAATTTAAATGGAATGAAGATTGTCACAAAGAATTTGAACATTTGAAACAATATCTATCCAATCCTCCTATTTTACAACTAGAGGTACTAGGAAAAACTTTTATCCTCTACATATCAACTTCAGCCCATGCCCTTGTGATGCTATTAGCACAACAATATTTGAATGGTAAAGAGAATCATGTGTATTAAATTAGTTGAGCATTAATTGATTATGATTTACTTGTTACACAACTATAGAAAAACATTTTTTGGCTCCCATGTTTTCTACCAATAAGTTGAGACATTATTTATTAAAATCAAAGTGTAATTCATCACAAAATTTAATCCTCTAAAACACCTTTTTGCTAAAAATTACTTATCAAGATACCTACCTAAATGGGCTATGTTGTTGACTGATTTTGACCTTAAGTTGCTTTCTTTAGGCTCCTTCACCATTAGCATTACCAAAGAAAGATTCATTTCCTAATGAAAGTGTGTCAAAAATTGATGATGATGAAACATGGGATTTGTACTTCGATTGCTCTAATTGTTGAAGTGGCTCTAGTGTTGGAGTTATATTAATACCACCCTCGAGAAAACCAATTCCCTTATCTTCTACTATCTATTTTTTTGTGTACAAACAACATTGCAGAGTATGAGGCTATTATCACAAGAATACGTGAGGCCTTGTCCTTAGGTGTTTATTACATTCATAAATTTAAAGACTCTCAATTGATCATAAAAAATTAATGGGACCTATCAAGAAAGACATGACAAGTTATCTAAGTATAGAGATATCACAATAACAATGTTGGAGTGTTTCACATCATACACTATTGACAATATTTTGTGAAAGGATAATCAACATGTAGATGCAATGGAAAGTACTGCTTCCCTTGTATCTCTTGATAATACTTCCTTAGAATTCACATTTGTTATCCACACTCTCATAGGACCATCCATAAATGAAAACACAAAAGAGATATTAGTCATGAATGTTGAAATTTCCAATGAGTGTTATGCATTGATATTTAATTATTTAAAAGACATCATCTTTCATGAACCAACTACTAAAAACACTATGGCTCATATACGAAAAACTCATAGCTCATTATGTAATCCTAGCGAATGCATTGTATAGGTGATCCTTCAATGGTCTTCTCCTTAAATGCCTTAAAAGGTCTAGAATCCCTGTGGCCCTTGAGGAAGCTCACATGGGTGATTGTGGGAGCATTTTGGAGGATGATATCTAGTTCAAAGGTTAATCTATGTTGTTTATTATTGGAAAAACATGGAACAATATTTTGATCATGTTAAGAAGTGTCACAAATATCAAGAACATAATAATTTGATTTATTATCCTACTTCCTAACTTTGTGCTCAAGTTGTTATCTGGCCACTTTCAATTTGGGGTTTGGATCTGATTGGAAAGATATCCCCTCCCTCATCCTCAGGACATACATTCATAATCACTACTATAGAATATTTCACAAAGTGGGTAGAGGCAATGCCTCTTTGTTCCATGACTGCTAATGTAATCTATTATTGTATCTTACAAAATATTATGGCATGATTTGGTCTTCCTTTAGCTCTATTTATAAATAATGGAGCACCATTTAATAATAGGGAAGTTTAAAAAATCTCAAAAAAAATTCACATTCAACATCATTTTTCTACACCATATTATCCACAATCCAATAGTCAAGTAGAAAAAATGAACAAAATGATCGAACAAATATTGCATAAAATAGTTAGTAAACATAAAAAGGATTGGCATACTCAACTGTCACACAAGTGTTCTCTCATCTACAAGAAACACACCATATAGATTTTTTATGGAGAGGATTCAATAATTCCATAAGAGTTATAAATTCCTTCTTTGTGAGTTTCTCTTAGTGGCATTATTGATAGTAACACTTATAGGGAACAATGTTTGCAATAACTTGAAATGCTTGATGAATAGTGCATAAACATTCTCAAGCATATTCAAGCCTATTCTTAAAACATGTAGTGCAAGTGAAATGAGAATTTCATTCCTCATTCGTTCAATAAAGGGGAGTTAGTGTTGAATGAGAATCAATGCAATGTCAATATGACTATAGATGAAGAATGAGGTTGATTATATAGATTTTCTTCTCTCATTTGTATCATTATGTGGACTTCACACATGTCCTCACACTTTTTTGACGTGATCTATTGTGTGTCACACATTTTAAAGGGTGGTCAAATGTTCATTCCTACCTTTGTACCTCTTATCCCTTTATATTTTATAAACTCTCATTTTTATGATAGGCATTCTTGTTTGTACTTATTCTAAACTTGTGGAAGTTTATCTTTAATATTTCATTAAGATCTTGGCTACTCCAAAAAATAGCATAAGAAAAGGGACTTGACTTTGCACAAGAATATGTCATTGTACTGAAAAAAATTGTATACATTTACAATTTGACACTTAGTTTGGACCTATTTTAGTGACCCTTACATTTATGAATTTTCAACAGTTCCTAAATGGGCCCTAATTCCCTCTATTATGCATTCTAAGGCCTATTTTATCATTTTCCAACACTAAAACAAGCATTAAACAAATGTAACCTATCATTAATCTACCCCTGATCAAGTGTGTATTAGAAACTTGGGCTAGGACCCATTCACCTATGGGCAAATGGGTCCCCCTTGTTATTCGGGAACCAAATTTTAAAGGATTGTTGGTGGTATTTTAACATTCAAATTTCAAATGGTATGTGTTGGCTATCAAGATTTAATTATTGAGAAATTATAAAAATTCTTATAAACACTTAATTCTTTTCATCAATTCAAAAAAGTCACAAGAGAGAACATTCAACCAAGCAAAATTCAGTCTTAGAGCAACATTACTTGACATTGTAGGTCTTCAAGCCCATTTTCAATTTGATCAAGTTTTATCACATGATTGAAGGTTGATGCCTATAGAAGAACATGATGGATTCTAGTATTGGGAGATGCATTTGGCCACTTCCATCTACCTAATGACTCATTTCCTAGTGTTCTCATCTTCAAGTTTCATTCTATTTGTAGTCTAAAGCAAGGTATCATTTCATTTTTAGATTTACTTAGGGTGTTTTGACTTCTCCCTAATTGAATCTTAGAATTGTCATATAGGAACCATACTCTAACACACTTGAGTAGGGTTTCTTTGCATTTAGCTCATAACAACCTTAGATGCATATAAGGTTAGGGTCACACACACTATCTTTTATCATATCTTTGTAAATTTTTTAAGGTTTAATTATCAAAATAGGGGTTTGACTAAGGCAAACCCCTATATAGACATCCAAACAATTTATTTTGTAGATTTATCATAGGTTCATATATGAAGACAAATATTTACAAGTACAAGAACGAAGAGTAGATAGAGGCCTACAGGATCAAACTTTGAATTTTTTAAAAATCCTACAAAGACCCATTTTCCCAAGGATGACTGAGTCCTTGTATGCACAACAAAAACTAATTTTATAGGCAAGTACACAATCCTCTGCACCTTCCAAAATTGTTAGAACTTGATTGTTTCTATTTATAAATTATCAAATAATTGCATTTATTATGGTAGGTCATATAGCTTAATTAGGGTAATCAATCACAATTATTTTCAAATCATTCCTATCCTCAAAAGAATAAAATTCTAGGTCTAATTGGCTCATCATTGAGGTTGATATTCAATCTATACACCTTGTTAATCTATATCCTAATGAAACATATACAAATAATAAAATACACCTTAGATTTGGTATATTCAATTTAGGGTGTACCCACACTTTTATGTTTCATTTTCGTGAACCTGACATTTGACATCATAGATTTTTGATTTGGTATTCTTTGACACCCTAGATCTAGGGTTTGCATCAATGTATTTTTTGCATTCCTCATTTAGGGTTTCATTTTTTCATTATAAAAATCATAAAAATCCAAAAATATTACATTAATATTGCATCATATGTTGCATTAGGGTGTGTTTCAATCATCTAGATAAGATTTTCATTCCAAAATTACATTCAAAAAATTGTCATTTTCCTCTGACATTGTCATACATTTGCAATTGCATTTCATTGGAAAATTCTAGAAAAAATGTCACTATAAAACTTGTTTGCACTTAGGAACAAAAACCTTAGGCAATCAATTAAACATCTAGATTTTGAATTTTCGGAACCCTACTCAAACACCCAATCACCCAGGGGTGACCTAGTCCTTGTATAGGCATTTAAACAATATTTTTCACACATTTTTGTCATTGCATTTACATTTTTTTTTTTCTAGAAAATATTAGTTTTGAAATCTTGAAATAGTGTTGTTACATGTTAAAGTAATATCATTTTGCTAAAATTCTAGAAAAAAATTGAAAGAATTTTAATTTTTAGTACTTGAAATTTTTTCTAGTTTTATAGAATAATTTATTTCATTTTCTAAATTATTACATAATCTAGATAGAATATTTTTCATTTTGCAAGCATTCAAAACCCTAGTTTGTTACAACACATCACACAAATTGGAAAATCAGAAAATAGTAGAAAAATCACTCATAAACTTGGGCGTGCAAACTAAAAAATAGTTGGTCTCTATTAAACAAACTTTTGAAACTAAAACCTTTGAAAATATCAAAGTAGGACCCAATCACCATTGGGTGGCCCAGTCTTGCAAAATTAATCTCACAACTCATAAATAGATTTTCATTTGTTGTCAATTCAAAACTCTCCAGTCTGATTTCCACATCAGTGGTAGGTCTGTAAACTTTTTTTTAACCTAGGTTAGCTTAAGTGTGCATTGGAAATTAATGCCTAATCTTGGAGAAAGTATAGTCACCTGATAATGTTAGATATCTTTCTACAAGTTCACTATATACCCCTCAATCCCTTTAGTCATGATGACTTTGATATGTTAGATGAATCCCTTGAGGACTTCATCTCACCAAAATCATCCACTACTTGGCTTGTAACATCCCAACCCAACAACAAAAAATCAATATAAATACACCTCAACTTATCATTTACCCACATTCACAACCATCCCAAGTCCAAACCAAAGAAGTACTCATCATAGGACCACCTCAAAACCAATCAAAATCTAAATGTCACATCTTTAATTTTGGAAATCAACTCACTAGCAATAATGTATTGCAACAATTAAGTTACCATATAGTTGCTCATGCATAAAGCACAAGAAACAATAGGAAACCAAGACAAACACAAGCCATTCCTACATCAATACCCCTTCCACAACCCATTTTACCTAATGCACCACATTTACCACTTAGTAGTGGGAGAGAATATGATCTTGTGGAACAACTTCACAATACCCCAACTAAGATCTCCTTGTGGGACTTGATCCAAACATCATCCATCTACCATGGTATGCTTCAAAATTCCTTACAAAAATTTGTGGTTCCTCCTACTGCGCAACCAAACAATGTAGCGACCCTAATTCAAGGATTGAACTCCATCAATGTTGATATTGTTTTTCATCAAAATAAATTACCTCCATTGGAGACACAAAATAAAAATGATGTTTGATGATATTGGCTATTATCAAAAAAGTTGGGATTAGGCACACTCTCATGGAAAATGGTTCAAGATTAAATGTTTGCACTGTGAACCTTTTGGATAGAATTAAAGTAGAAAAGACTAAGATTCAACTAGATTCTTTGTCTATCCATTTTTTTGATAATGTGGGAAAACAGCCACTTGGTGTAATAACATTACCTATAAAAGTAGGTAAAGTTACATTACAAATTCCTATCCATGTTATGCCTCAAAAAAATTCATATAATATTCTAATAGGTAGGCCATGGATTCACAAAATGAAGGGAGTTCCCTCAACGCTTCACCATATAATGAAGTAAACTTACAACAAAAAGGTCTATATAACGAAAGCTTATCCAAAATTGAAAAGTTGTTTACAAACATAAAAGGTAATAAAAAATTACTTTGAGTTCACATTAATACTAACCTCAAAAGTGGAACCCTTGCAACATCAAGATAAAGATGATACATGATTGTTGGAAGGTGATTGAGGTTCCTTAGATTTCACACCTGCCTTCATGGGAGAATATAAAAATGAGCAAACAACAGTAGAAAAAGGAAACGAAGTGGTAGTGATCTCAACACAGTGTACAAGGAAAGAATCTAAACTCACAACTTCAAGAAAAAATGAGGATACAAGTTAAACATCCATGGAAGCCATTCATGGGAAAGGAAATCAATTTTTGAAACAATCTAGATATAATGGAAAAGGATGTGGGGTGAAAGAACAAGGTATTTGAGTTCCTATAGAGCCTAATGTGAAGGACACAATGAGAGTCCTTGGTTATTGTCATTCGAAGAAAAAAAAGCATCAAAAATACCTTCACTCAATGTCAATGTTATCATGAAAGGTTCTCCTAACATAACTCTAAAGTTCAAACATCCTGAATTGATAGATACTATAGGAACTTGTTAGACACATAAGACAACTAAGAGGTGGATTGAATCAGATGTACATTAAAATCATCAAACCCTCATTAATAATTAAATCCTTATTAACTTTTAGATCCTTATTAAGCATCTGCAGAATGTAAACATATGAAACTGAAACAAAGAAAAATATAGGAAGGTGTGTTGATATGTGTGAATTAATTAATTTGAAATGTAGACCTATTTATCTCTATTTCATTAGGAAATGAGATCCACACAAAGAATTTATTTACAACCCTTAGGTGTGTCAATCAATGAAGAAATATATTGATTGACTTATGCTTGACGATGAGGGTTTCAACCTAGATAGCACTTTTGGGAGAAAAAATAAAAATAGTAAATCAACTCAATTATGCCATTCAAACTTGAAACATACAAAGCTCAATATTGACATAAATAGAAAAATTTATGTAGATCTGAGAAGGTCTAAATGATGTGTACCAATCACCAAAAGGAAGTTTCAAGAGGCTTTCTAAGACTCATTCGCCCATGGGAAAATGGCTCTTTTGTCAAGGATTACAAAAACATTTCGAGAGCCTTTGATGTCACTCTATAGCTTTCATTTGATTTGAGTTGCAGTGTCAAAAAGTCATAAATCAAATTTGTAGATGAGTTTTCATGGCTTGACGACAACTTTGACAAATTTTGCAACCTTGAAAACTTTTCCAATCTTTCTCTCCAAAATATCTTCAATCCTTCTTCAACCTAAAATCTACAATAAAAACATAAGAGGGAAAATTTGTATTTTTTTGGTGAATGGGGGTTTTCCTTGGTCAAACCATGTTTGGGTAATTAAAGCTTGAATTGAAATAATGAAAATATGAAAGGAATGATGAATGAACAAGCTATGTTGCAACTCACCAAACCCTTGAATAAACCTTTGTAAATCTGAAATGTTTATCTTGATCTTACATGAAATGGATTCAATATATGTGGATCTTGATGTTTGAAATATGACTTTGAATGCTTGTTTGATATTTGAAACCTACATCACAATGTTAGCTCTGAAAACATGCATGATTCTTAAGACTTTGACATGATTCTTGAGATCTTGAATGCTACAATAATTTTTTGATAAATCTACTCTTGAATGCCCTTGATCACAAACTTTTCTCTTGTGAAATTTCTCTTAAAAACTTCTAGTTGATTTAATAAAATAACCTTGTGTTTATTGGTTTGTATCCTTAATTTCCTAAAAATTAAACATTACAAGCCAACATTAAAATTTGAATTTGGAGATATTAAAATACCACCAAAAAAATAATTTAAATTCACATTCAAAGGCCTAGGGTAGACCCATTCGCCCATTGGCAAATGGGTCTTAGGTCCCTATTCTTGGAACACACATTGCTCAAGGTAAAGTGTTATGTGTTAGCATTAATTATCATCCTATTTCCCCTTCAGATAATGTAATTTATTAGACTTGTATATGTAAAATAGGGCTTACTAATGCATAATTAAGTCCAATTTAATTAAGGGACCCAAACATAGTGTCAAAATGTAAAGGAGTACATTTTTCTACACTACAGAAACATAAACACATTCAACACCATACATAAAAGAACACCAAATTTACATGAAAAATCTAATCAAGGAAAAACCATGGTGAGGATTAGCTCACATATATATTAATATCAACACCGAATACAATTGGATCACTACTAGAAGGGCTCACTACCTAAAAGAGAAAAATGGCTTACTACCAAGGGCTCACTTCCCAAAGGACTCACTCTCTGGAAGAAAGAAGAATAGAAGAAGACTAATATAGAGAGATTCACTATATCTCAAATAAATAGGAAAATCCACCACTATAACTGTGCACCATTCACAACCCTCAACTCACTACCTCCAGCAACTTTAGGTGCACTAAAAATGTAGACACCTTCTACTCACTGTATCTGGTAGCCTTAGGCTTTTAATCTTGCACTTAGATCACTACACTTGATCACATTCACATATTTCACACACCACACAACATCTCCAACAATTATCCTTGCTTATATATCCTCCACAACCTTAAAAATATTCTCCATGTCAGCCACAATAAAATGTATGCACCTCAAATGTGCAACCACTACATAGGTCAGCACCAAACACTTTTGTGATGGAAAGAGATGAAGGAAAACCACACAAAGGGTTAATTCGGCTGAAATCTACACCGACACACTTCACCATGCTTCCAAAAACAACAAACAATATTCGTAATTAGTGCTAGCACCTAAGTCAGCCAAACATGCACTAACACTAACAAGTGTCCATATACATGCCTCTCTAGGTCTAAAAAAAAACATGTGGACCAAAAAGAAACACTTCACAACATCCACACAACCTCCAAGAATATTCCAGCATCATTAGAATATTTTGTAAGACTGCCACAACCACATGAAACTAAGAACACCATCATCTTATGCAACCAACAACACTTCCATAGTACACAACTTATGAATCCAAGCTTGTTGAGCAAATAAACACCACATACTCTAGGGAAAGGTAGGAACATATAATATTGTTGATGGATGTTTTTGCACTTCTCAACACAGAAAAAGCACAAGTACAATGTCTCTCTTGAAAGCTAATTTCTACAACTAAGTTTTAGAAATCACCCCAAGGTCTCTCGGGTGTCAAGTGATGACAATGCTTGGAATAGTTTAATTCGTTGATGTGATTTGTTGGTAATCACAAGGAGGCCTTTATATTTCACTAAGCATGGGGAATTGAGTCCAAAAATCAAGTTTTATAAATTCTAGAAATGAATGAATAGTTGACGCAAGTTCAAAATAGCAAGCTAAAGCTCCTTCTTGCTCATTAGATTTAGCTTTAAAATGATGCTAGAACTTCGTTTTAACTTCATATTTTAAGGAAATGTCAAAAGGAAAAAAGGGTTGGAATTTTCCTAGACCTATAACTAATGATGAACAATAACAATGGAGGATGCTACAGTCGACAGACTTCCCAAAACTGAGTTCCACTTAACCAAGGACAACCCATAGTCTCATGAAACTAGTGCAATCTTCAAAGGGTCATTGCATATTTTTGGATTGTTCATTCACCATTAAAGCATGAATAACAATTGAACTTAAGTGCACCAATAGAAATGAGCTCATACTAACTTTACACAATATTTTATCATCAATAAAAAACAAAAATTATGAGCTAGGAAGACATCAAACACCATAGCATACTTCACCATTAAAGCACAACATGATCTAATAACTAGAAGTAACTTAAAACTTGGAACACCAAATCTAGTATCTACTACTTGGAGATAGAATCATGCACACATGGAGGATAAAACATATGAAACCATCAAAATAATGCTTTTCTCATATATTTTCTATCGCATGCCTTTACGCAACAAATCCTCTCTTTGAAAATGAGAGGATGCTCCTATTTATAGTTTTTTAAAGGGGAAATGAATGGACAAGATTCATTTATAATGAGTGGTCAAGATTCATTTTCACTTAGAGTTTCACCTACCCCCCAATATACTACAATATGAAAATAGACTTTTGTCTTTTTCCCTATTTCATCTTCTAGTCTATTTTGTCTTGTAGCTATTTCCAGCTTTTGCAACTATTTCAACAAGTATTCATCATCTATGATAGGATTTCTAGCCTCTTTCTACGTTGTTGCATACTCCAAAAACATGCCAATCATGGCTATGAGTCTCTTTTCTTCAATGAGCTCAAATTTGAGGATCTGAAAGGCTATCTTCTTGAATCTATTAGTGATTTACTCCTAGTGCTTGGTACAATTTGGTGTAGCCTTTATAACCTACTCTGATTAAGTGAAATCCCTTGCAACAAAATCCATGAGATTTGATGACAATGTATCTCCAACCCCTTGTTCCATCTTCTTATGAAATAATGGCTTGATTTTCTCTGGGTCTAACTCCAAAGTGGGCATTTCATAGTTTTTCATCATCTTCAAATAATCTCCACTATCTGTCTGATGCTCTGCGACCCATTCATGATCAAGCTCCAATTTGTACAAGGCCTTTTCCAAAATTTCCTTTCTATTTAATCAAGATTCATCTGCAATGCATTGACCAACCAACGATCTTCTTTTGGAGGCCCCAACTCCTTTTCCCAGTTTTTCCAGAAGAGTTTGAGGATGCTCTCAAGCATAGGATAGGTGATCCTATATAGCTCGAGGAACTCTTTGCAGGTGTTTATCATTTATTCCATCTCCTTCTACAAACTCTAGAATTTATTGAACACCGTAGAAGCATGATGAATTCCCATGCCACCAGTGTATAACACCCTATTGAACCAATTTGTAGTAGACTTGGTCTAGTTCTTCATCTTTTCCATCTTGTTTATTTCTCCCTTTGATAGGAGGTCAAGCACTGAGGATTTTGCAGGAGCCTCTTCTTCTGTGGACATCCATTGTTGGATATAGGCAATGAGATCTACCACTTGTGCCTTCAAATCTTCCTTCATGGACTGATCTTTATTCATTTGTTGTATAATGGTGGTCAATGACCCCTAAAGATCATCCATCTTCTACTCACAAGTCATCGGGCCCAAATCAATAGTATATATATCGCATCCCTGAACCTAGATGGTGCTCGCATCCTTGTTTGTTGATGGAGTGGCAATTTGCAATGTTCAAGACCCAGAAGTATCAATCGTGATGTGTGATCTAACTTTAGGATTCTTCTCCTTATGGGTACATATCTGAGCTCTGGTCAGTATTGCCTCCAGTCAAACCTTAGGATCATTAACCATTGGACCCTTCTTCTTCAATTTTTGTTCTAGCTAGGTGGGGACCTTGGTTTGATGTTTTGGTGATTCATGATCACATTCCTCTTCCTTCTCCTTCTAATGCAGATCCTCTTCATCACTAGTAGCCCCCTCATCATCTTTTTCTTCTTTAGTGAAGCTTTCCTCTTACATGGATTTCCCTTTGTTAGCCTCAACAATTACTTCATCTCATGTAGGCTTGTCTTCCCTTGACACTGTCTCTTTATCTTCCTCTTGCTCTATCTCAATATTTTGTTCAGGCTCAATGATTTTCTCCTTTATCTTATCTTCTTTATCTTTTTCTTCTTCCCTTTCTAGAGGTATTTCCTCTTGCATTAGGCCCTTATCTTGGCCAATCCATGGAGGCTCTTCAATTATTTCTTCATCCAAATTTATTTCCATTTTTTTTTCTTTGGAGCGATGCTCCTCTAAGTGTGGCTCTTCATCCTTATGCTTTTGGGGAAGTTCTTCATCTGGCTCTTGGTCTAATGTCTCGACTTCATTGTGCTCATCAAGACCCTCAACATCTTCTTCCTTAGAAGTTTGTGGCCCCTCTTCATCAGAAGCCACCTTGTCTAAATTTTGTATTTAATCCTCCCTCTGAATGTTCAAAATAATCATCTCGGTCAGAATCCTTGGGATCATTAGCTATGTCATCAACTTCTTTTTGTTTCTCTATGTTAAGTCTCTCCATTTCTTCTGAGATCTACATTGTGGTCTCCATTTTTGGTGGCTTGGTTTGTGACAGGGCAAGAGGCAAAATAGCAGCAAGCTGGGCCATTAGCACTTTGACGTTGGGGTCAAGGATTACCCCAGAGAGCTCAATAGGCACATTCTACATATACGCTGCAAAAGCTTGCAGAAAAGTAGGTGGTGTCATATATGTTGATGGAATGGATGGTGGAAGAGTGGAGAAATTAGGTAGTGGATGTGGGAGCAAGGAAGATGATAGTGGGGAACTAGTCAAAGAGGAAGAATCTAATACCATTACCGAAACAATGGGTGAGGCAGAGGCAAGGTGGACTGAGATGTCCACAATGGGTGGAGATGAGATGGATAAGGATTTGGAAGTAAAATGGGATGGCAGAGTGATGGAAGTAGCGATTGTGGGAGCGAAAGTGGGGGGTGGTGAGCGAGGATGCTCAATTTCTTCCTTTTCTTCTTGTTGGTGGTCCTCTTCCTGAATAGTCAGTATTTTGAGCATAAACATCCCCGTCCTCTTTTCCCTTTTGGATTATTCATCCAATGTCGCCTTCCTAGAGTACACCTTTTGTTTGGGCTTGCGTTTAGGTGCATCCTTCCTCTTCTTGGACCTAGTGATGGGCGAGAATTTGGGAGCTTCGCCCAATGAAACGGAAATGGCACTACTATCTATTTCACTCTCAATTTCATCCTTGAGCTCCCCATATATGAGCTTTGCACCATATTCTTTCAATTGAGTTATTTTTCCATCCAGCCATTTCCTTTTTATATGCTCAATGGGGCAGGTAAGAATATCTAGGTCGATGACTTCTTACTTGGTCTAATCAATGATTGGTAGGGGCTTATCAGACAACGCAATATATCTTTCATCTAAAATATTATAGTCTTTGATGATTTTATCAGGAACTAGAAACGAATTGATAGACTTCACAAATTGAGTGGTCATTCTCATGTAATGTCACATCTAGACCTCCTTGTCATCTCCACAATTCACTTAGAAGTCTTTATGTGAGGTCGGTGGGCATATTGTCATCCAACCTGTTTCTTCAATTTTCCATGAGGATCCACTCTCCCTCTTTCTATATGTAGGTCCAAGTGGTATTCCACCAATTCCTTTTCTGAGTATTCAACACACTAGATAGTAGGGAAAGGGTACATTCCTTGCCTAAATGTAAGGGGATATGGAACCCCAACTCGGTGTTTGTCACTTAGTAATATATGGGAAATTTGCAACTACCGAGAACTTCTAACAAGATGATCTAGTCATTTTGGTAGCATGGTAATTGGTAGGGCTTCTTGTGAACCCTTCTACCCTAATGTAGGTGAACTTTGGGAATTGAATGAATAAATATCCAAACTCCTTTATAAAATCCTTGGCACTATGGGTCACTCTCCTTTCAAGGTATCCTCCCAAGAGTTTGATTATATGTTTGATGAAGGCATCATTTACTCTTATGTATTCCCTCTTGAAATTTCTATACTCCAATTGAGTATAGCAATCATATACTTTGAGTTATCCTCTCTTGGTCCCCAATGTTCCAGCATAGAAGAGTCCTTTGTATGGGAATTTGACCGCTTGGAGATAGACCAAATATGAGGTCATGTAGAATTGTGATGTTTTCTTAACTACCATGAATTAGTTGTGTAAAGTGTTACTTATAATCTTCACCCAATGGAATTTAGTTTTTCCTCAGAGGATCTCTTCCACAAAGTAGAGCATCCATTCTTCAAAGAATGTAACAGTAGGAAAACTCATCATCCTTCTTAGGAGTGTGACCAAATCATGATATTCTTCAAAGAAATCACTCCCATATAACTTTTTGGGTACCTTAATTTCATTGCCTCTTTTGTCCTTCAACCACAATTTATTGATTGTTCTTTTGCACCCAAGGAGATCTAGTTTCCATACCTTTTGAGTAAAGTCCTTTTCTATTTCTTCCATATAATCGAAGGTCAGGATGCCAAATATTTTTTCGATTGACTTGGTGGAAAATTCTACTAGTACTGTCCCATCCTCAGCAATTATCTTCTTGGTACTTATGTGATAGCATTCATGGCAAGTGATTACCAACTCTGGAGAAACCAACATAGGTGGGAAGCCAACTATCTTTGTAAGGCCACTTTCCTTTATCTTTCAAGAATCCTCTGTGGTGGGGTTGACCATCACCCTCTACATGAACTCATCAAAGTTCAAGTGCTTGAGGTCTATGTCAGAGACTATGTCCCAGTTCGATGTGAGCTTAGAGTTGTACTTCACCCTACGAAACTAGTATTTCATTTGCTCCATTTCTTCTTTTCCCTTGGCATTCTTGTAGGCTTCTTTCCCTTTTCCACTTTTCCCACTAGCTTCTCTAATAGTCCCTCAGCAGGTTCCATAAATCCTACACACATAGAGTGCAATAAGTTTTTTAACAAATTAATAGGGAAAACGTCAGTTAGATCCTACCAAACCAGTGATAGATGAATTTACAAATCCTCAAAAGATCATAATATCCATCATAGTTAACCTTTTGAAGCTTATTTGAGTCATTTGTGAAAGTGTGGGCCTAGGGGTGTGGGTTTCCCCTCGGCAGAAGCCGTTGTGAAGAAAGTCGTTAAGGAACAATGTTAGAGCCATGGAATCCTGTCGACAATTGCCTGTAGGAGAATTCTTGCATGGTATGCTTGATAGGAAAATCCCATCGAATTATTAGGCACGTGTGAAAATTGGATATAAGGCACTTAAGGCTACAAAATTAGGCTTTGGTGCTCTTGCAGGTTTGAAGGATGCGGGCACTATGGTGTGGAAAGCCCTGAAAGTTTAGCTGTTAAATGGAGGTGCCAGACAAACAACATCCCATATGCGGAGTCTCGCATAGCAGAACCCATATGTTAAATTTCCCTTTCATGAGTTCATTGATCTTCATTAAGCTAAAATTTGCATAAGTGGGCAATGAATTTTCCTTAGTCTACTTCGTTGTGGATATTTTGATGAATGGGAGCTAGTTAGCGGAAGGTTGTTATATTTTCACCGTTAAGTGATTGATGGCTTTAATGCCATGAACTTCCAATCGTAACGGCCCACATTGGTGGACTCGCAAAAAATATTTTAACCTAGAGTTTTCTTATCACTTGTGTATTATATAGAGACGAAATTGGCATGTTTAGAGTCCACATGGTGAGAGGACATGTGGAATTTTCCGTTAAAGAACGACATTGATATTATGGCCACCCACAAGCAGCAGTCCACATAGGCATACCCGCAAGGGGTAATTATTCTATGTTTTTGTTAACCCACTTTGAGGTTTTGGTCAAGGGGAAGTCTTTCCTATGAAACCCGCATAGCAGAAGGGTGAAAGAATTTATCCATTTTAAGAATGGCACTTTGGTGACAGTGTCCTACATGTGTAATTCTGTGTGAAGGAACCTGCATACTTATCCCAACTCAGAATATTGTCAACTCTTTCATCATTTTTGCTTAGGCCATGATGACCATGGCACTCACTTGGCAAAAATATGCTAAGGATTCACGTAACAAAACGAAAAGGAGATGGGGGCTACTAGCAGGTAGATTCCCTCATGGGGATTTTCATGCATTATCACAAACTTAGTCATTTTCACTTTAACACATCTGAGCGACGACAAACAAAAACTGTGGGGTCAGCAGGGTAGACTGTATGTATGATCCCGCTATTAAAGAATGATAGTAGTGAAACAAGGCTCCAGGGTATGTGCAAGAGCACATGGAAAAAATAGGCCCTTAAGTGGCAAAAAATTCAGAAAAATGAAAGTTAGGCAACTTGAAGTAAAAATTTGAATAAGTTATCTATATTATTTTAAAAATATGTAAGAATAGCATCTGTAGCAAATTGAATGTAGCTTCTAAACTACTAGGTTCATTTTTATTTTTTTAAATCTATTTGGTGACAATTTGAAATTTCAATGCAGTAGTAGGGTATGTGCAGGATCATGGTGGGCCAAAAAGTGGCAATGAGGAAAAAAACACGTCTTTCATCAACCCAAAAACATGAAAATACCGTGTTGACTTTTTTTAGGCTTGGGTGTTAGTACACACCACCAAAGCAAACACCAATCCTAGTTTTCCAAATCGGATATCTAATTTGTAAAAAGCATATATATACAAAATATGTCGATGTTTTAAAATCATTTGACAGTCAACAACCCGTGGGCACATAGTGAGGAGGTTCTTCGAGTAACGGATATCCGATTTTGCTAATATGATATTTTAAACTTTTATTTGCTTTGATTCAATTTTGAATTAGATTTGGATAATTTCAATTAGTTTTTTGTGGATTTTTTTTAAAAATAGGGTTTTTGATTGAATTTTTATGAAATTTTTGAGTTTAGAATGGATTTTGAAAAAAATGAATGTTTTTGTGGATTTTTTCAAAATAGGGTTTTGATTGAATTTTTATGAAAATTTTGAATTTAGAATGGATTTTGATAAAAAATGAATTTTTTTGTGGATTTTTTTTCAAAATAGGGTTTTTGATTGAATTTTTATGAAACAATTGAGTTTAGAATGGATTTTGATAAAAAAAAATGAATGTTTTTTATGGATTTTGATTTAAAAATAGTGTTGCTTATGTATTTGTATTAAAAATTAGAGAATTTTATAGATTTTTGTTAAAAAGTAGGGTTTTTTTTGGATTTTTGTAAAAAACTAGGGTATTTTTATAATATTTTCATTTATATTGTCTAATTTTAATTAAATTTTTTTTTTTTTAACTTTAATCAGGCATTATCACTGCTGAGAATGAGAATGCACAAATTCCACCAATTGAGAATGGAAATCCACCAGCTGAGAATCAAAATGCAGAAATGCCAAATGCTCCACCACGTCTACAACCATCAATTGAAGACTTAATTCATGAAAAAATGGAAATCCACTAGCTGAGAATCAAAATGCAGAAATGCCAAATGCTCCACCACCTCTGCAACCATCAATTGAAGACTTAATTCATGAAAAATTGGAGCAATTGAAGGGAATTTGTGATGTTTATAAGAAAATCCCTTGATTATCCCGTATGTCAACCACATTGACAAGAATAATTACAAATGTAGAAACCCTCCCCACCCAACATAATGCCTTTCATTCCTGGCGAGAAACCATGAGGGAATATTATGCATGTGGATTGTCTTATGATGATGTGAAAAATCTCCAAATAACAAAATCCCAAATAGGCTCTTTATTTATTAGCCCTAGCACTGGTTTTCCAATTAATGTTAACAAACCAAAACTTTCTATAAAATGGTGCATGCATAGGGGCATAGTAGATAACTTTGGGGATCGTTGGTGTATGGTTTTTGATAAACCACCCAACAATAATCTTGATGTACCTTTTTACTTTATTAAAAAATTATATGTTGAGTTTTTCTTAGGGCATCATGTCAATTACTTTGACATTAAACCCTTCCAGGGCGTTGGTGGAGGTATGCCCCAGGATAGGCCAGGGGTAGTTAGAGTAGTCAGGTGCCCACATGTTCCCCATCCTCCCCTTCCTCCGCCACCTCCAGTACAACATCCAGATATTATAGAGTATGCAGCCACACAAACTATCCAGGCCATTCACTCTTTGAGTGGTCTTTTGGTTTCCCATGCTTTTTCAGTAGCTCAACCACATTCTGGTGATGTTGGTGATGGATACAGTGTTGCTGCATCATCCTCCTCGGGTCCACATATTTGTGTGCCATGTATTTACAATACGTGCCAGCATATATGCTTGGGTCCTATTGTATAGTCTGTTGAGCATCCATTAGACACTTCTGATTATGACATCTAAGATGTGGATATTATAGCAAATCACACGTAGGGGAGTGGAGCACACCCTACAGAGTCCTCTCCTTCTAGAGAGGTGGACATTGGAATAGTTACACAGGTAACATTTAAGGTGTAAATTCATAACTTGCATTTTTTTAAAAATGAATATTAATAAGAGATAGTATCAAGTACTAATATTTATTTACATGGTCTATTTAACAGTTAATGTCTGAGGAGGAGCTCACACAGGTGACTGATAGCACCCTTAGGGCCATTTCATTTGGCCTCAACACGCACACAGTATGTATTTTTGCACTCACTCATTTACATTTTTTTGCTGTATACTTGTTTGTCATTTGAATTGTCATTAATGAAATTATATATTAACTTATATGTTTATCTTATTCTCTGCTTGTAGGAAACACCTAGTACGAGCGAGGTGCGATGCTCTCTAGACTATGGAGGCACAATGTTAGATAAGGGAAAGGTAATTGAACTCAAATTTGATTGAATTAAGATTTATAAGATCTTTTATTGATTATGCATACATTGACATAGATTTGTAGTTTCATATATGTACTTGTCATTTTTATGTACAAGCGGTTGTGAGCTATGCATCATTGTTGATAAGTGTCACAACACCTGAAGGAGTAGGTATTTGAACACCTCAAGGAGGAGGTGTTGAAACACCTAAAGGAGATACAAAAAAAGATCATCCTAAAGAGGTATGTGTTTATTTTATTTTGTGCTTGGTAAATATGTTCTTAGTACTGACAATTATATGCTAACTTGGATCAATTTCATGTTTTTTTTCACATATATAGATTGACGTTACAAAAGTTGGTTTGGTTAGTTCTTTGAGAGGGGTATATTCTAGGACTCCTAACCCTTCGAAGAGACGTATATTCTAGGTAATCAAGATTTCAATTATAATTCAATGTATATTGATTTTTATGTTAATTATTCTATTTTAAATTATATAGTATAACTAATCTCAATTTTGGTTTCACTTTTTCTTGTGCAGCTACCTTTAGAGCCAACGAGTGCTTCAAAGAGGCTTCATTTTGATGATCCACTAGTAGTTTAGGATGAGATAGACATTTTGGCATGTAAATTTTGAATAGATATCGAGATGGCATATTCCACATATTGTAAAACTTTGTTTGAGTTGGCGTTGGTGTCATTTTTGTATATGGACATACAGTTGATTATTGGATAATTTGATATATAGAAGTTGACAATCAAAATTTAATTTCCTCCTCATGTGCATGATTAAACTCTTTGAAAATTTAATCAAGTGAGAAATGGTTAAATATCAATGTACAATAGCATAAAAAGAATGGTTAAATATTATGTAGTTTATATTCATATTGTTGATTACATTGCATTGCATATCTTTCAAACTCAAAGCATTACTTCACATTGCATAAGTAACAACTAGATGCTAATAGATGAAAAAAATTTCAATAACAATATAGTTTTTACAAAGTCAACCTAAGCAGTTATGCAATTACTTCACATTACATAACTAATAACTAGGAGCAGCTATCAATTGCATTAGCTTGTCATGGAATTCTATGAGACCACATTTCTTTGAGGAAACTTGGCACAAAACTCACAAAAAATGAAAAGAAAGCACTCAAACAAACTTTAAAGGGGTCTTAGGCCTATTTGCCCCTCATTCCACATGCTATGCAACCATTTACTTGCAGTGTAGGGGCCGAACAATGGAAAAAATGTAAAAATAATATATATATATATATGCAGCCTAGAAGCATGAATTACGATTAGAATATCACATAACATCATATAAACAAAAAAACCACTATAAACTTGAATGTCATTTAAAACATGCATGATAAATATTCATCATTGAAACTTGAATTGTGGTAGCTTGATATACAGAGTCGATTGATGCCAGGGTTCAATTTGTATGATATTGAAAAAATAAGCCAACTGAGTAGAGTTATCAGCATTCTTCAAAAATCATAAGAATTATTTTAGTACACTAGCCATTTTGACGTCTTCTTGCAGTCTTAAACATTATTTTGTATCATTGTTACATTGGTCTTGAGAGTGATTGCACGTTTGAAGTGTATAAACACATACCTTTTTGTAATATCAAGGATACTTTTTGAATCTTCCATGCATTGCTAATCTAAAAGCAAAGGTCTTTTTCCTAATCTGTATGCAGCCATGCTTTTGACATTGTCAAAAAGAGAAAAACTTCCCTAATGATGCAAAGGCATGGCCAAGTAGTTCTAACTCTCCACATGAGAGAAGAGAGATGTTGGAGAGTACATCAAGTCAGTGAGAACCAAAGTATAATGTGTTTTAGTTTGTAGTACTCCTTTGTTTCTCTATAGAAGTGTGATAAATTCTTAGTTCAATGATGCTGAACAATTTTAGAAAAAAGAAAGTTGTGTCACGGTCCGCATTCAATCCAACAAGCAAAAATGAAAGCTCAGCCTCTTGGAATGAAAATTCTTGTTTGCAAAACAAATGAATAAGAATGAGATAGTTAAGGTGTTTGAAGTTATTTAGAGGTCACTTTTAGGGTGCAAGGCTTAAAAGTTCATTTTAAATGCACTCAAACAAACTTTAAAGGGATCTCAAGCCTGCTGCCCCCTCATTCCACATGCTATGAAGAAATTTACTTGCGGTGTAGGGACCGAACAATGGAAAAAACATGTAAAAATAATATATATATATAGATGTGCAGCCTAGAAGCATGAATTACAATTAGAATATCACATAACATCATATAAAAAAAAACTACCATAAACTTGAATGTCATTTAAAACATGCATGATAAATATTCATCATTGAAACTTGAATTGTTGTAGCTTGATATACATAGTCTATTAATTCCAGGGTTCAATTTGTATGATATTGAAAAAATAAGACAACTGAGTAGAGTTATCAACATTCTTCAAAAATCATAAGAATTATTTTAGTACAATCAAGAGTTATTAGATGTCTTCTTGCAGTCTCAAAAGTTATTTTGTATCATTGTTACATTGGTATTGAGAGTGGTAGCTTAATATAGGTCCATAATACAAAACCTGGTTTACCTGTGCAGTGTAACAGTGGCATAGGAAGATTTTTCTTTAAAAGCAAAAATGAAAGCTCAGCCTCTTGGAATGAAAATGCTTGTTTGAAAAACAAATGAATAAGAATGATTTAGTTAAGGTGTTTGAAGTGATTTAGAGGTCGCTTTTAGAGAAGAGAGATGTTGAAGAGTACATCAAGTCAGTGAGAACCAAAGTGTAATGTTTTTTAGTTTGTAGTACTCCTTTGTTTCTCTACAAATGTGTGATAAATTCTTAGTTCAATGATGTTGAACAATTTTTGAAAAAAGAAAGTTGTGTCATAGTCCGCATTCAATCCAACAAGCAAAAATGAAAGCTCGCCTCTTGGAATGAAAATGCTTGTTTGCAAAACAAATGAATAAGAATGAGGTAGTTAAGGTGTTTGAAGTTATTTAGAGGTCACTTTTAGGGTGGAAGGCTTAAAACTCCATTTTAAATGCACAAAAAGAATGAAATTATTTCAAACCAAGTTTGTGAAGAAGTTAACTATGTTGCCCACTAGTTTCCCTTAAGAGTCCAAAGTGCTAAAAGGCAGCAATCTTTGAAGGGATATTTCTATAATCACGAGGATGCTTACAGACTCTATGTGTGAGGCTATGGGATCGTGTTGGGACCATCTACAAAACCTCTCTCTTTTTGCTATCTCGGAGGCATTTTCTTGTGGTGATGACTTTCAGTGGAGGGAAAAGTTGCCAAATGCAACAAGCAGTTGCAAAGTGGCAACTTTCATTCCACAACTTGTACAACCAAACAAACCGCATTCCAACACATCCATGGGTACATTTACGCTTAGGGATGGTCCTCTCTTGCACCCAAATATGCTGAATCACTCCGAGCTACATGGACCGACGATTTCCTTAAGAGTCCAAAGTGCTAAAAGGCAGCAATTTTTGAAGGTCTATTTCTTAGAGACCGTGATTCTTAAAGACTCTTTTTCTGAGGCTATGGGATCATGTTGGGACCATCTACAAAAAACTCTCTCAATTTTTGCTATCTCAGAGGCATTTTCCTATGGTGATGACTTTTCAGTGGAGGGAAAAGTTGTCAGATGTAAGCAATGTAGAGTTGCAAAGTGGTGCAACTTTCATTCCACAACTCGTACGACCAAATAGACTATTCCAACACGTCTAGATGGGTACTTTTACGTTAGGGATGGTCCGCTCTTGCACCCAAATACGCTGAATCACTCCAAGCTACATTGGACCGGTGATTTCCCTTAAGAGTCCAAAGTGCTAAAAGGAAGCAATCTTTGAAGGGCTATTTCTTGGAGACCATGATTCTTATAGACTCTCCGTCTGAGGCTATGGGATCGTGTTGTGACCATCTACAAAAACCTCTCTCATTTTTTGCTATCTTGGAGGTGTTTTCCTATGGTGATGACTTTTCAGTGGAGGGAAAAGTTGCTAGATGCAAGCAGTGTAAAGTTGCAAAGTGGTGCAACTTTCATTCCGCAACTCATACGACCAAACGGACTGTTCCAACACGTCTATATGGGTACATTTACGCTAGGGATGGTCCTCTCTTGCACCCAAATACGTCAAATCACTCTGAGCTACATTGGATCGGCGATTTCCCTTAGGAGTCCAAAGTGCTAAAAGGTAGCAATCTTTGAAGGGTTATTTCTTGGATACCGTGATGCTTATAGACTCTTTGTCTGAGGCTATGGGATTGTGTTGGGACCATCTAAAAAAACCTCTCTTAGTTTTTTCTATATCAGAGGCATTTTCCTATGGTGATGGCTTTTCAATGGAGGGAAAAGTTGTCAGATGCAAGTAGTGTAAAGTTGCAAAGTGGTGCAACTTTCATTCCACAACTCGTATGACCAAACAGACTATTCGAACACGTCTGGATGGGTACGTTTACACTAGGGATGGTCCTCTCTTGCACCCAAATACTCTGAATCACTCCAAGCTACATTGGTCTGAGTGAAATTAGGTGAAAATTTGATGTAGACATAAGGGCACAATCACAAACTCTTTGCAACCTTCCTATTTGAGGCATCTAACAAGATTATTCTAACCTCTTTGGATAGTCCAGAACTCCCTTAAAACTTGACAAGAAACTAAATACACATTTCCCTCTTTAGCCCCCTTAAACCCTTGTAATAGTGAAAAACTAGTTTTTTCCAATTACTCCACAATTTTCCAAAACACCATACCAACACATGACTGATTCAAACACCCATATCCAAGTTACATAACATATATGAGAAACAACATAGAATCCTTTGGACTAGTGTTGACTTCCTATACATTCACCCTTGAACAGGCTACTCAATGAGCCCAAAAATGCAAAGCAACATACCTTCAAACACCACACAAACCCCTAAAACCTTGGGGCAGCAAATAAATTGCCAAGAAAACAAATATTTTGCAATTGGATTCCATTTGTACGGACCTGTAACCGTCAAATCAGAAAACCCTTATTTTTAGTGTAATTCTTGAGGGTTTATTGGATGTAGCACTTCCACAACCTTTTAGACTCTACCACCATCTTAGACACCTTTATTTAGGCCCCAATATGCTTAGAAAACAAATAAACTTCTGGTATCTCAGAGCTTTTTGCAAACCCTAGGGTAAAAACTCTATTTTCAAGTGAAAAAATACCACCATTTTTAGACCTTTAACTCTTCATTTTATTTCAAAACTCAGTTCTCCATGCCTTCCACTCTTGAAATATCATTTCCTAATCCCTACCAACTCATCCCACTAATTCACATTGGTACACAGTAGGTGGGATGAGATTCAAGCCATTAAAATTGCAAAACTCTTATTCCCCTGTTTAGGAACCCGTCTAAAGAAAGTCTAAGTTTTGAGGCACAAAATGAATAAAGAAACCCTCTATTAAGAAGTTAGAATAAATTCAAGACATGTAATAACATTTCTACATAAATTTTTGATACAAAAATTCTTGAATGGCTTGTGCACAGGCAGAAAACACAAGAAAAATAGTAAAATATGAACTGAGCAATTGAAACTTTATTAATTCAAAGAAAAAAACTCCTTCAACCAAACCTATCTTGAGCCCTTGTAAGTACATTGCTATGCCTTGGAATCCAACTCCCAATTCCTTTAACCACCAATATTAACTGACTTTTGAAACCTTAATGACCGTTGAAGGCCAAAATACAAACATTTTTCACATTAATATGACTCATAATGAAATGTTGCACTTTTCCACTTCTAAGTTTACTAAGACCTCACTTAATGGCTTGAAATAGCATCATTACATGTTCAAAACACTTTTCTTGCCTGTCCCTAAACAAATTTACTAATTTTTCGTTCAAATGCTACAAAGCAACAACTAGGACAAGTTGGGATCTCCATGTTTTTTTTACCCTAAAACCTAAAAACTCCTCCTAATACATGACCATTAGGACTATTAGATCTCATTAAAGACAAAAACTCAAAATATTAACACTTTAATAGTTGAAATGATCCACAATGATATTGTGGTGTAGGTGCTCCTGCACCAAAAATGGTGGTTACAACTTGCTAATGTCAATGAAACGTGGGGGCAACAATATTTAAAGTTGGCTCAAGCTTGTGCAGGTCCTAATAGATGTGTTTGATGAATTTATAGGGTTGTGGAAAGGTTGGAAACATTTATTTCTTTAAAAACCTCATGAAAGTTGCTAAAAATGAAGTTGCACCCAAGTTGGATTTGAGGAGCAAAAGTTGCAAGCCACTATAATTTATTATATATAAATGGGAGATATTACAAAACCTGGTTCAAACGAGCATACCAATAGGAAAGAACCAGGAAGAAAACTTTCCATTGTAGCTTCATTAAGTACAAAAATAGACCCCTTTACAAAACCTATGAGTTTCCAAAATATAAAACCCTTTACATTTTAAACATACCCTTTATACAATGCCAGACATTTGACCCATATTTCAAAAAACATCATTGGGTATAGATTATACCCATACACAATTATGACTTTTTTACATTGTTTCCAATTTGAGAATTAAAATTTTACAAAATTTTTCTATTAGAGGCATTTAGGGCACAGTCTTCAACAATAGTAGTATGTTCACGTTCTGGACTGACAAACACCTATACAAACCATCAAGGTAGCTTAGAATAACCAATCTATATTATTCTAAATGACACAAAATATGATGAGAAGGTAATGAAAACTATAAAAGACGCTTAGAATAACCAATCTATATTGTTGTAATATGTTGCATACCTCTCCAAAAGGATCAAAATTGGAGATTGTTGCACTAGGTCCATGATCAATCATGCTAGGAATATTGCAAAAGTGGGAAAATGAGAAATCTATATTGTCACAATAGAAAAGATGCTTAGACTAACAAATCTATATTAATCTAAACAACTTGAATGATGATGAATTGGTGATGCAAACTATAAAAGATGCTTAGAATAACCAATCTATATTGTTGTAATATGTTGCATACCTCTCTAAAAGGATCAGAGTTTGCTATTGTTGTAGCAGGTCCATGATCAATCATGTCAGGAATATCGCAAAAGTGGGAAAATGAGAAATCTATATTGTCACAATAGAAAAGATGCTTAGACTAAAAAATCTATATTAATCTAAAAAACTTGAATGATGATGAATTGGTGATGCAAACTATAAAAGATGCTTAGAATAACCAATCTATATTGTTGTAATCTATCGCATAGCTCTCTGAAAGGATCAGAGCTGGCTATTATTGCAGCAGGTCCATGATCAATCATGCCAGGAATATCGCAAAAGTAGGAAAATGAGAAATCTATATTGTCACAATAGAAAAGATGATTAGACTAACATATCTATATTAATCTAAACAATCTGAATGATGATGAGTTGGTGATGCAAACTATAAAAGACGAATACCTCTTTGAAAGGATCAGAGCTGGCTATTGTTGCAGCAGGTCCATGATCAATCGTGCTAGGAATATCGCAAAAGTGGGAAAATGAGAAATCTATATTGTCACAATAGAAAATATGCTTAGACTAACATATCTATATTAATCTAAACAACTTGAATGATGATGAGCTGGTGATGCAAACTATAAAAGACGCATACCTCTTCGAAAGGATTAGAGCTGGCTATTGTTGCAGCAAGTCCATTATCAATCTTGCCAAAAATATTGCAAAAGTGCATACAAAATATCACTATTAAAGACACCTACATTGCAATAGTATATAAAATACTAGTATTAAATAAAGAACACTAATTAACTTAATCATAATGAACATAAGCATTGTACCTTCCATTCTTGAAAATGTTATTCAAGTGTGCCTGAAGGGTCATCTCTTTGCTTAAGAGTATCCAATATTGCTTCATGATCAACATTACTAAGTGTCCATAGTTGTTTTATCTTTGTCCTAAGCATGATGCTTCCAACAACTTAATATTTATTAAGCGGCGTCATTAATACATGAGAATGGTTTTGTGTTTCTCATAGTCTTCAAATGCAGGTATGCCATTCTTTCTAATCATGTATGTTCACAACCAAGTTCCTACAACCACAACTAAACCTGTAGGATACACGAAACCATCATCATCTTCCATTGGTTGTGTTAGCTTATGCTTTACCAGCACACATCAAGCCAACCAATAGTCTGATCTCTCTTCATTCCCCTGCGGTGCAACAACAACAAAAATATTTCCTAGTTGTAGTAGATCTGAAAGCAGGTCGTAGTCAACTGAGCTTTCCATTGTGTCATTTGTCATGGATATTGTTTGAGATAAAGGAGTTAGATACTGTGGTACCCATGTATCCACCCACTCACTTGACTTGCATTGATCCCACTCGCACTAAATACAACTCTGACAAAAAAAGGCCAACTCTCATGTCCAAATGGTCCATGTGCCTACATCTGAGCTTCGAAATGAATGCATCTTTGAAGAATCTTTGATTGTATGACAATCCAATCTGCCTCCCACTGTACCCTCCTCAATGAACCAAAAGAATTTGTGCACTGTTGAATCAAGTGTCCCTCCCTGTGACAATGTTGAACTACACCAATCAACTATAGAACGTGCATCGCTGAATTTTTCTCCTAAAATCTTCAATTGCTCCTTAACTAGAACTCTCTTTACGCATGCACCTGCTCCATCATGCTCCCCTTTCCCATGTACAACTTCAAAAAAACTCGAAATATGAGGTTGAACCCTCTCTACATGCATTCTACTCAACCAATAAAACATACGAGCATTCTTGAATTGACCTGTGCAATTATCTAACCAAATTAGATGTCGGTCCAGTGCTATATCATGCTCCTGTAAGAACTCAAAAAAATTCTCGAAACAATATTGGACATACTTAGACAAGTGAGATCTATCATCACTCATATAAAAATGATACTCTATGATTATCTTTTGATCCTCCTTTGTACTATCAGGTGCATTTCTAAATGTTATGTGCATAGAAATAGCAATCTGAATGGAATTGTAATACTAAGATTGTACCTCATTTTGTGGTTGCAATGTGTAGTTTTCTGCAAAATCAACCACTGATATAATAGTGCCAATCGTAAAATATTCCTTACACATCCTAAATTGTTGATCCAACCATTGATACCTATGACTATGCCTTGCATACTTGTATAAAAGATTGTCCTTAAAATCTGAAATAAAATCAGCAACACTGCATTCTTTTGAAACCAACTCACATCTAGAACCTTCACGTCCACTCTGGAAAGTATATTTGACTATCTCATATATCTTTTTCTCAACAAGCTTCTTTCCAAATTCATGTTTGGAACTCTCATGAAAACATTGAACAAACTTTGACAAGCCACCACATTGTGAGCACTTTGCATTTAAACAATCAATTCTATAGAAAAAGAAACCATCATCTCTAGAACATAAAAAATTATCTAGCAAGTCCCTTGATGATTTTGGAAGATGAATTACACCACACTCCTACAACATTTCATTAGTATGCAAAGTAGAACGGATATAGCATAATAGTTCGTGGTACATTGAAAACTCCACATGGTAATTGCAACAACAAGTATTAGGAATTTTAAGAGGCACACAATAAAATGCATTCAAACCTTCAAAAGTTCTTTGCGATATTTCCATATTTGGATGTGTCTCAATAAAATTTTTGATCAACATTGTTTGGCTTGATTCCAAGAAATGTTTAGGATGTGGTGTACGGTCTCGATTGCCAATTCTTAACTTTAAAACATCCTTTGCATTGGGTCATACTCTAGAGTTATCATGCCAAAATTGTTGAATTACCTGCTTTACATTATCAGATAGCTTCTTATCAACATGTGGAAGCCTCCCAAAGAAATCCCATGTATCATTTTGAAGAGGATCATCTATTCTTTCTCTTCTTGCAAGTGCTCTATCCAAAGTTTTACGATTTATGTCAAAATCAATACAAGTTTGTCTCATAAAGTGAGCCTTTTTCAATTGATGGCTTACTAGGGTGGTTGTAATGACTCTTTGAGCAACTCTCTTATCCTTTTACTTCTTATTTTTTCCAATAGACTTAAGAGCATTAAAA
>VDFB02047230.1:530132114-530166459 GCA_007258455.2 Sequoia sempervirens
ATGTGAAGAAGGCAAAGCATTATGGAAGGTCATCCTAGAGAGTCTCAGAGGTTCTTCTTCAGGTTAATTCAGTTTTGTGGTCATATCATTTTGGTTAAATTTTGATGCATATATACATATACACCGAACCCCATCCTTCATTGATGTCAAAGGGGGAGAGATAGAGAGGCAAAGGAAAAATATTTTTGTGAAGAATAGTTTTGATACAAGGAGTATTAAAGGTATTCAATTACAATATATTTGAATTCTTTTTTGTCATGCATGTTGCCATCAATGTCAAAGGGGGATATTGTTGGGATTATGGAAGCCGTGGAACATGAGCATGAAGTATGGATGGTTTGTGATTGGTTTTTACTATGTTGTCATTGATGTCAACATGGTGAGAACTATATGGGAAGTCTAATTGGTTTACAGGAAGTTCTCTATTGGTAATTCCATTTTCTCGATGGATCAGTGTGTTTGTATCTGAGTCTGGAATTCACCAAAAAATATGATATGACTCTAATATCTTAACCATGTTATCATGACTCATTCAAAAAGCTATATCCTGGATCATGAGATGTCATTTGTTGTGAGCAGAAAGTTATTTCTAACATAGTTCAACTCTACATTCTACTATTGTTCCTTGCTTGGCATACTATATGGGAGACTCCACATTTTCTTAAGGTGAACATTCTTATGCTACAATTTTGTTGGTAACCTATGTTGGTGGTATGATGGGAAATTAATGTGTTCTCATATCCAGAAGGTGTTTTCTTTTTGGTTTATTTGTTGGTTTGGAGAATTATAATCTAGTCTTGGATGACTCAATGTATGCAATACATTATGGAGACTAGTTATGTTTTATGGATGTTAGCCGACTTGGTATAATGCACTACATGGATAAAATTTCTAAATCATATAATTAGGCTGACCTAATTGATGAATAAGATATACTTGTATATATATAAGATGTTTTGTGGAATAAGTTGCTAGATGTGGAGGTGAAGGAGTGAATGTGAGTGAGAAGTGAAGTGAAGTGAAGATCTAAGCCTAAATGCTTTATCAGTTTTAGATCAATGTAGTTTAGTTGAGTGAATATTGTGTGAGGCAGTACTTCATATTCTAAGCTTTATTGGAACTGAACCCTACACATTGAAGGTGCATCCTATCAGTTCAATCTTTTGGTAGTGAGCCACTATCTTTGTATCTTGGCGTTTATCCATCTTTTGTAATTAGGAAATGAGCCATTTCAAGGAGAGTGAGTCTTGTAAGTGATCCCTCTAATATTTTGTATCTGGATATAATATATTGTGAGTTAACCCTCATCGCAGTTTTTCCCTTTTTAAGTTTTCCATGTAAAAATCTTGGTGTTCATGTGTATGGTTGCATGGATTTGTTTTTATGTTCCTTCTTGCTATTTAAATTAGAATTGTGATAATGGTTAGATAGATTTTATTGCAGTTTTATGGAATAATGATTCAAAGTCGCCTCTCAAGATTCTAGATTTTATATATTTTATTGTGGTTTTATATTATACTTGTGAATTCTCTCAAATATTTTTTGAATGATTTTGACATGGTCTTGTTGAGTTATAGACTTAGACAAAATATCATCCACATAGTCTTCCAAAATATTATGTATGAAATCATGGAATATCAATGGACTAGCTCTTTGATATTTGGACCCAACATTTTTCAATCCAAAAGGAATAACAACCCAACAAAATTTTCCCCAAGGTGTAGTGGAGGTTGTCTTAAATTGATCTTGTAGGTTGATGAAAATTTGATTGTATCATGAAAAACCATCCGTGAATGATAACAAAGCATGTCCCATAGTTGAATCCACTACCATATCAATATTAGGAAGGGGAAAATAATATTTTAAAGATGCTTTATTAAGATTGAAAAAATACACACACATCCTAATTCGATTATCAAGTTTTGTCACCTCCACAATTTTTGAAACCCAAGGAGAGTAATCAATGGGATGAATGAAGCCAACTTCTAAGATCATTTTAATCTCAACTTTAATGAATAATACTATATTAGGAGTCATCTTGCATACCTTTTGTCATACTGGTTTAGTATCTTCCTTAAGATCAATGTTATGCGTGACAATCTTAGGGTCAATACTTGACATTTATGAATAAGTCCAAGAAAAGGTTTTAGGAAAATCATGTAATAAAGTTGCATGACCCTCTCACTCATCCTCATCAAGGAATTTTCCAATTTGAATAAATTTTTCTTCATTAGATAGGTACATTAGTATATTAGTGTTATCCCCTACAAGTAATGCACTTTGAGTTAGAATATCCGGGATTTGTTGAGATTCTTCTTGTTCCAAATTTGTCCCTTCACTAAAGTATTTTTTACGATTTAAATAATAAATGGATATTTGATTATGGTGGTAACATAGAAAAGTGTCATAAGCTCCCAAAAATTCTTGTAGGGATTCATCATTTTGAAAGGTGTCTAATGGCATGTCAGTTCTGTTGGAGATTTTATAGTGTTTTCATTGATTTTAACCCCTAGTGTGCGGAGATTGTTGGTGTTGTTGAAGAGTTATCGGTCAACCCCTAGTGTGGATGTGTTGTGGTTTGATGTCACATTAATGTCAACCTCCATCATGGCCAGGAAGATTGTTGTAATGTTTTCATTTTTGTCAACAATGAGTGTGTTGCACTATGTGGCCTTTAGTGTTGTCACTAATGTCAACCTCTAGTGTGGTGTTGAGAAAGTATTGTAGATGAGGAGATTATTGGTGTTGCAGATGGGGAGATTGTTTCAATCTCTATTGTGATCATGATGAGAAGTATTTGTGGTATTGAGTAGGTGTTGTAGATGTTGCATATATGTTAAGTGGGTGTTTGTGGTGTTGTTGATTTAGTTGGTTCACTTGGTTTCCAAGTGGTTTCAAGAAAATTTGAATAAAATAGTGTGCAATATGATAGAGGTGTGTTCAATGTTGTGATCCATATTTCTTCATGGTTGAATATATGATTGTGTGGTTTGGATGTGACCACCAAAGGTGTTTAGAGGTGCTATATCAAGTTTCATGTTCTAGATCATGCGGCAGTGGAAGTTGTGTTTGACAGTGTGCCTATCTCTATAGAAGGTTGTTTAGTAGAAATGAGATTGCTCCACATTTCTCCACATTTTGGTTTCTTCTCTTGTGGATTTGGGAATGTGCTAATATTTTTTGTTCCTACAACACACACACCCCATTTGGACTGGGGACCCTCTCTTCTTGTTTCAATCTTATTAGGTCATTTTTACTCTCGCCTCATTTTGCATGCCCCTATTTTTGAGTTTAAATTGGTCATATGCATTAAATTCATCAAATTCCATTTGACCAACATCACCTATCCAAGATTCATTAAGTTTTTAGCCTTTACAGAGTTTGGCCTATGGGTTTCCATCTCCTATTTTCCGCCACATCAACCAAGCCAGGCGGGCTCACAAGTGCGAGTCTCCTTGGGTGGACCATCGCTCTTGCTTCACCCCTGCATAACAGATAAACTTTTACGTTTGTCCATGGGGTAGGTTTTGACCTAGCCTTTGCCATCCTTTGCATCTTTTGGGCCACATCCACCCACATGGTGGGATCCACATCCTCCTTTGCCTCTCAGGTCTTAACCTAGCATCCAATCGAGCGTGGGTTTCTGCACCTCACCAACCCAGGGTTCACCATACTTGTAATTAAATACGTGCATTAATGATGAAATTACCTATAAATATGTTGCTCCCTATCTATCATTTTCATCCACAACTTTCAAATTTGAGAGAGAAGAAGAGCCAAATGCGTGCACCAGATATTTTGAAGTCCTCAAGCTAGATTCATGCCAAGTTCCCCACGTGATCTAAAGATAAGGGTTTGTATTCTTTTCCTTTTCCAAGCATTTTAAATTGTTGAGAATCATTCTATAGTTAGGGTTTCATAGTTGTTTAAAGTCTTTAAGGGTCGAACACTAACTCATCCTAGCAACACCATCAAAACCCTTTGCAACTTTCGGCCCTACACTTGCGATCTGCCCAACATTGTAAAACCCCTTAGAGCCAAACCAAATCACACATTTTCATTCATGTAGAACCTCATTCTATCATTGTCATTCTTTAGTGGTGGGATCACTCCTGTGGTCCACCCCGTCAACCTCACAATTCTTGTTTTTCATCGATCAGAAGTGTTAAAGTGAAAATGACTAAGTTTGTGATGCTGTGTAGAAATCCCCATTTGAGACTCCACTTGCGGGTAGCCCCCATCTCCTTGTCGTTCTATTGCAATGAAGCCTTGGCATCTTTCTACCAAGTGGGTGTTGTGGTCATGATGGCCTAAGAGAAAATGATGAAAGAGTTGACAAGATTCTAAGTTGGGATAACTATGTGGGTTCCATTATGCAGAGATAAGACATCGTCACCAAGTGTCTTCTTTAACAAAAAAACACTTGCACCCTTCCACTAGATAGGTTATGTAGGCAGGACTTTCCCTCGACAAAAATCTCAAAGTGGGTTAATGAAATCATAGAATAATTACCCCTTGCGGTTCCGCCTATGTGGACTACTACCTATAGGTTTCCATCATATCAATGTCATTCTTTAATGGTAAAGCCCACACGACCTCCCGCCATGCAGACTCTGAATGCGCCAATGTCATCCCTATAAAATGTGCAAGTGACAAGTGAACTCCAGGTTAAAATATTTTTCATGGGTCTGCAAATGCAAGCCACCACGATTGGAAGTCCACCCCATCAAAGTCGTCACTTAATAGTGAAAATATAACAACCTTCCACTAACCAGCTCCCACTCATCAAAATATCCACAATGAAGTAGACTAAGGAAAAAATTCATGCGAGTTTTGTCCTATGGAACTTTGCACGCGAGTTTCTTGTATTCCATTCACTGTCATTTTAACCACAACAACCTAATGGATCTCTGACCCCCAGGTCCTGCATTTCCCACTTATGCAAATTTCAACTTAATGAAGATCAACGAACTCATGAAAGGGAAATTTATTGCGTGGGTTTCGCTATGCGGAACTCTGCATGTAGGATGCCATCTGTTCGACACTTCAATTTAATGACTAAACTTTGGGGGCTTTCCACCCCATGGTTCCCACATCCTTCAAACCCAAAATAGCACCAAAGCCTAATTTCATAGCCTTAAGTGCCTTATAGCTAATTTTTGCATGTGCCTAATCATTCCATGTTATTTTCCTATCAAGCATACCATGCGGGAATTCTCTTATGGGTGGTTGTAGGTGGGATTCCATAGCTCTAACACCATTTCTTAATGACTTTCTTCACAATGGATTCTGTTGAGGGGAAACCCACACCCCCAGGTCCGCACTTGCACAAATGACTCAAATAAGCTTCAAAAGGTGAACTATGATGGATATTATGATCTTTTGAGGATTTGTGAATTCATCTAACACTAGTTTTGTAGGATCTAACTAATGTTTTCCATATTAATATATTAAAACACTTATTGTGCTCTGTGTGTGTAGGATTTATGGAACTAGCTAAGGGATCATCAAAGAAGCTAGTGGGAAAAGTGGACAAGGGAAAGAAGCCCACATGAAGGCCAAGGGGAAAAGAAGAAAAGGAGCAAAAGAAAAACCAATTTCAATGGGTGGAGTGCACCTCTAATATGGCCTCTAACTAGGACATAGTCTTTGACATGGACCTCGGGCACATGAACATTGATGAGTTCAAGTAGAGGGTGATGGTCAACCCCACCATAGAGGATGCCCAGAAGATAAAGGAAAGTGGTTTTGCAAAGGTAGCTGTCTTCCCTCTTGCATTGGTTGCTCTAGAATTGGTAATGGCTTGCCGAGAATGCTACTACACCAGTACTGAGAAGATAATTGCCAAGGATGGGAGAGTACTAGTAGAATTTTCCACCAAGTCTATCAACAAGACATTTGGCATCCCACCCTTTGAAAAAATGGACAAAACAAAAAAGTAGTTTTCTCAAAAGGTATGGCAACTAGATCCCCTTGGGTACAAAAGAACAATCAATCAATTGTGGTTGAAGGACAAAAAAGGCAGTACAAATAAGGTACCCCAAAATTTATATAGGAGTGATTTATTTGAAGAATATCATGATTTGGTCACACTCCTGAGTAGGGTGATGGGTTTTCCTAATGCTACATTCTTTGAAGAATGGATGTTCTACTTTGTGGAAGAGATCCTCTGAGGAAAAGCTAAATTCCATTGGGAAAAGATGATAAATAACACTTTGCACAACCAATTCATGGTGGTTAAACAATTCTAAATGACCTCATATTTGGTCTATCTACTAGCGGTCAAATTCCTATACAAAGGACTATTCAGTGTTAGAACTTTGGGGACCAAGAGAGTAGAACTCAAAATATATGACTGCTATCCTCAATTGCAGTACATAAATTTCAAGAGGGAATATAGAAGAGTAAATGATGCCTTCATTGGGTATATAATCAGACTCTTGGGAGGAGACTTTGAAAGGAGAGTGACCCATAGTATCAAGGCTTTTATAAAGGGTTTTGGATATTTATTCATCCGATTCCCAAAGTTCACCTACATTAGGGCATAAGGGTTCTTGGGAAATCCCTACTGGTTACTACACTACCCAAATGATTGATTCATCTTGTTGGAAGTTACTTGGTAGTTGTAGATTGTCCATACATTGCTAAGTGACAAAAAATGAGCTAGGTTTCCATATCCCCTTATGTTCAGTTAAGGAATGTTCTCTTGCACTGCTACCTAGTGTGCTGAATACTCAGAAAAGGAATTGGTGGAATACCACTTGGACCTACATACAGACAGAGGTAGAGTGGATCCTCATGGAAAATTTAAGAAATAGGTTGGACAACAATATGCCCACCGACATTACATTGAAGACTTCTGGGTGAATTGTGGAGATGACAAAGAGGTCTGGATGTGGCATTACATGAGGATGACCTCTCAATTTGTGAAGTCCATCAATTTGTTTCTAGTGCCTGATAAAATTATTGAAGATAATAATATTTTAGATGAAAGATATATTTCATTGGTTGATAAGCCCCTACTAGTTATTGGTTGGACGAAGGAAGTGGTCACTGACCTAGATATTCTTACCCTTCCCATAGAGCATAGAACTAGGAAATGGGTGGATGGAAAAAATAAATCAATTGAAAGAACATGGTGTAGAGCTCACATATAGGGAGCTCGAGGATGAAATTGAGAGTGAAATAGGTAGCGGTTATACCATGGGTTCATCGAGAGAAGCTCCCAAATCTCCTCCCATTAGTAGGTCCAAGAAGAGGAAGGATGCACCTAAACACAAGCCCAAACAAAAGGTGTGCTCTAGGAAGGCAACAGAGGGCCAATCATCCAAAAGGGAAAAGAGGTTAGGGATGTTTGTGCTCGAAATGCCTACTATTCAGGAAGAGGAACACCAACAAGAAGAAGAGGAAGAAACTGAGTAGCCTTTCTCACCACTCCCCACTTTCGCTCCCACTACTGCTGCTACCATCACTCCACCATCCCTTTTTGATTCTAGATCCTTTCCCATCTCATCTTCATCCACCATGGACATCACAATCCACCTTGGATCTACCTCAACCATTGCTCTAATAATGGTATTAGACTCCTCTTCAACTACTTCCCCACTGCCATCTTCCTCACTCCCACCTCCACTACCTACTTTCTCCACCCTGCTACTATCTATACCATCAACATCTATGGTACCACCTAATTTTCCACAAGCTTTCATGGTGTATATGTAGAATGTGCCTATTGAGCTCTCTGGGGTAATCCTTGACCCCAAAGTCCAAGTGCTAATAGATTAGCTTGTTGCTGATTTTCCTCTTCCCTCTTCACTGAATGAGCCACCAAAAATGGAGGCCATAATGCAAATCTCAGAAGAAATGGAGAGACTAAATGTAGAGCAGCACAAAGAAGCTACAAAGGACATAGTTGATGAGCCTGAGGATTCTAACCAGGATGATTATTTTGAACATCCAGAGGGAAGATTAAATATAAATTTAGAAAAGGTGGCTTCTAATGAAGAGGGGCCACAAAATTTTGAGGAAGAAGATGCTGATGGTCTTGATGAGCACTATGAATTTGAGACATTAGACCAAGAGCCAAATGAAGAGCCACACTCAGAGGAGCATTACTTCAAGGAAAAGAAAATGGAAACTAATGTGGATGAAGAAATACTTGAAAAGCCTCCACAGATTGGCCAAGATAAGGGCCTGATGCAAGAGGAAATACCTTTGGAAAGGGAGGAAGAAAAAGATAAAGAAGAAGATAAGATAAAGCAGAAAAACACTGAGCTTGGGAAGAATATTGAGATAGAGCAAGAAGAAGATAAAGGGACAGTGCTAGGGGAAGACAAGCCAATAGGAGATGAAGTAATTGTTGAGCCTAAAAAATAGAAAGCCGTGCAAGAGAAAATATCTAATAAAGAAGAAAAAGATGAAGAGGAGGCTACTAGTGATGAAGAGGATCAACCTCAGAAGGAGAAGGAAGAGGAAGGTGATCATGAATCACCAAAACATCAAACTAAGGTCCTCACCTGGCTAGAACAACAACTAAAGAAGAAGACTCCAGTGGTTGTTGATCCCAAGGGCTGACTAGAGGCAATACTAGCTAGAGCTCAGATAAGGACCTGTAAGGAGAAGAAACCTAAAATTAGATCAAACATCATGATTGATGCTTCTGGGTCTCAGATGCTACAAATTGCCACTCCATCAATAGACGAGGATGCAAGCACCATCTAGGACCAAGGCTACCATATATATATATACTATTGATCTGGGCCTAACAACTCATGAGTAAAAGATGGATGATCTTTAGGGGTTAGTGACCACCATTATACAACAAATGAATAAAGATTTATCCATGAAGGAAGAGTTGAAGGCGTAGGTGGAAAATCTCACTACCTATATCTAATAATGAATGTTCACAGAAGAAGAGGCTCCTATAGAATCCTCCGCACCTACCCTCCCATCAAAGGAAGAAATAAATAATATGGAAAATATGAAGAACTAGATCAAATTCATAGTGAATTGGTTCAATAGGGTGTTATACAATGGTGACATGTGCATCCGTCATGCTGGCAGGGTGTTCAATAAATTTTGGAGTTTGCAGAAGGAGATGGAAGAAATGATAATCACCTATAAAGAGTTCCTTGAGCTATATAGGATCACCTATCACAAGCTTGAAAGCATCCTCAAACTCTCTCGACAAACATGGGAAAAGGAGTCGAGGCTGCCAAAAGAAGATCATTGGCTAATCGAGATATGGTAGATGAATCTTGATTATAGGAATGAAATTTTGGAAAAGGCGTTGCAAAAATTGGAGCTTGATCATGAATGGGTCACAAAACATCAGACATATAGAGGAGATTATCTGAAGATGATGATAGACTATGAAATCCCTGCTTTGGAGTTAGACACAGAGAAAATCAAGACATTATTTCATAAGAAGATGGAACAAGGGGCTGGAGATACATTGTCACCAGATTTCATGGATTTTTCTGCAATGGATTTCACTTAGTTAGAGTAGGTTATAAAGTCTAGGCTAAAGTGCACCAAGCATTGGGAGAAAATCACTAATAGATTCAAGAAGATAGACTTTCAAATCCTTAAATTCGAGCTCACAGAAGAAAAGAAACTCATAGGCATGATTGGCAAGTTTGTGGAAGTACACAAAAACATAGAAAGAGGTTGGAAAGCCTATCATAGATGATGAATACTTGTTGAAATAGTTGCAAAAGCTGGAAATAGCTACAAGACAAAATAAACAAGAAGATGAAATAGGGAAACTAGAAGTTGTGTAAAGACATGTTGCAGAAAATATATGAGAAAAGCATTAATTTCATGGTTTCTTGTGTTTTCTCCTCCATATGTGCATGATTCTATCTCGAAGTAGTACATATTAGCTTTAGTATTCCAAGTTTTAAGTTACTTCTAGTTATTGGCTCTTGTTGTGCTTTAATGGTGAAGTATGCTATGTTGTTTGATGCCTTCCTAGCTCATAAATTTTGTTGTTTATTGATGATAAACTGCTATATAAAGTTAGTTTGAGCTCATTTCTATTGATGCACTTAAGTTGAATTGTTATTCATGCTTTAATGGTGAATGAAAAATCTAAAAATCTGCAATGACCCTTTGAAGATTGCACTAGTTTCATGAGACTGTGGGTTGTCCTTGGTTAAGTGGAACTTTGTTTTGGGAAGTTTTTCCACTGTAGCATCCTCCATTATTAGTATTCATCATTAGTTGTAGGCCTAGGAATCTTCTGAACCTTTTTCCATTTTGACATTTCTTTAAAATCCGAGGTTAAAACAAAGTTCTAGCATAATTGTAAAGCCAAATATGATGAGCAAGAAGGAGTTTTAGCTTGGTGTTTTGAACTTGCAACAACTATTCATTCATTTTTAGAATTTATAAAAATCCATTTGTAGACCCAATTCCCCACGCTTAGTGAACCATAAATTCCTCCTTGTGATTACCAACAAATCACATCAACCAATTTAATTATTCCAAGAATTGTCATGACCTAACACCCAAGAGACCTTGGGGTGATTTCTAAAACTTAGTTACAAAATTTAACTTTCAAGAGAGACATTGCACTTGTGCTTTGTCTATGTTGAGAAGTGCAAAAAAACCCATCAATAGAACTGTCACTAGAAGGAGGGCAAGGATAAGTTGGATCAAATTGGGTCCTTCTCCCCTCAAATATTTCATAGAATACTTAGGTCCACACTAGACAAGGGAGAATTCCAAGAGATAAAAACCCCTACTAAGGCTAGGAGAGCCAAGAAAGGGGAAGGAAGCATCAACTTCAGCTCCACCCATTCAACCTCCATCTCCTCCAACTTCTTCCACCTGTTCATCTCCACCTTCCCCATCGCCCCAAACAACTTTTTCCCCTATCACCTCCCACATCCAAGGTGCTGCCCTCACTACCACACTCCATTCACAAGATGATATCCCAATTGCTGTCCCACTTTAGTCCTAAGGTACTATAGAAAAACCTTTACAACCTCCACTTAACAAAATGGCTTGGTTGGGAAATCTTCCAAATATCATTGAAGGATATGCATATCGAACACTAAGATGTGGTTTGTAGGATCTTACCTTACTCATTAGGGGACCATGAATTCTATTGGTACATCCATCTGCCTATAGACTCTATCACTTCTTGTGATCATATGAAGAACACATTCTTGTAGAAGTTCAAGATTCTTCTCAGTCCTATAGAGTTGTATCAATAATTTATGTCACTAAAGAGGGAAGTCAGTGAGCCTATTAGCTCATTCAATGATTGATTTTATAGGGATTACATGAAGTTGCAACCTCCCTATGTAGTTGATGAATCATCAACTAGGCTAGTATATTATGCAGGCTTGGATAATATCATGTCCGCTTTGGTTAAAATGATGCATCATCTACCTATAAGGTTGGTAGATACATGTGTAGAGGCAGTGAAAGCCAACATTGATCGAGGATAATACATTTTAGGTCTGCTTCCCTCATTGGGACCAGCCTCCAATCCTACCCAAATCCAAGGGCTCACTCATGCCTTGGCTCATCAGAAACCTATGCTAAACCAAGTTCCTCAGCTGTCAATAGTGCCACACCTAGGGCCACCACTAAATCAAGCTCCCTCAATGCTAAACTACTTGCAAGCCCTGCAAAAAAACAAGATTATGCTCAATAATATTAGGTTCCTTCATACTTGTAGCATTCTAAATTCCTAGCTGCCTAACATAACCAACCTTTAATGCAACCTATTTTTCTTCAAAATCTAGTGTCTCCAGGAAATGTAGATAATAATCAAATTGATGAGTTGATTGAGTTTAGTAAAGAAGCTGTCTACCGAGATGACCCATATGAGGAACCAAAACAACCAACTGCAAGCTTCTCAAAGGAGCATTCAGGCCAACCTCTAATGAGACAATCATGATGCTGGTACATCCTCAAGCCAAAATTATGGAAGAGGTTAGAATTCAGGGAATTTTTTTGAAATAAGACCTTCACAAAGACAAAAAAAGACATGGAATACTAGGCCGAACAACAGAGGCATTCCCACACCTCTTGATCAACTAGGCGGTACCGAAAAATACACAAGTGGAGTTTACTTGGTTGAAGTTTCCCTTTCTGGATGGTGTTGAATTCATAAGACAAGCATACATTCTGAGTTGGATTTCCTAGAGTTCCAAACTACTACATAAATTTTCCAAGTGGAGGTCCAAAATCTCATTGATGGTGCAAGCTACAAAGATATTGTTCCAGCAGAGCCATATGATTCCTCAGTACTGGTGGTGAACCGAGCTCCTTTCCTGAAAAGTGATAGTAACTCACCTAAGAAGGAAGCCTCATCCAAGGAAGGAGAAGAAAAAGAGGTAAGTACTGAGAGCTTCGTATCTCAACTTTTGATTCAGTAGATAATGGTCCCATAGATGAAGAAGATAAACTTGAGGATGAGGTGCATATGTTCCACCAAAGAGCTACTCCTTACAACTTAAGAAATAGGTAGGTTGGTTCTCCTTTCACAACCTCTATCCCTCCCAACAACTTCAATACCCCGCCTGATCCTAAGGATAGTAATAATCCAACCTATCATGAAGTGCCTAGCCAATACTTCAATAGGAATAGGAAGCCCAACCCAACTCAAAACCAACCCATCAATGCTACCCAATGCACTTTATCCAAGGTAGAGGTCAAGCAAATGGGGGAATATGTAGCAGAAGAACTAAAGAAAGTCAAAGTGAGTTTATTATAATTCTAGTTGTTAAGGGTCCCTACTGTCAGGAATGCCTTCTTTAGGTTATTGAATGGAACTACACCATCCAAACTAGCTCAAGAGGTACCTACAAAGAGATTTTCCTTTGACACCTTCGATAATGAACCTGTGATTAGGGAAATCATAGGAAGGAAGCCTAATCATCCCTCAAACTGACAAACTAGTACAATTCATCCATTGGACAAACCTCCAACCAAAGAACAAGGTCAAGTACAAATGAGAGATAAAAAATGACAAGGATAAGGATCAAGTAGCCCAAGTTGATGTCTCTGTGGGACTATTTCAAGGAAGATTGGAGATTCCTCCCTTCTTGCTAACAATTTGTATATTCAAGAAAAATATCTACAACTACTTACTAGATTCAGGTGCCTTAGGCAATGCCATGCCACTTGCAGTATGCCAGGAACTAGGAATAAATTTGACCCTATCCAAACGAAAGGTGACTTAGCTTGATAAGACTGAGGTGAATATAGTGGGGGAATTAAATAGAATCCCTATGCAAGTTGTAGTTGACCCAAGAGTGCAACAGGTCATCGAATTTCAGGTTGCTAACATCCCAAACACTTATGGCATCATATTGGAAATGGATTTCACTTGAGATTTGAATGGTTATGTTGCCACTGATTACTCTCACTTATGGCTGCCATGGAAGGGACTACCTAATTAAATCTGCAGTGACCAAGAACCCAAGATGAAGTTCATGATTATTATGTACAATAACACAAATGAGGCATTGTTTGCAGAAATGGGGTTGGGTAACTACTTCCCTCTGCTTACCAGGATCAAGAAGAAGAGGAAGTGGAAGAGGTCCTTGTGCTATGTGAAGTTCCCACTAATTTAACTTCCCTTCCTAATAGCATCAAAGTTTTGGTTGAGTCCGAGGATGAAGCATATCATGAGGATGGCCGCCTTGGGTTGCTTGATGGGTTCCAAGAATTTATTCATAAATGTGTGCAAGAATAGCTTAGTTTAGGAGCTGAAATGGATTTTAATGAGTTGTTGTTGCCTAGTTGGTGTAGAGTGCACAACATAGCTCATTCCAAATTTGAGTGTTTCTTGTGCCAAATAGTAGTGGGACACATCAAAGGGAAAATCACTCTAATAGAAGTGATGGAAAGACAGTGAAATAAAAGTTGTCCCAAGTACAAGCAACCACCCCAGGATAAATGAATATATAAGCAACTAGCTAAGGACATTTTCTCCATCATTTTTGAAGACAAGAGTCCCTCCAAGTTTTGAATGTTGCACTTTGATGGATCTCATGATAGAAGACTAGAAAACTATAGGCATAGGATATGGGATCTCATAGAAGGGCTAGATGAATTCAATTTTCAGCTAATCCCTCATGGTAAGAACCAAATCATAAATGCCTTAGCTTAGGTAGCCAACACCCTTCAACCCTTATCTTTGAATGGCTTAAAGAAATTCACTGTAGAAGTGGATTCAATGAGATAAGTGCATCTCATTGAATCCACTTCTACTTTGTATAAGAATCAAACCATAGATGCCTTAGCTTAGAAATTATCTGACTTGTGCAAAGTTTTCCAGAAATGTAGAGAGTTCAACATCTCATTGAATCCGAAGAAGTGCATATTTGGGGTGACCAAGGGAAAGCTACTAGGACATGTTATTTCAAAGAAGGGAATTCCCATAGATCTAGAGTGTATACAGGCTATATTGAAAATTCAGCCTCTGGGAAGTAAAAAGGAAATGAAGTATTTCTTTGGGAAGACGAATTTCATTAGGAAGTTCATCACGGGCTTCGTATAAATAGTTAAACCATAGAATTCCATGCTCAAATAGGATGCCAAAGTAGAATGGGTGCAAGAAGCCAAATAGGCTTTCGAGGAGATTAAGAAGGCTATTGCATATGCTCTAGTGTTGGTTAGCCCAAATTATTTGAAGCCTTTTTATATCTACTCCATTGCTTTAGATCACTCATGTGCCAACATGTTAATGTAGAAGGATGATGAAGGAAACGAGCATCTGATTTCTTTTATGAGTGCTCCATTAAAGGATGTCGAGCTACATTACCATAATATTGAGAAGCAAGCCTATGCCCTGGTTCATGGAGTTAAGAAATTTCAGCACTACATTCTATGAAAAATATTGTTTTCCATTTTTCCAGACCCAACTATAAATACCTTGTTGATGTAGAATGAACCAAGAGAAAGGAGAGAAAAGTGGGTCACAGTGTTGCAAGAATATGACATGGAAATTAAGCCTATGAAGCTAGTCCAAGGGAAAGCGCTCACTCACACAATCAAAGAAATGGAACCTGAGCTCACAGTGCAGTAATATCACTTGGAGGATGTTTCCTCAGATGAATGGTATGATGACATCATCTATTATTTTCTAAACAACAAGTGTGCATCATGGCTACAAGGAGTACAAAAATCTGCCTTAAGATTGAAAAGTAACAACTATATGCTACAAGGGGCTATATTATATAAGAATAACAATGAGGGAGTTTATCTTAGATGCCTGGGAAAAGTAGAGGAAGGTGAAGTGCTAAAATAGTTTCATGACAAGTTTGGAATAGGACATGGGTTTGGTCCTTCAACAACTCATCAGATCCTATGAGCAGGGTACTATTGGCCAACTCTATTCAAAGATGCATATAATCATGCTAGATCCTATCACGTCTATCAGACTACTACCACTAGGGAGAGGTACGCTACTGTCCCACTACAACCAGTTGTTGAGGTAAGGCCCTTCACTCAGTGGGGGCTTGATTTTATTTGTCTGATAAGCCCACCATCCTCTGCAAGCCACAAGTATATTCTGATCACTTCCGATTATTGTACTAGATAGATTGAAGTGATTGCTTGTAGGCAATGTACAACTAAAGTAGTTACTAATTTTTTGGAAAGCTTTATTTTAAATCATTTTGGTTGTCCATTTGCACTAGTCTATGATAATGGTCCTACATTTTCTACTTTACTAGTTGGGAATTTGACTATGGGATTGTCCTTAAATATTTTTCTAATTATTATCCCCAAGGGAACAACCTAGCCGAATCCATGAACATAAATTTTCTAACTATCATACTAAAGCTGCTTGACAAGAACCCAAAAGATTGGCGCACCAAGCTATGTTTTTCCCTCTAGGTAGCTCACACACATCATAAGGTATCCCTAGGAAACTCCCTAGTTCACCTAGTCTATGGCTTAGAGCCTATTTTCCAAGTTCACCTCAAGACCCCTACACTTCAGTTTGTCAATACCCAGTTTGAGGAGGGAGAACACAATGAAGCTTGATTAGCTGAGTTGCTCCATTTGGAGGAAGTCTATACCTAAGAAATATAATTTTTTTCTAAACACTAGGGTGTAGTTAAGAGATGGTTCAATCACAGAGTCAAAGTTAATGCCTTTAGAATTGCTTACTTATTCCTATGCTAGTACAAGGACCACGAGAAGAAAGGGGGACATGACAAATTTGACAAGGTCTAGCTTGGCCCCTTTCGGATTTCTAAAATTTTGGGAGATAATTCCTTTTTCCTTACAATGCTCACTAGAGAGGATGTCCCATTTCTAGTCAATGGGAAATACCTCAAGCATTATTTCCTTGCCTGAGCTATCCAAGCTTACTCCTTTGTATATAGTTGTATATAGTTAGAGTAGGTTTTTCTTTTCTACTTTGCTTGTGTTTTACTTTCTCTTACTTTCTTGACTGTCATTTTTCTGGGGTTGTCATTTGATCTTGATGTAGTGGCTGTGATTGACCTTAAAAGAGGGTTTTCTCTACTACCCACTCCTTGTGTTCCTTGGACAAGTCTTCATGAGTTACCATGAGGTTCTTTCCACTTTCATGAAGTGAGTTTTCTCACTTGAACTCAAGCTTGACCTAAGATGGAACCCTTGATTGAATTTTATCATGCTTATCTTAGATTACACATGATATACACTTTAAATACTCTTGACGAGCTATATGATAGTTGTCATGACACCACGACAAGTGAAAAATATTAAATCTACTCCAATGACCACTGTGATCTCTAAACCCACTATGAGCTTCATTGCTTATGTAGTTGAGGAAAAAAGTATAAAAAAAGAAAATATAAAAGAAAAGGAAAGAAAGGAAAAGATATTGAAAAAAGGAAACTATGTTGGTATGCGAGCAACTCTATCGAGGCTATGAACACCTGACTGGCAGTAGAAAAATGTTCAGTAGGATCATAGTGACAACTCCATCAGGGCTATGGACACTTGACTGGTAGCAGAGCAATGTATAGGTTAATTTTGGGGTCAAATAAACTACATAGTTTTCCTTGGCTAATTGACCACTATCCTCTATGGTCTCTGAGCGAGGGGAACAAATTCACTGCACACACTTCTGAGATATTTTGTGATTTGATTCAACTAAGGATTATGTTCTCCTTTAAGCTCTTTGTTCGCTTGAGGAAACTTGCTTTATGTTTGTGAAACTAGGGATTTTGGGTTTAAGATGAATCCTTACCCTTGGAATGCTTGGGAGCATTCTCCTAGTAGAGTCACCATTTTTTGTGCCTATAGCACACATTCCCTATTCATACTGGGGACCCTCTCTTCTTGTTTCACCTTTGCTGGTTCATTTTTTCTCTTGCCTTGTTTTGCGTGCCCCTATTTTTGAGCTTAAATTAGTCATATGCATTAAATTCGTCAAATTCCCTTTGACCAAAATCACCTATCCAAGATTCGTTAAGTTTTGAGCCTTTGTGGAGTTTGGCCTACAGGTTTTCGTCTTCTATTTTCCACCGCGTCCACCAAGCTAGGCGGGCCCACAGGTGAGGGTCTCCTTAAGCGGACCACCACTCTCGCTTTGATGCTGCATAAAGGCTAAAAATTTATGTCTTCCCATGGGGTAGGTTCTGACCTAGCCTTCACCATCCTTCACATCTTTTGGGCCACATCTAACTGCATGGTGGGCTCCACATCCTCCTTCACCGCCCAGGTCTTAACCTAGCATTTGACCGAGCACAGGTTTCTCCACCTCACTAGAACCCATGGTTCACTGTACTTGCAATTAAATATGTGCATTAATGTCAAAATTCCTTATAAATATGTCACTCCCTACCCATCATTTTCACCTACAACTTTCAAATTTGAGAGAGAAGAAGAGCCAGCTGTGGAAGCTAGATATTTTGAACTCATCAAGCCAGATTCATTTCCAATTCCTTATGTGATCTAAAGGTAATGGTTTGCATTCTTTTCCTTTTCCAGGAATTTTAAATTGTTGAGAATTATTCTGCAGGTAGGGTTCCATAGTTGTTTAAAGTATTTAAGGGTCCAGCCCTAACTTAACCCAACAATGCCGTCAAAACCCTTTACAACTTTTAGCCCTACACTTGCGATCTTCCCAACATTGTAAAACTCCTTTAAGCCCATGTTGCCAAAAAATGTATAGTTGACATTTTTATGCTCACTTGAGTCTCTCTTAAGGACTTTGGCTTGATTTTTCCTAGATTTAATGTTGTAATGTGGCCAATATGTTTAGATTAGGTCTTGGACCCTTGTGAATCACTAAGATTTCTAGGTTGTCTTGTAAAGGTGTTGTGAAGTGTTGTAACCCACTTTCACACTTTTCTAGGACCCCTTCATCATAATTCACCTAAATAACCCATTTTTATCACTTACCAAGTCTTATTTCAAAGTGTTGTAACCCACTTTCATGCTTTTCTAGACTTGTCATCACTAATTCAACCCTTTCTCATGATTAAATGACCCATTAATACACTTTTCGACCCACCTTAAGTGTGTTTTTTAGGATATTCCAGTTGGAAAAAATTTAATGCCCTGTAATTCCTGACACCCACTTAATTTTCTTAAGTGGGACTAAGTTTCCAACAGGGGTGACTTAGTCCTTTTTGGCACAAAACTCAAAATTATTTCAAATTTCTGGTGGGATTTCATTCTCTGACCCTTGAGGTTGGCCTGCGATGTGTTATTTCTAGGAAATTTAGTAAGATCAAGTATAAATAATTTTTTTTCCTCTCATTTTAACACATATTCATTCAAGCATTCACTCAAGCAATTAACTTAATCATTCACAAGTATTCAATCAATCTAAGCATAATCAAGTCATTCATTGGAGCACTTCATTGCATATCTTCAGATTTACACATCAAGGGTTTGGTAAGTTTATGAAATTGCATGTTGTTTATTTATAATTCTCTTCACATTTCATTTCATTTCATATGGTTTGATTACCAAAGTGGGGTTTGACCAAGGCAAACCCCTATACTCTAACCCTTAACCATTTTTCCCTCTTTGCATGTTTCTTTGCAGACTTTGTAGGTAGATTTGTCAAAGAAATAGCTGTTGAAAAGTGGTCAAGAATTCATCAAAGCTATTCAAGTCAACATAACCCTAATTCAATTCCGAAGACACTTTTTATCCTATTTCTGTAGAATTAAAAGCGAACACTTGTCAGAAAAGCAAGTGCAAACCTGAAGCTACAGGATCCTGTCCTGAGATTCTCAAAATATGTAGGTGGAATAAGTCACCATTAGTGGTGGATTAGTCCCACTTCTAGGCTTGAAAAGTGGTTTTTTCATTTTTGGATACCCATTTGTTAGATTCCTGTTTTAAGTTTTTCCCGAAACTGGGACTAAGTCACCCAACCTGGCATAAGTGTTGCAGTCAACATTTTTAGTTAATTTTTCAGGATTCCAAAATATCTCCACATCAAATTTCAAATTCCAGGTGCACCTCTCCAATACTATTCAGTCATTTCATCATTTACTTGCATTTTTAGGTGTTTTTGCATATCATAGTGTGTTTTACAACACTTCACATTTCTTAGGTTTTGCAACATTAAATCATTTTCTTTTCAGTTCAGTGCATTAGTACATCATAATTAGACATATTGAATTTCATTAAAATTAATATTGAGTGTAGATATTTGCACTTTGGACCCCATCCCTTTCTCCTTTTAGGTGAAAAACCCTAGAAAGAGCTAAAGTAGTTGGGCAATCCAAAATCATTGTCCACATTTTGGTGAAATTGACCTTTGAACATAGTTACTTCTAATTTAAGTGCATCCTAGGTTTCATTTATATTGCATTGGTTAAATTTCATCCTAGGGTTTTCAAAATTGCATTAGTGAAAAACTCAAATAGCTTGCATTTTTGCATTGAAAATCACAAAAAATATGCATTTTCATACTGTAGTTACATCTGTGCATCCAAAATACATAAAACTGCATTCAAAATTTCTGAAAAATGTCAAAAAAGTCATCACTAGGACTAATTCACCACACTGGGTGACTTAGTCCTCCTACACATTTTCCACTATAATTTCTGGGTATTTTCTGTACTTCTATTATTTGGTATTGCATTCCTATTTCAGTTTAAAACATTTCTGTTATTTTAATTTTATTATTCCTAGATTGCATTACATTTGCATCCACCTCACCTCTTGTAGTATTTGTATGAATGTTTGGTGCCCTATTGATAATACTTTAGTGAGAAGAAGTTCTCGACTCATGGCATCACATGATAACACAATCGTTGTGGACCTTGGGTTGTCTTGAGCTCCTACTATTGGTATGGAAAATGGTGCATTAGGCATGGATAATACCACTAGTACACCATTACCTTCACATAAAATGCATGTTAATACATCAAATGCTCACATTCCACAAGATAAAGTCATTAACATTCATGAGGATTTAACATATTTGCAAAAAAAATTGTGTCTAGGAAACATTTCAACCACTGCAATTCCTACTATAGATAACATCCATTGAATGCTTGAAAGTGATGAAGGCTTAGATGTTATGAAACAAATTTTGAGATATACCAAAAACATGCTTCTTCCACCTCTATCACATCTCAACCAACAAACACTGTGGTTAGCTGAGGAGGACTTCACATTCCTCCTCCTTCAACCATAGCACTCATACCTAACTATACCACCCCTCAAGTTACAACAACCATGCAAAAAGTTAGCCATGTAACTCCTCTCACTATTCCAAATAGCCTTTCTAGTTCTTTTGTGGCATCGAATGTGTTAGCTCTCAAAAACGCAGGCCAAAAGCCACAAGAGGCTACTAATCTCTTGATACGTTTCAGGGTAACAGAAAAGGTCAAAAGAATTCAACCTTCTACTCTTCAAGTGTTGTTAGACCCAAGCGGATGTACCTTTCTGAATGAACCAGACTTGACTTATGAATATCTTTCTTGCACAATGGTTTGTCCACAATGGCAGACATAAGTGAACAAATGAAACCAAACTTGATCTAAATTCTAAAATGCTTAATTAACAAATATAACGAAATTGAATGAATTCAAATGATGAAATGCAGAGACCAGTGCCTTGTTGGGTATGCGGACTCAAATGAAATAGAAGTGGGAAAATTATTCTAGTAGAAAATCAAATTGATGGCATATGATCTGTTTATAACTTGTATAAACATGCAAGATTTTGACTACTAAGCTCTACTTTAATAATCCAGATGAATTCCCCCCGATTACTATGATCAACAAAAAGGATTTAATCTCTACTTGAGAGAACCAATAGATTAATCACACAGATACAACAAATGTGCACTGATAAACTGGAAATAAGCTTATTACTTCAATTTAAATAACTAGAAAGAATAAACTTGGAGACAACTTAGCAATACTTTTCAATAAAATCAACATACAATTGATACCAAAAATAAACTGCCACACTAGCTGAATTTCATTGAATTCGCCATTTGAAAGCATGCAACATAGTCTGACATGAGAAAATTATACTACTGTATCCATCTCTACCTATTGTATCTATTCTAAAATATGATGATCCATCAATTACAATCGGGGTGCATATTTATACACTAGCATAAGAAAACATATCGTTTCAAATTCATGTCGGCCCCCATAAAAATCGGGCCCAAATCATGTCGGCCAACAACGGTATTTAGAAATTCTCACATGTCAGCCCACAACGTTTGAATATAATTTCTAAGCCATTACATTTTGTAAGTATGCCGAAGGTAAAATAACGTCAATCGCTATTTGCCCGCGTTCCTCTGCTCCTTGTGTTACTCGCTTTTGCTGTGACCAACTGGAATTGGGGAGATGTCATAGAGATATATGATGTTTCATCGAGAGCCCCATTATGTCCTGTGTGTTGCTGTAACTTATTACTCTCGGGGAGACATTATGGAGAGTACAATTGTTATGCTAAAAGCCTCGAGTCTATATCTGATTGCCAAGACAAAAAAATCTCACACCGACATAGACCTTTTGCAATCTTCCATCGGCAAGACTGAAGGTCACTCGCCGAGACCTCCTATCGATAGAATATCTCACACCAATGAGCACATTTGTTTTTAATCACTGTCGCCGTAGCTTTATGATATCAAGAAGATCTCTCGCAGACCTCATCTTGTTTCACCGAAAGTCCTTCACCATCCGTATGTTGCCATAACACCTTGCTTGTTACACCGAAGTCAAAGAGTATTCCTCTGTTCCCTTATGTTTCGCTATGACCACATGACATTGGTGAGACACTATAGAGAATTCACTTTGTTCTACTGAAAGCCTCGAGCCACAATAGATCGCCAATATATTAATGTTCTCATACTGACAAAAACCCTTTGTCCCATGTATGTCACTGTAACCTGCAACTGTCAAGGAGACCTCCTGTAGACTTCATCTTGTTACACCGAAAGGCCTTATGCATTCTAAGTCGCCAAGACAAGATCACATTCTCGCCAACAAGATTCTTCACTATTTCCATCGATGAGACCAAAGGTCACTCGCCAAGACCTTTTATCGAGAACCCCAACTCTCACCGAAACTGCATACCTTTATATTGTCGGTCGGTGAGACAAATGATATTCGCCAAGACCTTCCGCCGATAATCCTTAGCCTTTTCTGATGAAACACCACATGCATAGTCAGGGAGACATGTTGAATTTGGTAAGACACTACCCCGACAGCCAAAACTTATGCAGATGCACCCTCATTCAAGCCGGTTGCCGAGACACAGAGCTCTCGGTGAAACATTATATCGACGACCAGACTCCTGCCGAAATGCGAACCAACCCCTATCATCGAGATCATGAAGAACTCCTACCAAATGGTGCCTACAAGAAAATTTTGATCGCTATGACATCAAATGAGTCTTGCCGAAAGGCAACACAAACTAATGCTAGTAGAAAACGCACAGTGGGTCGGGGAGACAATGGTATTCTCACGCCGATACAAACCATGATGTAAAAAATGCATGACTCAATGGATTCAATGGGGCAATATGGCAAAATATGAGTGGAATATGCACATGGAAGGACCAAATTTGGAAGTTATGAGTAAAACCAACATGTGAAAACATCAGATTTCTACAATTCCAATTGTGGCTCCATCTGGGGATGAATGATAGTAAGATCATTGCAAGGATCCAGAATCTTTGGGTGAGCAGACCAGTCACAAAATGATGAACCAATGAGTAGAATGGAAATGAAAATGAAGCATGAAGGAATGAATGCAAAGCCCTAAAGTACTATGCATGGAAAATAATTTTAAAGAGGACAAGCAAGAGTTGTTCATGCATTGGAAACCCTAAATCCTCTGTGTTTCAACTTCACCTTTCTTGAGCTCTTACAGTCTGAAACTCAAACCAAGCTTTCCCCTATCAAATACCTAATTTTCTCTCGAGTTCATCAGACTCTTCTTGAAGATACTCATGCAATCTTTCCTATCACTATTATTGCAAGTTCTTAGAGTATCATCATGCTCGGTTTGGCCCAAAGTCCCTACACCATTCTGTAATTTATATTCTTCATCATCATGGGATAAACCCCTATTATTTTCAACATTCAAAATGCATGCATATGAAATACAACATTTTATATTATCTCTCTCACTGTTATGAATTGTGAAACATTCTCCCACCTATATTGAAAATTCATTATCAAAGTGCTTCTCTTGAGAAACGAAAAATTCTGTCATATCAATGCTGTCCGAGGCAAACAAATCTGAAACCTTTTGCACCTCTTTGACACTACCATTTGGATACAAGACTGGATCATGACTCACATCATCAATATCAAGCATATACGAACCAATCAAAGCTGAACCACTATCATCCTTGGTATGCAAACAAATATCTTCTCCACATGAGTTAGAAATTTCAAAATCACATACCTCATCCTGAATGGAAACAGACTTTTGTTCAACACCAAAAGTTTTAGCATCACTCCAAGAAATGCAATGAGAGTCATAAAAATCTTTACACAAAGATCTTTCACTGTCAAAACAAATGTAAGCTAGACACAAAACTTCAAGATCACCTTCATGTGTATATCTCTGATATTCAAGAGTTAGCAAATCTGAAATTTGCTCACTACTGAGTAAAAAAGCTTGCATATTTTCATTATTACAGTCATACTCATCACTTATGTCATCATCAAAAAGAGGGCCAGGATCATCAGAGAATAAAAAATCAAAAACATTACCAGCACAGTCATTCGTTCCATCCCTTTGTTTATCTAAAAATACATTTTGCTCAATATCAAGTTGATCTAAAAATTCCTGAAACTCATTCTTGGGCACACCTTTGCAAAACATCATCTGATCCTTTTTTAAATCTTCATCATGCAATGGGATTGAATTTTTTTGGAAACTATTCTCAAATTTACAAACCTCCTCTTCATCAAATGTATCTTCGTAGCTTTCAACTATAGCTAGAGGTATTACATATTCACTATCAAATGAATCGACATTTCCCATTACCTCTTCATCCTGATCTTCATAAGAGGTAGAAGGATCCCTTGATTTCAGATCAAAATCCTTAGATGCATCTTCACAATCTAAATACTCACTAGATCCCTCATAACACACACTACTCTCCCTATCACAGTCTGTTATGCAAGAGAGATATCTTGTACCTTCATCCTCATTATGCAAGCAATCACATGAGTCTTTCTGACTTGCACATGTCTCATATTCTATTTGCTACATTGTTTGATCAATTTCTCTACACTCATCAGAAATACAATCATTGGATTCAACATTGATAGTTTTCTCATACCTTTTCTCCTCCATGGCATCAATGAATTTATTCACTACATCAAAGGCATGATGTATTGACGATTCAAACCAATAGGCTAATTCAGGCTCCCATGCTTTTACAAATTTCTCAACAAACATGGCCCTTGTTGGCCTACAATGAGGAGGTATCTGCAAATAGATATCTATCATTCTATTGTACAGAGAACCCAAATCCTATCCTTCATACATCCTTATGTCAAAAAATGCATCGAAAGGGGAAAATCTGCACTCTGATTCTGTGATGGAGTCCTGGCTTCAAGTATACTCGTCTTCTTCTGCTTCAATTTGTTGATCCTGGCATACATATTGCTGCAAATTCTTACTAAAATCTCTAAGTGGGCTAGAGTTGTGTTGCATTTGACATTGATCACATTGACATTGCACTTGACACTGATCACATTGACATTCTTGATAACTTGCCAATCTTTGTCTAGGAGGGACTGGATAAACACTTACTTGCTTTGATGGCTGTGGAGGATAAGTGCTCTACTGTGCATGATATGTATCGCCTCCATTATAGAAATTTCCATTTGTAATATCAGGCACTCGAGGGTCCCAACACCTTCCCACATTTGTGTATTCATCTTCATTGCATAATTCTCCTAATTGCAACGGTTGCTGGTCCAATTGCAACCTTTTCCTTTGCCATTCTTCTATTTCCTTTCTCTGAGACTCATACAGTGATTTAACCTCTTCATAAGTTAAAGATTCATAATCAACTTGAGGAGCATCATGATCAATAGGTCCGCCCTAATTACCCTCCATTTTCAGATCATTGTGTGTCAACCTACTACTGCCAGGAGGAGCACCAGTATGACCTCCCTTGAATTGAGATCTTCTTCCATTCATGATTAACAGCTGCAAAAATTCTTTCAGAGTCACCACCTACTTTTCCAAAAGTAGGAAAATTATTTTTTTTGATCTTCTCCTAGTGGAATCACTCTTTCTGAGATTTCTCAAATTACAACTTTTCCTCCAATGACTATAATGTGGTCTTCAACCAAATTTTTTGATATATTCCCCAGTAGAGTCGCCAATTTGTTAGCTCTCAAAAATGCAGGCCAAAAGCCACAAAAAGCTACCAATCTATTGAAACGTTTCAGGGTAATAGACAAGGTCAAAAGAATTCAACCTTCTACTCTTTAGGTGTTGTTAGACCCAGGTGGGTGTACCTTTCTGAATGAAGTAGACTTGAGTTATGAATATCTTTCTTGCACAATGGTTTGTCCACAATGGCAGACAGAAGTGAACAAATGAAACCAAACTTGATCTAAATTCTAAAATACTTAATTAACAGATATAAAGAAACTAAATGAATTCAAATGATAAAATGCAGAGACCAGTGCCTTGTTGGGTATGCAGACTCAGATGAAACAGAAGTGGGCAACTTATTCTGGCAGAAAATCAAATTGATGGCATATGATCTATTTATAACTTGTATAAAAATGCAAGATTTTGACCACTAATCTCTACTTTAATAATCCAGATGAATTCCCCCTGATTACTGTGATAAAAAAAAAGGATTTAATCTCTACTTGAGAGAACCAATAGATTAATCACATAGATACAACAAATGTGCACTGATAAACTGGAAATAAGCTTGTTACTTCAATTTAAATAACCAAAAAGAATAAACTTGGAGACAACTTAGCAATACTTTTCAATAAACTCAACATACAATTGATACCAAAAATAAACTGCCACACTAGCTGAATTTCATTGAATTCACCATTTGAAAGCATGCAACATAGTCTCTGACATGAGAAAATTATTCTACTGTATCCATCTCTACCTACTGTATCTATTCTAAAATCTGATGATCCCTCAATTACAATCGGGGTGCATATTTATACACTAGCATTAGAAAACATATCATTTCAAATTCATGTCGACCAGCAATGGTATTTAGAAATTCTCACATGTCATCCCACAACATTTGAATATAATTTCTGAGCCATTCGCTGAAACATTTTGTAAGTATGCCGAAGGAAAAATAACATCAATCGCTATTTTCCCACGTTCCTCTGCTGCTTGTGTTACTCACTTTTGCTATGACCAACTGGAATAGGGGAGACGTCATAGAGATATATGATGTTTCATTGAGAGCACCATTATGTCCTGTGTGTTGCTGTAACTTATTACTCTCGGGGAGACGTTATGGAGAATACAATTGTTATGCCGAAAGCCCCAAGTCTATATCTGATCACCAAGACAAAACAATCTCACACCGACATAGACCTTTTGCAATCTTCCATCGATGAGACCAAAGGTCACTTGCTGAGACCTCCTACTAATAGAATATCTCACACCAATGACCACTTTTGTTTTTAATCACTGTCGCCGTAGCTTTATGATATCGGGAAGATCTCTCGCAGACCTCACCTTGTGTCACTGAAAGTCCTTCACCATCCGTATGTCGCCATAACACCTTACTTGTTACACCGAAGTCAAAGAGTATTCCTCTATTCCTTTATGTTTCACTATGACCACGTGACATTGGTGAGACCCTATAGAGAATTCACTTTGTTCTGCTCAAAGCCTCGAGCCACAATAGATCACCAAGATATTAATGTTCTCATACCGACAAAAACCCTTTATCCTATGTATGTCGCTGTAACTTGCAATTGTCGAGGAGACCTCTTGTAGAATTCATCTTGTTACACCGAAAGGCCTTATGCATTCTAAGTCACCGAGACAAGATCACATTCTCGCCAACAAGATCCTTCATTATTTTGCATCGGCGAGACCGAAGGTCACTCGTCAGGACCTTTTATCAAGAACCCCAACTCTCACCGAAATTGCATCCCTTTATATTGTCGATCGGTGAGACAAATGATATTCACCAAGACCTTCCACCGATAACCCTTAGCCTTTGCTGATGAAACACCACACACATAGTCGGGGAGACATGTTGAATTCAGTAAGACACTACCCCAACAGCCAAAACTTATGCCGATGCACCCTCATTCAAGCCGGTTGCCGAGACACAGAGCACTCGGTGAAACATTATATCAACGACCAGACTCCTGCCGAAATGTGAACCAACCCCTGTCGCCGAGACCGTGAAGAACTCCTGCCAAATGGTGCCTACAAGAAAATTTTGATCGCTATGACATCAAATGAGTCTTGCCGAAAGGCAACACAAACTCATGCTAGTAGAAAACGCACAATGGGTCAGGGAGACAATGGTATTCTCATGCCAATACAGACCATGATGTAAAAAATGCATGACTTAATGGATTCAATTGGGAAATATGGCAAAATATGAGTGGAATATGCACACGAAAGGACTAAATCTAGAAGTTATGAGTAAAACCAACATGTGAAAACATCAGATTTCTATAGTTCTAATAGAATGTTCCATCTTCCTCCACCTTCACCCCTATTAGTGTCCCCTTCACTTTCCTCAATATTACATACACTCCATCACCATTCTCTATTCCCCCTCATACCACTTACATTGACCCTCTCATTACACAACTCTTCCAAACCATTTCTTCCATGCAACAACAAATCTTTACCATAAACAAAAGCCAAACCACACCACCCACCTACTATGTCTGTAGTAGCCCATTATCTTTGGAAATCTTAAGAACACTAATGCCGCAAGGAATTGAGATGCCTAGGTTTGAGAAGTACGGAGGTAAAGGAGATCCTACTAATCATGTCGATGCTTATACAACCTTATGCAGTGATTTTTTCCTTGACGATAACTATTAGCTAAACTATTTCCTAGGACTTTAAAGGATATTGCCTTGGATTGGTTTTCAAATTTACCCAATCATTCAATTCAATCATTTAATGAAAATGTTGATTCCTTTATAAGTCATTTCCAAGTCCATATGACTCCCAAAAAGACAATGGCTGATTTAATGAGATGTAAACAAAATGCGGATGAAAAAGTAACTGATTTAATTTCACATTATCAATCATTATATGATCAAGTAGATGTCAATATTCTGGATTCACATCTCTAAAAGATGTTTATCGAAAACTTGGAAACTCAAATTCAGGATAAATTGACCATGATGAAATTTCCTTTTTTGATGCAATTATGCACAACCCTTTGTGATTATCATAATTCGGTTAGTAGTCATGATGAAAAGTCCACTTCCAACCAAACTAAGAAATTTGAACCTAGCACTTCAAACAATTTGCAACCATTTCACAAACCAAACAAAGGGTTTTTTCAATTCAACCCTCTCCTCAACAACCACCTCAACCTATTAAAAACCAAGTAGTAGCTGTTAAAGCCGTGATACCTTACAGTTATGGAGATCCAAAATGATAGTTTACACCATTACCAGATACTCTTCATAACACCATGACCAACCATATACAACAAAAAATGATTTCTTTACCTCTTGTTAAACCATTAGATACAAATAAACCATTTCCTTCAACTTTCCAACCTAACGCTTATTGCCATTATCATAGACAAAATGAACATGACACAGAACAACGTAAGTGTCTTAAACACATAGTCCAAGACCTCATTGATTTTGGCCATCTATCTATTTCAAATGTTATTGCAAAAAGCAATACGTCTGTTGCCCCACCCAATCAAAATTTTCAAATTTTTACAAATCCCATGCCTAAAAATAATGTTTCATTTGTCAAAGCTAGTGAAACTAAAACATAATGTGATGATTGTTCATAAAGAGACTGAACATCCTGATACTATTCCACATACACCCTCTATTAATCCTATGGATGAAAAGGTAGGAGCAATAGATGTTATCCCTCATATGGGCTAAACTAAGAAGAATATTGATATTACTTTATCTTCTAAAGATATTCTTCCAAATATTCCTGATGGTCCTCTCTACATAGCCAAATGTATTTATGATAAGCCCACTAATGGGATACTCATAGATCCTCCCTATGGAAAGAATGTGATCATTGAGGATTACATGATCTTTATCAAGATACCTATGACAAACCAAGAGCATGGATCAAAACAAATAATGGTTTCGTGTTCCCTACAATTGGATAGATCATTCTTCTGTTACAAATAGGACCTAAGACAATGGATGTTACATTCTCTATCATTCAACAATCAGATCAGTTTCATCTATGGTTGGGCTATCCATGGCTTCGCTTGATGAAAGTTGTTCCTTTAGTCATACACAAATGTTTAAAGCTTTTGCATGACAATGACAAATTCACTATACACCATAGTGGCTTTAACCCTTCATCTTCTAGAGGAAATTTCACCTTAGAAGCCTTTTGTCTAGAGCCCATGGAACCAATAACACCTCATAAAGACTTCTTTTTCATTGCTTATCAAAAGTTTAAAGCAAAGAAATTTCCGAATTGTCCCTCCTCAATCAATCCTCATCCACTTCCACTATCCCAATCCTTTATGAGACAATGCTTCAACCCAAACCTGAGACAAAAAACTTAGATCAACCACCCCTAAACACTTCCCCTTCTTCCTCCAAATATCCATGAGATAATGAAACCATCCCCGTCATGCCTCCTCACATTAAACAAGTTTATAAAGCAAAAGAGAAAGTGATTGACCTATCTCCTTTGGTTCCTTCTGTTCTTCCCCCTCACGAAGAAAAGGAGCCTATGGTGGATCAAATCACTCTTAAACCCACACAACTTCAAAATAGAATAAAAATAAATTGTAGTGCTAGGGAGCTTAGACGTTGTCATCGTCTTGTTGCTCGTCAATTACAAACCGAAAATAATAAAGAAAATCAATCTCCGCCTTTGATAGAAACAATAATTGATCACCCACCTCCTCCTGACTCACCACAAGATATTATGTTACAACCATCAAAACAAAATGACCAAATGCAACAACCCCAACTCCTAATCACCCTTCATTGGAAATTACCATTCGTCCCCCTGCCGTAATTAATATGGATGATGATGATGATGAGGAGATCTCTAAAATTGATGAAGAGGTACATAATGGTCTTAATTCTTTATTTTCCTCTTCCATGTGCTTAAATGATAAATCTCTCACACCAAGTGAAGAACTTGCTACTTCCCCTAGTTCATCACTTGCAATTCTTCCTTTGGACAGTCAACCGCCCTTGCAATACATTGAACATGATTGAGAGGTGGATGACTTGTTAGATGGTTGAATTGCATTCAGCTTGATAGCCTTTTGCATTTTTCTTTTCTTTGCTTGCATGTGTATATTTTATTCCCCCGTGATGTGATGTTTAATGTTCTATCTCTCTTTGTGCACTTCCTCTATTTGTACCTCCATTCTTCTATATGTCATACATTTCCTTTTTCCTTTTGTTTTGTGTTTTTCCTTTTGGGGATGATGCAAAGTGTAGCTATGACCTATGTCTCTTCCATGTTGACCCAATCTATCCTTTTTCTTTTCTTTTTCACTTTTTCTTGTGTTTTTCCTTTTGGGGACAATGCTAAGTGTTGAGACCACAATGTCTCTTCCATGTTGACCCAAAATGGAATTAATTTTTTTTCTTTTGTTTTTGCTCTCTTTGTGTCATTCTTCTAGTTTTATGTATTTGGGTAATGATGATAGTTCCAAGCTCTTTCATAAAAAAACATTGCAACAACGAACATAGTGACCCCAAATCCATAGATCCCTTATGTGTTTGGTGTGTTTCTTTTGGGGGAAACCCCTCTTTCTTTTGTTCCTTTTCCTTCACATGCAACAACCTTACTTGGAAACATATGACTTGGCATAAAGGCTTTCCAAGCTGGCTCTCATGTCTTGTTTTTGCATTTTTCATTCACTACTTTAAAGTAATTTCTCATAGCATGTTGTGTAGAAATTCCTGTAAAGTGGGGGAATACATTGGCATGATTCATTTGCATTTTTATATTTTTCTTGGTTCTTAGTGCAGCCTTGTTACTTCATAAAATGCGTTTGTCACTTTGTGGATGACATTGGGTAAAATGAGCTTCATGAGTGTGATCTCTCTTAGCATATTACATTCCTCTTAGTGGCTTGATGCGATGCATTGCATCCCCTAAGTTGTGAATATTCTATTCTTTGATTGGTCCTCTCTTGGAGACATTAGACACAATGTTCCCTAAGTTATAGAACTCACATGATCTAAAAAAGACTCATTTGAACATTTCTTTTTCATGTTGCATTTTGCATTTAGATGGCCACCTTTCATAACACAACTTGCATGCCTATGGTATTGTTGCATTTGTTCATGAGTTCTAAGCATACAAAGCTTTGATTGTCTCATGAAGCATGAAATGACATTGTCTTTGTGGCACTTTATTAAAGTTATCAGGAGGTATAAATTTGATATGGTTGAGCGAGAAGCCCATTCCACAACACGACATTCCCCATAGCCACCTTTCGAGACTTATCACCCCATGGACAACCAAAAATTCCATGGCCCCAAAGTGAGTATGTTGTGGATTTCTCACCCCACAGACAACCAAAAGTTATGTGGCCCCAAAGTGAGTATACTTGGGCTTTCTCACCCAGTGGAAAGCCATGAGTTCCATCACCCCAGAGTGAGTACACATTTATTTTTCCAAATAAATGGCCTAGATCCCATCCATAATAGGCTGGAAATACGATCGAAGTGTTCTTTCATCCCTTTTCATCATCATGTATGTTCCTTTATGCTTATGTTTGGTTTTCCATGGGATCATGATCCTGGGGGATTAATCATCCCTCTTGATTATTTTTGTCTCATCTTACCAACATGTGTGCATTAGGATCCCTCGTGATGTCCATGTTGGGCTACTTTAGCAATATTTTGAAGCAAGTTCATCCTCTCACTAAAGTGGGGGCTTAATGTGTCACCAAAAAATGTACAAATGACATTTTTATGCTCACTTGAGTCTCTCTTATGGACTTTGGCTTGATTTTTCATAGATTTAATGGGTTAATGTGGCCAACATGTTCACATTAGGTCTTGGACCCTTGTAAATCATTAAGACTTCTAGGTTGTCTTGTAAAGGTGTTGTGAAGTGTTGTAACCCACTTTCACACTTTTCTAGGACCCTTTCATCGTAATTCACCGAAATAACCCCTTTTTATCACTTACCAAGTCTTATTCCAAAGTTTTGTAAAGTGTTGTAACCCACTCTCATGCTTTTCTAGACTTGTCATCACTAATTCAACCCTTTCTCATGATTAAATGACCCATTAATACACTTTCTAACTCCCCTTAAGTATTTTGTTGAGGATATTCCCATTGGAAAACATTTAATGCCATGTAATTCCAAACACCCACTTAATTTTCTTAAGTGGGACTAGGTCGCCAATAGGGGCGATACAGTCCTTTTTGGCACAAAACTCAAAATTATTTCAAATTTCTGGCGGGATTTCATTCTCTAAACCTTGAGGTTGGCCTGTGATGTGTTATTTTTGAGAAATTTAGTAAGATCAATTATAAATAAGGGTTTTTCCTCTCATTTTAACACCTATTTGTTCAAGCATTCAATCAAACAATTAGCTTAATCATTCTCAAGTATTCAAAAAATCTAAGCATAATCAAGTCATCCATTGGAGCACTTCATAACATATCTTCAGATTCACACATCAAGGGTTTGGTAAGTTTATGACATTGCATGTTGTTTATATATCATTCTCTTCACATTTCATTTAATTTCACAGGGTTTGATTACCAAAGTGGGGTTTGACCAAGGAAAACCCCTATACTCTGACCCTTAACCATTTTTACCTCTTTGCATGTGTGTTTATATACTTCGTAGGAAGATTTGTGAAAGAAATAGGTATTGAAATGTGGTCAAGAAGTGATCAAAGCTATTCAAGTAAACATAACCCTAATTCAAGCTTGGAGACACTTTTATCTTGTTTTTGCAGAATTAAAAGTGGACACCTATCAGAAAAGCAAGTTTAGACCTGAACCTACAAGATCCTATCTAGAGATTCCCAAAATCTGCAGGTGGACTAAGTCACCACTAGTGGCGGATTAGTCCCACTTCCAGGATTGAAAAGTGGTTTTTTCATTTTTGGATACCCATTTGGCAAATTCTTGTTCTAGCAAGTTTTTCCTGAAAAAGGGTACTAAGTTGCCTAGCTTGGCGTAAGTGTGCTAGTCAACATTTTCAGTTATGTTTTTAGGATTCCAAAATATTTCCACATTAGATTTCGGATTCCAAGTGCACCTCTCTAATTTTGTTTAGTCATTTCATCATTTACTTGTATTTTTAGGTGTTTTTGCATATCATAGTGTGTTTTCCAGCACTTCACATTTCTTAGGTTTTGCATTGTTAAATCACTTTATTTTCAGTTTAGTGCATGAGTACATCATAATTATACATATTACATTTCATTTACATTAATCTTGAGTGTAGAAATTTGCATTTTGGACCCCATCCCTTTCATCTTTTAGGTGAAAACCCCTAGAAGGAGCTAAAGCAGTTGGGCAACCCAAAATCATTGTCCACAGAGCTAAAAAAAATCACACGCTTGCATTTGGGTCGAGGGTATGTGCATGATCATGTGGGCCAAAAAGTGGTGATATGATGGGTATTTGTAGGGTATGTGGCTGACGAATTTCTTTTAACCCAAAATTGATGAAATGAAAAGGGTTTTTAAAGGAGATTCTCAACTTTTGACCAATATAAATTATGCTTTA